>CAWUFW010005441.1:0-600000 GCA_963921515.1 Calotriton arnoldi
AGAGAATTAGCCCATTGTATCTGGTGGACTCTGCCGAGCTCCGGTACTAGGGTACGCCTATTGGGCATCATTATGGACAGTTTTTAAAAATTACTTTTATCCAACTTTTAAAAGTGAATTGTTGTATCTATATTCTTTGCTCACATTGCATTGTATAAATACACAGTAGTTACCTCTATCTGCTGCCAGCTGCCCTCGGTCCGCCATGGCTTGTGCCGGTTGTGCGGAAGGGTGAATCTTCTTCTGGCCGATATCTCCTGCGCATGACCGGAAGTGCGGTCAGCGCTCTAGTTTTTTCGTGACATCCCTCCAGGCCTACATAAGGCGAGGAAGGGAGTGGACGCGTGCAGCGGCGTGCCTGCGGCGTGCCAAAGGCAAGCCCGTCTGCGCCCGTCCGCGACTGACCCCGACCAGCGCCAGGCCCCCTGCCCGTCTTCCGGTCTAGCTCTGCCTGTCCGGGTGAAACGGTGAGTGGCAAGTCATGTCAACATTACACTACTCTAGCGAAGATCTTAAAAAGCTAAACAATAATTTGGGGGAAAAACCAATTATACCGGACGATATAGGAATTGCCAGGACATCAGGAAATTGTAGCTTAATAAACTCTACTTCTCTATGTGATAATACCAACAATTCCAATTTGTTAAAGGGTATCTATTTAAATGCCCGCTCTATCCCAAAGCATGCTATTGAAATCTGGAGCCTTCTGGATATGGAAAGGCCCGACATCTGTTTGATAATGGAGTCTTGGCTCCACAAACATGCTTCCTCTGATGTGGTAAACGCCTTCCCCCCCTCAATATAACATAACTAGAGTAGATAGAAATGTTAGAAGAGGGGGAGGTCTTCTTATAGCCACAGTAGTAGGCCTGGAAATCACTACCTTAGAATCTATGAGCACAGAGGAATTGGAACTCTGCATTTTTAGAATAGATGGGCGATGCAAGGGCACATGGAGAGGAGCTTTAGTATATAGACCTCCTGGGCCGAGAAAGGATTTTACACATATTTTGCTCGAGCTAATTGCACCTCATGTCCTCGCCGCGGAGAATTTCCTTTTAATAGGAGACTTTAATCACCATGCAGAAATTTTATAAGACCCAGACACAAACAAACTGATCACCAGTATGGCCACTCTGGGGCTAATCCAAAGGGTGACGGGCTCCACACACTCTGCGGGACATACCCTGGACCTGTTGTTTTCCAACTCCAAGGACATCTTGGTGGAACCTTCGCTCCCTCTATTGTGGACAGACCACGGTCTATTGAAATTTACCATCCCAGTGCACATTATTAAAAACGAGATTGGAAAGGAAACTTTATGGAGAAGGTCTTGGTGGAAAGTCACCCCCTCTTCATTCTCGGCGCACTTTAACTCTCCTCCTCTCACATGCCATAAGATCGGTATAGACCAGGAAGCCACCACCTTTGAGGATGCAATAACTACAACATTAAACATGGTTGCCCCTCTCACTAAGGTCACACTTAAACTTAGATCGGCTCCCTGGTTTAATGAACAACTAAAAACAGAAAAACTGTTATGTAGGATTGCAGAACGGAAATGGCGTAAAAGTAAAAAGCCGCTGGATCAGGTAAATATAAATGTATCCATCGCAGCTACATGGCAAATATCAGCCAAACCAAAAAACTGTTTCTCCTACATCAGATCGAAAAGGCAGAAAATTCCAAAAAGGAACTTTATAAAATCTTAAAAGAATTCTCGACTATCCCTGTCCAGACTGGTGCCCCTGTCTCACAGGATTGGGTGGACACCCTCTCTGATTTTTTTGAAGATAAGATCTCTGCAATCCATTGCTCTTTTCCGCCTTCCGAATCTTTAAATACCTTGGGAGAGGACGTAATCGACTCTGTTAGCCCCCCTCCTCTACTGGCAGACTTTTCCCAGTTCAATTCGCAGGAGGTGGAAACGGCTTTGTTGAAAATTAAATCTGGCTCACCAGTGGACCCGATGCCACCTCGCTTTTTCTCCATCATCTCCCCTCTGCTTCTTGACAACCTCACAGACCTATTTAATAGATCACTGTCACAATCATATGGTGATATGGAAGACCGCCAGAGTTAGGCCTATCCTAAAAAAAACTTCTGCAGACCCTAAAATTCTGACAAACTATCGGCCGATCTCGCTACTTCCCTATTTTGGAAAGGTGCTTGAGTCTTTAATTAACAGACAACTTGTAATCCATCTTGAAAGCAACGGCCTATTGGATACATCACAGTCGGGTTTTTAGGGCTGCACACAGCACCGAAACAGCGCTGGTGGAAGCCGTGGACATCAGATTGGCATTGGATAAGGGACAATCATCTATCCTTATACTGCTAGATCTGTCGGCTGCCTTCGACACCATCTCCCACAGCATTCTGGAACAACGGCTCTGGGAGGTCGGTGTCAGAGGGAGGGCCCTGAAGTGGCTCAAGAGCTATCTAACCGATCGAGCCACCGCAGTTCAGATCGGAGATGTGGTCTCATGCAGTCGGCCAGTAAGGATGGGAGTACCCCAGGGCTCTATTTTGAGCCCAACGCTTTTCAATCTTTATGTAACTCCACTGGCCAGGGTGATCAGGTCATACGGCTTTGATGTGAGTGTCATACGCCGATGACACTCAGATTCTGATCACCCTCGGTCCAGATCCCTTGGACACAAAAACACGCTTTATTAATTGCATGCTGCACGTTGACAGATGGATGAGTACTAATCATCTGCAACTAAACGGTAACAAGACCAAGGTGATACTTTTTGGGAAGGCACATGAGCACTGGTCTAAAGACTGGTGGCCCCCCAAACTAGGCCCCTGTCCAATTCCTAGGCCGGCAGTGCGTAATCTTGGTATCCTAATTGATGAGCAACTATCAATGAAGAACCAGGTAAACCAAACGATAGGCACCTGCTTTGGCATTATGCGCAGTTTGTGCAAAATCTTTAAATGGATTCCGATAAAGGCAAGGAAACCTTTGGTACAGGGAGCCGGATGGACTATGGGAATGCCTTGTTGGCACCAATAAATGAAGATCTGCTGTCTAGATTACAGGTTCTGCAAAACACCGCGGCCAGGCTTGTGCTGAATCTGCCGTCTAGATCACCCTCAGCACCCAGCTTAAAACTCCTTCACTGGCTTCCTGTAAGGAAGAGAACCAGATTCAAAACTCTCTGCCTAGCACATAAGATTATGTACGGTAGGTAACACCAGCTACTTGGCAAAGAGACTCAGCTGGTACCAGCCTCGCAGACCATTAAGGTCCAGTAACAAATTTCTCCTTACCCCTCTTAGAGTCCGCACTGCTAAAAATGGCGGGAAATCATTTTCCTTCCTGGCGCCCACCCTCTGGAACAAATTACCCCCCCACCTACGCACTGCAACTGATCACAACTGTTTCCGTAGGGAGCTAAAAACATGGCTGTTCGACCATTAAAACTAGTAAGATCTTCTCTCAAGCCGGAACGTCAGAGCTGTCCATCAGCGCCATGAGACCTTTGGGTGATATGTGCGCTCAATAAATATCCCTGATTTGATTTGATATCCATCTCGGATGCAAGGTTTTAACGTTGGGAATGCTTGCCTTTGTTGCTGCCTCTAAAGCTGGAACCGGGGTCACGACTATTATACGTTTCCCTTGAGCCAGGGCTCTTTCTCTGACTACAGCAGTCTGTACTGCTGTTAGAATTTTTTCTGTTGATGCAAAACGCATCTCAGCATTTGTGTACTAATGCGATTTATATGCAATTGGTACCGTTTCACCTTCGTTATATGTTAGATAAGTGTACCCAGATTGACCCGCAACTATACGGATCACCAGGTTGCGTACGTTTATGCGTGTCTGTAAGTGTTTGGAAGCTATCATGTCAGCTTGTAAGGAACGAAGTGTATCTGTGTGTTCCTGTGTCCATTGTTTTACTGAAAAATCAGGTTTTATCAAATCGTAGAAAGGTTTTACTCTTTCTGCGTAATCTAAAATGTATGTTGTACCACAATTTAGGAATCCCAGGATTGATTGTAAATTTTTCAATGATTTTGGAGGTTGGAGCAGTGCGCACTTTTCTAAAAAAATTGGCTGCCAGGCTTTTCCCTTCACTTGAAAGCACATATCCTAAAAACAGGACACTGAGGTGGGCAATTTTGGATTTTTTGAAGTTGAATTTGTACCCCTCAGATGCAAATCCCAAAATTATGGTATTCACTCTGTTCAAGTGCTTCTTTAGGTCATCGTCCGTTAAATAAATATCATCCACATAGGACAATGCCTCTTCATCCAAATTTTGAAGCAACTCAGTTACTCTGGCCGAAAACAACCCTGGGCTGTTTTTATACCCCTGGGGGAGTCGACAACATTGACGCTGGGACCCTAGCGCTGAGAATGCTGTTAGATACCTGCTTTCAGGCGCTATATTTTGGCAGAAAAATCCATTTGAGATATCAAGTGTTGTTTTATTATTTTTCCGCACAATATTATTCATTAATGTGGCACTGTGTGCATTTTGGACTGCAAATGTCTTAGTGCAAGTGTTTAAATGTCTATAATCTAAAACTAAACGACATGAATTGGCAGGTTTCATGACCAAAAACAAAGAATTATTCATCGATGAGGTGCAATTTTCGATCACCCCTTGGTATTCAAGTTGATCTAAGATCTCCCTGACCTGTTTTTTTGCTTCTTGCTTTATTGGATACTGCCTCTGTGCAGTTGGAGTATTTTTTAAAGGAATTATGTGGTGGGTTGAATCCTCATCCCATCCAACATGGTTTGTATAATGCAGGGGCTTGGGCTACCACCCACTCCTGCGCATATGTGTGTTTTAGGTGCCTGGGAATATGGTCTGAGAATGCCGGTAAAATTACTGTTTCTCCTTTAGGGCAATCCATGACAAATGCTGGCGGCCAAGTTTGTTCAGCTAACAAAATATCGTAGCCAAACGACAAGTTCTCCCAAAAGAGACCTTTAACTGTCCTACATTTGTCCCCCTCCATTTGGAGTGTTCTTTCATATAACGTATGTGGGACACTTACCCTAGTATCAGGTGTTTCCACCGTGATATAATCATTCAAGTCCGCTGTCACCAGAAATTCCATCAGGTTCTGGCGAGCTATTGTTACTTCTGCCGCACTCTCTAGCATCGTCAGAGCCCATTCCCCGTTCAGTAGTCGAGTCCTCAGAATTCTGGGCATGTCTGATCTTTAGACCTGCAACCTTCTTCTTTTTGAACTGTGGCTTTTGCTTTGGTTTCTCTTCTTTTTTAGAAGTGTAATCTTGAGCGTGCTGCTTGTCTCTGGACTTTGTACGCTCTTCTTGTCTGTCTGACCGTCCTTCCCTCTCTGAGTTTTTCGATGAACCCTGAAAGGAACGAGAGGAACGTGTATCAATATCCTGATACCTGTCAGGTTTCCTAATATTATCCCTATTTCTAAGGTTATACCTCTTTTCGGAGGGCTCCTGTGGAGGAGACCTACCTCTGGATTGAGATCTGTTTTCTTTAAAGTTTTGTTGTTTTTTATTGTCCCACTTCTTTTTCGTTGAAGCAGGTGTCTGCTTAGAAGTGTCTTTTTCAGGACTGCCCATCAGTTGTGGTTTTAAAGCTTTCCCACCCAAACTGTCTCTGCCTAATTCTGCATATGCAGTTTCAATTATTTTTGGTAGTTCGTGTTCCTGTTCTAAAGGACTGAACTCCCTTAGGCGTTGGCGGATAGCCACTGAAGCTGCTTTCCCTTTAATATTAGCTAATATTATGGCTGATACCTGTGCATAGTTACCTAGTAACTTCATCCCTAAGTTCAGGGCAGGCTCTGCTCCGTACTCATTTTGTATTTGTCTTAATACGTCTGGTACTACTGCTAATGACGGGATACCATGAGTTCTGGTATAAATGGCAGCAAAGACTGTACCCAAGTGGTACAATCCTCTATTTGTGGTGTTATCCCCATGGGCAAGCAGATTGTTAGCATTCTGTGTTTTTCATACGGGGTAGTATTCGGGAATACTGCCTCTAGCTGTGTTATTTTCTGAGCTACCCAGAATGGCATTTGTTCACGTTTTGTGGGCATTTTACCCATCACCGCGTGTAATGTTTGTGGTGTGATTTTAGTTGCTGTACTCTGAGCTTGAGTTCCACTTGTTGCAACCATTGCTGGTTGGACTGTAAGTGTCCTCATGATGAATTGCGTCAAGTTTCTGTACATTTTTATCAATTCTTTGTGTTGTGCGAGTAAGTCTCCTGGTGGCATTGTTTCAATGTCAGGATGTGGTGGGTAGGCCGCTAATATTGGCTATGTTGCCCCTTCTCTTCCGATCGGGCCAAGTCTCACTGTTCTTCTTATATGGGGTAGGGCGCCTTTAAACCAGTATAAGTGTTCCTGGTATGTGAGCGGAACCTCAATGTCCTCAAACGGACAATATTCCGCTGGTGCATCTCCTTCTGTGTAGGAGTGAAATGTTTTTGTTCTTGCATTTGCTGCTGGGAATGTAACCCATGAATAAAATATCTCTGTTCTATATGATTCGTGTGCCTCAATCACGAAAGCTTCTATGCCACCCCTGACTGTTACACCATGCGCAAGTAGTTTCAGGGTGACTGTATTTCTAAGATTTTCTGCAATCGCAATTGCATCTGCATTTTCTTCTTCATCTGTGAGGTGCAAACTATGCACAACTCCTCCCGCGTTTTCTACGTCTTCAGTCATTTTTTTAGAGGAAGAAGATTTTCAAGGAAACTAAGATAAGGTGTTTTTGCACAATTTTAGGAACATTGTGTCTTTCAAGCTTGATTAACCAACAGCCAATAAATAGGATTTTTTAGCCTACTCAAGCTGTGGCGGAGTTTGTGCCCACCCACTCCAGACGTCTCTGGTGTTTTGTGAGTAGGGGTCTCTGAGAATAGCACGACTGAACTACTCAGATTCTACTGTTAAATAAGTACCCAACCAATGTTGGCGGTGCCATGTCGTGTAGTTCCTATATAACCTATACAGGATCTGCGCGTTTGGATAACATAAACTGTGGGATTGGTGGCAGACTGATTCCGTGCACCCCCACCGGATACGTTAGCCTGTCTGTATCAGCTAGCTCACAGTGCCACTATAATCTCCTCTTACCAAGGAGAGAATAGATTTTGGCAACCTCAGAACATGACAACCCTGATCCCTCAGAATTGTGGAAACAATGTACTACCTTTCGCTCAGTCACTCTTGCTTACTTAGTTCGTCTCAGAGAGATACACAGAATAAACAAGCTGGGCGTTTTCAATAAGAATTTATTGAACAGTTGTTATTCTAGTGTAGACTAGATGAGCTGCATCAACCATTAGACAGTAGCAGAGATATATGATTAGAAGTACTACGAATGTAAAGGGATGGTAAAGTTCTACCATCTTGCAGTAATCATGAATATATATATATATCAGTACATAAAACACATGATAAACAGTGCGTACTCCTACTATGCCTCCCTAACTAGATGTACCTAAATGTACCTAACATCTGTGTAGGTGTTATGCCAAGAATCCCTCTAGGATCTAGTCAACCCCATTACCTGAGAATGAGAGAATATGGGACCCCGTCCTGGTCTCGAGTTGGACACCCCGCGAGGGATGTTAGACCACTACGAGCTGGAGCGCCTGCATGCAGGAACCTCAGCGTCTCTGGTCAGTGTGTCAGCTGGGAAGTCTCGGTGTCCTCTGTCCTTCTAAGCAAGATGTGATGTATAAATACCCATAGGTCTCCCCAGGGGTCCTACCTTGCTGTGTTACTGTGTCGGCCTAAAGGATGACGTCGGGCCTGAACTTTATACAGAGATATTATACAGGAGATGTTAGTCCTGCTGTGCTTCCAAGAAGCCTCATGCATAATGTATGAGATTCAAACTAGGGGGAAACCCGCGTTCTGAATGCAGTGTCGTATCTAGGTAAAAGGTCAGTCCCTAAGAACTGTTATGTATGTAATGTAGGGAAGAATATAGGTGAAATGTTGCAATGTTACCTGCACCTATATAGGGTACCTATATGGAATATAACAGTCACTGCTTGAAAATATCTGCAACATCAGTTCAGGTTCACACCATATCGATCTGCATCTCGGTTCTCAACCTTGAACATCTTAGCATCCTGGTACATGATAAACAGAAGGCCTCTTTCAAACATTGTTCATCCATGTTCAGTGCCAAGTTTCTTCTGAGGCCTCTCTATCAGCCGTCTAATACTGACAATGAGCCTTTCTCTAACTAGCAAATATCATGATAATGAACCTGCAAGGGAAAGAGAAAACCTGCTGGCAAAACAAAATACATTTCAACTGAGGCCTGTAGTCAGGTTAACTTTAGTTAAGCATTTTAAGGTGCACTTCGAATATGGTTATATATGCACGTGTAACTTTTAGGAATAAATGTAAAACGTGAGTGGATGAGTACATGTTACATACACAATGCCACTTTCAAAATAAATGCATTATAGCTTGATACGTAAGTGTAAAATGTGAATGAGAACTACATCATGTTTAAACTGAACATTAGTGCACACGTATATAAATCTCTAGATTCTACAGTGAATACATTTCAGTAATATGTTTAAATATTTCACACATGTTAATAAAGTTAAGGCACACAGTGAATATAATGTCAAGTGCTGCTATGTAGTTTGCACTTCTGTGACGTATGAGGGTCAATCAACCAATCAGCATTTGTAGAACTCAGACTGTCACCCCTAGAGCCATCTGGACGCTGAAGGTGCCGTGTCTTGGTCGAAATGCCAGTTCTTAAGCTTCTTTCCGAAGTCCGCCAGGGTGGGTGCTGTTCAGAGGTGGAGGGGTAGGTCGTTCCAGGTCTTGGCGGTGATGTAGGAGAAAGAGCGGCCCGCTGCGGCTGCGGTGAATGCGAGGAGTGTGTGCAAGTGCTAGTGAGGTGAAGATCAGGAGTCTTGCAGGCAGGGGGAAGTTCAGTCGATGATTGATGTAGGATGGTCCTTGGTTGTGTAGAGCTTTGTAGGTGTGCGTGAGGATCTTGAACTGGCATCTCTTCAGGATGGGGAGCCAGTGGAGGTTTCTGATATGGGGGGGGGTGATTCAGATCCATTTGCGGAGGTCCAGGATGAGTCTGGCTGCGGTGTTCTGTATGGTCTGGAGTCTTTTGAGCAGTTGGGTGAAGATTTCAGCACAGAGGGTATTGCTGTAGTCGAGGCAGCTGCTGACAAGGACCTGCATGACGGTCTGTCTGGTGTTGATTGGGATCCATCTGAAGATTCTGCAGAGCATGCAGAGGGTGTGGAAACAAGAGGAGACGGCGGCGTTGACTTGCCATTTCATTGTCAGTTGGCTGTCAAGGATCATGCCAAGGTTGCAGAGTGGTCTGTTGGTGTGGGTGTTGGTCCAAGTTCTGCTGGCCACCAGCTGTGTTCCCTTGTGGAGGTGTTCTTCCCGAATATCAGTATTTCTGTTTTGTCAGAGTTGAGCTTGAGGCAACTGCCTCTCATCCATTTGGCTGCATCTGTCATGGTGCTGCAGAAGTTGGTTTTGGCGTTGGTAGGGTCCTCAGTGAGTGAGAGGATGAGTTGAGTGTCGTCAACGTAGGAGATTATGTTGAGGCAATGGGATCTGATGACGTCTGTGAGGGGAGTCATGTAAATGATGAACAGAGTGCGTCTGAGGGATGACCTTGGGGTACTGCGCAGGTGTTTTCTTGGGTGTGGAGGTGAAGGGAGGCAGTTGGATGCTCTGTGTGTGTCCTGAGAGGAAAGAAGTGATCCACTTGAGGGCATTTTGCTTTATGCCGGCGATGTGGAGTCTGTTGATGATGGTGTAGTGGGAGACGGTGTCAAAGTTAGCAGAGAGGTTGAGGAGGATCAGAGCCATGGTTTCTTAGTGGTCGAGAAGAGATATGATGTCGTCTGTGGTGGCGATCAGAGCACTCTCGGTGATGTGGTTGGCACGGAATTCTGATTGTGAGGTGTCGACTAGGTCGTTGAGTTCCAGGTATTTGGTGAGCTGTTGGTTGATGGCTTTCTTGCGTTCTTTGGCCAGGAAGGGGAGCAGGGAGATCAGTTGGTAATTTTTGAGGTCGCTGGGGTCAGCCGAGGGCTTCTTTAGGAGGGGTCTGACCTCTGCGTGTTTCAATATGTCTGGAAAGGTTGCTGTGTAGATGGAGGTATTGAGGATCCTGGTGAGCTCAGGGTTGATTGGGTTGGCTCTGAGGTTGAAGAGATGGTGGGGGCAGGGCACCCTGGAGTGGATAGACGATGTGATGGTGGAGGTGATCTGCGCAGTGAGTGGATACCAGGGGCTGAATTACACAAAGTGCCCTGGGGGCGCAACGGGTGTTTGCGCCCGCTTTGCACACCCCGGGGCACTTTGGCATTGCAGAAGGGGCCGCAGACGCTTGTGCAGCCGCTTCTGTAATACCGATAGCGCTGGCGCACATAAAGCGCCTGCACTATATTAGGGGGCGTTACCTCATTTGCATGGGGGCATGCCCCATGCAAATGAGGGAATCCCTCTGCCTCTGCACCTGCACCGTATTACAGACATGGGCGCAGAGGCAAAGAAGTTCTCAGGAGGCGCACTGACAATGTGCCACCTAAGCAGTAGAGCACTGTGGAGGGGGAAAAGGGGGTCCTATGGACCCCCTAGACATCCCCTTGCAGGTGGGTGCAGTCACTGTGTCACGGTGGTGTCATGCGAGCAGGCCAGGCAGGTAGCGAGCACACAGCATTGTACATATCCACTCCTAAGCTAGAGCCGAATGACTGGGAGACAGGTATGCGTGTGGAACCACATCTCCCAGCAGGCTCAGGGGCACACAGGAAGTGAATCCCGTGAATGGCTGCGGACGGAGGGCAGGCCATAAACCCCTCCTTGTCATTCACTCAGGGCTTGTGAATCAGACTGCTTGGTGTTCTTTCCCCGATCTGAGGTTTTCCAGAGTGCATCTTACCTCTGCTGGACCCTGCTATACGCCGGCACACGGGGAGTGTGTGCGGTGTTCCTTCTTCCGTTCTTTTGCTTTCGATAGCCGCGGCGGACTGTTCTGCGTGCTATAATCTTTCGTCAGCGGCGCTTTTTATGCTGCGTCTTCCATTCCTCGCGAGGGGCCTTACCTCACTTCTGGATCCGGACGCTATCTTCCTGTTCCCTGCTTGCCGGAGTGACGGAAACGGCTTTTCTCTGCCTTTTGATTTTTTTTTGTTTTGTTTCTGTGGACTGTACTACAAGTGCTTCCCTCGATTAAGCTCCTGGGAAGGAACAGGGAGCTTTTGCCTTGCGGGATTCACTTCTTCTTTGGCTGCGAGACTTTTAAGTACCACTTATCCGTGGAGTTTGACTCATTATTCTCCTGGAGGAGAACCTAGATTCAGACCTGGTGTCCTCATCTAGGTTTCCTGATTCCGTGCTGGACATCTTTCCTTGCCCTTGGGACTAGGTGGTAAGCCCATTTATGTTACGTTGTGCAGCCCTAAGAGAGAGTGAGACTTGGGGGGGATGAGAGATGAGCTGGAGTGTGTATGTGTGCAGGGAATGACACCTCTTGTCTTTTCTCTCATACGCAGGGGCATTCTAATGATACTGAAGTTCGTACATTGCCACCTGCACTGTGAAAAAATGGAGCATCTTTAAAGCTGCCGCTCCGTTTTTCACATGAATGCATTCGCGGCTGCCCTAAGGGCAGTGCATTCATCATAATACGGTGCATTTTCCTTCATTGCGCTGGGCGCACCTTTTAAAAGTGCAGCCAGCGCAATGAAGGAAAATGCGGCACATGTGTAATGAGGCCCCTGGTGGTTAGAGTTCTGCTGGTGATTGCTGGTTGCTTGAGGTTGTCGAGGCTGGGGTTGGTGGGTTGGGTACGAAGTTGTTGTAGATAGTGGCTATTTTGCTGGGGAAGTAGTCAGAGAGGGAGTCCTAGAGTTCTTAGGAGGGGTAGATGGTGTTCTCTGTGGCTGGAGGGTTGGCAAATTCCTTGACAATCTTGAATAGTTCCTTCATGTGGTTGGCCTCGGAGTTGATGCAGTTAGTGATGGTTGCTCTCTTCGTTTTCTTGATGCGCTGGTGGTAGGTGCTAAGGGCTGCTTTGTTGGCAGCTCTGTCGCAGGGGTCCTTGGAAGCACGCCATCGCTTCTCGAGTTGGTAGCAGTTGCGCTTGGTGGTTCTGAGTTCTGGGGTGTACCACCTGTCTTGTTTTGAGGCTTTGTTGGATTTAGCAGGTTTCAGCGAGGTGACTTCATCAGCACATTTGGTGATCCATGTGGCAAAGTTCCAGACGGCCTGTTTGAGATCTGCTGAGGTTTCGGGTTGTGTGGTGCTGAGGGATTGGGTCCATTGAGTCTCTGTAACTTTACTCCAACTGTGGTGGGTGGCAATGTGGTGGCTGATGGTGGTATGCTGAGTTCTACCCGAAATGGTGAAGTGGACGATGGCGTGGTCGGTCCAGGTGAGCTCTGTGGGTTGGGTGAAATTGAATCTGTTGCTGGAGGTGAAGATGGTGTTGATTGTGTGACTGGCTTTGTGCGTGGGTTCGGTGACTAGTTGGGTGAGGCCGATGTTATTGAGGTTCTCTAGGAGGGAGGTGGTGTTGGTGTTGTTAGGGTCGTCGATGTGGAAGTTGAGATTGCCGAGCTGGATGTAGTGGTGTGAGTCGATGGCAAGGGGGGCGATGAGGTTGGAGATGGCATCGCAGAAGGCTGGTCAGGGTCCCAGTGATCTGTAAGTGAGGATACCTCTTATCGTGGTTGTGGCGTCGATTTGTAGACGGAAGTTGAGGTGTTCCATGAGGGGTGTGGGGTCATCGTTGGTGATGGTTCATCGGATGGTTTCTATGAAGATTATGACGATGCCTATGATTATGATGTGTATCATCTTGTAGCCGTTGGGTGTGGCAAAGTCAATGTTGGGGTTCGCGTTGGGACTAAGCCACGTTTCAGTGATGAAGGTCACACCAGGTAGAGGGCGCTAGTGTGCCGTCTGCAAGATGGCCGCCACATAGTGAGACTCTGCAGGCTGGAAGGCTAATCCATCAATTATCTGGCAGTCCGGGGGCCCATCGGGGCTTGTAAAAGCGTGCCTGTGCTCTCAATTTGCAGCAGCTGCCGCCACATACCTGTCTGCTGCATGTCGGTGATCTCCTGGGCTGATTTGAGGCACTGACTCGGCGGCTGCCGGGCGGACGAAAATGGCAGCTCGGCCTGAGCAGAGCGTGCACCGGTGCCTGATTCGGAGGAGTCCGTGCTGCCCCGGCTGCAAACTGCGGTGGCCGGCTCTGTGGTAGGCGCGACTAGAGCCCGGTGTGAGCCTTTTGCTTCGTAGAGGAACGCCTGCCGGCGGGCCCCGCTGCAGGCCTGAGTGACGTGCTTCCCAGAGGGGCCTGCGGCGAAGATTGCCTCCTCCATTATTCAGCCTGCGCAGGTGAGGAGAGATCGGCCGCGGTTTCACCCGGCGGGGGGGAGTGCTGCGGAGACTGCCGCGAGGTGACCCGAGTGATCCGGGCGGCCTGGGGGGCTGGGCGGCGTGGATCATGCTGCAGAGCCCACCCCTGGCCTGACCCGGCTGGGCCTAATTCCCCTCTCCCGACTGGTGGGTGAGCTGCTGCGTCCTGCTGTGAGGCCGCGGAGACCCGGTACGGCCCACTGGAGCTGTGGTGTGCGGGGAGCTGAGGAGACGTGGCTGGGGGGCCTCGAATTGCCTACGCCTCGGGCTGCCGGCCGGGTGGGACGATATCGACCGGGACAATTGGCTGATGCACTCTGGATGTCGGGGCCCCACCGTCCCCACACCAGCCAGCCCTGCTGACTTTTCTTCTCCCTGTCTGACTGCCCCCTGGGGCCCCTCTTCGTCGCCTGCCCCCCCCCCACTGGATATCTGATGGGCTCTACTCGTGTCTGGAGGGTCGAGGTGCGTGGCGCCCTCCGGGCCTGGGAACTATACTTGACCAGGCCTGCCTGCTGCCGGGACCCCACTGACTTTACACGTGGGTGCCTGTGGGTAGGTGGGGATGGGCATTGCTCTGTGGCGCTTGCTACTGGGCGGCCCCTGATACAATAACCTGGAGAGGGGGTCCAGTAGGACTCTAAGGGCCCCTTCCTGCTGCCGAATTGCCCCCTCATTGTCACCCATCGCCCTTGATCCTCCACCTGCCATCTCTTGGTGCTGTGAGCTCTGGAGCGTGGAACAACGTCCCTATCCAGTCTGGCGCTGGGGCCCTTCGGTGCTGGCTGCCCCGGGAGAAGGCAAACAACGCATTGGTAGCGACTGCCGATGAGGGTGAATGGTCCGAGGCAAGCCCCCCGCTTCAAGCAACCTACTTACTGCTCACTAGAGGACATTTGCTGGCCTCAACTGCGGTGTGCTCCTTGCGTAGACACGCTGCGCTGCAACAAGGGCATTGACGCTGTGTGTGACAGGCCGGGCCCATTGGCCACGAGACTTATCTGTGCTGAGCGCTTTACTGTGCCCACCCTGGGACCGAACGGATCCGCACAGGAGACAGCCCTCTCTGGTTGCTCGACCAGTCAGCCTGCCATGGGTAAGACGGACGCGAGGCAACCTAAACTCTCATTTGAGCAGCGGAAAACGCAGAGAGGAACCACCTCATGGACGACCCAACTGCAGTGACCATGGATGCCACTTATGCCCCCGAGCCCAACATCCGTGAGACGTTTGCTGATTTGAAACATTCCTTATCCGCCATCGACCTGAAGATTGACTCGATGTCGGATCGGCTCCGAGACAAGGTGTCGAGTCATGATGAGCGCCTCACGGAGGTCGAACAGCGGACATCCGCGCTGGAGGATGAGGGAGTGGCAACCCGTGAAAAGCTGCTCCGTATGGAGAAAGTGTTGGAGGTAATCAGAAACAAAAATGAAGACCTCGAAGCGTGGTCCCGGCTCAACAATCTGCGCATTCTCTGAATCCCGGAAACAACTGCGATGACCCGAGTGGAGGACTTCGTTGAGGAAATGTTGCGATCCCTCTTTGGCGATGCCCTATCCGCTATGTGCATTGTGGAGCGTGCCCACAGGTCCCTCGGCCCTCGGCCCCCCCTGGGGCCCCGGCCCACCCCATCATTGCGCGACTCTTAAACTATAGGGACCGCGACACTGTGTTGCGAAAGGCTCGGGATCAGTACGACCTCAGATATCAGGGCAGCTCGGTCTCCTTATTTCCCGACTTCACCTTGTCTGTCCAGGCTGCCCGCCGAGAATTTGTGCCTGTCAAGAGACTGCTGCAGCAACAGGATATCAAGTATTCCTTGCTTTACCCTGCGAAGCTTTGAATCTTCCACTCTGGCAAGACATCCTTCTTCACAGATCCCAAGCTCAAGTGGTGGAAGACCCCCTCAATGAAAATGACTGAGTCAGTTTGGAAGTGCTGGGATATGCGTGCCCGTTTCTGGAGACTCTTATACCCGGCTGCACTGGCGCACACCCCGGACCTTGTGGGTCTGGAGACCCTATGAGCACATGAGACAGCCGGCACTGGACTGGGCTACCTGACTGCTCAGTTATGTGGCCCTTTTGGGTGCCTTCTTCCAGCCACCGACTCTTTGCTGTTGGGTTACACCGAGCCCCTGGCGCTACCCTCTGGGATGAGTCCCATGTTCTATTTTGCTGTTGGCCTTGTTTGGCCTTGTACGGGTGGGGTAGATGCCCTCCAGCCATGTTGGGCGGCTGTAGTGGCTGGGGGGTGGGTTGTTTGGGTGGTGGGTGAATTGTTTGCAATGTGTTGTTTTTCTTCTTGTATGCCTCTTCTTTCCTCTTCCTTCCCCTCCCCCTCTCTGGTCCGGAGTGCACTATTGCTGGCCCCTGCTCTCCACTTGGCATGCATGTACACATGGGGATGGAGTGATGACTGTAACTTCTGACGGGGCTCACACCCTCAAAGCTGTAACCTGGAATGTGAGGGGTCTGAATGATGGCAGAAAGATGCGATTGGTAGCGGCGCTCCTCAACCAGTATGGGGTGGACATCTGCTTTTTGCAGGAGCTGCATCTCATGGGTACCAGCTGTTCGCGCTTGCGGGCAGGGTGGATGGGCGAAAAGTTCATAGCGGGTTACTCCAATTATGCCAGGGGCACAGCTATTATCCTCAAAAAGGGCCTCCCTTGGCATACGCGCACTGCGATATGCGATCCCCAAGGGCGTTATACGATGGTGGCGGGGGTCCTGGCAGGTCGCCCGGTTAGACTCATATGTGTTTATATGGCCCTAATACAGATGGCCCCCAATTTTTCAGTGAGGTGTGGCGGTTGGCGGACTCCTTAGGCCCCGGGGCGGTTCTCTGGGGAGGTGACTTTAATGTAATTCTCAACCCAGACCTTGACAGATCGAGCGGTTCTCGCCGGCCTCACCCCCGTGCAGCGGCACAACTTCGGACCCTTATGGAAGACCACGATCTGATAGATATTTGGCGTCGCACTCACCAGCATGGCCGGGAGGGTACCTGCACTTCTTCTGTGGGCCCCACTTGGTCTCAAATCGATTATTGGCTTGTCTCCCATGACGCGGACACTTGGGTAAGACACTGTACTCATCTTGCCCGAATTCTCTCTGACCATGCCCCAGTACTATTAGAATTTCAACTGCCGGACGTACCGAATAGAGCCTTCAACTGGAGACTCCCTGCTGGAGCTCTTCGGGATCAGGTGTTCCAGGAGGAAGTCGGGTCCACCATACAGGACTACTTTGACACTAGTGTCGGCTCGGTGAGCTCCCCATCCACGTTATGGGAAGCGTTTAAGGTCGTCATCAGCGGAATGTGTATCGCCATGCAGACGGGCGTTTTGCATTCATTGAGGAATGATCTGCGGCGGCTCGAAAGGGAGATACGCTTGCTCGAGTCGGAATTTTTCACGACGAACCAGCTTACGATTCTTGGACAGATTAAGGCCAAGATAGCAGAGTTTGAAGAGGTAGCGCACAGAGAAACACATTACTTGGGTCGTGAAGCGCGCGCCCGCCAGTATGGCGAAGGCGACCGGGCCGGCAAAACCCTGGCGGGTCTACTCAAAAAACCATGGGCAAATGATTACATTAGCGAGCTTCGCACGGACGAGGATACGGTCGTGGCCGGGCAGGCACCGGTTCAAGCTGAAATGGCCAAATATTACTCTTTGCTATATGCTGCGCGACAGTTGGAGGCTCTCCCTGACCTGCTTCCCTTCTTTGACTCCATAGAATTAGTACGGCTAAGCGATGTGCACCGGAAGTATCTGGACGAGCCTTACACGGAAGAGGAGGTGATTAGGGTAATCCGAGCTATGCCGGGGGACAAGGCGCCGGGACTGGACGGATTGACCCCTGCTATTACAAGGAGTTTGCGACGCTTCTTGTACCCCACCTCCTCAACATGTATGAGGACTCACTTTAACAGGGCGTTCTCCCCCCATTCCTTCGCGAGGCGCTGATAGTGACCATTCTTAAGCCGGACAAGGATCCGCTCCTCTGTGACTCTTACAGGCCACTATCAATGATCAATGTGGATAATAAGATCCTTGCTAAGTTATTAGCTATGCGGCTACTTCCGCTGCTCCCCACAATACTCAGGCCTGACCAATGCGGCTTCGTTCCTGGCCGGAGCACTGCTCACAACCTCCTCACTCTCTTTGCGGTAATGCAGGGGGTGTATCCCTCCCTCCCCGCCGCCGCCGTATTTCTGGACGCGACTAAGGCATTTGATACTCTAGAGTGGCCTTATCTGTTCTCGCTACTGACTCGTATCGGCGTGAGCCCTGCTTTTCTCCAAAAGATCGCACTATTATACACTTCTCTGGCTGCTAGGTTGCGGGTTAATGGTGCGATATCTCCCCCGATTGCGGTAGCCCGAGGTACGAGGCAGGGGTGCCCACTATCGCCCCTCCTCTTTGCTATAGCAATGGAGCCTTTGGCAGCCAGACTGCGCCAGCATCATGCCCAGAAGGGGCTCGACTTCACGCCTAGGGTTATTTTGGAGTCCATGTATGCGGATGATGTGACTCTTTATGTTAATCCCCCGGAGACCAATCTTGACCCCCTTATACGTGAAATTACCAGATTCGGTGGACTGTCTGGCGTCTGCGTCAATTGGGGGAAGTCAATAATTTTCCCACTCACGGCCGCCACGGTCATATTTCAGTCCGAATTCCCTCTTAAATGGGTGACCTCTCCAGTGAAATACCTCGGTATCTGGATTAGCAGGGACCATGAGGAACTGTGGAGATGCAATTATGGTAAGCTCATGGAGTGGCAGGAAAGCAGACTGCCCCGCTGAAGAGCGCTCCCTCTCTCCATGGCTGGCCGGATCGCCATTGCTAAGATGGTGGTTAACCAAAGTTCCTTTACGTCTTTGTGAATCTCCCACTCTCCCTCACCTCCGAATTTAAGAGGAGGCTGCGTTCAAACCTGATCTCCCTCGCATGGGCGGGCGGGCAACCTCGTGTAACTTGGGAGGCCCTCACGCTCCTGTTTGAGCAGGGGGGCTTGGGGGCGCCTGACATGGAGTTGTATCATAGTTGTGCGCAGGCCCAATTTGGGTTCCACTGGATCTACCGACTCTTTTCATGGCACATACTGCTCCCGAAAACGATCAAGCGGAACCGGTTCCACTCCACATGGTACTATTCCGCATGCAGCGCTGCCCGCGGCCTGGGATTGACACCGTGGGATGTACGGTTTGGGCGTGGCAGCAACTCCACCGCAGAGCACGTTTGGATGCCATGTTCGCACCGTCGGTCCCGCTCACTAGGCACCCAGCGCTACCTTTCACGACTGAGGCGGGGGTCTGCCAGCGTTTGCGCAAGCTCCAGATACATACACTTGGGTATGCTTTCCCGGAAAGCGTTTTTATTGACCTAGACGCTGCATTAGGAGAGGACCACACTGGATTCCTTGATAGGATGACCTACTTCCAATTGTGGGCGGCGCTTCGAGCCCAATATCCCTCGTTCCCGATTGCGCCCCCAACATTCCAAGTCCTGGAAGCGTTCCTAACTAATCCCTCGCCCCGCAAACTCATCTCACATATCTACTCTGGCATGCAGCGCGAGTCTCCAGTTTGCGTGCCCCCTGCTCAGCACGA
Organism: Calotriton arnoldi; assembly: GCA_963921515.1. Lineage (NCBI taxonomy): Eukaryota > Metazoa > Chordata > Amphibia > Caudata > Salamandridae > Calotriton > Calotriton arnoldi. The sequence continues at coordinate 19,036 of CAWUFW010005441.1, forward strand.
GTGGGAGGCATGCCTGGGTACTCAGTTTGGGTAAGAGGTTTGGGCCTACTGTTGCGCACAGTCAAAAGACATGTCACCCAATTATAGATTGCGGCTAATTCATTTTAAATTCCTGCATCAGTTATATAGGACTCCTGTGTGGCTGCGCAAAGAAGGATTGAGTGCGGATGCGAGGTGTGTGCGGTGTGGAATGCCCGAGGCCTCCTTCATGCACCTGGCCTGGGAGTGTTTGGACGTAGCTAATTATTGGACCTGCGTTTCTGAGGCGCTGAGCTAAATGCTGGAGTACAGGTTGGAGCGCTCCCCACTTCTTGCTCTGCTAGGTTATGTCAAGGACCTCCCAGCAGACATCAGGAGACTGGCTGCCATGATGCTGCTGTTGGCCAAGAGGTGGGTGGCTATATGCTGGGGCCGAAAGCGTAAACCGTGTAGGGATGACTGGCTTAGAGACGCTGCTTTTTGCCATTACCAATTGTCAGAATTCTGGGAACTTATGCCGACACAGTCACGCCCTCACGACATCTGGCAACCTCTGCAAAGTTTTCTACAGCTCCACTCTGCTGACCGTGCAGATGCCCCGCTGCCTGTAGTGTGAACAGCCATGACGCTGCACGATCCACAGGTTGGAATACTCCCCCCGTACTCGACCAGAGAGACACATCTACCCCCTTTTTTCCCCTGCCCTTCCCCCTCCCCCGCGCCTGTTCTTCCCCCTCTGAACTTTGCTTTCGTACACCCTATCTTCTTTTCTTCTTTCTTTTGGCTGAACGGCGACTGCTGCTCTCTGAGATGATGCATCAGCTAGCAGGAAATATGAGCAACCACAGAATTTTAAATGTATGGCCGAATTACCAACTTCGTGAATTGCTGGTTGTACAATTGTTTGTTTACCGTTGTTGCCTTATCTTTTCTATGATTCTTTAATATCTCCCCTCCAGGAGCAGCCTGTCGCAGCTTTGTATTTGCTAAAATCCATAAATAAAGTTTAAAAAAAAAAGAAAAAGGTCACACCAGGTAAAAGGGTGGTGATAGTGTCCCAAATTTCTATGGCATGTTTGCAGAGGGAATGGGAGTTGATCAGGACGCATTGGAGTGGTGTCGGGTTGTGCTTGTCCTCATGAGCAGGATCCGTTTGGGGTCCGGAGCTGACCTGTTGTCCTGTGCAGCATAAGAAACAGCAATGGTGGCAGGTGAAGGGTCCTCTGGTTGATCGCGGGGAGGACATGAAGCAGTAGTTGTTGCGCCATCTGGGGTCCAGTGCCAGGAGGTCCTTGGCGGTGTAGCGGTGGATGATGGGATGACCTGGGGTCCTGGCATTGGGGTAGAGTCTAAATTGCCCTGCTCCATATGTGTAGGAGAAAATCTTTCATAGGAGCTGTTCATTCTCAAGGGCACCTAAATACGACTGAATGTTTTGAAGTGCTTTCACTCTTTGAGCCTTATCATGATGCCCCCGTGGTCAGATTATCGCATGGGATAAAATCCTACACCTGGTGTTTAGAATTTATTGGGGGAGAAAATTATTGTCTAAACAGGTGTTTAGCACTGAAAATAAGGCATCACATTGAGATTTTATTGATTACGGTACCAAAATCTGCATGTCCTACTATTTTCCGGGTATTTTCACTCTTTAAGTTCCAGCTGGTTTGACCAGTTTCCACAAAGATCACGCCATTTATAAATGTGGTCCCTGCGTAAACAGGCATTTGCTCTGTCATCACAATTTATCAGGCCCCAAGATGCCACTTAAAGGTGTGCTATTAACAGGGCTTTAAGTGGGATGAAAAAACTTGAGGGTCTCTCAAAGGGGCGTGGCCAATGTAATTATGGGCATGGCTTAAAACGCGTAAGCTAAAAATCTGTGCTTAGCATAGTGTGCCGCCCGACTTGTATTTTGCTGTTTCTGTCATTGCATCCAGATATATGATACAACAAGTAACATTACACATTCAACAAGTCAGGACTATTAGTTTTGTCAATGGTTGTTATTTGCAGAAGATAAATAAGCAGCAACTATGGCTTGTACATAATATTGAAAAAGCTTCCACATAAAACCCTGGTGACACCACGACAGTGTCGCTGCTCCTGAGTTTCAGAAAGAGAAGGGAAATCCAGAGAGAAAATGACTCTCTTTAAAGGATTTTCCTTCCCCTACAACGCTTACCTGGCATGACGTCATGCCGTAACTTCTCCACTAGTGAGAAGTGAGCAGTGTGAGCACACGCACATCGATGTGCCTGCTGTCACTGCAGTCCAGAAAAAAACGGACCGCCTGTGCCAGGGCACAAAACAGAGCCCGATAGAGACCCGTTTCGAGGCCCCCTTTAAAAAACTGCCGGTGCTCAGCACCGGTGAGACCCGGCCCACTTAAAGCCCTGGATATTAATTTGGTTGTTTAGTAGATGTTATTTCATTGTGTTTCAGATTGTTTTCACTGGTCTGTTTTTAAAAAGGTCTACATTATGAGATTACCAGATGCATGAACATATGCAAGAAAACAATTGTAAAAAAGTGAGGGCTGTGCAAACAAGCACTACTGCACCTGCATAGATTCTAAAGATGAGAAGGAGGTAGTTATGTGTAACAACGAATAAATACCATCTCGGACGTGTAAAAGCAGATATACCACAATGCACACAGATGGACGTCATTTGGAGGTAGTCAGGGGTCGCAGCTGTGACCTCTAGCAAAACGCCCCCTCTGAGGCCAGGGATCACAAAGGAAATGCCAGGAGTAGCAGGGAGCAAACTAGAAGTCTCAGCTGCAACTGCTGATTACCTACAAATGGCGTCCCCTAGAGTTGAACACACCATCACGCGACGCTGTGTAACTTTATTTCACGAGGATGTACAGTGTAAAACGTTGCAGCTATGCAGGTGCAGGTTGCTGTTGATTATTGCACCGAAATATGTAGATCTGCCACATTCCGAGCCTGAAAATAATAGTTCATATTACAAACGAAAAAAGAATGAGTCACAGCGCGCGAGCAATTACTACAGAGGGAGAGGAGAAATTCAACACCGAGCAGCTGAAAGCACAATAGCTTTCCTGACCTTACAGCGATCCACTTAATGTATAACGCTCCACTGCCTTCTCAGGGTGACCTGGATATTTCACATAAATTAATACACTTGAACATATAGACGTCGCTTGCAGGTGAAGCCAGCGGTGTTGTGGCTTGCAGGACAAAACCACACAGGTGAAGAACAAGGTCGCCCGGAGTTAGGAAAAGGTAAAAGTGACCAAATGAGTCGGTGCCAAGAGCAACGAGGAAGCTTCAAAAGACCTCTGGGGGACCAGTGAGGAGAGAGTGCTTAACACTGCAGTGAGAATGGCCACTGCCCCAGCTGCAACCGGATCCTGTGCAGGAAGAGGTGCTGCAGCCCTGCAGACAGTGGTGCTGGAACTACTTACAGAGTGGGAGTGCTGCCATCCACCTTACATCACTGAATTCATATGGATGGTGAAACATCCAAGCGTCACACCAAGGTCAAGGGTAGCAAATGAGTCTCGCCCATTAAGCAGGACTGTGGTAAGAGTATGGCATGTTGCCAGTGGTGCATTTTGGAGCACACTGTTGCCAATATATTACTAACACATGGTGTGGTAGTGCACTGTCATTTACAGACAGCCCATTTTCCAATGAAATCAATAGTTCCCGCGCGCCCCCTGCGATCCTCGTCCCTTTGTTATGCTCAGGTCCCTCGTTTCAAGTTTCAGAGAATAGGGGGCAGCTCATTTACAGTGAAAGCGGCGGTTGCCTGGAATGCCCTTCCTCTTGCCCTGCGTACCATCCAGGACCCAGTTGCGTTCAAGAGGAAACTGAAAACACACCTATTTTCCTGAAAGCTCACCGTCTTTACCCCGCTAGGCACCGCGCCGGGACACTCATGAGTAGCTGTGCGCGTTATAAACTCATATAACACACATAGTTTAACAATAGCCCCCCGCAGCCCCCGCAGCCCCCGCAGCCCCCGCGGTGCGAGGACCCCCGAGCTCCAGGAGGCCCCCTCTGGCACTATGCACAGGCCCGAGAGCTCCTCACTGGGTCTGGAGCTTAGGAAGCCCCCTCCATGCACTTTTCGGGGGGCCCCCTCATGTTTTGTTACGCCACTGAATGAAATGGCTACTGAATTTGAATAGATGTAATTTTAATGAAAAAACTATAAAGGGCACACACAATAGATAATGTGTGGGGTGTCAGCGAATATCTATCATTTGCACATCTCCAAGTAAAGTGTCTTGATTTCTTTTGATTGTATTAAAACCTTTGTTTCCATCACACTTCAGAATTACAAACAACTGTGCTTCATATGTGCTTTCCTAACTGCTGATAAAGTTTAAAATATTTGTAGAGTTCACCTACTGGTATTTGCATTCTGTTCTGTGTTAGGAAAAAATAGACGCCCTACATCCTTTCCTTTCTCACTCCCTATAAACCAGTAAGATGGTCACATAGTTCATTTTACATACTCCTCTCACTTTGTAGTCAGAGAAAGAAAAGTAAATAGCATTCTCCATTTTAAAAGAATAAGCAGCAATCTGTTAGAAGACAAAGCTGGGCATTTGACCTCTGTCTGTGAACCACAGCAAATGTGACAAGATAAAATCATTATTTAAAGGCATCTTTAATGCTTTCTGACCTTCTAAACTCTAGCATGGTTATTCTGGGGGCCCTGCAGCAGCCCCAGCATCCGTACTTCCAGCATCTATCCCTGAAGATGGGCAAAATTGAATGATGGAGCACAACTTTCATAAGTGATGGGGAAATAAGTGCAAGAGGCATGTGACTGCAGGGCTGAGTAAGACTACAGCATCCAGGAAGACACACAGAGTATACAAATGCTCGCAGAAGCGCACATCATGCTGTTATGCACAACACATGCAGGGTCACTATTTTATGTATGTTAGCCATGACCTAAGGGGTATATTGGGACACACACACACACATGCGCACACACTCTCTCTCCTTCTCTCTCTCTCTCCCTCTCTCTCTCCATCCATGTGAAGCATTTTCTTGGGGTCCTGATGCAGGTATAGGGTACTAGGGAGCAAACTTTGTGGTTACTGTTGTTTACCACTGATATTCCAGACCCACAATACGTGTGCACTTACTTACATTTGAAAAGCCAAGTTACTCCTATTAGGTAGTTGACTCTCTGAGGGTAGGTTGGGCAGTCAAAGCTTACTTCAGGAGGCAGGGGGGTTTAAAACTCAGATTATGTTTTACACAGTGAATGACCCTCAGCAAAATAAATGCCTGTGCTTTATTTAAGTAAAAGAAGAGTGTTTCAATTAAGACGTACGTGAATAAAATGGTTAAATGTGAGATACACAAAAATGTTGTAGGTGCTATCCAGCACCCTGAAATGTCTACATATGACCCCAAGGGTTTTTCTAGTTGTTTAGCTACAGGTACTAGCTTCTGTAAAACATTTGCTCTAAGGTCAGCATTATCCTAGGGAACCTTCTTAGGATCAACTCATGATCTTCATAAGCATTCCTGTAACAGCATTTTTAGAGGGTATTTTTGAAGGGATGCAGTTTGAGATGCTGGAATATTAGTTTCAGTTTGAAAAACAGAATCAGTACTCTAATGCTATAAAATAGCCTCTGCCATGAGGAATACAGAAATAACTATCCCCAAAAGCCCCATATCAAAAAATAATCTCCACCAAAAGGTTTTTAAGTATTAAAAGTGACGTTGAGGTGTCCAGTGTCCGGTCACTGGTGTCAAGTTTAGGGCATCGTCCAGTTTGCTAGTGTCCATGGACCAGTGAAGGGTCCAACTGGTCAGTTTGTTTTATTTTGTTTTACTTCGGGGCCACTAGCACATAACGGGCCAGTTCAAGGGTGCCTTAAAGGTTATGTCTTCTATCTTAGAACCTACTTGCTGTGGTCAAGATTTTCTTGTTGCAGGACAGACCGAGGCACCCACAGCAAGTCCTAGTGCCACCAGTAGGCAATGTCCACTGGAGATTATAGGGGTAGTTCAGAACAGTAACAAAAAGATGGTCCAAATGGTTCTGGAATCTGGATGGCAGACCAATCCACCCCTTTGAAAGTCAAGTGAGCTCTTTTCTTCTCTTCCCAGGTCACAACAGTAACACGATTTTGCAGGCTTTTTCCAGACTCAGGCCCAGTGTTAAAGGAAAGTCGAAATCTGGCAGAGATTCTATCCTTTCCCTCAGCCTTCTCTCCTGCAATGTTTTACAGGCCATCTCGGTGTTGAGTAGGCTGATGGTAAAGCAACTAGCTGGAGGTTCTACTACTTATAGCCCTTCGGTGGTTTAGGTAGACTGCCAAAACGAACAAATGAGTTTGCCTCTTTCACAAGCGTTAGGACTCCTTTGCATTGATGTATGTATATGGCATTTCTATAGCGCGAAGCTAGGCAAAAGGCAGGGAGCTATGTATGTGGTCAATGGCAGGCTTAAAGTTAACGAGTAATAGAAGAAGCTGAGTTGTGAATGAATAATGCATTGTTATGTAGTGCTCTTCAAAGAGGGGAGTAGTCAATTCTTCCCTAAAATGGAGTAACATTGGGGCGGTCCTGATGTATACTGGGATGTTGTTCCTGATTCTGGGTGCATAGATAACAAGGGTCTTGTTCTTTTTCTTTTTTAACACTTCATAGTCTGGCATCCCTGCTCTGGGTGTGCCTTTGATCTTGGAGGATCACCCTTGTGTATTTGCTGGCAGAATTGTGTGGGATTTCTGCCCAGCGTCAGATAGTAAGACCAGTTCTAATTGGTTCAGATTTGCTGTCTTTTTGCTTCGATATGGAAGCTCACTTTACCCCACTGTCAAACGTGATGGTCACAAAAAAGAAAATGAGGAATGTGTCAAATTCTTTCAAGCATAGTGAACCTACGATGGGGTAAAGAGAATGAGCTAGAGGCCACCCTTACCCACTGGTAACAGGTTTTGGGTGGCAGAATATGGTGAGTGTATCTGCAGGCTAGCATGACCAAATTCGACACCTAAGGTCCAGCTTAGGAGGACACCACCTTTCTTTTAAGCAACAAGCATAGGTTTCAACGAACTACAGCAAAGAGCAGGACTTTTATAAACCACACACTTCCAAACACATAAAATATAACATTCTTAAATGTTCCAGACATGACACAGGCAAAGGTCCGAAATTATTGGATTTGAAAGGTCTTTTTAATGGGAGGGCCAGTAGGTTGTCCTTCCACAGGAGTTCAGGCAGGGCTTTAAGTGGGCCGGGTCTCACCGGTGCTGAGCACCGGCAGTTTTTTAAAGGGGGCCTCGAAACGGGTCTCTATCGGGCTCTGTTTTGTGCCCTGGCACAGGCGGTCCATTTTTTTTCTGGACTGCAGTGACAGCAGGCACATCGTGTGCGCGTGCTCACACTGCTCACTTCTCACTAGTGGAGAAGTTACGGCATGGCGTCATGCCAGGTGAGCATTGTAGGGGAAGGGAAATCCGTTAAAGAGAGTAATTTTCTCTCTGGATTTCCCTTCTCTTTTTGAAACTCAGGAGCAGCAACATCGTCGTGGTGTCACCAGGGCTTTAAGTGGAAGCCTTTTCAATAATATATACAAGCCATAGTTGCTGCTTATTTATCTTATGCAACTAACAGCCATTGACAAAGCCAATAGTTCTGACTTGTTGTAGGTATGATGTTACTTGTTGCATCATATTTCTGGATGCAATGAAAGAAACAGCAAAATACAAGTCGGGCGGCACACTATGCTAAACACAGATTTTTAGTTTATGTGTCTTTAAGCCACGCCCTTAATTACATTGGCCACGCCCCTATGAGAGACCCCCCCAGTTTTTTCATCCCACTTAAAGCCCTGAGTTCAGGTAAAATGTCCCATACCCTTCCAATAGAATATTGCATAATACCTGGATTGAGAGGATTGTAACATCTCTCACTCAGAATGGGGTTATGCTTTGGACGCCCACCTCACATCAGAGCACTAGTCTGGTGTGGACCAAAAATGTAAAACAGAATGACAACCTCCAGTGTGCTTGCATGACTGTCTAGCTCATTAGTTAAGTTCACTAGAGGAAAAACACAGATCTTTCCAGGAAACGCATAAAGTCAGGCATGGACACCTTGTCCAAAACGATATAAAAGACTATCATTCCAGCATGAGTCCCAGGTAAGCCTCACTTTTGTAAACATTCTTGCTACATTTTGACATTTTGCTTAACTTGCGTTCTGTCTTTTTAGGTCTGTTCTGCTTATTGAAGTGCATCTGACCTTTTCCTGGTATAACCTCATGCTGCACCAACTGTACATCTGTCAAGAAATGGTCAATCATTGCCTATGATGAAACAGTTTTGTTAGAATTTACTGAGTGTTTTCCTAGATAAGTAAATCACTGTTGCTCTGGATTTAGGTTAGCGTAGCAAAGAGCTAGACAAGGATCCTACAACATCAGAGTTCTCTATTAATGTTAATAGCATTGTGCAACATATATGTTCACCATTGTACAGATGCTGCACACTTTCACAGACGATGCTAATGAATTTAAATACATTTTGTTTAGTGGGCCACCCGAAAGATAGGCACAACACCTCTACCCTCCTGCACCACAACTCCATCCTTACGACTGCCACTCCACCATTACACCTCGTCGACAATTCCCAGCACTACATTGTTACCCTGAGTACTGCATTATCTGAAAGCTGCTCCACCAAACTCAGTACCAAACTCAGTACCATTTCACTACCCGGCCATCACATCATGAACCCAACACTGCATCACACCAGCATTCTGCACCATACCGCCACCACAGCCCCACATCACCATCCATCTCCATGTTTAAAACTGCATCCCTACTCACTAGCAATGTGCCTCTTCCCCTCAAAATAGTCCTCAAAATAGCCCTATAACCACACCACTAAGTATGCACATGATGCTACCACTCTCAGCACTCTACTACCACCTTACAACACTGCACACCTACCTCCAGGACTACATTTTCCAGCTCCACACCACCATCCTCTTCCAAAAACTACTAATCCTCAACACTGTAGTACCATTAGTCTCTCCAACCATCAAGAGGCACCTCATTTTCAAGCCATTCTTTCACTTCTGGGACATTAGCGTCACTTGCATCTGCAGACTCATCCAAAGATCAGAACCCTCTTTGGACATGATTTTCTAAATTTAGTTTCTTGTCAAACTCAGAGGAATCTAGAATAATGGCAACATTTTGAAGGACAGTGAAGGAAATGGTACAGTAGTACATGAATGAAAATGTACTGTTGGGCTGAACCAAGATCCATTGCTAATCTTGCATGAACATACAATGCAGTAGTTACGGCTAAGCAGAGTTAAAGGAGATTGTAGACTGACCAGTACCTATTTTCCGAGCATTGTATTGCCTGTGTACACAATTTGCCAAAAAAACTGAAATAATTTGTGTACCAGTGATTAAACTGTCATTTGGAGATGAAGGTATCTGCATACACAAATGTACACAGTTTCCATGACAGCACTAGAGTGGGTTTTTCCTTCCACTGCTCTCTTCACAACATAGCTGTGAAGTGGATATGGTCTTTGCCAATACATAGGAAAACCTGTTCAACTACCAGAGCACGTGACAACAGTGGCTGATTGAATAATCTGAGACTAATGAGAAATTGAAGATATACTGACAGTATTGAAAAGGAGACTACACCGGAAAGCAGACCGGTAACATGGCATAAGACATTAACAGCCAACTCTCTTTTGTATAACGCATAGAAAGTTAATTCGATTAAGTACAACACCACACCAGCCCATATCGCAAAAACTTTGTACTTAAGCGCAAAACACGGCCAAAAATATCTAAAACATTTTTATAAAGGTAGGAAAAAATAAAGAACCATGAAGAAAAGAGTACTTACTGTATACTGCTGCATGTATTGTAATAAAAAGTATTTATTTATTTAGGTGCTCTGTAATGTGTTGTGTGTCACCTCACTGTCACTTCTGAACTTCTAGGATATGCAGAGGAGCAAAATAGAAATAAAACAAATGGACAATAGAGCCTAGTCGGATGAGAAGGGAACACCATATCCAGCAAACATCTACTATAAATAGGTGTACACAATTTTCAATAAACAATTGCAAAACTTAACCCATTTTCTATTCAATGAGCCCTTAGAGTAACTTTATTCTCTAAGAGGGTAACAATAAATGATTTGAAGGAACCAGTACCAGCCAAGACTGTTTTTGTTTTAAAAATGTATTCTGCTGAGGTCTCCTGAATTTCTCAAAAGTCAGGGGTGTACAATGAAAATCAACATTTGTCGAAAATAATCTAATTATAGTCACACAAACATTGGATTGTCAACATTTTATATAACACAAAGCATTGGCACCATGTTAATCAATGTAGAGATTTAGCATTGTCTGGGAGCCATGACGTATTCGCAAAGTTTTCCCTAATCCTCCTCGTTCCGATCCAGAATTCTTTGCCTCTTATGCTGTGAATTCTTTGTCCACTGTCACCAAATCATACTGTTAGTGGGGTTTTTGTTGCAGGAAATATTCCTGTCCCAACAAGTACTTATGGAAAGAGTGCATATATTACACATGTGTATAAGCCCTGGAGGTGTACTGGAGCAGTGGTGCTGGCTCGAATAACAACATTCAAGGCAAGACTTTTGGAGGAAATATTTTGGATCACAATTACTAACAGCAAAGACACTGCAGACATGAAAGAATCATTACTTCACCATCCAGAAACGAAAATGACTAAAAATGAATACAGTGAAATGAATAAAAAACACACTTGAACCAAGATATTGCAGTTTTGGAACCTTCACATGATTCAATCTTACACAAGAAAGGGAAAATGATTTAATTCCGTATTGGCACTTTCCCCTGGTATCATATGCCCTGGACAATTAAAATGTATGAGGGTGCCCTTCAGCTCTCAAGTATCATCATTTCAGAGGATGTTCTGATTGTCCCATGGTACCAAGACCCTCAAGTCCAGGACCATGTCAAGTTCCTTGAACTAAAAATGCATAGAGAATTGATTGTGGAGGTAACATTAACGGAGCAACCAACCTTTTTTACACTAATTACCCACTTGGTCAAGCTGGGAAAAAAGAAGGCAAACAATCAATCACCCCCCAAAATGCATGCAAATCTGCTTCAAACTGTGGGCAAATTCTGATTTCAACCTGCGAGTAAGATACAGATGACAGAGATGGAAACGATGGTGTATGCATGAAAATGGCATCAAATATAAGTTCCCCACTTACAAGAAGGGTTGGGTAGGTGGAAAATGAAGAAGATGGTAGTCTTACTTTAGTCAATAAGCCTTGGGTGGACAGGAAGAAACAGCACCTCAATTTGAGTGCTGCAGAAGGCAATACCAAGGGTGACCTCACTGTCTGGGGAATCATGAACCTTGGGGCACTCCAGATGCAATCCGCGAGTGACCCTAAAGAATTCCTTCCAAATTCCAGCCAATTAACATTTTTTTCACAGCCTCCCAGCGCAGAAAGTGGGAATTTTGAAACCCGTTGTGTAAATGGACCCACACCACACCAGAACTTGTACGAAGCTTTGATTCGACAACAGTGATCTGTACTGGCATTACTACACTGCTTTCCATGCTGGCAAGCACACTTGGCATATTAAAGGTGCAGCTGTGCTGGCACAAATAGTGACATGCACAGAAACACAAAACAAGAAGTGGTCAAAAAGTAATACAGTGAAAATAAAAAAAACACCTTAAGCAAGTATAAGGCTGCAGATTTAGAGCCAAAATGTAATCCAACATTCCATAAAATGGGAAAATAATGGTGTACTCTCAGCCCATTGTCTAAGGGATGATATACCCTGAAAAATGAGACTGTGCAAGAGTGCGTCTTGGTCCTTAATCATGCATGTTTTCTGGGTGCAGCCATGTGGAACTCACAGTAGCTGAAGAAGCCTATCACATGTTGCCAAAATAGCTCTCATTAACAAGCAGGAGAAAATAAGGCAAATGATCAATCATTTCCCTAAAAGCTAAGAAAATGTGCTTTAATCTGCATGCAAACCCTGGGTACCATCGCTACATGGGTGAACAGGGCCTATCGATCATTAACCCACCTCTCCAAAAGGAGTTCTATTGGTGAATGCCATCAAAGTGTCCACACGAAAGACCTGTCAATCTTTTGAGAGGCATATCCCACTGTCATGTACAATCTACTGCTCTTTAAACAAACAAAGCCATGAGAGGGCCCAGACAAGCTTCCCATAGTTCAATGTGCTATTGGGTTCAAACTGTACCCCACTGATGAGGCCCAACAAGGCTGAAACAATTTTAGCATTGGTTATGTTCACATTCAGAGGTGATATTGCCTGTCAGTTTCTACTGGGCTGTTCCTACAGAAGCAGGACTAAGGTTGCTTTGCATATGGTTGTTGCATGTTTTGAGTACAACAGTAAACAAAAAAATGGAGGACTGGAATATGGCCCAGAGTTGTTACCAGTTTTTGAGATTGATTAAAGCATTCCAACACTTTTTTATCTCTCTTAGTGCTCAAGTGGCATGCTGGCCTCCCCAGTGTCATTTGTTGCCCCAGTCCAGAAAGAGTGCATAGAATATTGGCTTGTGTCAATGCCAGTTACCAATAGCATAATAATCAGTGATTTATCAAATTAAAATTTCAACCAAGGAATGCCATCCTACTAGATTAATAATGAGAGAGTTATGCCTTCAGGATTTACATATAGGAACAGCAGAGACGCAGAGACAGGGCAATATTGATGCTGCTCTTCAATAATCCCTTTACTGCTTACCCAGCTCGTCAACTTTAGAGCATAAGAAGAAGATTACTACCCTTTGCTGTTCTTGGTGCAAATCTGCCGTCCTAAACCCCAGAGCCCAATCTGTCTTGATCTCTGGTACTAGTTCACCCAACCAGTAAACCCTGTCAAAAGCAAATTGAAATGCTTCTGAAAACAGCCAATTCATGAGAAGATAAGCATACAAATAGAAGATTAGAATGGACCAGAATGAATATACCAGTGCTTTGATATCTGGAAGGCTAGACTTTAAATACTCCTATCTTACCAGCATATTGATAACACAAAAAGAAATAAAGAACTTGACTACCTCCACTAATTTTGTGAAAAAGAGATACCTTGCAGCTGATTGCAGGCCTAAGCCACTGATTTATGTGAGAATTAGAGGGTGTGCCTCACACCTCGATGAGCCCCCAGTTGCCTCGTGAGTAGTAGGAGTGAATGTGGCAGTGTTTTGCAAGGTTCCTCTCGTGCTAGGTTTTCCCTCAAACCCAGAAGACAATTAACTAAGGAGATGAAGAAGGGGATACAAACAAGCATTATCAAAGCCAATCGGTCTGGCCTTTCACATAGCTACAGTAACTCAATTAATTACTAGATGTCCTTTTCGAGTCAAAAGAAACAGTGTGAAGTTTTTAGGAAGACTGCAACCCTTCCAAACCTTTACTAGATATCACTCTCAAGTCAGAAGCAACTGCTTAACAAGTCTGTCACAAAGCTGCAATTACTCATATTTCACTAAATGTGCCTCTTGAGTAGGATGCAACTGCTTCAAATGAGCTGCACCATGCTGGGGGTGTGTGCCTTTAGTATATAAATTTGCATACACACTCTTGCTGTTTTAATAATTTGTTTTCCATAGGACTAATTATTTACTAAAGCTGGTTCATAATATTGAGTCAAAATTACAGATTTCAATACATTTCTTGATTTTTTTCAAAGGGTTTGTGATCACCCCCTACTATTTATAGGAACATTTACTAACTGGTAAGTACAAGTACAGTTTGATAGCTTATTTTGGCTGGGTTTTTTTTGGTTTGTGTAAGCTTTGTCTTTGAATTAAGAGGTGTGTTTTTCGGCAATACTGATAGTGCTCATACAACATTCCAATAGGGGAGACATAGTTCCACAAGTAGTTACTAGAGGGCTCTCTCAGGTGGTTGAAATGTCAAACACAAGCCTGTGAGGGGTGTGACTTCAACCTAAAAATCTGCATTTACACTCTAGCTACTCTAATGACGTGTTCATTTTCAGCAAGATAAATAAATATTATATCAGAGCTGGTTTATAGTGAGGAATGAACATTGTCATTTACAAAAGATTTCTTGAGAGTTGTGAAAATAGTCATGTAACCCCACTATACATAGAGAGTTTCAATCATTGCATACTGTGTGTCTAACAATTTCTATTTTTGGGGTACTATTTTTTAGGAGTATGTGCAAGGACAAAATGCAGTGACTCAACGTAAAAGCATCCAATGGTTGGAGTGGGCTGGCCTGTTGATTACACCTTCTGCTGGGGTAAGAAGGACTATAACTTGATTTGCATGTTAACAGACCAATGGTGAAAAAGCGTTGATGGGGAGCCCCTATATTTGTATGCATTTTTTGCATTATATTTTTCGCAAAACATGAGCCTGGCGAGACAGCTAAAGCTGTCTTGAGCCAGACCTAAAAATCACTTCTTGTCATGTCTGTCATTATTAATGAAAGAAGTAAATAAGTTAAATACCAATCTAAAAGACTGTACGTTTTAGTGCCAGTATTACTGTATTGGTAGTGCATAAATCTAGCAAAGTAACAGCATTGTAATAGTTGATTATAGATCAGCACCATCAAAATATAGTTTCTTTCGGTTGTGTTGAAAGACCTTTATAATTCTTTATATATGAAAGATCAGCCAAGACTCGTGCTTGAAAAATGCTTATTGATACAACAACTCAAATGCCAATGGAGAAATACATCTTCTGTTCCTCTTCATAAGGGTGTCACCTTATGGGTGTGCTGAGGTCCAATATCCGGCTTGGGGGAGAGGGTCTGTGATGCTGTCTGGATGCCGATTTACATGCAGAGCGTTTAATAATGCCAGAGGTGGCAAAAATTATTTTTAAGTATTGTAACCCTTCCCCTTCTCTCTAGTAAGCCACTGATTTACCTGTAGCTGTTGATCTGCACAGCCATACTTCTCCTTCTCTTTTCTTTGCAATGCTCTTAATGTACGGATGATGCTCGCTATATTGTTATTTCAAAATGAAGTCAAGTTGGTTATTAAAAAAAAAAAAGAAATGAAAACAACATCAGTGATAGACTTGTGTCTAGTGAAAGTAACAAAGAATCACAAGGCATTTTCATAGGCTTTTTTGTCTTGGGAGCTACATAAACGTAAATGGGTTCTGGGAAAACTGGGCACCAAGACCCCATAGAGACTTGGAGTAAGGCTTCATATCTCCATCTTCCAAGTGGTGAATGTAGGAGAGTAGGATCTGCTTCACATGGGTACCCCCACTTTTTGCTGATGCTTCACTGTTTTTCGACATTAGTCTGGCTGGGGCCCTGCTAATCAGAACCCCAGCCTAGCTGCTTCCTCTCTAAAATGGTTTCCATGTGCCTTAGGCACATCTCTGATTGGGATCTGGAGTGCCCTTATAAGTCCCTAGTATATGGTATACTATGTACCAAGGGCATAGGTACCACAGAGGCCTGCCAGGGGCTGCAGCATGTATTATGCCACCCCTGGAAGGCCATCCAAACTGACACCACAGGTCTGCTACTGCAGCCTGGGTAAGGTGGTGCATGCACCCCTTACTGTGATATAGGTTACCTATATCACGAAATACATACACACATATAAACCTATAAGTCACTCCTAAGGCAGGCCTTATCAATCCTAAAGGCAGAGTGCATGGTTCCTACGTGAGAGGGTGCCCCTGCATGAGCAGGGCCCCTCTGCAGCGTTCGGAGACCATCTCTGATGCTGTTTGTAGTGCAGCCTGACCATATACTCTTAAGCGCATTATATCCTCGCGGTAAAATGCTAACTTTGGAATGGCTGCACCTAAACATGTCGTGTTTGGTGTCAAACATCTTGGAATACTACCCCCCGCCAATCCTGGCGGCGGGGGTAGCATTCCACCCTTCTAGAGGGAAAGACATGTTAACTCTGACGAGTCCGGTAACTTCTTTCCAGAGCCCTGGCATCACAAAATGGATGCTGCTGCCACAGACACGAGTCTGGCCTCCTGCTGCTGGATGAAACTCCGGCAGGGGAGGCCTGGACAATAGGTTTCCTGTCCCAGGGAGGTGTGACCACCTCCCCAGACAGGATAATGTGTATTGGGGCTGGGCGGGAGCACTTTCGGGTGCTTTGAAGTCCTGCACTGGGGGCACATTTGGTGTCCCTGTGCATACCCCAGTTCAAACCGGATCAGGGGCTTGCAGCCCCTGCTTTGGCGCGAACTGGACAAAGGGAAAGGGGTGTAGCCACCTCTCTGCCCTGACCCACCCATAGGTGGGGCCACAGAGTAGTCCAACCCCTATTTTTAGAATAAAGGTAGGAACCCAGTCCTTAGAACTTTAGATTATACCTGGACGAAACTCTGAAACTGAATCCTGGACCTTCGACGCTCTACGACAAGATTAGAGGACTGAAGAATCTCCCTTGGGGTCAAGGAGTGACTCCCCTGCTTGGCAGGCACCAAAGAAGCATCTGTCCGGTTCGCATTTCTGAAGCTCCCGTCGGACGCCGAAGTCATCGCATCACCAGAGGTGGATTCTCAGACTTCCCCGAGGCTACCCTGAGTTCCCAGCAAAGCTGAGGCCCGTGGCTATCGTGGGTGACTTGAGACCGTGACCCCTGGACACCAAGCACACTTGCAAGTGCACCATCTTCTGGGTCTCCCAAGAAGTCGTGCTTTGGGCTCCGAGTAGCCCTAGCCTCCAGCACCACCTGCACCGAAGATCACTGGCCCCCACTCCACGAGTGTCCTGTAAGCCAGCTCCACGTGCGGCGTCACGAGGCTCCTTCGCGGTCACTAGCCCGTTGGCTAGTAGCCCTTAACGAAGGCCAATCTTTTCCTTACTTGGCATCCTGGTTGCTCCAGGCCTGCCCTCACTTACCCTCACTGGGTGAGTTCCACAGACCTTGCTGGTCTGCACCATCGACGATCTACATCTTACTCAAGACTTGCC
This sequence comes from Calotriton arnoldi, assembly GCA_963921515.1. Lineage (NCBI taxonomy): Eukaryota > Metazoa > Chordata > Amphibia > Caudata > Salamandridae > Calotriton > Calotriton arnoldi. The sequence goes on from CAWUFW010005441.1 coordinate 35,998, forward strand.
GTTGCCAAGGCTTGTTGGGTCCAATCCAGTCGCCGACACCTCAGCACTCGACAGACATTGAGCACCAGCCCGAATCCTGCTCCTGGTTGCCAACAACGCCTCCCGAACCTCGTGGCTGAAGAGTCAAGACGACCGTCAATGCACCTGAAGCACTCGACATCGGTGGGCATCTGTCCATCGCCTTCCTGGTCACTGGCTAGTGACCCAGACTCTGTCCCCTCTGCTTTCAGGTTCACCAGAACTCTGATCCACTCTTGGATCCACCCGGACACTTTTCTCTTGGCCGCCAGCAGCACTTTGCAGCAGATCGCCATTCGAATCGACGACGAAACCCGACCCCGAAAGGCACCTATGCACCCGGCTTCCCTGGGTGAGGTAACACGAGTACTCCGGTGCTCCCGTGGGTAGAGACTCTTCAAAGTCCTAGATCTCAAAGGGTTTTGTCCTAGTCCTCTTTTAAGTGTCCCTTTCCTCTATTTTCCCGATCCCGACTTTCTCCATAGAAGTTAACGGCGTATCGCGGTTGTGTATTTACACTGCACGCGTCTCCCGTGGGTCCCCTGTGTCACTACCTTGGGTGGTTCCTTGTGGTCCAAGCACTTCTAGAGGCTCTAGGCCTAGTGTCTAGTTCAGTCGTGGTTCGCATACCACTTTATTGGTATATGGTTTGGTACGCCCCTAGGGCCCAAACGTGTATTTGTGCTATTACTGTGATTTAAGATCTTATAACCTATGTACTTCGAACTCTAGCCTCATAAAGAGACTAGAGGGGTGTGTTTAGTAATAAATACATATATTTTGAATATATACCTGGTGTGGTGCTCTTTCATTTGGTCACTCAAGAGATTATAGACTGGTAAAACAAGCTGCTTTACATTCCTTCAAGACTTAGCCTGAAGGCTGCTCTCCATAGCTACCACTAGGATAGCTTTCAATAAGGTTGTCTTTAACCTATCTCCAATAAGGGGTTGTTTGGACTGGTGCAAGGTGCCCACTATAATTAGTGGACAGCATATGCCAGGCCAACTTCTCACATTGGTGTGCAGCGTGTGGGATTCCAGCTTGCTATTGTTTTACCAGATAATCTCAATTGAATTGATCTACTGAAAACCACTAAAGGTACCTAAGGTACATATAATTTAAGCTTAGAATAACAGTAAGTTCTACTGAACTTAGAGTTGTGTGTTAAGGGATAGCACAACCCTTTCTACAACTCAAGAGAGTTTAGTAGGCCACACTAGAGTAGGTAGTGCATACACCACACCACACTAGTAATGTCTTTAAGGGCAGGATCCAAAGAATCCTTGCAGGAAGCCATTGAGCTTCCACCCTCCAAGTATGATACACTCCCATTCTTGGAATTGAGAGCTTTATGTAACTTGAGAAAAATAAGGACAGGCCAAAGCCCCACCACCCAACACCTCAAGGAGTTGTTGGTGGCTTATGACCTTAGTAAGCCTGTAGGGACTGAAGGGGTAGGAGCTGAGGGTGGGGCAGGAGAAGAGGAGGACGCTAGGGGTACCAGTACCCCCAGCCCCCCTCTGAAACTGGCCAGGAGGGTGACAATGACCCTGACCTGGAAAACGAAATCCCTCCTGTGGATGATGATGAGGATGATCAAAATGATGCCCCCTTTGTCCCCCCAGGAAGGATTAAGAGTGTGCCCAGAAGGTCTAGGTCTCCTTCTCAGGAGTCTAACCACTCTGGCACCTCTATAGGGAGCTCTGTCTCATCTCATAGGAGAGAATCCTTTCATGAGAGAAGAAAGAGGCTAGTCCAGTATGAGGAAACTCAGCTGGAACTCAGAAAAAAGCAATTAGCTTTAGATAGAGAATCCCTAGATCTCCTTAGAGAGAGAAGAAAGTTGGGACTAGAGTCCCATGGTGGCAGCCATGTCCCTAGAGATAGGGAAAGGTCCTATGACCATAGGAACCTGAGCAAGATTGTCCCTCCCTACCAGAGTGGGGATGATATCCACAAATGGATAACTGCTTTAGAGAGGGCCTGTAAAGTACAGAAGGTCCCTCAGGAGCAGTGGGCAGCAATCTTGTGGCTCTCCTTCGCTGACAAAGGTAGAGATAAGCTCCTCACTGTTAGAGAGGAGGATGCTGACAATTACAAGGTCTTGAAGAGTGCTCTTATTGATGGGTTTGGCCTAACCACTGAACAGTACAGGTTGAAGTTCAGAGACACCCAAAAAGCACAGACTCAAGACTGGGTAGACTATGTGGATTGTTCTGCCAAGGCTCTGGAAGGCTGGTTGATGGGCAGTAAGGTGTGTGACTTCTCAGGATTGTATAATCTGATAATGAGGGAGCAGATTCTTAATAACTGTCAAAATCAGCTGTTGCATCAATACCTGGTTGACTCTGATCTGACCTCTCCCCAAGAATTGGGAAAGAAGGCAGACAAATGGGTCAGAACCAGGGTGAAGCAGAAGGTACAGAACCAAGGTGGGGAAACCAAGAAGCAAGATGCTAAGAACTCTGACAAGGGTGGGGAGAAGGGTAAAGATCAAAAGTCTTCATCAGGCCCCCAAAAATCTTCTTCTGGTGGGGATTCCCAGTCTACCAAAGGTAAAGGCCAAAGGAAACCATGGTGCAAGGTCTGTAAGCAAAAGACCCACTGGACCAGTGATTGCACCAAGTCCAAAGACTCCAGTCCAGCACCCACCAATGCCCCTAAGGCACCTGTTCCCCCTAGTACAGTTGGTGGAAGTGCTCCAGCAAAGGGTTTAGTAGGGTTCACCCTGGGAACTGAGTTGGGCTCTGACTTAGTCAGAGAGCTGACTCAGGCTGTGTTAGTCTGTGATGGAGGCATGGATGTGACCTCCACTGTGAGTCCCAGTAATCTGGGCAAGTACAGACAACAGCCTTTAATTAATGGACGTGAGGCTTTGGCATTTAGGGACACAGGGGCAAGTGTCACAATGGTGACACAAGACCTTGTGCTACCTGGGCAAGTTATGCTTGGTGAGATGTACCAAGTGACCAATGCTAGCAATGTCAGAACAGACCATACTCTGGCAGTTGTTAACTTCTCCTGGGGAGGGGTAACTGGCCTTAAGAAGGTTGTGGTAAGTGCAAACCTACCAGTCGAATGCTTGCTTGGCAATGACTTAGAGACTTCTGCTTGGGCAGAAGTGGAGCTCAGGACCCATGCAGAAATGCTGGGGATCCCTGCAGATGTGTTTGCTGTGACCAGGTCACAAGCCAAAATGTCTAGCACTGAACAGGCCTTGGATTCTGGAAGAATGGACCAAGTGCCTTCCAAGAGGAGGAGTAGTAGGGTTAAGGCAGTGCCTTCCCCCTTGGCTCAGGAGGAAGATCAGTCCCTTGAGGGGGATGATCTCAGCCCTGAAGAAGGAACTGTCCCAGAGGAACTTGAACCTGACCAGGTTGAGTTCTTGGGGACAGGGGGACCTTCTAGGGCAGATCTGAGCCAGGAGCAGCAGAGCTGCCCCTCCCTTGAACCCCTCAGACAGCAAGCTGCTGCTGAGGCTGCTGGGAAAGCTAGTGGTCCCCATACAGTGTATTGGGATGATGGACTCCTGTACTCAGAGAGTAGAGACCCCAAGCCTGGTGCTACCAGGAGGTTGGTAATACCTTTGAAGTTCAGGGGCTTCCTATTGACCCTAGCCCATGATATTCCCTTAGCAGGACACCTGGGCCAGAACAAGACTTGGGACAGAATTGTCCCTCACTTTCACTGGCCCCACATGTCTGAAGACAGTAAGGAGTTTTGTCGCTCCTGTGTAACCTGCCAAGCCAGTGGCAAAGCAGGTGGCACTACAAAGGCCCCCTGATACCACTACCTGTGGTGGGGGTGCCCTTTGAGAGGGTAGGGATTGACATTGTTGGTCCCATGGATCCCCAAACAGCCTCTGGGCACAGGTTTATCCTGGTGGTAGTGGATCATGCCACCAGGTACCCAGAAGCTATTCCCCTCAGGACCACTACAGCACCTGTGGTGGCAAGGGCCCTCCTGGGAATCTTCTCAAGAGTGGGCTTTCCTAAGGAGGTAGTATCAGACAGGGGTGCTAACTTCATGTCTGGGTACTTGAAAGCAATGTGGAAGGAGTGTGGAGTGACTTATAAGTTCACCACACCCTATCACCCACAATGCAATGGTTTAGTTGAGAGATTCAACAAAACCTTGAAGGGCATGATTAAAGGGCTCCCAGAAAAGCTTAGGCGTAGATGGGACATACTCTTGCCCTGCCTTTTATTCGCATATAGGGAGGTGCCTCAGAAGGGGGTTGGTTACAGCCCTTTTGAACTTCTGTTTGGCCACCCTGTGAGGGGTCCACTGTGCTTGATGAAGGAAGGATGGGAGTTACCTCTCAAGCCCCCAAAGCAAGATATAGTGGACTATGTACTTGGTCTCCGCTCCAGGATGGCTGAGTACATGAAAAAGGCAACCAAAAACCTTGAGGCTAGCCAGGAACTTCAGAAGGCCTGGCATGACCAAAAGGCTGTTCTGACTGTTTACCAGCCAGGACAGAAGGTGTGGGTGTTGGAGCCAGTGGCCCCAGCAGCTCTCCAGGATAAATGGAGTGGACCCCACACTATTGTTGAGCAGAAGGGTGAGGTCACTTATTTAGTGGACCTAGGAACACCCAGGAGTCCCCACAGGGTTCTCCATGTCAACAGGTTAAAACCATATGTGGACAGGGCAGACATGGGCTTGCTCATGGCTACTGATGAAGGGCAGGAGGAAGAGAGTGACCCACTCCCTGACCTGCTCTCACAGAACCCTGACGATGGGTCAGTTGATGGTGTAGCCTTGGCAGGCAGCCTCACTACCCAGCAACAAACTGATTGCAGGCAAGTCCTCAATCAGTTTCGACATATGTTTTCACTGACACCCAGTCAGACCACCTGGTGCACTCATGAAGTGGACACTGGGGACAGTCTGCCTATTAAAAACAAGATTTATAGGCAACCTGACCATGTCAGGGACTGTATCAGGACTGAAGTCCAGAAAATGTTGGAATTGGGAGTAATTGAGCCCTCAGATAGCCCTTGGGCTAGTCCAGTAGTCCTAGTACCGAAACCTCACACCAGTGGTGGGAAAAGAGAGATGAGGTTTTGTGTAGACTACAGGGGTCTCAATGCAGTCACTAGGACTGATGCCCATCCAATACCCAGGGCAGATGAGCTCATAGATACTTTGGCCTCTGCCAAATATCTCAGCACATTTGACCTAACAGCTGGCTACTGGCAGATCAGACTAGCTGATACTGCAAAGCCCAAAACAGCATTTTCAACCCCTAGTGGGCATTATCAATTTGTGGTAATGCCCTTTGGTCTGAAAAATGCACCTGCCACTTTCCAGAGGTTGGTGAACACAGTTCTCACAGGACTGGAAGCCTATAGTGCAGCTTATCTAGATGATATTGCTGTCTTTAGCTCCACCTGGGAGGATCACCTGGTCCACCTCAGGAATGTTTTACAGGCCCTGCAAAAGGCAGGCCTGACTATCAAGGCCACTAAGTGCCAGATAGGGCAGAGTCAGGTTGTGTACCTGGGCCACCTTGTGGGTGGAGGCCAGGTTCAACCTTTGCAGAGCAAGATCCAGACCATCATGGACTGGACTGCTCCCACTACCCAGACTCAGGTGAGAGCCTTCTTAGGCCTGACTGGGTACTATAGGAGATTTGTCAAGGGGTATGGATCAATAGTGACACCCTTGAATGACTTAACTTCTAAGAAAATGCCCAAAAAGGTTCAGTGGACAGTTAGCTGTCAAAAGGCATTTGATGACCTCAAGCAGGCCATGTGCACTGCTCCAATTCTGCAGAGTCCTGATTACTCCAAGAAGTTCATTGTTCAAACAGATGCATCTGAATTGGGGGTAGGGGCTGTACTGTCACAATTGAATGAAGAAGGTCAGGATCAGCCAGTAGCTTTTATTAGCAGAAGGCTGACCCCTAGAGAGAAACGTTGGTCAGCCATAGAGAGGGAGGCCTTTGCTGTGGTCTGGGCTCTGAAGAAGTTGAGGCCATACTTGTTTGGTACACACTTCCTGGTTCAGACAGACCATAAGCCCCTCTTATGGCTAAAACAAATGAAGGGTGAAAACCCCAAACTGCTTAGGTGGTCCATTTCCCTACAGGGGATGGACTTTACAGTGGAACATAGGCCTGGGAGTAACCATGCGAATGCAGATGGACTCTCTAGGTATTTCCACTTAGAACATGAAGACTTAACTGGGCAAGGTTAGTTTAATGTCCCTACGTTTGGGGGGGGTTGTGTAGGAGAGTAGGATCTGCTTCACATGGGTACCCCCACTTTTTGCTGATGCTTCACTGTTTTTCGACATTAGTCTGGCTGGGGCCCTGCTAATCAGAACCCCAGCCTAGCTGCTTCCTCTCTAAAATGGTTTCCATGTGCCTTAGGCACATCTCTGATTGGGATCTGGAGTGCCCTTATAAGTCCCTAGTATATGGTATACTATGTACCAAGGGCATAGGTACCTCAGAGGCCTGCCAGGGGCTGCAGCATGTATTATGCCACCCCTGGAAGGCCATCCAAACTGACACCACAGGTCTGCTACTGCAGCCTGGGTAAGGTGGTGCATGCACCCCTTACTGTGATATAGGTTACCTATATCACGAAATACATACACACATATAAACCTATAAGTCACTCCTAAGGCAGGCCTTATCAATCCTAAAGGCAGAGTGCATGGTTCCTATGTGAGAGGGTGCCCCTGCATGAGCAGGGCCCCTCTGCAGCGTTCGGAGACCATCTCTGATGCTGTTTGTAGTGCAGCCTGACCATATACTCTTAAGCGCATTATATCCTCGCGGTAAAATGCTAACTTTGGAATGGCTGCACCTAAACATGTCGTGTTTGGTGTCAAACATCTTGGAATACTACCCCCCGCCAATCCTGGCGGCGGGGGTAGCATTCCACCCTTCTAGAGGGAAAGACATGTTAACTCTGACGAGTCCGGTAACTTCTTTCCAGAGCCCTGGCATCACAAAATGGATGCTGCTGCCACAGACACGAGTCTGGCCTCCTGCTGCTGGACGAAACTCCGGCAGGGGAGGCCTGGACAATAGGTTTCCTGTCCCAGGGAGGTGTGACCACCTCCCCAGACAGGATAATGTGTATTGGGGCTGGGCGGGAGCACTTTCGGGTGCTTTGAAGTCCTGCACTGGGGGCACATTTGGTGTCCCTGTGCATACCCCAGTTCAAACCGGATCAGGGGCTTGCAGCCCCTGCTTTGGCGCGAACTGGACAAAGGGAAAGGGGTGTAGCCACCCCTCTGCCCTGACCCACCCATAGGTGGGGCCACAGAGTAGTCCAACCCCTATTTTTAGAATAAAGGTAGGAACCCAGTCCTTAGGACTTTAGATTATACCTGGACGAAACTCTGAAACTGAATCCTGGACCTTCGACGCTCTACGACAAGATTAGAGGACTGAAGAATCTCCCTTGGGGTCAAGGAGTGACTCCCCTGCTTGGCAGGCACCAAAGAAGCATCTGTCCGGTTCGCATTTCTGAAGCTCCCGTCGGACGCCGAAGTCATCGCATCACCAGAGGTGGATTCTCAGACTTCCCCGAGGCTACCCTGAGTCCCCAGCAAAGCTGAGGCCCGTGGCTATCGTGGGTGACTTGAGACCGTGACCCCTGGACACCGAGCACACTTGCAAGTGCACCATCTTCTGGGTCTCCCAAGAAGTCGTGCTTTGGGCTCCGAGTAGCCCTAGCCTCCAGCACCACCTGCACCGAAGATCACTGGCCCCCACTCCACGAGTGTCCTGTAAGCCAGCTCCACGTGCGGCGTCACGAGGCTCCTTCGCGGTCGCTAGCCCGTTGGCTAGTAGCCCTTAACGAAGGCCAATCTTTTTCTTACTTGGCATCCTGGTTGCTCCAGGCCTGCCCTCACTTACCCTTGCTGGGTGAGTTCCACAGACCTTGCTGGTCTGCACCATCGACGATCTACATCTTACTCGAGACTTGCCGTTGCCAAGGCTTGTTGGGTCCAATCCGGTCGCCGACACCTCAGCACTCGACAGACATCGAGCACCAGCCCGAATCCTGCTCCTGGTCGCCGACAACGCCTCCCGGACCTCGTGGCTGAAGAGTCAAGACGACCGTCAACGCACCTGAAGCACTCGACATCGGTGGGCATCTGTCCATCGCCTTCCTGGTCACTGGCTAGTGACCCAGACTCTGTCCCCTCTGCTTTCAGGTTCACCAGAACTCCGATCCACTCTTGGATCCACCCGGACACTTTTCTCTTGGCCGCCAGCAGCACTTTGCAGCAGATCGCCATTCGAATCGACGACGAAACCCGACCCCGAAAGGCACCTATGCACCCGGCTTCCCTGGGTGAGGTAACACGAGTACTCCGGTGCTCCCGTGGGTAGAGACTCTTCAAAGTCCTAGATCTCAAAGGGTTTTGTCCTAGTCCTCTTTTAAGTGTCCCTTTCCTCTATTTTCCCGATCCCGACTTTCTCCATAGAAGTTAACGGCGTATCGCGGTTGTGTATTTACACTGCACGCGTCTCCCGTGGGTCCCCTGTGTCACTACCTTGGGTGGTTCCTTGTGGTCCAAGCACTTCTAGAGGCTCTAGGCCTAGTGTCTAGTTCAGTCGTGGTTCGCATACCACTTTATTGGTATATGGTTTGGTACGCCCCTAGGGCCCAAACGTGTATTTGTGCTATTACTGTGATTTAAGATCTTATAACCTATGTACTTCGAACTCTAGCCTCATAAAGAGACTAGAGGGGTGTGTTTAGTAATAAATACATATATTTTGAATATATACCTGGTGTGGTGCTCTTTCATTTGGTCACTCAAGAGATTATAGACTGGTAAAACAAGCTGCTTTACATTCCTTCAAGACTTAGCCTGAAGGCTGCTCTCCATAGCTACCACTAGGATAGCTTTCAATAAGGTTGTCTTTAACCTATCTACCAATAAGGGGTTGATTTGGACTGGTGCAAGGTGCCCACTATAATTAGTGGACAGCATATGCCAGGCCAACTTCTCACATTGGTGTGCAGCGTGTGGGATTCCAGCTTGCTATTGTTTTACCAGATAATCTCAATTGAATTGATCAACTGAAAACCACTAAAGGTACCTAAGGTACATATAATTTAAGCTTAGAATAACAGTAAGTTCTACTGAACTTAGAGTTGTGTGTTAAGGGATAGCACAACCCTTTCTACAACTCAAGAGAGTTTAGTAGGCCACACTAGAGTAGGTAGTGCATACACCACACCACACTAGTAATGTCTTTAAGGGCAGGATCCAAAGAATCCTTGCAGGAAGCCATTGAGCTTCCACCCTCCAAGTATGATACACTCCCATTCTTGGAATTGAGAGCTTTATGTAACTTGAGAAAAATAAGGACAGGCCAAAGCCCCACCACCCAACACCTCAAGGAGTTGTTGGTGGCTTATGACCTTAGTAAGCCTGTAGGGACTGAAGGGGTAGGAGCTGAGGGTGGGGCAGGAGAAGAGGAGGACGCTAGGGGTACCAGTACCCCCAGCCCCCCTCTGAAACTGGCCAGGAGGGTGACAATGACCCTGACCTGGAAAACGAAATCCCTCCTGTGGATGATGATGAGGATGATCAAAATGATGCCCCCTTTGTCCCCCCAGGAAGGATTAAGAGTGTGCCCAGAAGGTCTAGGTCTCCTTCTCAGGAGTCTAACCACTCTGGCACCTCTATAGGGAGCTCTGTCTCATCTCATAGGAGAGAATCCTCTCATGAGAGAAGAAAGAGGCTAGTCCAGTATGAGGAAACTCAGCTGGAACTCAGAAAAAAGCAATTAGCTTTAGATAGAGAATCCCTAGATCTCCTTAGAGAGAGAAGAAAGTTGGGACTAGAGTCCCATGGTGGCAGCCATGTCCCTAGAGATAGGGAAAGGTCCTATGACCATAGGAACCTGAGCAAGATTGTCCCTCCCTACCAGAGTGGGGATGATATCCACAAATGGATAACTGCTTTAGAGAGGGCCTGTAAAGTACAGAAGGTCCCTCAGGAGCAGTGGGCAGCAATCTTGTGGCTCTCCTTTGCTGACAAAGGTAGAGATAAGCTCCTCACTGTTAGAGAGGAGGATGCTGACAATTACAAGGTCTTGAAGAGTGCTCTTATTGATGGGTTTGGCCTAACCACTGAACAGTACAGGTTGAAGTTCAGAGACACCCAAAAAGCACAGACTCAAGACTGGGTAGACTATGTGGATTGTTCTGCCAAGGCTCTGGAAGGCTGGTTGATGGGCAGTAAGGTGTGTGACTTCTCAGGATTGTATAATCTGATAATGAGGGAGCAGATTCTTAATAACTGTCAAAATCAGCTGTTGCATCAATACCTGGTTGACTCTGATCTGACCTCTCCCCAAGAATTGGGAAAGAAGGCAGACAAATGGGTCAGAACCAGGGTGAAGCAGAAGGTACAGAACCAAGGTGGGGAAACCAAGAAGCAAGATGCTAAGAACTCTGACAAGGGTGGGGAGAAGGGTAAAGATCAAAAGTCTTCATCAGGCCCCCAAAAATCTTCTTCTGGTGGGGATTCCCAGTCTACCAAAGGTAAAGGCCAAAGGAAACCATGGTGCAAGGTCTGTAAGCAAAAGACCCACTGGACCAGTGATTGCACCAAGTCCAAAGACTCCAGTCCAGCACCCACCAATGCCCCTAAGGCACCTGTTCCCCCTAGTACAGTTGGTGGAAGTGCTCCAGCAAAGGGTTTAGTAGGGTTCACCCTGGGAACTGAGTTGGGCTCTGACTTAGTCAGAGAGCTGACTCAGGCTGTGTTAGTCTGTGATGGAGGCATGGATGTGACCTCCACTGTGAGTCCCAGTAATCTGGGCAAGTACAGACAACAGCCTTTAATTAATGGACGTGAGGCTTTGGCATTTAGGGACACAGGGGCAAGTGTCACAATGGTGACACAAGACCTTGTGCTACCTGGGCAAGTTATGCTTGGTGAGATGTACCAAGTGACCAATGCTAGCAATGTCAGAACAGACCATACTCTGGCAGTTGTTAACTTCTCCTGGGGAGGGGTAACTGGCCTTAAGAAGGTTGTGGTAAGTGCAAACCTACCAGTCGAATGCTTGCTTGGCAATGACTTAGAGACTTCTGCTTGGGCAGAAGTGGAGCTCAGGACCCATGCAGAAATGCTGGGGATCCCTGCAGATGTGTTTGCTGTGACCAGGTCACAAGCCAAAATGTCTAGCACTGAACAGGCCTTGGATTCTGGAAGAATGGACCAAGTGCCTTCCAAGAGGAGGAGTAGTAGGGTTAAGGCAGTGCCTTCCCCCTTGGCTCAGGAGGAAGATCAGTCCCTTGAGGGGGATGATCTCAGCCCTGAAGAAGGAACTGTCCCAGAGGAACTTGAACCTGACCAGGTTGAGTTCTTGGGGACAGGGGGACCTTCTAGGGCAGATCTGAGCCAGGAGCAGCAGAGCTGCCCCTCCCTTGAACCCCTCAGACAGCAAGCTGCTGCTGAGGCTGCTGGGAAAGCTAGTGGTCCCCATACAGTGTATTGGGATGATGGACTCCTGTACTCAGAGAGTAGAGACCCCAAGCCTGGTGCTACCAGGAGGTTGGTAATACCTTTGAAGTTCAGGGGCTTCCTATTGACCCTAGCCCATGATATTCCCTTAGCAGGACACCTGGGCCAGAACAAGACTTGGGACAGAATTGTCCCTCACTTTCACTGGCCCCACATGTCTGAAGACAGTAAGGAGTTTTGTCGCTCCTGTGTAACCTGCCAAGCCAGTGGCAAAGCAGGTGGCACTACAAAGGCCCCCTGATACCACTACCTGTGGTGGGGGTGCCCTTTGAGAGGGTAGGGATTGACATTGTTGGTCCCATGGATCCCCAAACAGCCTCTGGGCACAGGTTTATCCTGGTGGTAGTGGATCATGCCACCAGGTACCCAGAAGCTATTCCCCTCAGGACCACTACAGCACCTGTGGTGGCAAGGGCCCTCCTGGGAATCTTCTCAAGAGTGGGCTTTCCTAAGGAGGTAGTATCAGACAGGGGTGCTAACTTCATGTCTGGGTACTTGAAAGCAATGTGGAAGGAGTGTGGAGTGACTTATAAGTTCACCACACCCTATCACCCACAATGCAATGGTTTAGTTGAGAGATTCAACAAAACCTTGAAGGGCATGATTAAAGGGCTCCCAGAAAAGCTTAGGCGTAGATGGGACATACTCTTGCCCTGCCTTTTATTCGCATATAGGGAGGTGCCTCAGAAGGGGGTTGGTTACAGCCCTTTTGAACTTCTGTTTGGCCACCCTGTGAGGGGTCCACTGTGCTTGGTGAAGGAAGGATGGGAGTTACCTCTCAAGCCCCCAAAGCAAGATATAGTGGACTATGTACTTGGTCTCCGCTCCAGGATGGCTGAGTACATGAAAAAGGCAACCAAAAACCTTGAGGCTAGCCAGGAACTTCAGAAGGCCTGGCATGACCAAAAGGCTGTTCTGACTGTTTACCAGCCAGGACAGAAGGTGTGGGTGTTGGAGCCAGTGGCCCCAGCAGCTCTCCAGGATAAATGGAGTGGACCCCACACTATTGTTGAGCAGAAGGGTGAGGTCACTTATTTAGTGGACCTAGGAACACCCAGGAGTCCCCACAGGGTTCTCCATGTCAACAGGTTAAAACCATATGTGGACAGGGCAGACATGGGCTTGCTCATGGCTACTGATGAAGGGCAGGAGGAAGAGAGTGACCCACTCCCTGACCTGCTCTCACAGAACCCTGACGATGGGTCAGTTGATGGTGTAGCCTTGGCAGGCAGCCTCACTACCCAGCAACAAACTGATTGCAGGCAAGTCCTCAATCAGTTTCGACATATGTTTTCACTGACACCCAGTCAGACCACCTGGTGCACTCATGAAGTGGACACTGGGGACAGTCTGCCTATTAAAAACAAGATTTATAGGCAACCTGACCATGTCAGGGACTGTATCAGGACTGAAGTCCAGAAAATGTTGGAATTGGGAGTAATTGAGCCCTCAGATAGCCCTTGGGCTAGTCCAGTAGTCCTAGTACCGAAACCTCACACCAGTGGTGGGAAAAGAGAGATGAGGTTTTGTGTAGACTACAGGGGTCTCAATGCAGTCACTAGGACTGATGCCCATCCAATACCCAGGGCAGATGAGCTCATAGATACTTTGGCCTCTGCCAAATATCTCAGCACATTTGACCTAACAGCTGGCTACTGGCAGATCAGACTAGCTGATACTGCAAAGCCCAAAACAGCATTTTCAACCCCTAGTGGGCATTATCAATTTGTGGTAATGCCCTTTGGTCTGAAAAATGCACCTGCCACTTTCCAGAGGTTGGTGAACACAGTTCTCACAGGACTGGAAGCCTATAGTGCAGCTTATCTAGATGATATTGCTGTCTTTAGCTCCACCTGGGAGGATCACCTGGTCCACCTCAGGAATGTTTTACAGGCCCTGCAAAAGGCAGGCCTGACTATCAAGGCCACTAAGTGCCAGATAGGGCAGAGTCAGGTTGTGTACCTGGGCCACCTTGTGGGTGGAGGCCAGGTTCAACCTTTGCAGAGCAAGATCCAGACCATCATGGACTGGACTGCTCCCACTACCCAGACTCAGGTGAGAGCCTTCTTAGGCCTGACTGGGTACTATAGGAGATTTGTCAAGGGGTATGGATCAATAGTGACACCCTTGAATGACTTAACTTCTAAGAAAATGCCCAAAAAGGTTCAGTGGACAGTTAGCTGTCAAAAGGCATTTGATGACCTCAAGCAGGCCATGTGCACTGCTCCAATTCTGCAGAGTCCTGATTACTCCAAGAAGTTCATTGTTCAAACAGATGCATCTGAATTGGGGGTAGGGGCTGTACTGTCACAATTGAATGAAGAAGGTCAGGATCAGCCAGTAGCTTTTATTAGCAGAAGGCTGACCCCTAGAGAGAAACGTTGGTCAGCCATAGAGAGGGAGGCCTTTGCTGTGGTCTGGGCTCTGAAGAAGTTGAGGCCATACTTGTTTGGTACACACTTCCTGGTTCAGACAGACCATAAGCCCCTCTTATGGCTAAAACAAATGAAGGGTGAAAACCCCAAACTGCTTAGGTGGTCCATTTCCCTACAGGGGATGGACTTTACAGTGGAACATAGGCCTGGGAGTAACCATGCGAATGCAGATGGACTCTCTAGGTATTTCCACTTAGAACATGAAGACTTAACTGGGCAAGGTTAGTTTAATGTCCCTACGTTTGGGGGGGTTGTGTAGGAGAGTAGGATCTGCTTCACATGGGTACCCCCACTTTTTGCTGATGCTTCACTGTTTTTCGACATTAGTCTGGCTGGGGCCCTGCTAATCAGAACCCCAGCCTAGCTGCTTCCTCTCTAAAATGGTTTCCATGTGCCTTAGGCACATCTCTGATTGGGATCTGGAGTGCCCTTATAAGTCCCTAGTATATGGTATACTATGTACCAAGGGCATAGGTACCTCAGAGGCCTGCCAGGGGCTGCAGCATGTATTATGCCACCCCTGGAAGGCCATCCAAACTGACACCACAGGTCTGCTACTGCAGCCTGGGTAAGGTGGTGCATGCACCCCTTACTGTGATATAGGTTACCTATATCACGAAATACATACACACATATAAACCTATAAGTCACTCCTAAGGCAGGCCTTATCAATCCTAAAGGCAGAGTGCATGGTTCCTATGTGAGAGGGTGCCCCTGCATGAGCAGGGCCCCTCTGCAGCGTTCGGAGACCATCTCTGATGCTGTTTGTTGTGCAGCCTGACCATATACTCTTAAGCGCATTATATCCTCGCGGTAAAATGCTAACTTTGGAATGGCTGCACCTAAACATGTCGTGTTTGGTGTCAAACATCTTGGAATACTACCCCCCCGCCAATCCTGGCGGCGGGGGTAGCATTCCACCCTTCTAGAGGGAAAGACATGTTAACTCTGACGAGTCCGGTAACTTCTTTCCAGAGCCCTGGCATCACAAAATGGATGCTGCTGCCACAGACACGAGTCTGGCCTCCTGCTGCTGGACGAAACTCCGGCAGGGAGGCCTGGACAATAGGTTTCCTGTCCCAGGGAGGTGTGACCACCTCCCCAGACAGGATAATGTGTATTGGGGCTGGGCGGGAGCACTTTCGGGTGCTTTGAAGACCTGCACTGGGGGCACATTTGGTGTCCCTGTGCATACCCCAGTTCAAACCGGATCAGGGGCTTGCAGCCCCTGCTTTGGCGTGAACTGGACAAAGGGAAAGGGGTGTAGCCACCCCTCTGCCCTGACCCACCCATAGGTGGGGCCACAGAGTAGTCCAACCCCTATTTTTAGAATAAAGGTAGGAACCCAGTCCTTAGGACTTTAGATTATACCTGGACGAAACTCTGAAACTGAATCCTGGTCCTTCGACGCTCTACGACAAGATTAGAGGACTGAAGAATCTCCCTTGGGGTCAAGGAGTGACTCCCCTGCTTGGCAGTCACCAAAGAAGCATCTGTCCGGTTCGCATTTCTGAAGCTCCCGTCGGACGCCGAAGTCATCGCATCACCAGAGGTGGATTCTCAGACTTCCCCGAGGCTACCCTGAGTCCCCAGCAAAGCTGAGGCCCGTGGCTATCGTGGGTGACTTGAGACCGTGACCCCTGGACACCGAGCACACTTGCAAGTGCACCATCTTCTGGGTCTCCCAAGAAGTCGTGCTTTGGGCTCCGAGTAGCCCTAGCCTCCAGCACCACCTGCACCGAAGATCACTGGCCCTCACTCCACGAGTGTCCTGTAAGCTAGCTCCACGTGCGGCATCACGAGGCTCCTTCGCGGTCGCTAGCCCGTTGGCTAGTAGCCCTTAACGAAGGCCAATCTTTTTCTTACTTGGCATCCTGGTTGCTCCAGGCCTGCCCTCACTTACCCTTGCTGGGTGAGTTCCACAGACCTTGCTGGTCTGCACCATCGACGATCTACATCTTACTCGAGACTTGCCGTTGCCAAGGCTTGTTGGGTCCAATCCGGTCGCCGACACCTCAGCACTCGACAGACATCGAGCACCAGCCGGAATCCTGCTCCTGGTCGCCGACAACGCCTCCCGGACCTCGTGGCTGAAGAGTCAAGACGACCGTCAACGCACCTGAAGCACTCGACATCGGTGGGCATCTGTCCATCGCCTTCCTGGTCACTGGCTAGTGACCCAGACTCTGTCCCCTCTGCTTTCAGGTTCACCAGAACTCCGATCCACTCTTGGATCCACCCGGACACTTTTCTCTTGGCCGCCAGCAGCACTTTGCAGCAGATCGCCATTCGAATCGACGACGAAACCCGACCCCGAAAGGCACCTCTGCACCCGGCTTCCCTGGGTGAGGTAACACGAGTACTCCGGTGCTCCCGTGGGTAGAGACTCTTCAAAGTCCTAGATCTCAAAGGGTTTTGTCCTAGTCCTCTTTTAAGTGTCCCTTTCCTCTATTTTCCCGATCCCGACTTTCTCCATAGAAGTTAACGGCGTATCGCGGTTGTGTATTTACACTGCACGCGTCTCCCGTGGGTCCCCTGTGTCACTACCTTGGGTGGTTCCTTGTGGTCCAAGCACTTCTAGAGGCTCTAGGCCTAGTGTCTAGTTCAGTCGTGGTTCGCATACCACTTTATTGGTATATGGTTTGGTACGCCCCTAGGGCCCAAACGTGTATTTGTGCTATTACTGTGATTTAAGATCTTATAACCTATGTACTTCGAACTCTAGCCTCATAAAGAGACTAGAGGGGTGTGTTTAGTAATAAATACATATATTTTGAATATATACCTGGTGTGGTGCTCTTTCATTTGGTCACTCAAGAGATTATAGACTGGTAAAACAAGCTGCTTTACATTCCTTCAAGACTTAGCCTGAAGGCTGCTCTCCATAGCTACCACTAGGATAGCTTTCAATAAGGTTGTCTTTAACCTATCTCCAATAAGGGGTTGTTTGGACTGGTGCAAGGTGCCCACTATAATTAGTGGACAGCATATGCCAGGCCAACTTCTCACAGTGAACATTTTGAAATACTAGCATCTTGGAACAAAACAAAGTATCAGCAGTGTGTTTTGTTTTTTTTTATTCCAGGAATATGCCTTGCTCTGAAAACAATGCGATTCTTCAAACACAGAAAAACATACCTTTTCAGTAACCTCAGCATCATTTTAAAGGCAATTAATCTCCTCCACTACTGGCATGCATGCTGACCTGAAGAGTATGGATCTGTCTGTACAAGCCCTTTGCAAATAACCAATGGCAATAAGAATGGAAACAACTCCAGAAATGTCCAAAGTCAGGTCGAAGCCACTCACTTAGGTGAAACTGCATGTACCGGTCTGCCTGTCCAGGGATAAGCCAAAAGCTCAAATGCTTCATCAAGTCTAAAAAGGGTCACCATAGCATAGACACATTCTCTTGCGCCAGGGGCGGCTAAGTTCAGAAAATGGATGACTTTCTTGAAATATTCAACCATGCAGAGACCATTCTAAGAGAGGGCCGAGATAACACTTAACAGCCATTGAGCGTACTTTTGACAAAGACATTTGAGCCACCAAATTAAAACCCAAGAGCCTAAAATCACATGGAGGTACTGTAGCGTCATGACAGGTGATTTAATGACAATATTTGTCAAAAGGTACCCTTGCATAGTACCATCCAGCCACCTAACACCTGGTCCAAGTCAATGTATGACATAGAGCTGGTTTCAAAAATGAATTATGCCATTCACTGATTGACACCTTGGAGAGGCGAGGTTAGGAAATAAGCAATACTGCCTGGGATCTTTCTTGTGCACAATCCACAGTGAACTGCATGTGAAATAACTAAACAGAGGCTGGGAAAGAGACCCTATAAATCTACCAAGAGTTGATTGTTATCCCGTTGTCTCTGCTGTGATATGTTCATTCACCACCAGGATTTAGCGTTTCTTAACAGACCGAATCGCAATTTCGGTCCGTTAAAATATGCTAAATTGCCTTTCCATATGTACAAAGGCAGATAGGGAATAGCAAATTGGGATTTCCTATTTGAGATTTCTCAAACATTTCCTAAATGCGAATTGGGCATTTAGGAAATGCTATTGCCATCGACTCCAAGTCGATGTTAACCATGTGCAATTAGAAAAAAGCACCCCAAAATGCTTTTTTTTAAAGTGCCATAAATCGCAAACTTGCCCCAGGGGCATTTGTGCGCTTTACATGTTTCCCACTTTTTTGGGGGGCTGCATTAAGGCGGGGCTTAGGCCCATAGGCACCCTTGGTTTTGCATTTCCAAATGTGCGATTTCCTATTAGGAATTTGCAAATTTGGAAATGCAAAACCATGCCCATAGGAACAAATGGTTTAGCATTTCTTATATAGACATTTCCTAATAGCGATTCCTACAGAGTAGGAATCACTATTAGAAAATCTCTATTTTTGTACATTCAATTTTGCCTTTCCTAAATAGCGATTTCTTTGAATTTGCGTGTTAGGAATTGCAAAACACGGAATTTCATACATCTAGCCCTATGTTCCCCACTACACCTGTGGCAGGAATGCTGAAAGCATTCCTAAAGCTGAAATAGAACTTTTGCACTGAATGAACATATTAATAATGATTAAGGCAAGGAATCATAGTGTTGGACCTGACATCCTTGGCGTGTTTTTCCCTCAACTATTTGCCTTCCAACCTCCTATTTTGATGACTTTAGGACTCTGTACACTTTACCACTGCTAACATCAAGCAGTAATGCTAAAGTGCTTGTGCTCTCTTCTTTAAATCTTCTTTAAACATGGTAGAATTGGCTTACACCCTATTGGCATAATTAATTTATTTTCAAGTCCTTACTAAAGTGGTACTACATGTACCCAGGGCCTGTAAATTAAATGCAACTAGTGGGCCTGCAGCACTTATTCTGTCACCCAATTAAGTAACCCTGCAAACATGTCTCATTGTAGCCTGTGTGTGTAGTTTTAAACTGCCATTTTGACCTGACATGATACACCTCTTGTCAGGACCAACCCCCCCCCCCCCAAGTCACCCCTGGGTTAGGCCCTACAGAGCCCAAAGGGCAGGGTATTTAAAAAGTTGGACATGTACTTTTACGTTTTACATGTTCTGGTAATGAAAAACTCCTGACTTTGTTTTTCACTACTGCAAGCCCTACCTCTCCCATAGGATAACATTGGGTTGCCTTATTAAATTTAATAAGTGCTGACTTTCAATTAGGAGCAGGTAGACAGATCAAGTTTGGTGTCTTTGGAATTGTGATTAAAAGCTCTCTTTAATGGTAAAGCTGGATTTTTAGTCACAATTCCGAAAAGTTTGCATTTTCTTGTCCTAACCATTTGGTGCTTGCAGCCTGTTCTGGGGTCACATGACGAGGCATAGCTGGGAGTTGGTCTTTGTGTATTGCTCCCAGACAGTGAGACAAAGGGGTGCTAGGTTTTGGCAGAATGGGCCACTCTGCAATAACGAGGAGGAGGAGAAGGAGTTGTCACTTACCACAATTGAACATCACAAAACCTCTGCCTTGACACTCTCACAAAGGGGTTTGACACTAGTATTTTGTGGCCCCAGGCAATTTTGGGTGAGGGCAGGGTAGCAGGAAATCCAAGTATTTTTGGGAGTGAAAGCCTCTGGAAGCTTCTCCTACTTCAAAGTGGGCAACAAGTATAAATATTGGACTTCAGATCCAAACTCTTCAGTAGACATCTGGACCTGTGGAAGACTCAGAAGGACTGCTGTGCTGCTTGCAGCAAGAAGGACTGCCACTCTCCTGCCCTTCTCTGCTGACCTGCTGTCCTCCTGCCTGAGTGAGAAGGATTGGATCTGCATCTTGAACCCAGGACCACCAGAGTGACTGCAAGGGCTAGTTGTGTGGCCTCTTGACCAGAGCCTCAAGGACAGAAGGGTCCAACCACCTTGAACCCTGCACCTGGACGCTGTCAGCTGTGAGTCCTACTCTCTCAAATGGTGCTACCCCAGTCCTGGACCCTTTGAAGTGGGTGTGAAGGTGCTCTGCCAGTCCAACTATGGTCCCAGCTGAACCAACACATCAGAGCCCCTGCCCGATGCATTGCCACTCCAAACTCTGCATCAGAACTACGGCCTGAACCGTCTCCGGTACAGGACTTCGCATCACCCCCTGCAGCCTCCCAGGAACCACCACTATGTGGTGCATCCTCAGATCGCAATCCCCTCATCGACAGCATCCTCAATGACGGCACCAGAGTCTGCATCGCAAGCCCCGCAGCTTCTTCAGAACAAGCCAGTGGCAATGCATCTCGATGCAGGAATTCATATCGCAAGCCCTTCATCGACGGCCTACTCGACGACGACACAGGACCTCACATCTCAGCTTCGCAGCTCCTAGGAATCACCTTTGTGAAACGCATCCTCGACACCAGACTCTGTAACCCTCTGCAACCAGGTTTTAAGGTACTCTTGTTAGCCTGAACTTGTGACCTTTTCCCGGTCTGGTGCAACCAGATAGCCACAGTTGTCACTTTGTGCTTTTTGGCGCTATTTTCACCTAAATCTTTAAAACTGCATATCTCCAGTTCTACTGATAGGATTTGTGCTGTTTTGGTCTTAAATCATTTATTACATTATACTCTATTTTTCTAAATCAATTCGGGATTTTTCTCATTTTCTGTTTCACTTTATTATTGTTTGAACTATTACATAAATACTTCACACATTGCCTTTAAGTTAAGCCTGACTGCTTTTGTGCCAAGCTACCAGAGGATTACACACAGGTTAATTTGGGATTTGATTGTGAATTCACCCTGACAAGAATTGTGGTTGTTGATTGAGTAGGGTTTCATCCCTCTCAACCAATAACCCAAATTCTTACACAAAGCAACTAGATCAACTTGGGATACGGCCTTGTACCAACCCCCCCTACTTGCTGCTGACTTATGATCTTTCTCATCTTTCGATTTAAAAATTAATTTAATCTTGGGAAACAAAGAAAGAAAAAGCATGCCTAACACACACTTCAAGATCCCTGCACTTAGGACTTTTTGATGAAGAATTAACATGCACTTTTTTAGGTCTCACTACTGGCAGATTTAACTATCTCATGTGAGAGCATACATAAAAAGAAGTATACAGAGAGAGTAGACTTTGAGTCTGGCTTCTTTTGCCTTTCATGTGTTTTCCATGGTTTGCCATTGCTTGGGTGGGTTTACCATCAAGATCACGGGATGATCACATGGCCTCATTGAGTTTCCATTTGGAATGTGTGTACGGGATCAAGTAGTCATTTTGTTAAACCACAGATGTAACATGACTTGTTGCTTGCAATTGAAGCCCAGCATTTTTTTATTTTGCAGATTGGTGGCTTTCCTACTTGTTGTTTGATTGCCTGGCCCTCTTTTCTGCTTGCTGGTGGGATGCATAAGCCAGCTTTAAAATTAAGGCACAGTTCTATTAGTTAGCAGCCCTTATGCACGCTTGTGTTTTCATTTGCTGTCATGCTAAATGTTAATAGGTTATTTTTATGTCTGCCTTCTTCACTGTAAAGGGCTCGGTTGTTGCGACTGACATGGTCCTCCCGATGTAAAACTTCAAAAAATAAAATGCCTAATTTATTAAACCTACCTCCTGAAATTATTTCCTGAAATACCTACCTACCCACAACTACGTACTACACCTATCTTTCTTGAATACATGACATACTTAACTTACTTCACCTAACTTAACATACCTACTATAAATAGTGTACCATACTTCCTATACCTACCACACCTACCTACCATAAATTCTGTACCTACTTGTCTCCCATAGCAACCATACCTACATACCATAACACCCACATCTACCTAACTGCCATCCATATCTATACCTTGAATATCATAAATTACCCCCACCCTACAATACCTAACAGATCAAACCTAGGTTACCATTCCTCCCTACCATACCAATCATACTTACCTATAATAGCTATTCCACCTACCATACCTAACCTACCACACTTAACCTGCCTACCGTACCTAGTCTATTGTGCCTAACATACCATATATATCCTGCTTCTACCTCTGCAGAACGTATATCTTACTCATGCCCTGAAATTAATGTTTTGTGAATAAGGGGCAATTTATGCTATGGGATCTCTAGTAAGGGCTTACGATACTGGAGTCTACTACAGAAAGCACTTTTGTCTAACTCAATTGATCTCTAGTGATGCCTTAAGGTACTACAGTCTGCACTGGGAAAGTGCTGATTGCAGCTCTTGAAAGATATGAAAATGTAAAGGCTATTCCTTCTTTAAAATAGCTAGACCTGTTGACTTTGTCAAAGCTTGTTTTTTATTTCTGCGTGATGCACATAAGAACAGGCCCTCCCTCAACCAACCTTTTCAAGGAGTCATGAATTCAAGCAGCACTTTCTTCTATTTCTCCCTGTACCACTAAATGAGTTACAAGCCTTCACCCATTCAAAATTCTCGTCATTCTCTAACCCTGCATTTACTATTTGCACCATATGGAACTTCTCAATTTCTGTCAAAATAAAATATCACCGACTCCACTAGCTCCGGGGATTTCTCAGCAAGTAGGGCCATGGATATTGTTAAGTAAATCAATAGTTCACGATTCTTCTACCTTAGGTTTACAGAATTTGAATACCGACTCTTCGCTCTCCATGGGAGCCACCACCACTCTTCAAAAATACCAATACATTTCCCTTTCCAAATCTTTTATTTTTGAACAATGGAGATATTCCCACACAAATACCCTGGGACTGATGCTATCAGCTCTGTTCCAGAGCGGGATGGAAGAACTTTCCCCACGGTTGACTTGCATGCATCTATGTCAATGGACCTGAGACATTTTTTTATTTATCCTCAGGATACATACTAGAGAGAGTGGGCTTGGGAACACATACATACATGTGGCAGTTGCGTCCGGGATGACTCGTGGGTGGAGGAGCGGGGGTGGTCACGCGGGGAGGGGTTGCACGGGAGGGGGGGTTAATTTAATATTTTTATTTTAATGAAACTTACCATCTTCTCTGGTTCCGCGTCGCGTCGCGTAGTGTCTCCTCTCTATACTGGAAGCAGGCAGCCTCCCTCCCCTCCCCTAAGCCAATCACAACGCTGCAATGGCAGCGTTGTGCTTGGCTAGGATGCCGACCCAACAGGCATCTATGGGAAGGCCATTTTCTCTGTATGCAGCCTACATAGAGAAAATGCAGAGTGTGCATGACTGGTTTTGTCGACCCTGGGGCCGACCAAACAGTCAGCGCCCACAACAGTGGGCTAGCCACTCCTCCCCTGCCTGGAGCAGGACCGCCCACCCGCCCGCCCCCAACCAAACCCTGCCTTCTGCTTTCTCGCAGTGCAAGAAGCAGAAACATAAAATGGTATTTAAAATACCATTTTATGTTTCTGCTTCTCGCACTGCGAGAAAGCAGTGGGGAGACGCTCCTCCGCCCACGTGGAGGAGCCGCCCCTGGGCATGTCCCTCATGTCCACCTCTAATCCCCTCTGGGAAATCACTGACGTGATGCAGGTTCAACATGCCCATGCCGGGCCCAGCATCTGACAGTCTGCCAGCTGCACAGAGGCACTCATGATTTAAGAACGAAACAAAAACTCCATGAGGTGTCAGATTAAAAGCAGAGCCTGGAACAAAATTGAGAGTACGGACCTAAAAGTTGCACTCATGGCATCTGTTGGTCAGATACCTTCAGGACTAGAGGAGGCTGTCACTCACTACACATCGTGGGTGGAGTCAGCCTGTAATACACTAGCCCCAGTCAAAATGCTATGTCCTAGAAGGTCCCATCCTACAGCCCCCTGGTACTCAGAAGAATTGAGGAGACAAAAGCTCTCCTGTAAGTTTCTTGAGCGGAACTGGAGAAAAGAATATAAGGAAGAGGAGAAAAAGAGGTATAGACAAAGTCTCGCCACTTATAAGCAACTCATATTCAAAGCAAAGAAAAAGTTTTTTACGAATCAAATCAACTCTGCTAATAACTCCACCAAAAAACTTTTTAAAACTGTCTCTAGTCTAGCCTCCCCCAGCACGTCACAAATTGAGGCAAGTCAAGAACTATGTGATGACATCGCCAGGTTCTTTTTGAACAAGGTAGAGGTCATCTTCTCGGACTTTAGTCACCCAAGCCCAGGGGGGAGCAGGAGTGCGGACGGAGGGAAGGAGGCCAGATTCTGACCCTTCCCCGGTTTTTGATATATTTGGGCCACTGTCCACAACTGTGTGAGAAGTTGGCCTGGCATATGCTGTCCACTAATTATAGTGGGCACCTTGCACCAGTCCAAATCGACTCTTATGGTAGGTAGGTTAAAGACAACCTTATTGAAAGCTATCCTAGTGGTAGCTATGGAGAGCAGCCTTCAGGCTAAGTCTTGAAGGAATGTAAAGCAGCTTGTTTTACCAGTCTATAATCTCTTGAGTGACCAAATGAAAGAGCACCACACCAGGTATATATTCAAAATATATGTATTTATTACTAAACACACCCCTCTAGTCTCTTTATGAGGCTAGAGTTCGAAGTACATAAGTTATAAGATATTTAAACACAGTAATAGCACAAATACACGTTTGGGCCCTAGGGGCGTACCAAACCATATACCAATAAAGTGGTATAAGAACCACGACTGAACTAGACACTAGGCCTAGAGCCTCTAGAAGTGCTTGGACCACAAGGAACCACCCAAGGTAGTGACACAGGGGACCCACGGGGGACGCGTGCAGTGTAAATACACAACCGCGATACGCCGTTTACTTCTATGGAGAAAGTCGCGGTCAGGAAATTAAAGGAAAGGGACACTTAGAGGAGGACTAGGAACAAACCCTTTGAGATCTAGGACTTTGAAGAGTCTCTACCCACGGGAGCACCGGAGTACTCGTGTTACCTCACCCAGGGAAGCCGGGTGCATAGGTGCCGTTCGGGGTCGGGTTTCGCTGTCGATTCCTATGAAGATCTGCTGCAAAGTGCTGCTGGCGACCAGGAGGAAAGTGTCCGGGTGGATCCAAGAGTGGATCGGAGTTCTGAAGAACCTGAAAGCAGAGGGGACAGAGTCTGGGTCACTAGCCAGTGACCAGGAAGGCGATGGACAGATGCCCACCGATGTCGAGTGCTTCAGGTGCGGTGACGGTCGTCTTGACTCTTCAGCCACGAGGTCCGGGAGGCGTTGTCGGCGACCAGGAGCAGGATTCGGGCTGGTGCTCAATGTCTGTCGAGTGCTGAGGTGTCGGCGACCGGATTGGACCCAACAAGCCTTGGCAACGGCAAGTCTCGAGTAAGATGTAGATCGTCGATGATGCAGACCAGCAAGGTCTGGAGAACTCACCCAGCGAGGGTAAGTGAGGGCAGGCCTGGAGCAACCAGGATGCCAAGTAAAGAAAAGATTGGCCTTCGTCAAGGGCTACTAGCCAACGGGCTAGCGACCGCGAAGGAGCCTCGTGACGCCGCACGTGGAGCTGGCTTACAGGACACTCGTGGAGTGGGGGCCAGTGATCTTCGGTGCAGGTGGTGCTGGAGGCTAGGGCTACTCGGAGCCCAAAGCACGACTTCTTGGGAGACCCAGAAGATGGTGCACTTGCAAGTGTGCTCGGTGTCCAGGGGTCACGGTCTCAAGTCACCCACGATAGCCACGGGCCTCAGCGGTCTCAAGTCACCCACGATAGCCACGGGCCTCAGCTTTGCTGGGGACTCAGGGTAGCCTCGGGGAAGTCTGAGAATCCACCTCTGGTGATGCGATGACTTCGGCGTCCGACGGGAGCTTCAGTGATGCGAACCGGACAGATGCTTCTTTGGTGCCTGCCAAGCAGGGGAGTCACTCCTTGACCCCAAGGGAGATTCTTCAGTCCTCTAATCTTGTCGTAGAGCGTCGAAGGTCCAGGATTCAGTGTCAGAGTTTCATCCAGGTATAATCTAATCTTGCTGTGGCAAGGGTTCCCCATTTTAACCAGTAAAACAGGGAGGGACTAACGCTATGACCCCACCTATGGGAGGGTCAAGGGAGGGGATGGCTACACCCACTTCCCTTTGTCCAGTTTCGTGCCAGAGCAGGGGCAGGTAGCCCCTGAGCTGGTTTGAACTGGCATATGCACAGAGGAGCCTTTTGCTCCCCCAGTGCAGGACTTCAGAGCACTCTAAGAGTGCACCCACCCAGCCCCAATACACATTATCCTGTCTGGGGAGGTGGTCACACCTCCCTGCAACAGGAAACCTATTGCCCAGGCCTCCCCTGCCGGAGTTTCGTCCAGCAGCAGGAGGCCAGACTTGTGTCTGTGGCAGCAGCATCCATTTTGTGATGCCAGGGCTTCAGAAAGAAGTTACCGGGTAAGCCAGAGTTAACATGTCTTTCCCTCTAGAAGGGTGGAATGCTACCCCCGCCGCCAGGATTGGCGGGGGGTAGTATTCCAAGATGTTTGACACCAAACACGACATGTTTAGGTGCAGCCATTCCAAAGTTAGCATTTTACCGCGAGGATATAATGCGCTTAAGAGTACATGGTCAGGCTGCACTACAAACAGCATCAGAGATGGTCTCCGAACGCTGCAGAGGGGCCCTGCTCATGCAGGGGCACCCTCTCACATAGGAACCATGCACTCTGCCTTTAGGATTGATAAGGCCTGCCTTAGGAGTGACTTATAGGTTTATATGTGTGTATGTATTTAGTGATATAGGTAACCTATATCACAGTAAGGGGTGCATGCACCACCTTACCCAGGCTGCAGTAGCAGACCTGTGGTGTCAGTTTGGATGGCCTTCCAGGGGTGGCATAATACATGCTGCAGCCCCTGGCAGGCCTCTGAGGTACCTATGCCCTTGGTACATAGTATACCATATACTAGGGACTTATAAGGGCACTCCAGATTCCAATCAGAGGTGTGCCTAAGGCACATGGAAACCTTTTTACAGAGAAAGCAGATAGACTGGGGCCCTGGATCCCAGTCCAACTAAGTCATAAACCAGCAAAACACCATAAAAAAGTGGGGGCAACCATATAGTCAGATTCCACCTTCCTACATAACCCCCCAAACGAAAGGAGATAAGGCTAACCTTGGCCAGTTGAGCCTATATTGACTAAGTGTCCATATAAGGAAGCACCTGCACTAGCATGGTTGCCCCCTACGTTATGGTCCACTAAGCAATCCCTCACCCTAAGGGTATGAGAGGGTCTCCACCATGGGGAATCACTACCTCTGGTGTGCTTAGGTAAAGTACAAGGCTGGTGAGGTGTCTGAGTAGGGAAGTGAGGCCCTAGGAATGTTGGCCTCAGCTTCCTCAGATCACTGGTCACCATGTATGCCTGTCTTTCCATGACTGAGTTGCACTTTGCTCTAAGGGTCAACCTTTGGCTGCCTACAGCTGGGGGTTGGGTCCCTTTGGATGGACTACTGGAGGGACAGGGCAGGTTTGGAACCTTCAGGTCCCAGGTTTGCCCTTGCCTACCAGAGTCCTTCTGGGGGAGGTCCCTACATAAAGGCATGGGGGATCCCTCAGTGTGTAGAGGAGTTTTCACCTGGCTAGGGCTACTAGACTGGGTGCCCCTAATCTGCTGATGGGGGGTTCCTCTGGACAGGGGGCCCTGGGGGTCCACTGACCTCCCTGACCTCTGCAGCCCTGGGCTGGCTGAGGCAGGGTAGAGAGGGGCAGGTTACCTTCTCCAGACTGGGTACCACCTTGGAAGGGTCCTCTGCCATCAGGGGTGTGGCCAGGCCAGGCCTGACTACCTCTGGGGCAGTTCCTTCACTAGGGGTAGGGTCAGTTCCCTGAGGAGGCTGACCCTTACCTACTGTCTGGAGGGAAGAAGACTTTTCTTCAACCCTTGTGCTCTCTTTTGGGGGAGAGTGGGCCATTCTTCCAGGCTCCATCTCTCCAAAATCTTGGGCTGGGGCTGTGGCCATCACAGCCCCACTAGCCTTTACAGGGACGCCCAGCATCCTGAGATGGGTTTGGTGTTCAACTTCAGCCCAGGCTGAAATCTCCAGATCATTGCCCATCAGGCAATCTACAGGTAAGGTGGGGGACACTGCCACTCTCTTTGGGCCTGTGACCCCCTCCCAGCTGAGATTGACTATGGCCATGGGGTGATCTGTTCTGACACCATCAATGTTGGTCACCTGGTATTTAAACTCAGGTAAAAGCTGGTGAGGGGGACTAGTTTCCCTGCCACCATGGTGACACTAGCCCCTGTGTCCCTAAATGCCACAGCTTTCTGACCATTAATTATTGGCTCCAATCTGTACCTGCCCAATGCTATGGGACCCATGGTAAAGGTGGCAAATCCTATACCACCATCAGAGTCAGAGGAGTCTGTTGAGGGGTCCCTGTCTAAACTAGGGCCCACCTCTGTTCCTCTTGCAAAAGCACCTAACTTTTTGGGTGCACTACTCCCAACTGGAGGATTACTACTGGTAGTACCAGGAGGGGTGGTAGTAGTTGTGGGAGGAACATTTTCTTTATTGCCAATCCTGGGGCAACTGGGATCAGTTTTCCAGTGCCCAGGCTTTTTACAGACATGGCAATAGGGTTTCTTTTCAGGAGAGGAAGGAGTTTGGGACCCACCCCCAGAAGAGGAATTTTGGGGCCCTGTAGGGGACTTATCCTTAGATTTATCCCCACCTTTCTCTTGGGACTTAGTAGAATCTTTATTCTGGTCACCACCCTGATTTCTAGTTTTTACTCTGGTTCTGACCCACTTGTCTGCCTTCTTTCCCAATTCTTGGGGAGAGGTCAGATCAGAGTCCACCAGATACTGGTGCAAAAGCTGGTTTTGACAATTATTAAGGATCTGCTCCCTCATAATCAAATTGTACAATCCTAAAAAGTCCTGCACTTTGTTGCCATGTATCCAACCTTCCAGAGCCTTTGTAGCACAATCTACAAAATCAACCCAGTCTTGAGTCTGAGCTTTTGGGTGTCTCTGAACTTCAACCTATACTGTTCAGTGGTTAGGCCAAACCCATCTATCAGAGCACTCTTCAAGACTGTGTAATTGTCAGCATCCTCTTCTCTTACAGTGAGGAGCTTGTCTCTACCTTTGTCTGCAAAGGAGAGCCACAAGATTGCTGCCCACTGCCTCTGGGGGACCTTCTGAACTTTACAGGCCCTCTCCAGTGCAGTTATCCATTTGTGGATGTCATCCCCACTCTGGTAGGGAGGGACAATCTTGTTTAGGTTTCTATGGTCATAAGACCTGTCCCTATCTCTAGGGATATTGCTGCCACCATGGGACTCTAGTCCCAACTTTCTTCTCTCTCTGAGGAGATCTAGGGATTCTCTATCTAAAGCTAATTGCTTTTTTCTGAGTTCCAGCTGAGTTTCCTCATACTGGACTAGCCTCTTTCTTCTCTCATGAGAGGATTCTCTCCTATGAGATGAGACAGAGCTCCCTATAGAGGTGCCAGAGTGGTTAGACTCCTGAGAAGGAGACCTAGACCTTCTGGGCACACTCTTAATCCTTCCTGGGGGGACAAAGAGGGCATCATTCTGATCATCCTCATCATCTTCCACAGGAGGGATTGGGTTATCCAGGTCAGGGTCATTGTCACCCTCCTGGCCAGTCTCAGAGGGGGGCTGGGGGTATTGGTACCCCTGGCCTCCTCCTCTTCTTCTGCCCCACCCTCAGCTCCTACCCCTTCAGTCCCTACAGGCTTACTAAGGTCATAAGCCACCAACAACTCCTTGAGGTGTTGGGTGGTGGGGCTTTGGCCTGTCCTTATTTTTCTCAAGTTGCATAAAGCTCTCAATTCCAAGAATGGGAGTGTATCATACTTGGAGGGTGGAAGCTCAATGGCTTCCTGCAAGGATTCTTTAGATCCTACCCTTAAAGACATTACTAGTGTGGTGTGGTGTATGCACTACCTACTCTAGTGTGGCCTACTAAACTCTCTTGAGTTGTAGAAAGGGTTGTGCTATCCCTTAACACACAACTCTAAGTTCAGTAGAACTTACTGTTATTCTAAGCTTAAATTATATGTACCTTAGGTACCTTTAGTGGTTTTCAGTTGATCAATTCAATTGAGATTATCTGGTAAAACAATAGCAAGCTGGAATCCCACACGCTGCACACCAATGTGAGAAGTTGGCCTGGCATATGCTGTCCACTAATTATAGTGGGCACCTTGCACCAGTCCAAATCGACTCTTATGGTAGGTAGGTTAAAGACAACCTTATTGAAAGCTATCCTAGTGGTAGCTATGGAGAGCAGCCTTCAGGCTAAGTCTTGAAGGAATGTAAAGCAGCTTGTTTTACCAGTCTATAATCTCTTGAGTGACCAAATGAAAGAGCACCACACCAGGTATATATTCAAAATATATGTATTTATTACTAAACACACCCCTCTAGTCTCTTTATGAGGCTAGAGTTCGAAGTACATAAGTTATAAGATATTTAAATCACAGTAATAGCACAAATACACGTTTGGGCCCTAGGGGCGTACCAAACCATATACCAATAAAGTGGTATAAGAACCACGACTGAACTAGACACTAGGCCTAGAGCCTCTAGAAGTGCTTGGACCACAAGGAACCACCCAAGGTAGTGACACAGGGGACCCACGGGAGACGCGTGCAGTGTAAATACACAACCGCGATACGCCGTTTACTTCTATGGAGAAAGTCGCGGATCAGGAAATTAAAGGAAAGGGACACTTAGAGGAGGACTAGGAACAAAACCCTTTGAGATCTAGGACTTTGAAGAGTCTCTACCCACGGAAGCACCGGAGTACTCGTGTTACCTCACCCAGGGAAGCCGGGTGCATAGGTGCCGTTCGGGGTCGGGTTTCGCTGTCGATTCCTATGAAGATCTGCTGCAAAGTGCTGCTGGCGACCAGGAGGAAAGTGTCCGGGTGGATCCAAGAGTGGATCGGAGTTCTGAAGAACCTGAAAGCAGAGGGGACAGAGTCTGGGTCACTAGCCAGTGACCAGGAAGGCGATGGACAGATGCCCACTGATGTCGAGTGCTTCAGGTGCGGTGACTGTCGTCTTGACTCTTCAGCCACGAGGTCCGGGAGGTGTTGTCGGTGACCAGGAGCAGGATTCGGGCTGGTGCTCGATGTCTGTCGAGTGCTGAGGTGTCGGCGACCGGATTGGACCCAACAAGCCTTGGCAACGGCAAGTCTCGAGTAAGATGTAGATCGTCGATGATGCAGACCAGCAAGGTCTGGGGAACTCACCCAGCGAGAGTAAGTGAGGGCAAGCCTAGAGCAACCAGGATGCCAAGTAAAGAAAAGATTGGCCTTCGTCAAGGGCTACTAGCCAACGGGCTAGCGACCGCGAAGGAGCCTCGTGACGCCGCACGTGGAGCTGGCTTACAGGACACTCGTGGAGTGGGAGCCAGTGATCTTCGGTGCAGGTGGTGCTGGAGGCTAGGGCTACTCGGAGCCCAAAGCACGACTTCTTGGGAGACCCAGAAGATGGTGCACTTGCAAGTGTGCTCGGTGTCCAGGGGTCACGGTCTCAAGTCACCCACGATAGCCACGGGCCTCAGCTTTGCTGGGGACTCAGGGTAGCCTCGGGGAAGTCTGAGAATCCACCTCTGGTGATGCGATGACTTCGGCGTCCGACGGGAGCTTCAGTGATGCGAACCGGACAGATGCTTCTTTGGTGCCTGCCAAGCAGGGAGTCACTCCTTGACCCCAAGGGAGATTCTTCAGTCCTCTAATCTTGTCGTAGAGCATCGAAGGTCCAGGATTCAGTGTCAGAGTTTCGTCCAGGTATAATCTAATCTTGCTGTGGCAAGGGTTCCCCATTTTAACCAGTAAAACAGGGAGGGACTAACTCTATGACCCCACCTATGGGAGGGTCAAGGGAGGGGATGGCTACACCCACTTCCCTTTGTCCAGTTTCGCGCCAGAGCAGGGGCAGGTAGCCCCTGAGCTGGTTTGAACTGGCATATGCACAGAGGAGCCTTTTGCTCCCCCAGTGCAGGACTTCAGAGCACTCTAAGAGTGCACCCACCCAGCCCCAATACACATTATCCTGTCTGGGGAGGTGGTCACACCTCCCTGCAACAGGAAACCTATTGTCCAGGCCTCCCCTGCCGGAGTTTCGTCCAGCAGCAGGAGGCCAGACTTGTGTCTGTGGCAGCAGCATCCATTTTGTGATGCCAGGGCTTCAGAAAGAAGTTACCGGGTAAGCCAGAGTTAACATGTCTTTCCCTCTAGAAGGGTGGAATGCTACCCCCGCCGCCAGGATTGGCGGGGGGTAGTATTCTAAGATGTTTGACACCAAACACGACATGTTTAGGTGCAGCCATTCCAAAGTTAGCATTTTACCGCGAGGATATAATGCGCTTAAGAGTATATGGTCAGGCTGCACTACAAACAGCATCAGAGATGGTCTCCGAACGCTGCAGAGGGGCCCTGCTCATGCAGGGGCACCCTCTCACATAGGAACCATGCACTCTGCCTTTAGGATTGATAAGGCCTGCCTTAGGAGTGACTTATAGGTTTATATGTGTGTATGTATTTAGTGATATAGGTAACCTATATCACAGTAAGGGGTGCATGCACCACCTTACCCATGCTGCAGTAGCAGACCTGTGGTGTCAGTTTGGATGGCCTTCCAGGGGTGGCATAATACATGCTGCAGCCCCTGGCAGGCCTCTGAGGTACCTATGCCCTTGGTACATAGTATACCATATACTAGGGACTTATAAGGGCACTCCAGATTCCAATCAGAGGTGTGCAGTAAATTAGTGGTCTTAATGGGAGCAAAGTTTGTTCTCTCAATGGTATGCCTGTATGGGCAATCTGCAACAGTACCAGGTGGTGATGGGTAGAAAGTTTCAATTGTATGAGGGAAACAAACATGCAAATATGGGCATAACCACCCATTTGTCGGAGACTACTGCCCTACGCCTTCCCTCATGGGGGCCCACCTGTCACTACTGAGCCCTCTTTAATGGGACACCGGGACGAATCCTCCATATTGAGGCACTTGGAATAATACCACAGGAATCCTTAGAAAATAAACGAAGGACAACGCTTTGCTCCCAAGTTATGTTGCAGCCTTGTAATATTCCATAAGAGAGCTGGTACTGTTCCAATAAGAGCTGTATTTGACTGTAGTGCACTATGATATGCCACTGCTTTGAGAGTAAACACAAGGAGATGATGGACAGAGAGCTGAAATTTTTCAGACACTCACCCCCAGTCACAGATCTGGGTTGAATCCATCATCATTCTTTAGCTCACTTCACCACCTCAGTTCAGACCCAGCTATATGCAAATCAGTCTTGACCCTGTGCCTCATGGGAACAGTCCAGCCCGAACTGTCAAGCCAGGTCTTCCCTGAACCGGAAACAAGCATCCTGGGGCCGGTTTCTGGGTAACACCCTTCATCAGCCAAGCTAGCTTGAATCAGTGGCAATGTGAGCAAGGGACCCACGTCTGGGCATACCCTGCCAACTTAGGGCCAACAAAGCAAACACAAGGAGATGATGGACGGAGCACTGAAACTTTTCAGACACTCACCCCCAGTCACAGATCTGGGTTGAATCCATCATCATTCTTTAGCTCACTTCACCACCTCAGTTCAGACCCAGCTATATGCAAATCAGTCTTGTCCCTGTGCCTCATGGGAACAGTCCAGCCCGAACTGCCAAGCCAGGTCTTCCCTGAACCGGAAACAAGCATCCTGGGACCGGTTTCTGGGTAACACCCTTCATCAGCCAGGAAGATTCCACCTTCCTACAAACTGACACTGAGAAGCTGCTCCTCTCCGCAAGATCAGGCTCCCCTTATGATCCCTGTCCAGCTTCAGTGATCAAACAGGCCTTGGTTCCCGTGGTCCTTATGCTCACCCCTTTGTTTAATACAATGTTTGAAACTGGACATTTTCCTAGATCCAGGAAGCTGGCCTCGATATTGCCTCTGCTAAAAAAAAACTATCTGGACCCAAAGGAGCCTAATAACTTCCGACCCATATCACGCCTCCCATTGCCTGCAAAATTGGTTGAGAAAACCATGAATTCGCAGCTTAGCCCTTTTCTATGCGAAACCAACTTTTTAGATCCTACTCAATATGGGTTCAGAGAAGGGCATAGCACGGAATATGCCCTTATAAAATCTACGGAGGAGATTAGGGAGGCTGTGGACAAGGGAGGCAAGGCGGCTCTGATTATGCTGGACTTGTCTGCAGCCTTCAATACGGTCCATCATGATGTACTGATGGACCGTTTGTTGGCATGCGGCGTCCAAGGCAAAGCATATGAACTCCTGAATTCTTTTCTGACGGACAGATCCCAAACTGTGGCACTGGGTGATTTCCATTCTAAACCTTTCTCTTTGCCGTGCGGAGTGCCTCAGGGGTCCTCTCTTTGCCCCACTCTTTTTAACATATATGTTTCCTCCCTGGCTACTCTAATTAGTTCATTTGGGTTCAGCCTGACATCGTATGCAGATGACGCACAAATTGTGGTGGCTCTGCGGCCTGGTCAGGCAATAGGAATTGAAAATAGGTTCCACGATTGCATGACAGCAATCAGGAGGTGGATGTCACAAAACTGCCTGAAACTGAAGTCAGGAAAGACTGAGGTCATCCTATTTGGAAACGATCCCAACTTCTGGACCCCAGGGTGGTGGCCAGAGGAAATGGGGACTCTTCCAACTCCCGTTAGGAAGGTGAAAAACCTAGGAGTCATAATTGACGAGAAACTTAACTTTGGCAATCAGATCAACGCAGTGGCATCATCCACCTTCTTTATAATCAAAATGATTAAGAAAGTTCTTCCCTTTTTGCCGGCTAATAGCCAGCGGACTGTAGTCACTGCACTGATCATGTCCAAACTTGATTACTGCAACAGCCTGTACTTAAATATACAGGAACGTTTCTTGAATAAATTGTAACTGCTGCAAAACGCAGCAGCGAGGATGCTTACTGGTACTCCCAAATTTGCCCCCATTTCTAAGGAAATTAAAAAATTGCATTGGTTGCCGGTTAGGAAACAGGTGAATCTTAAAGCACTCTGTACCGTCTACAAGGCACTACATGGTATAGGCCCAGACTTCTTGAAAAGGCAAATACAGTGGTACATACCCAGAAGAACCCTTCGCTCCGGTCGAGCCAAGTTGATAATAGTGCCACCCATCAAAAAGACTTCATGGGGTGGGAGAAGCTTTACGGTATGCGCAGCTAAGGCCTGGAACGATCTGCCCCCGTATCTGAGAAAGGCCCCTGACCTCCTCACTTTTCGGAAAGAATTGAAAACTTGGTTTTTTACGCTTTAACATTGTTTCCTATCCCAAGTTCTCAGTGAATTAGTGGTTAGCGCCAGGACACCCTCGGGTAATTGCCGCGCTTTAGAAATAGCCATAACATAACATAACAGTGACAAGTCCCAGCCAGGAGAGCAGCATGAAAGCAGCAAGTCGGGCGCCATGCACAGGGTTGGACTGGGGAATAAAATAGGCCCGAGCACCAAAATAAAAGTGGACACACTAGTGATTGAGATAGCTTCAAAAGAGGCCCATTTTTAGAAATTGGGGCAGTTTTGAACTTGTAAAGACATGTTGTACATGAGTTTCAGCAAGGTATGGAAGACTGCGTGAATTTGTGCTTGCTGCAGACAATGTGTGTTTTAAGATCAGGAAAATCATCAGTAACAACCGGCCCACTAGGCCATAAAACAGACCCACAAAGAGCCAGAAAAAAGGAACACACACTAACCTGTCATATCAGCCCATTGCGCATTGACTGATTGCCCTATAGGCCAGTACGACCCACCCCTCAGAGGTAAGCTGGCAGAACAAGGAACTGCAGAAAAACAAGAAACTGATGCCAACGAGGACTCTAGGCAATGAGCAGTAGATGGAAAGTAAGAAACAGCAGATTAGTTTGAGGGTTACTGCAGGCACAAAGAACGGTTAGTTCACCAATCTAGGATTTATAACATCTAGTGCTCCCTCTGATGTGACTAAGCCTGGGCGTAGTTCGCGAAGTAGCGCTACGCGAAGCTACGCAAAGTGCAGTTCGCACTACGCGAGCTACGCGTAGCACTACGCGAACTGCGTAGTGCACTGTTCGCAATGATTGCACAGTGCCGGATGCTTGTCCGCACTGTGCAATCATTGAAAACGGCATCTTGCACAGTGCGAGCTGTCTTTTACTGCCGCTCGAGTAGATTTTTACTCGAGCGGCAGCTTTCAACGCGGACTGGTAGTTTCTCATCGCGAGCGGTCGCGAGCATACGCGACCACTCGCAATGAGAAACCTGACCTCCCCGCGTTGAGAATCTCGCCGGATGTCATTTTGCTTGCTCGCGGTCGCCAACTTGACGTTGAGGACCGCGAGCAAGCAAAAATGACCGCTGCACCACGCTACGCGTGTTTGCACTGTGCTACGTGCAATTCGCGTTGTGCGAAGTAGCGCAAACTTCGCAAACTACGCGAGCGTAGCATAGAGCTTTGCCCAGGGTTAGATGTGACCCACAATGAACCTAGGAGATCTTCCACAACTGCTTGCCACAGACAGTGCCCTAACCTGGAAGTGTCTAGGTTGCGCCCGTGATTGGTTGTAAGAGCCTACTTTTACATTGGAACTACCTGAAAGCTTTTGCTGGTGCCCACCTACCATCATGCTGACCCTCAGTGGCATTTTTTTTTAAATCAGCATGCAAAAGGGGATAAGCTTCGAGTAGTGCCAGGGAAGTAGACAAAGAGATGCTGTGCAAAATTAACTTTTTGGATATTCCCAAAGATCTGGAATACCCCTTACTTAAACTCAAATGGACCCTGTGTTATTTATGCAGAAAGTCCTCAACTTGCTCAAAATTAGGTTGTATTTACAAGATATGCTTAAGAATGGGGAGGAGTAATAAAATACACGGAAGCGTATGAAAAGTGAAACATTTTGGAATTTGGGCCTTTTTCTATGTGGGTCTGTATTTTACACAATCATAGAATTAAGAACATAGGCGGTAAGAATCAAAGTATGTAAATCCCTTATAGATACCATGTAACGTACACAATGGATCGTATTCCTTTTGACCTTCGTGAATAAAGTGTGGTGGGGGAGTTCGGGGTGTCATTCATCTTCTGTGCTTGGACCTCAAGTATGGATCAAATGAGAAATGACCAGCTTGCTTCCCCTCTCAGAAAAATCTTCTAAGCTTAAGGAAACAAGGCAAGCATTCTGTCAGTCATATTAAACTTCCCTGACTCCCTCCCCCATTTGGCCAGGTACTGCCGAGTCCCCCTCCCTTATCCCAGCAAACAACTCTCTTAGCTCAACCCTTTGGGGCCCCCCATAGGCCAGGCAGATCCTCCGCCCTCTTCCCCCAAGGCAACAATGTAGACAACACACCAGCTTGGATTAAGGGTCGGAATAACCCCGGCCGTATTTTATTGATAACAATAACAAAACATTAATCTCAATATTTACACCATTTATACAATACGCAGAAAGTCCGGTTCCAGTACCGTGATATGTACAGTGTGTCATTTGGCTATCCTTGACATGTTTTTAATACATAGCCATTC
Organism: Calotriton arnoldi; assembly: GCA_963921515.1. Lineage (NCBI taxonomy): Eukaryota > Metazoa > Chordata > Amphibia > Caudata > Salamandridae > Calotriton > Calotriton arnoldi. The sequence continues at coordinate 73,419 of CAWUFW010005441.1, forward strand.
CTATCATAAGCTAAGTGATCAGCAACATTATCTTTCTGCGTATCCCTGTTTGAGCTTACGGCAAGGTCAATGATTGGTCCAAGATCAAGGTCAAGCTAGGTCCCAGCCTCCTACCGGAGTGACCTTGCGCAGGAGGCCCAGTTCCCCGGAAGGTTACCTCACCCCGGGCACCCCCTACGCCCTCAACATTATCTCCATAAGGGGCTGTGCAGTTATGCCCAGCTTACTTGCGCACTTGCGCATGTGCAGGGTTGGCCAAACAGCCTACCGGAAGCGGAACTTCCCCTTCCCCCGCACCCTTCCAGCCTACCGGCTGTAACTGCCCCTGGAGTTGCATGGGAGACCATCTGTCCCCCCCTCAGGCATCCCCATTTGACAATGGTGATACCTGCTAAGGACTGTAAATTATGCTCACTAATCATGACCTTACCGCCACAGGCCAGCATAGTTGACCGACTATCTGCCCCCACCCCCTGCCTCCAGAAGGTCATGTCCTGCTCCACGTCCCTACTAGCCAGGCAAGTAAATTCTCCAGGAACAACTCATTTCCCCGCTTGGAAAGGTGCACGTCATCCTGTAGGAAAAACGGCTCCCCCCCAGATGCACCCATGCGCAATTGTCTGAAGCTTCGGGGATCGGAATAACTTGTCAACCTGGTTGTTGATCCTTTTTACTGAATGATTCAGGGCCCAGACAGACTCACCACCTCTCCACTGAAATCTGGGAACCATGTGTAACCAGGCCAGTACTGCTTGCGGGCATCTCTTTGCCAGCCACCCCACCTCCGTAATTAGGGCTTCCACTATGCCTTTCCTGCCCAGGTGCACCAAGTCATTAACCCCCAAATGCAAAATAACTGCTGCAGGGGGTATCCGAGTCTTGTCCAGTAAGCTTACTAACATATCCCTTAGTTGGCCAAAGCGTAGCCCCCCCTGTCCGTGAAAAGTAATATTGAAACCGGCCTGCCTTGCTCTGTGCGAATAATTGCCCGAAAAGAAAAATTGTTTCAACCTGTTTACATATGAGTGGCCAATAATCCACACATCCATTTTTCTGTGCTCCCAGGCGGGTACCTGGGGTGCAACAGGCGGCCACAAACGATGAAGCGCTGCAAGCTTCCCCCCTGCAGGACAGGATGTGGAAACTGCAAATCAAATCAAAAAGAGAAAGACACCTGTGAGTGACACGAAACAAACTTTAGAGCATATGCAGCTGCACATAGCGCTTGTAACAGTCTGAGGACCACCTACCAATCCTCTGCACAGCGCTCCCAGAGAGACCCCTGGCCACTGCTTCGGTGGTGGCCCCTATTCTGAAGGAGTGGGTCCCAAAACTGACTGGGTCCAAACCGGCCGCCCTGATGGCCGCCCCCATGATCCTCCTAAATTGAAATGTAGTGAGCGGAGTACCATCTTCATGTATTAGTAACGGGCCCCACGCGCCCCGTGGTCTGTGTGCCAGGAAAGCCTCCAGGTTGGCGATGGGGCAGCAGACGCACCCGCCTGCCCTCTGCAACACCACTCCATCCCCTCTAAACTCCTGATCAGTTTTTGACTTGGGAATGGATATGAATAAGGATTCCCCTTGCACCCTTAAGTGACTGAATTGCAATCCCCCGTGCCAGTCCCTTTTATTTTTTGCTACCAGTTCCCCAATCCTGAAAGCGCCATAGAACGCCAGTGAAAAGGCCGCTTTAAAGAGGAGCGCTTTACCCACTGACTTACAAACCTGGCTCAGCGCACCCAACAATGTTGACAAAATGTCTATACCAATCAGGCGCCTCACATCTGGTTGGGACCCTTGCAGGCGGTGCCACCCTTTCAGTGCCTTTCTTACTATGAATGAGCTGGTGGGGTCACACCTTCCCTGCATTTTAGCAAAAAAGGAAATTGCCGCTATATGGCGCCTTGCTGACGCCACGGAGCGCCCCTCATCCTTCATTGCTCTCAAGAAGGAAAACACTGCCGCAGTATCCTGCCAAGCCTTTTCCCATCCTTCCCCCAAATAGTTGCAATATGCCCCAAACGCCCCTTCATATGCCCGCCTGGTCTTGGGTGCTAGGCTAGCTGCCATGAGGTCCGGTAACCGGGGGCACCAAGTTGCCAAAGCTGGTCTGGGAAAGGCGTTGGGTTGTCTGCGGCTTCTGGGTGGTGGGACCTGAACACCTGCATCTTAAAGCGAGAGAGCGAGTCAGCAGCATGATTCAATACACCCGGGACATGCTTTGCCCTAAACAGAATACTCAACCGCATGCAGAACAGTATTATCTCTTTCAACAGTCGCAGAATCATTTTACACTTTGCCAATTGGTGGTTGATGCATTCCAAACAGACATGTTGTCAGACCAAAAGATCACAGATTTGTTCCTCAGCTTTACCGTCCAGATGGATAATGCCACTAGGATGGGAAATAGTTCCAGAAAACCAATGTTACCGGTGAGCCCAGATTCCACCCACCATGTTCGCCAGCGTTGCGCCACCCATGCCGAACCCAGAATGGCACCAAATCCTTGGCTACCCGCAGCGTCAGTCATCAGACCTATCTCTGAGCTGGATCTGGGTGGGCTGGGCCACACTACCTTGCCATTGAAGTCATGCAGGAATGCCATCCAAATCTGCATGTCCTGCCTGACCTCACTGGACAACCTTGTGTGGTGGTGCCTTTCTTTGAGACCTGACATAGCCTGGGCAATGGTGCATGAGAAAGGCCGCGCCATGGGAATGACTTTTAATGCAAAATTCAACTGTCCTACTGTCTGTTGGAGCTGGTGCAGCGTAACCTTCTCCTTCCTAAAACATTGCTGCAATGCTGACCTGAAATCTGTGATTTTTCCTTTTGGCAGACGTGACACCCCATTCACTGAATCCAATTCTATCCCTAGGAACTCGATCTCTGTGGTTGGCCTCACTGTTTTACCTTGCACCAAAGGAACGCCAAAGTCATGCATGAGCGCACAGAAGTTCTGCAGTGCCCAGCCACACTCTTGCGAGCCTGGTGCTCCCAAGAACAGGAAGTCATCCAGGTAGTGTAGGACTGACAGGTGGCCCGACACCTGCCTGAAAACCCACTCTAAAAAGGAACTGAACTTCTCAAAGTATGAGCAGGAGACAGAACATCCCATAGGAATGCATTTGTCCATGTAATATTTCCCTTGAAACTGGAAACCTAGCAGGTGAAAATCTAAAGGGTGTACCGGCAAAAGGCGGAAGGCTGATTCGATGTCAGATTATGCGAGGAGTGCGCCGGGCCCCAGCCCCCTAAGCATTTCAATTGCCTGATCAAATGATGCATATCTGACCGTGCACAGTTCCCCATCTATGGCGTCATTCAGTGATTTGCCCCTGGGGGTCGTTAGATTATGAATCAAGCGGAACTTCCCCTGATCCTTTTTGAGAACCACTCCTAATGGGGAGCACACAAAACCTTCCACTGGTAGGAGGGCTCGCCACTCTGCCTAATCTCAGCTCTTTTTCTATTTTGCTGCCGCCACCCCATTATTGGATCACACAGGCAGTTGGTTCTGACAATGGGAAACCCCCACGTGACCAGGTGCAGGGATTCTGAAGCCGTCCCTGAAACCTTCCAATAATATCCTAGCTGAGTTGGGGCAACTGTAATTATTCAACCAAGGGATCAGGGCACTGGTTATGATGGGGGACCTGGCCTTGTTGAGGGATACACACTCATTCTTGTTTTTTGGCCCCTCTGTCCTTTGATTTTTTGAAACACTTGGACTCAGGGTGGGATGTGTGGCCACAGAAAGAACATGCGTGTTTAAACTTGCATGTGCCTGCTGCCCTGGTGCATGAACGTTTGTTAAAATCCCAACATGCCCCCTTCTTTCCCCCACCCCCGAGCTAACTGGGGGGTTTGACCGAAAGGACTGTCCCCACGAGCTGTCTTGTGTCCCGTACTTCATGTGACTCAACCATAAAATCATATCAATTTGGTCCCAATTAAGGGCAGGGTCAGTTGCCTTCGCTCTTCTAAAATCCTTATCGTATTCCTTCCATCCCACACCACCATATTCATCATGCGCACAAGCAATCCTATTCTGGTAACATGCCATTTGTGCACCCAAACCAGGGAAACGTTCAGACATAATTGCCATGTAGTTAGAGAAACCCTTAAACCAATTGACCAGAGTTTCATCCACCTTCTTCTTCTGTAGCCAACTCGCCCATTCCCTTGGGTCACCCACTCCTTGCTCTTTTTAGCTTCTTCCTTCTCTGCATTGTCTACCAACAAGGAAAACATATTGACATATTCCCCCTTCCAAATGTTTTCCCTCACTTCTTGTGAAATATGTTTTCCCAACCGGTCCCTGGAAGAGCGCATTTCGCCCAAACCTAAACTTGGCAATGTCTGGGGCATACCTGTTGCTGGTGCCTCCGATGTTTTTGCCTTCCCGGCGTCCAACGGCGTGCTTATTGCGGGAGGGTCATCACTGGTTGCCTTAGGTGCCGCTCCGCTAGCCACAACACTCCCTGCTGGCACTGTCTGCCCCCCTCCTGCCTTAGCCCCCTCAAACTGTGCCACCATTTTCTCAGCCTTCTCCAGCGCGCTCTCCTCGCTATGCAATGTCCCCACGCCTGCTGCTGGGGTCCAAGTACCTGCCTTTTCTAACCATGGTAAAAGTGCTGCCAAATTAGCCACCAGATCAGGCTGCCCAGGCGCGCCCCCCGATGGACCCTCTCCAGCAGGTATGCTTGGGGCCTGGGGCGGGGGGTTGGTACCAGACGTACCTGGTTGACCACTCTCCTCAGTAACCTGTGGAATCACTGTTGGTGTCACAGGCGCGTTAATTGCTGCCGGCGGCACTGCCACCACTGGGGCTGCTGGCACAGCACCCTCTGCTCCCCCAACCCTCGGTGGCGACGGGGCGTGGTTCCCCCGTCTCCTAGCTCTAGCTCTTTTGGGCACTGGAGGGAATGCAGCCTTAGGGGCCACTCCCGTTCGTCTGGGCCTTTCCTCCGCTCCCTCTTGCCCATCCACCCATCCACTCTGCTTCGTAGCTCAGCTAACGCTTGCCCCATGTCTTCCATTTTTTACATCATGGCTTCCATAAAGTTGTCCATGCGTGAGCGCTGTTCGCTCCTCTTTGCCTTAGGGGCCATTATACCAACAACAGGGTCGTCCCCACAGACTTATTAATTACAATAATAAATCTTGTCTCCCCTGGCTTCCAAACCTTATTGAGGCAACACCGCAAGAAACAGACTAGACCTAATTATATTTGCCAGAAAAACACAGCGCCCCCTCACCAAGCGTCTGTAGCTCAGCACCAAACAACAAACACGAGCCCCCTAAACAACACCCCTTCACCTGAAATTCCTGGCTTCCTCCCAGCAGGGACCGTCTCAAATCCTCAGTGTGCCTGAAAATAAAAAACCAGCTGGAGCCACCCCAGCACACCAATCATGCGGGCCAGTGAGTATTCACTCAGCCAGCGTGGCTCCCAGCTGTAACACCAATGACACACTAGTAGGGGCAGGCTGCAGCTCTACACGATGCTGTGCTGTCCCCAGGATCAATAATCCACTTGATCACCTGCAGGTATGGAGAAAAGAAGGAAAACCGACAAGAAAATATGTCCTCCGGTTCTGCCTCTTTTCATGTAGCTCAACATGTGGGAAGGTCCAATTATCTGCAGGAAAAAGAGTAAAAGAAAAACTCCTATAGAAAAGGGGGGGGGCCTCGGTCCCGAGGCCCTCGCGATCCGATCGGGGCTGTGGAGCGGCGGAGAAAGAGACCGATCCTCTGCTCCACAGCCCTTTTATTGCCCCCTCGGCCAGGGAGCTGGTTGGAACCGGCTCCCCGGCCGTATTTTCATCGTATGACCCGGAAGCGCTTCCTGCGCTTCCGGGTCACATCCCCCGCGTCCTATCAGCTGCGGGCGTGGGGACAGGAGCGGCTTGCATCACATCCTGTGCGCGCGGAGACCCCGCCCCCCGCCCGGCTCCGGGGGACCGGCGCTACCGCCATACTCGGCGGCGTGCCCGAGTCCTAGGTCCCGCCTCAGTATAGCATTTGTTGTGTTGCACATGATTTATCTATTGGTTGCCTTTGGTCGTGAGAGCTCCCGAGGAAAAAAACCTTAAGAAATCAGTGAAACACTAAATGAAAGAAAGATACATTTTGTTCTCCAATTATCATTATCAAGCACTCCCTTTAAACAGTGGCATCTATTATGTTTTAATAAACACCCTGAAATGCAAATGATTTAATTGCCTTCCCATGTTGAAAATGTCTTCAATTCTTTACTGCTGGGTTAAAAATGAAACAAATCCTTTAAAAGGAGGGTCATCCTGGTCGACTGGTGCTAGTAATGCAGGGAAGATCCCCTGGGGGATTGTAAGAGCAAATCTCTTCTGATGGAGTCTGCAGGAGTGTGGAAACTGCTGGGCTGACCTGCCTGGGCTTCAGCCCTAGAGATGCTGCCTCTTGGACCAGGAATGTGAGCCCTAACGGAAAGGTACTCAGGGAGTGTCAGTGGAATGGATGAATCAACCTCAACACAGCAGCCCCTTGATGTGGTCGGAGATGAGTGGAGAATAGATAAGGAAAGAGTTTAAAGCTGCTAAACAAAATACCTGGGGCTCAAATTACAGAACTTTTGCACTGGTGCAAAATTTGAGCTAATCCACTTTTGTACCACTTTGCTCGTTTTGTAATAGAGAAGGCTACAAATCTAGTTAGCTGGCGTACATATTACATGCAGTTTTTGCACTAAGGCAAAAATGATGCAAACTGAACTTGCATTCTAAAGAATGCAACAAATACATTTTGTCCTTTATTGAAAAGTGAAATAGCAACCTGAATTTGACGCAAAGTTATAGTCATTTTATTTGTCAGTCAGTCAATCAAAATAACTTTATTTCGGCAGCCAAAGCCATAAAAGTATGAATAACTTTACATGGAATAAAAATAGCTTTATAAATAACTAAAAGACAAATAAATCAATCACTACGATATATACAATTAATCAAAGATGATGCATTTCATGATATACACAGAAAGTCATGATTTGGTGCAAAGGGGCAAACTAATCATACAGCAGGTTAAAAAAATGGTTGCTTCATTTCTGACCATAAAAGCAGTCGAAATAGTGCAAAATTGATTTGCTTTATTTTTGTTTAACAAAGGTTGGTCATAGATCAGGTCTTTTCTACATTAGAAGCCGAATTTCTCATGTAAAGCGTCTTATAATCAGAAGACGTGTCAATTGTTCCACAATCTGTATTCTCCTTTTTTTCATTTAGTGCTAAAACTAATATTGCAATATTAACTACAGCAAAATTAGTTTACTCTGTCGCTTATTATAGAAGCTGCAGAAATAGTGCAAAAGACATTTTTGCACGATTGTGAAATTTATGTAATCTGTCACCTGGTACTTGGGTGTGTATCTAAGGAGACTACAAAATGGTCCTGAATTTCCACCACCCCTCCTGGAACTACTAATATTGCAGGCATTGATAATTCCAGGGAGTGAAAAACTCCTTATTAGATGTTATTGTGGCATAACTTGTGGAATCTGTGTTTCCACACTGATTTAGGCATGTTTTGCCCACATTGTTGTTCAGTAATATACCCATGTTATCTGCTTTAGGCAACTGAAGTGTGCAGGTGAAAAGCATGAGACCCAGCTGATCCTGTAATTTCCATTGAGGCCAACAGGTCATGCTACCACTCCCTGCTTTAATTATGGTGGACTCACAATCCATGTGTGTTGTAGGTCAGTTGTGTGAGAATACTGAAGTGTCAGTTTGGTAGTACAAGAAAGGATAAATTAGACAACAGAGGGCTAAACTTTTAAAATGATATGAGAATTTTAGATAATATTATATATGCAGGATTTGCGCTTGTTCAAATATTTCTGTTTATAGTCCATTCTATTGGTATTTGATGACTGAGACACAGTGACTTGTTCACTTTTGGTATTTGCACCACCACATGGGTGAAATTTTTTGTTTTTGTTTTGCTGTATGCAAGGATCTGATTCACAATAGTGTGTGCGCACTTAAGCCTAGATGTACAAAAGGCAACATATGCAAATGTAAATTAATGCTTAAGCTTCACAGAATGTCTAAGTATACTTATATATTGATTTATGCACACAAGATATTACATCAATATGCAGGAATTCTGTGTGGAAGTAAATTTGTTGTCAGTGACAGGCAGTGGCTTTCCAGGGCTGGAATGTCATTCAAAATTGATAACCTGCAAACGTATGAGTTTTGGGGTATTTTCATTTTTTTCCAAGCCCACTGCAACCCCGGATAAAGTCAGAGATATAGGGCCAGATGTACGACCCTAAATTGCATGCGCAAACGGGTTAGCGACCCGTCTGAGCATGCAAAAACTATTAGGGCCATGTACAATTCCTATTTAGCGAGTCACAATTTATTTGCGACTCGCTAAATAGGAATTGCGACTCGCTATTAGGAAGGGGCGTTTCAAGGGCGTCCCTTCCTAATAGCGACTCTCTACCCCATGTATGAATGTTTTGCAACCGCAATTGCGGTCGCAAAACACTCACAATTTACCGGCCTCTTCAAGAGGGTGGTAATGTACTCACAAATGGGAAGGGGTCCCCAGGGGACCCCTTCCCCTTTGCAAATGCAGGGGAAAATATTTTTTAGGGGCAGGCAGTGGTCCCAGGGACCACTACCTGCCCGTAAAAAATAAAACGAAAACGGGCTACATTTAAAAAAAACTGCTTTATTTAAAAGCAGTCCCAGACATGGAGGTCTGCTGAGCCCAGCAGGCCACCATCCCTGGGAGGGCCAGCCATTCCCAATGGGGTCGCAAATTGCGAGGGCCTCATGAATATTCATGAGGCATGCAATTTGCGACCCCATTGGGAATCGCAAACAGTGTCTCAGACACTGTTGTGAAAAAGGCATTTTGCGATTCGCAAATTGTGATTCGCAATCGAGCGTAATTTGCGAGTCGCAAATTGTCATGGTCGTACATCTGGCCCTTATTCCTGTCAATGACAGGAATAAATCAGGTTGGAAATAGGGAGCGAACACCCCCCACAATTGATGGGGGTGTATAGGAACGGTTTTTCTCTGCAGACCAAATAAAGCAATAATAAAAAGAAAAAGGTTGCAAATACCCTTTTGCTAGACATTTACATATGTAAATATAGACATTTACGTAGGTGTAAATTCTTACAATTGTGAGGACTCCTGATACTCTGCAATTGTCAAAGCTTCCAAGGAGTAATCCTGTAATCTCTGGAGTATTCAAAACAAATTTGAAAATTTAGTCCAAACATGATGCATTTCTATTGGAGTAAACATGATTTTCGTTTTTATGAATTGGCCCAATGTATTTAACTACAAAGAAAGAATTTGTGAAGAAATGTTGCACATTTACAGTGCATTCAGAACAGTGTCAGTTTAAGGATTTTGGGGGCCCGGGAAAGACTTATTTGAAGGCACCTATACGGATCAAATTTGAATAGTCCTTAAAATTACACAGGGTAGATAGAGACAGTATCAGAGGTAGAGGTAGGCAGAGCTGGAGAGATTTATAGAAAGTGAAATAAGATAGCCAGAGGTCAAATAGAGAGAAACTGTACTTTCTCAAGGGGCCCCTTGAAAGGTGGGGGCCCTGGTCAATTTCCCACTTTGTCCATGCTGTAAAACGTCTCTAACTCAGAAACGCTAAAGCTCTTTGCAGATATTTATTTTAAAAGAGCACGAAATCCCTTTAAAATTTTTACTGCAATATCATAGTATCAAACTACAGCGATGCATTAGAATAACAAGAAAATATTACGTGCCTCGTCTGAGCGGAATTATTGCCAACTCTTACATTCTGCTATTTCATCTCTGGAAGACCCCCCAAGCCCTTCGAATTCCACATCGTGTCTATCACATGTTATTGAATTGGCATGTTTGTAAATTACATGCAGCGCGAGCCCTCCGCTCCAGTAGCTGGGGCGCTGGTCTCCCGCCATCAATGCCAAAATAGTATTGCCGGCACATTTCCTTCAGCCTTTCATTGAGTTCTGTGTGGCGGCCAGTGCATTCTTGAACAAATGCTTCGGTAGGCATGGTAACCGGGCCTTGTCTGGGAGCTGCCGAACATGCGAGCGCCCCGTCCTCCCTGGAAGTTAATTCTTTCTGTGTTTTAAATGTGGTTAGAAGTTGTCGGCCACATCTGTGTTTGCAATAATTTGCAGGCCTGATGTAGGCAGTGGTGCGCGGACTGAGCAAAGCCTGTTGGCCGGGCTTGTGAATGTATTGTCTTCGTAGCCGCAGGCACCTCGAGATTTCTTGAGCGGATTGTTATGTTGACTTTCCCTAATTGCAGGGGAGGAGCTAGGGGCGAAGTGATGGACAGCCACGCACTCAGTAGGGTGCGTGAAAAACTCTGGCATTACCCCTCCGAGCTAAACACACTGCTTGTCAATGCTCTTGGCAAATAAACGCAAGCTGGCTTCACCCTTCACTCCGAGACGATGCTGTAGAGAGACCCGCAGAAACATAACGTTTTAGTATATTTTCAAAAAAAGGGAATATTAAAAGAAAAAAAATCTTACTACAAATTTTTCAAGCATATAAAGCAATAAATACCTACTTTATAGTCACAGGAAACTTTTACAGATAAATCCCCTACTACTAACTAGAAAATATAGCATTACCAATGCGATGTAGTTTTGTCAAGGTGGAAAAGTTACCAGTGTGGGGTTTTAAAGCTGCAAACTCTTGCCTCAAACTTCACTGGTTCTACAAAAAAAGAAACCCGCATTGCCAATAGCAATGGGGTTGGCTTGTAACTGAAAGTGGCTCTTCAGTCACTGATGAGTTTAGGCACTCAATAAGTCATTATATATTCACACTGTCACTCCTCCTTGCACTCATACACCCATTTACCCACCCACTGACTTATTCTTCCATTCCCCACTTACCCATCTGCAATAAAACAGACACCCAAACTCAGCAAGCATATGGGCGATCAATGAAAAGAATAAAAGTAGAAAAAAAGAAAACATGCCGCCAGTTAAACTTGAAAGGCATAAGCTTGCAATACAAAAAATAAAATTTAAATTAAATATGACTAAATCCTGCTCTGCTGAGCAAAAGGTTTCCAGCAAGGCAAATGGTGCAACACAAGAACTCTATTTCAGCGTAAGTTCACTGTTTCTGCCCAATGAAAATCTATACTCAAGGGAATCAACATTAGGAGGAGCCAAAGTCCTTCTCCCAGTAGTTATATCATTACAAATATGTACAATATTACAGTTGGCAAAACAACATACAGCCCTTCCTAAAATGGCATAGGAAGGATTCTCAAATTGTAAATCCTCCACCCAGGCGGTTTGTCACAGGGCTAACCAACTGCAAAACCCTAGCTTACAACGGTAATCTATGAGATTCCCTGTAATGAAATACCTGACTCCAAACATTACCATAGTGTTACCACAATCCACAGTTAAATGCCTATTGACTTTTACATATACTTTTCACAATAAAAAAGCCAGACTTAGTGTCTTTGTTGTAATTTTTCATATTAAACAAATCAGGCCTAGGATCTTGATCATTCGCTTACCACCATAACCAACTCAGTTCTGCTGTAATGAGCAAAAGCTTTCACACAAGGTGATAAGGGTAATACAAGCACTCTTTTTCTGCAAAAGCGCACAGCATCTGCCCAATCAAATGCCGAAGAGAATCAACATGTGGATGGAGTGAATGCCTCTCAATACTGCTGCCTAAATCTCTTTTTCTGTTGATCAGAAAAGGTCTGGCAACCGCTGTGCTGTCAATCCAGACTTAAAAATTGAGGGACAACGCCAGTCGCCCATTTCAGTGAAAGGAAACAGTTCACACTGCTACGAGGGCTCAATCAAGATACAGGAGGACTTGCAACACTAAGTAGCCATCCATCTCATCCCCTGGTCTGAGCCAATCCTAGCCTACCACCACATCCATAGATGAACGTTTCCCAGCCGTCTAAGCTCTCCTGCTCCCAGTCAAGATTTCCCAGCAGGCCAGCCATTGTGTCCGCCAACCTGTGCACCATGCCTACAATGGTGGACCCACACATGGGCCCATGCTGTCACTTTTTTGACACCACTGACTGGTAATTGATGAAAGGTGTAGTCTCAGTCCCACTATTTTCTGCTCCAGAACACCAAGCACACAGAACATCCTGAAGCAGGAAATGGTCTCTCAGATATTGGGTCGTAGTTTTTTTTATAACTCTTTGCCTAGAAATAGGGCTGATGTTTCTCAATGTTTTCTAACTACAAGCGTCTAATAGAAAATGACTTCAACCTTTGCTGTTAGTGGGAATCAAAAGAAGCAAAACACTCACTACAAAATAACCTAAAATGGTAATGCACTAAGGGGTCGATTCCGATTCGGGCCGGAAATTTCTCCGACCGAGCCGGACCCGGAGAGATTTCCGACCGAATCGGACCCGTGCAGTCCGACCGAACGAGTACGATGCGGCCGTATGTTATCGGACTCGAGTCGGTCGGACTCCCATTGAAGTCAATGGGAGCCGGTCGTACAACGCGTACGCGGGCTCCCATTGACTGAATGGGTGCGAAGTCGGACAAGGGCGCCCTACAGCGGGTACGCGGCGAAGCGATTCGCGCCGTAGCACGCACAGGTAGGGGGACCCATGGGTCCCCCTGTGTGCGACTCGCGCGGCTACGCGCACAGGGGGGTCCGACACGGACCCCAAAGTACGGCTCCGACAGCTCTTTCGAGCCGGAGTGCGCGGCTCGGTCGGACTGCTCGCGGCGCGCATCGTACTTACCCGGCCGGGAACGTCTCCATTGCGCGGTGCGAGTCGAGTCCGAGCGAGTCGGTCGGAGTGGTTCGAGCCGGGAGCGAATCGGTCGGAGCGGTCGGGACGCCCGGACGAGTCGGTCGGCGATTTCGCATCGTACTCGCTTGGCCGGACCCGCGTACGGTTCGGTCGGGAAACAGGGCTCCGAATCGGATCCGGTAAAGCCGAATCCGATTCGGAGCACTACCGGCCGAGATCGGAATCGGCCCCTCAGTGTCTTCCTTATAGTCACTGGAAACATTTACAGATAAATCAATTGCTGCTATCGTTAAACATAGATATACGTTTACTAATTTTAATGTTCTGTATGCTAGAGAGTTACAATAATGCTTAAGTACCTGTGGTGAGTCGAGGAAAAGGATGTAATTATTTTCTATATTAACTTTTAATCTGTTTGTTGAATCTGCACCAAATGTAGCACCACCTTAACCTGCCTACTTATGGTTCCTGATGTCAAATGCGGTGTAGATTGGTCGAGGGTGGCGCATTATTAAGGTCTGTTGTCTCTAACTTTATCCTTTTTTTAAAAAGAAAAGAAAAAAATGAGAGACACCAGTGGGACTTACATCAATCAACAGCTGTGCAGCCCATCCCCCTGCTCTGAACCCCCAGGCCCATAGTTTCCTGGCAGTCTTCACTACTCAAGGTTTCTGTGCTGGCTAGCATTCCCGCACTCTACCTCGTGCACATCTACTTTGTTGGGCCCATGCTGTCACTGCCACACTTCACACACCTCTTACTGGTGATTGGTGAAAGATCTGCTCTTGAGCTTACCATTTCCTGCTCCAGAACCTCCAGTCCATGGGGCATCTTCGAGCATGAATGATCCCTGGGAGGAGGGGTAGCAGTTTTTACTACTCTTTCCATAGTCGATTGTCCCATACAGTCAGGGAACTTCAGCTGATTTCAGTAAGGCTTAGATTTGCCAATTGTGTCTGAGTATAAAGGTATAAGGAAAATGTGCTCATCCATGATTATCAATAGCATCAATTTCTGAAGACTTGTTCAATCAGAAAATGGATATTGGCCTGTTATAGATAGTACACAGAGGAGATAAAGCAGGTACGTAAATGGAATAAACTAATTTAGAGGGTTTCATTATCAAGATATATCACCAAGGTGATATGTGGCAAATTCAGAACTATCTGGAACTCTCACAGGGGCTGAAATGGACTCATATATATGTTAATCTGCGATGAAAATTGAACATATGGATATTAATTTGTGATGTGTAATAATTTAACCCTGTCTGACACCCCTTGAAGTTTCATGTAAAAGGGTCAGAGTGTGGAGAAAACTCACCTGTGGCATTAAATAATGCCAACTGCACAACCACAAACCCTAGTTCAGTATTCTGAGAGGCATCAACCAAGAGGTTAGACACGTCTTTTTCACAAAAGTAATAATTATCAGGAAGCCATTAGTAAAAGTTATAAGAGAATCATTGACTCTGGAAAAGGGAGTTGTAGCATTGATTTGGCAACTAAAGCGAACAGACCACAAATTGTTAATTTCATGTTGGTTATTTGCCAATCCTAGTATAAAGAACATGATCCCTTTTCCTAATTTCCCATTTCAAGATAATTTACAGAATTAGATTACTATAAATCCTTAAACACTACATTATCAATTTATTCTATCACTCAGAAAAGAAAGATCTCCCTCAGCAGATCAACAGTTATAACATAATTCCTAATACCATCAATTGATAGTGATTTCCGCCAGGGATTGCTCAGTTCCTGTAAATAGGTGTTTGCTTGGGGGTATGTGGCTCCAACAGTAAACAGTATTTGTTAGCCCATTTACATTTTCTCTCTGGCAGTGATACTCTCAAAGCAGTATGCAAAAGAAACAATTGATGGACGGAATGATGGACAATGCAAACATTCACCCCCAGTCACAAGGATCTGGGTTAAATCCATCATTCTTTTGCTCACCACACCACCCCAGTTTGGAACCAGCCATATGCAAATCAGTCTTGACCCTGTTCCTTGTGGGAACAGTCCATCCCAAACTGCCAAGCCAGGTCCTCCCTGGACCGCAAACAAGCATCCTGGGACCGGTTTCAGGGCATCACCCTTCATCAGCCAGGCTAGCTTGAATCCAGTGGTGTAGTGAGCACGGGACCCACGTCTGGACATATCCTTCCCACTTAGGGCGACATATGCAAAAGAAACAATTGATGGACAGAATGCTGGACAATGCAAACATTCACCCCCAGTCACAAGGATCTGGGTTAAATCCATCATTCTTTTGCTCACCACACCACCCCAGTTTGGACCCAGCCATATGAAAATCAGTCTTGACCCTGTTCCTTGTGGGAACAGTCCAGCCCGAACTGCCAAGCCAGGTCCTCCCTGGACCTGAAACAAGCATCCGTCCATCATCTCCTTGTGTTTGCTTTGTTCGCCCTAAGTTGGCAGGGTATGCCTAGACGTGGGTCCCTTGCTCACTTTGCCACTGGATTCAAGCTAGCCTGGCTGATGAAGGGTGTTACCCAGAAACCGGTCCCAGGATGCTTGTTTCCGGTTCAGGGAAGACCTGGCTTGGCAGTTTGGGCTGGACTGTTCCCATGAGGCACAGGGTCAAGACTGATTTGCACATAGCTGGGTCTGACCTGAGGTGGTGAAGTGAGCTAAAGAATGATGATGGATTCAACCCAGATCTGTGACTGGGGGTGAGTGTCTGAAAAGTTTCAGCGCTCCTTCCATCATCTCCTTGTGTTTGCTTTGTTCGCCCTAAGTTGGCAGGGTATGCCCAGACGTGGGTCCCTTGCTCACTTTGCCACTGGATTCAAGCTAGCTTGGCTGATGAAGGGTGTTACCCAGAAACCGGCCCCAGGATGCTTGTTTCCGGTTCAGGGAAGACCTGGCTTGGCAGTTCGGGCTGGACTGTTCCCATGAGGCACAGGGACAAGACTGATTTGCATATAGCTGGGTCTGAACTGAGGTGGTGAAGTGAGCTAAAGAATGATGATGGATTCAACCCAGATCTGTGACTGGGGGTGAGTGTCTGAAAAGTTTCAGTGCTCCGTCCATCATCTCCTTGTGTTTGCTTTGTTGGCCCTAAGTTGGCAGGGTATGCCTCAGACGTGGGTCCCTTGCTCACATTGCCACTGATTCAAGCTAGCTTGGCTGATGAAGGGTGTTACCCAGAAACCGGCCCCAGGATGCTTGTTTCCGGTTCAGGGAAGACCTGGCTTGACAGTTCGGGCTGGACTGTTCCCATGAGGCACAGGGTCAAGACTGATTTGCATATAGCTGGGTCTGAACTGAGGTGGTGAAGTGAGCTAAAGAATGATGATGGATTCAACCCAGATCTGTGACTGGGGGTGAGTGTCTGAAAAATTTCAGCTCTCTGTCCATCATCTCCTTGTGTTTACTCTCAAAGCAGTGGCATATCATAGTGCACTACAGTCAAATACAGCTCTTATTGGAACAGTACCAGCTCTCTTATGGAATATTACAAGGCTGCAACATAACTTGGGAGCAAAGCGTTGTCCTTCGTTTATTTTCTAAGGATTCCTGTGGTATTATTCCAAGTGCCTCAATATGGAGGATTCGTCCCGGTGTCCCATTAAAGAGGGCTCAGTAGTGACAGGTGGGCCCCCATGAGGGAAGGCGTAGGGCAGTAGTCTCCGACAAATGGGTGGTTATGCCCATATTTGCATGTTTGTTTCCCTCATACAATTGAAACTTTCTACCCATCACCACCTGGTACTGTTGCAGATTGCCCATACAGGCATACCATTGAGAGAACAAACTTTGCTCCCATTAAGACCACTAATTTACTGACTAAATGTTGTTAGTGTTTATTGGGGACCAAGGCAGATCTTCCTAAGGAATGTTCTGCTGGGATATGTCCTTGGTATCCCATTCATCCCTTGAAAGAGGTTCAGATGATGTCATTCACTAAAGATATATCACAAACTCACGAGGGGTGACATTTTCATCCTGCACTCCTATGGAGCGAACAGTGAAAATAGAGGTGCAAGCAGTAAAAACAGTCCATTCTGTTCTTTCGCCTTCCCTCTCCAGTGCAAAGAGATCTCAACGTGTTATCCCTTTCTGCCCAGGTATTTCTGCTGCTTTTACTGTTAACGCTACCAGGGTCATTTACGGATCACGGTCAGCCCTCCAACGCCCCGATCACCCTCTGCCATGCCAGCAGAGGACCACAACAGAATTACGCAACTCCCACCAGCTTGTTGAGGATTGTTTTGAAGAAGTGTTCCGTGCTGTCATGGCAAGAGCATTTTTTAGCCAAATTCAAATGTTGGCCAGATGTCATTTCATGGCCGTTAGTCAGCATTTTAATTGTATTTCAG
Source organism: Calotriton arnoldi (assembly GCA_963921515.1). NCBI lineage: Eukaryota > Metazoa > Chordata > Amphibia > Caudata > Salamandridae > Calotriton > Calotriton arnoldi. The sequence goes on from CAWUFW010005441.1 coordinate 90,562, forward strand.
CCATAGCCCCTTACACTCCGAAGTATTGGTTTGATTCTGAAATAAAATATTTTAAAAGACCGTATACACATGGAGGTTTTTCTTGTCCAGGTCCTGACAGCAGAACAAAGCATGAAAAAACGCATCAAATGACCCACTCTACACAAAGGGGTCTTTTGGCACATTGTTGCCAGCTGCCCCTTGACAGATTGGCTGCAGGTCAGAAGTTTCCAAATGTGGTGTCAGCTAAGGCTCCACATCCAAAACATGGTGAGTCTGCCATCTCTGACAGTCGGACAACAAGTTTAGCACGGTGGGCCATTGCTGATTTATGGTGGTCTACCAGTCCGACAAACTTTAAATGATGCCCTAAAGCAAGAAAACATTGATTAACTGCCAAAACTGTACCGAACTACTGGTTCTTATTAACAGGCTAAGTTAATAGTAGTGAGGAAGTTTCTTGCTAAGGGATTAAAAAACACTAATTTAACTTCACTTCTATTATTTATCATCCCCACATAGTAGGTTAGAACTATTTGATAATGGAAGATGATGAGGAAAAACTCTGGGCCTGATTTAGATCATGGCGGACGGGTTACTCCGTCACCACGGTGAAGGATATCCCGTCCGCTGAAATATAAATTTTATAGGATATAATGGAATTTATATTTCGGTGGTCGGGATTTCCGTCACCTTTGTGATGGAGTAACCCATCTGCCAAGATCTAAATCAGGCCCTCTGTTTCTATCATGGATTGCACTTTCAATGCTAAATATGCTGGGAAAATATGATTTATGAAAAAAGTTCGAACCACATTTCTGGCTCTTTTTTCCTAAAGAGAGTTTGATTAATGCAGCCAGAATCTACAAAAAAGACTGCAGAGTGGAAATGTTAAAATGTGATATTCTCAAGATCAATGGAGATTGCCAAAGAAAATAATGCTGATCTGAAGCCCTTTGGGCATTCTTAATAGATTACATATTTCTATGGAAGCTCAATTTGGATTCTATGACAGGCTTGAAATAAAGCCACTTCAAAAAACGGCAATCACTTTCAGAGGTACTCCTTGCACAATTCTCAACCATGCTAACTTTGGTTCATTATGACGAGCTGAACAATCTAGCCAAAACATTGGAGACTCTAACAAGGTCAAGTGTTTGAGTACTGTATATGCTGCCTGAGGTTCTTTAGGTTCCTAGACTTAGATCCTTTTCTGATCAATTATTACAGGTACTGATCATGATGCCATACTACTGAGAAAGTATGATCAGATGATGCCAATATGTGATAAATCAAGGAATTTTCCAAAGAAAGGCAGTAGATAGTATACTCTCAAGAAATTCTTAACTGAGTTGATACAAACAGTACCAAAAAATTGTATCTTTAACATATAAAGCACTAACAAAGATCAATAGTGACCCTCTCCAGCAGTTTGTTCCAGCAAATGAGAAAACAGCACCAAATTATGAGGAGCTTCATGTTACATAAAATAGTAAAATTATTAGAAACTGGGGTGTCCTGTGTCGCTTATTAAAAAAAGAAAGACTCTCAAATTATTGGCTCAAAGTTTGCCTTCATATCAGGGCTTCAAAATTGTCAACTGCTTAATCACATAAGGAAATCAAACTGTTATGTCAACATAGTAATTACGTTGATGTCCTAGCTAGACACCATAAGAGTTGATCACTATCCGAATATGTCTGTGTTCATAAACCACATTTAAGATAACCATCTCCAAATGCAATTTTATTGTTGCTTTAGATGTATCAAAGCTCATAATGTTGACGTTTTTCTGATTAAGGATAGGCTTGATGTTTAGTCCTTATTATGCCAGCGCATGCACAGCCCTGGGCAACTTTATTGGTTTTTATTGAAACACGGAAAAAAGCAGCAATGTGTCCTTTGGTCCACCAATACTAAGAAAACCCTTATTCATTCAACCAACTCTATCACACAGATTCAACCAGGGGGGACACAGTTACAATTGAACACACAACAAATATTGAAAATATTATATATCAATTTATTAAAAACATATAAAACAAATGTAGCAAGTTAAAAACAAGAGAACGATTAATCATGCATAATTAATATTTGACTAAAACAAAAACATCACACCATAAATTGACAAACAAACAAAATTGATTACAAAGGAAATAAAGAAGAGAGTATTAAAATACACTACACTTTGTCATTAAAAAACCATATCCGTGTAAAGTGTTGTTGGGGCTGGGACCTGATACACAAGAACAATCAATATCTAGTGTGACAGCCCACTGCACAGATTATGAGGCTAGTGCGTCGACGCGTTTCGATGGTATTATCTTGACTTAAACCATCTTTATCAATACTTAAGATATTACTCTCTGACGATATATCTATAATTAAAAACATACAATTATTACACATAACACATAAACATAAAACATACTTTATATAATTATATACAACGAAAAGAGAAAACATTTATGATATTAGCCACATGATTAGTCTGTTGTAATGCTTAAATGTATACCTAAAAGTTGCAAATGTCACTAACAATGTTCAGGACATCACTGCTTCCACAATCTAATCCGATTCCCTCCATAAGTCACACAATGACACATCAACACACTCATTCATTCATTCACTCTCAGTCCCACCCAATTGGCAGAACACTATCGACCCATACAGAAGTGGACTATACTTCACCTTGGACATTATTTTACCAAGGTGCGAGAATCACTTTAACTCTGAAGCTCCTTGTTAGGGGATTCCAGTTGCTTCTACCAAAACAGGAATTTAACATAAAAACCTGAGTGGAAACTAGAAAAAGTATCTAAGAATCCACATATTATAGTAGCATCTTAAAGCAAAACGGTATTCAAAAACCCATTTTTTATTTATTTAATCCTATCTCACCTTTCATATAGGGTCAAGCAGTATGCATAGATTAGTCCGCTGGTATGCGCCTCATGATGAGCAACACAGCTATCCTCACTGCTCATCTATAGTCACGGAGTCTAGTATAAACTAACAGGGATATTACACACCATTCCTTGTTTAAGAGAACTTCCAGATGGTAAAATAATAATGAAGCAATGGGAGTATCAACATACCTCCAAAACATAAAGGGATAGCGTCCCATATTGGTAGGACATCGCTTCCTGCTTTAAAACGAGTTTAGTGGGACAGGGTTCCTGTACACCCTTAGGTCAATAGGGTCTGAAACGAAATAATCGAGGACAGATCTCTATTAGTTAAAGGGATTATCATATCCCAAAGCGCTCATATGAGTAGCCACAGCCACAGATTCCATAAGAGTTCTTTTTGTGTGGTTATCCATATCGCGCCATAACTCAAAGCATAATCACTTATTTCTACCTAGACAACTCAGATAAAGTAAGAGTTCTCTGGAAAAGAGTTAGTGGAAACCACCACCCCGCAATCTACAAAGATGATCTAATTTTGATGTTTGCCGTGCCCCAATTAGTACCTTGTTCTCAAGAATTACGGCGCAGCTCCGCGTCCGTCCTGTTTCGTTTGTCATCAAACGCCAAACCGTCATACGGCCCGGCGTTTTATAGGCGTCTGTGTAATGGATCTAGGTCGTGGGGCAGGTCAGTCGATGATTGGACCAAGCCCTCAGGTAGAGTACCTCCCTCATAAGAGGTGGCTTACGTTACTAAAAACAGTTCCGCCATCTTAAAATGGTACTGTTATTGTATGCGCGAATAGGGGAACAATGCCGGAAATTGACACAATTAATTAATTGCACATCCCCTATCAGCAAAACTACTTATACGACAATGTATTAAGCTCCAACAATGGTATTTAACCCAACATCTCTGATAGCATGGGACAGCCCTAACATTTATTAAACCGGCCATCTTGATGCAGGCGAAGGAGTAATCCTGAATTAGAACCGATATGTTTACGGAATTCTCAGGCAATATTGCCACTCCCTACTGACAGCACAAAATCTAAGAACTTATCCAACAGAGCTTAAAATGAAATACAAATGCTCATGCTATGAGCAAATACAAAGCACAGCGTCACCATCTAATATGGTAACAGTACTCAATTGAAATGCGGATTTCACCTATAACTATATGCAACCGTACACTTGATAACACTTGAATTCTGTCAATAATAATCTTATTCAGTTTCTTGAAGGTTTCTGGCAACCACTAATCGACAATGAACAATAACTCTAATCTACTGTCTTACTTCTATCGCTACAGAACTATTCACGCTACCAATGACATCCAGTCTTCCCTAGAACTTAACCCTTTCTTAACTGTCCCAAGTTTGCAAATATACCATTGCTCTCTCAGTTTTCTTTTTTTATCTAAAGCACCACCTCGTATATTCCTTTTGATTTTTTCCAAAATAAACCATTTAAAATCCATAAAGTCATGATTGACTTGGGCATAATGGTCTGTGAGCGGAGCATTTTTTTTTTTAGTTCTCAATGCAGATTTATGCTCAAGAAGTCTCAGTCTAAGCTCACGACCAGTTTCACCCACATACCCAAGTCCACATGGGCATATGAGGAGATATACAATATTCTTGCTGCAACAGTTATTTTGGGTATTGGCTCTTATCACAGTGCCATTGAACTCTAGAGTTGTTGTGATAATGCAATGTTCACATATAGAACAATGGCCGCATTTATAGTTTCCTACAGCTTTTGTGTTCTGTATTGTGCTCTGGGTACTGCCTGTCGAACTCCCATATGTGTTGACCAGAGAATTTTGTATATTTTTATTACGTCTGAATGCAAAAAGAGGTTTTTGCAAATGAGTGTCCTGGCCATCATTCAGAATCTTCCAATTTCTATTAATGATGTTTTTAATCTGGTTACTCACGCCAGAAAATTGACTGACAAAAACTATTTTGTCATTCTTTTCATTCTTTTTCCTGCCTCTATTCATATCCAGCATATAATCTCGGTCATAGTATCTTGCACATTCGTATCGAATGATTAATCAATTTCTTAGGATATCCTCTGTCCTTTAGCTTCTTTTTAAGAACCTCAGAGTGTATGTGGAAATCATCAATCGTGAAGCAATTCCTGCGTAAACACAGAAATTGCCCAAAGGGAATATTATCCCTTTGGGCTCTAGGATGATGGCTCCTATAATGGAGAAAGGTATTTTTATCAGTTGGCTTAGTGTAAAGCTCAACCGCCAAAGTACCCTCATTGTCCTTGGATACAGATATCCAGGAAGTTAACTCTTTCCTCACTGCACTGTGCTGTAAACCTAAGATTTGGAACTCCTAGGTTCAGCCATTCAATAAATTCATCAAGACGTTCCTTTGTGCCTTCCCAAATAAAAATGATATCATCAATAAAGCGATACCAGTGGTTGACGTTCTCATAGAAGGGTGCAATTTCTTTAAAATATGGTGTGTTTCAAAGTTCCCTACATAAAGGCAGGCCAGACTAGGGGCACAAGTGGCCCCCGTGCTGGTCCCTTTAGTCTGCTGAAAAAGATCCTCTTTAAATAAAAACAGATTATTTTTTAGTACCATTGTGATACAGTACATGATAAATTCACTATTGCACCCTCCTAGATCTTCGCCCTCCAACATAGAGGCAACCCTTCAGATGGTGTTGACCTGGGGGATATTGGTGTAGAGGGCTTCAATGTCCAGGGTGACCAGGAATTGTGTCACCCTGTTGAAGCCCTTTCCTTCAAAGATAGAGATAGCGTGTGCTGAATCTCTCAGATAAGATCTTTGTTTATGGACCAGAGGTTTAATAAAGAAATCAGCATACTTACTGAGGGGTTCTAAAAGGGAACCTAAACTGCTCACAATTGGTCTCATGGGTGTGTTGCTCAAATCTTTATGGACTTTAGGAAGTCTGTATATAGCTGGAGTAATAGGGGTACTATTATTAAGGAACATAAATTCCTCTTCACAAATCCAGCCTTCATTTTTAGCCATCTCTAAAAATTGTTCAACTTCATGCTTAAGGCTCACCAGCCTAGTGTGTGGTATTTTAAGATAATGATCTGATACTCCAAGGAGACTCCACATTCTGGCATTATAGTCAGTTGTGTCGAGGACCACCACTCCCCCGCCCTTATCGGCCGGTTTAATGGTAATGTTCGTATCATCCTGTAGGGATCTGAGAGCATCTTTATGAGTTTTAGAGATGTTATTAGCTACTTTATTCGGGTGTTCTAAAATGTTTTTCATATCAATTTCAACCACCCTTTCAAAAATCTCGATGTTCTTATCAACTAGATTAAGAGAGGGCGTGAATGTTGATTTAGGTTTAAGGCCAGAGACATTGGTAGATGCATGACCTTCTCTATTTTCAAAGAACCTCCTCAGCCTGATTTTTCTGAAGAATGATTTGAGGTTTCTCTCTAATTCAAATTTATTCAAAGTGGCTTTAGGGGCTAAACTAAACCCCTTTTCCAGTACCTCTTTTTCAGCCCTAGTAAGATTTCTATGGGATAGATTTATAACGGGGAATCTATCTACCTCCAATACCTCTGATTCCTGGTCTTTAGATAGTCTTGTTGTGGATAGTTCCTCACTTGTTCCCCCCTGTCGTGGTTCCTGTAGTTCCTCTGTCTTCTCCTTTGTCGTGGCTCTAAAAAAGACTCTTGTTCAGGGTTAAACCCAGATCTCCCCTGAGGTTCTTTACTGTGGTCCTCATCATCACTAGTAGACCCTGATGTTTCAGAGAAGGTAACCCGTTTGTTGTCTCCTCTGGAGTATAGTGGCTTTTGAAAATAGGACTTTCCCCATCTTTGTTCTTTCCTCTATTGTAATATTCTTTGTTCATGTACTTCTGCATTAAATTTCTCGATGTCCTTTTTTAACTTGTTTATTGAAACACCCCATTACCACCTGCGTCATAGAATGCAGATGACCTATTCCTGACACAACTAGAGATAATAGGTGACATTTCATGACCTCATCACTAATAATACTTGAACACAGTCTAAGTGCCTGATTTAGGTTTTGGCGGACGGGTTACTACATCACAACGGTTACGGATATACCGTCCACCAAAATATAAATCCCATAATATCCGATGGGATTTATATTTCGGCGGATGGGATATCCATCACCGTTGTGAGTAACTCGTCCGCTGAAATCTAAATCAGGCCCTGAAATTAAATTAGGCCAATACATGCCTAGTGTGATTCCTGATCAGCTGTTAACAATACTACCACTGCCAGTTTTACTTTGGAACTTAATAGCTGCTTATGTATTGCTGTACAATGCACTTATAGCAATGGCAAATTATGTATAGTGCCCCATTACACGATCATATTTCATAAAAATTATCTATCCAAAGTATCAAAAGCAGTCATAAATTCAAAGATGGCAAAATTCATTGCAGTCGACCAAGAGACAATAAACATATTGCTATGACTAACAGTGCCACTACATTCGACATGGTCAATCATTTGCTGTGAAAACCGATCTGAGATCGTTTTATAATACTTATCCAATTGTTCCCTGGTAAAGATTTTGACAGGTGGCCTCAGCATCTCAAATAGGCAATATTTTGTCAGATAGTCTATTAAAAAAATGTTTTTATTGGGTTTACATCTAAATAAATACATACAACAATTAGTATCTCCATACATTTGGGAAGCAAAGTGATGAACAGCAATACTACTCCCTGTGATGAAGAGTTATCGCCAAGAAGCAAGAATGTAAATTTAAGCCAAAACCTAAGCTTAATCTCAAGAAACAGTGTAAGTAGGCACTAGAAATAAAATAATGCGATCCAACCAACAAGTGCGGAGTTCTGAACTTGAGGGTGAGAGGAAACGATACGGGGGTAGTGGCAGACGGGTCCGCGTGACGGGGAGGCATTAGGATGGATCCAAGTGATTGTCAGCAGTGGAGATAATAGTGCGTCGAGGGGGTGGGGTGTCGGCCTAGTCACGAAGATAGGAAGGGGGTAGAGTGGAAGATTGTGGGGTGAGAGGGGAGGGGGGAGGGGGGAGTGGGAGGGTCAAGGGGGTAGAGTGGGGTGGGAAGGCTCACGTAGAGGCGCTCAGGTGCTATTGGGGAGTCGATTGAGGCAGGTGTAGTTCACGTGGGAAGGTCATCATTACCTGTGAGCTTTAGGAATTGGGTGAGAAGAGTATCCCATTCTGGAGAGATGGTGCTCACGAAGGTGGCGAACCTCTTCGTAACTTAGGGCTTCCTCCTCAGCCCTCCCCCATTTTCTCATTGCCCCATGCCACGCCGCCACTGGAAGTGCCGATGCAGCCCTCCACTGGAGAGTAAATGCCCTCTTGGCCGGTCGAAGCGCCCCTGCCTACAAAGCGTGCCCTCACCTTGCAACATTTCCAAAATGTAATAATACCTAAAGCACATGCCTCCCACGTGTAAATGTCGTGTAGGTCTGTGACCTCCCGTAATGTGTCATGGATCTATTGCCAGTAATTCATAAGGGCCGTTCAGGATCACAACATGTGGTGTAGATCCGCGTCTGGTGAGCGGCAACAGGGGCAGCAGAGGTGCACTGTGGGAAAATAGCGGTTGAATTGCACAGGGTCAGATAGGCCCAGTGGAGAATGGAGAATTGTATGTTTTTAAAGCTGACATTCAACGAGCCTTGGTGGGGGAACTCTAAGGCCTGCTCCCACTCCGCGTCATGTAGTACCCTCTTGATGTGCCTTCACACTTGCCTCGCAAAGCAGTTACAGGAGTGCCAGTGACCTCCCGAATGGCCTTAAATATCCACATAGTCAAGTGTCAGCCTTCCCCCATGCTGAGCAAGGCTTGTATGACAGGGTGAGTGTTGGGTTCCACGTCGTGTACGGCCCAGAGGATCTCACAGGTTTTTCACAATTGTCTGTAGGTGAAGAATTGTCCCGGTGGGATGCCGTAGTCAGTGATAAGTTGGTCAAAAGTGAGGAAATGTCCATCTTAGAAGAGGTCTCCTATAGTGGCCAGTGACCGCTCCTGCCAGCTCCATTACTCCAGGCCCGAGTAGAAGCCAGGGAAGATTGGGAGGCCCAGAAGAGAAAGCGCCGGAGCATATGAGGGAGTTTGGCATGTGAGGCATTGAAATCGGGCCAGGCATCTACGAACCACCAACACCTGTAGAGACCAAGGGAACAGGGGCATGACGTTGGGTAGCAGGAAGCCCTGTACCGTGATCGGGACAGGGGGCCTGGCCCATGATATGTTTCTCCAAATTTGCGCCCTGCTATTCAGTGTGCCACCCATTGTTGGTGCCCTGCCAGGAAGTAAGCTTCGAAAGAGGGGGTGCTCAGGCCACCCCGACCAACCGGCAGCTGCAATTTTTCCCCAGGGCTATTCGGCAGCGTTTGTTTCCACAGATGAGGTCACATAGCAGCGTATTTTTTTTACTTATAGTCTTGATACCCTTTTTGTACTCTGAGAATAATAGAACTTCCTTTCCAGGAATATGGAAATCCTTTGTTTCTATAGCAACCTGTGCTAGGGATTGCAAAATGAAAGCCCATCACTTGGGATATTTCGTCAATAAGGCATTTGACAAATCAAACCCTACAGCCTTTGATTGCACAAAGCATTGCTTAGGGAATATCACTAGGGTAACAAACCTCTCATAATTTATTTTTATCAGCACTTACTCCCCAGAAGATCTAAAGTAAAGTATATCAGCAGCAGACAAGCCATCTACTTGCTCAATATGTGAGTTACTCAGTCTTCATCTTATACACGGTTCCTGAATTTTTCCTTATCAACCATAAGATTGACTTTAGCAACTAGAGACCAGAAAACTATATTGTCTCTAATGTTGTTTACTTCATACATTCTGGTAGACGTCCTTTGTATATGAATTAGTTTGTGTAATAGTTTTTGTAAAGATAAACACATTTAAGTATGATTCATAATAGTTGCATGAGTTGTGTTCAGGTTTGCAATTTTATGTTGAATTGTACTGAATATTACTAAATAATGCAATATATTATATGTTAGAAATGGGGGTCTCTAGTTGGCAATGGCTGGCCACTGTCCAAGTAGGGACCCTTCTTCCTAAGTCAGAGTGAGAGGGCTACCCTCTTTAATACCCCTGCTCAACCCTGTGGTAACGTAGCACGAGCAGGTAGGCTTATCTCAGAGGCAGGCTGTGAAGCATTTATGACCATACACAGTAACACAGTGAGGAACACTACAAAGGGACACCACACAAGTAGTTATAAAAAATAAGTATCTTTATATAAAGGCAGATTTATCACAAGACCAATAACTGCAAAAGCCACAATACTGTCAAAAATAGGATAGCTGTTGAAGGGCTGTCAAAAATAGTTCAAAGGTTGCAAAAATAAGGTTCAAGTTCAAAGCAGTGGTCTCTGCGACCCTTTCTTTCACAAAGTACCTGGGTTTAGTAGCAAAACCAACAAAATGTCGCAAATAAGCTGTAGCGATGATTCTCGGCACGCGAGGCCGGCGATGCGTTGAAATCCTTGCCGCAAGGGAGGATGATGCGCCGATCTGCGTGATGCGTGCGGAGACGATGCGACAAACTTCTGCACGCTGGACCGCCGATGCGATTACTTTCTTGCCGCGTGGGAGAAGTCAATGCGGCGATCCTGTTGCGCTGTGCGATCGTGTTGCGATGCGAAGACAAGACGCTCCGCGAGGGAGCGACAAAATTCGGTGCGATGCGATCAAAGTGGCGGACGCACGGCGTCCGCAATGCGATGTCTCGAAGCGATGATTTCTTTAAGGGTTGCGAGTGCGCGGCGACAGCAGCGCGATGATCTTTCCAGTGCGTCTCGGCTGCAGCGGCTCGCAAAGGGGCGTCAGTGATGGTTTTGTGTTGCGGGCCCTCGGCGGCAGTAGCGCGATGATTTTCCCAGCGCTCTCGACTGCAGCGGCCCGCAAAGATGCGTTAGCGTCGATTTCCCACACTCTCTTCTCTGATGCAAACTAGAGGCCCTGGAACTCACAGGAGCCTCATCAGCAGATAGCAGTCCTTGCAGGGAGGAAGCAGGACGTTGGTGGTGGAGTCTGATGTGCCTGAGACTCCAGCAGGAGGCTAGCTCTTTTCCTAGCCCTTGGGTAATTGCTTGTAACAAAAATAAAAGTTCTCTCAAGAGTTCCTTTTCCTCTTCTTCAAGGTCCAGTGGTCACTGCTGCAGGCCAGTGCAAGAAACAACACACAAGCACAGGGACAGTCACTTCCTGCAGATTCCTCCAGTGGCACGGACAGAGTTTCCTCTCCAGATCCAAAAGCAATACAACATGTAGGGGTTTGAGCACAGATATTTATACCCCAAAAGCCTTTGTTCTTAGAAGCTACCAGTCACTGAACCTAGCCAGAACCAGTTCTGCTCAGGCCTGGAGCACTTTGTTTACCAGGCTGCATCCTTCCTTTCAGAAAGAGGGGGTCTGCTAGCAGACACACAGTGGGAGGTGGAGCCAGCATTCACCTTGCCAGGCACAGCCCTATTCAGGTCAAGGAGCCACCCCTCCCCACACTCTAAATGCAGATCTCTCTATTCAACCCAGGTCTGACTCAGCCTGTCCTGCCCCTCTAAAACCAGACAGCCAATACACATAACGGCAGAGCACACTGGAAGGCTTAGGCAAGAAAATACCTACTTTCTAAAAGTGGTATTTTCAAACACAGAATATAAAAATAAACTTCACTAAAAGATGTATTTTAATATTCTGAGCTCAGGCATACTAAAGTCGTTTTTCTACCATGTCCCTGGGGTCAGTTAGGACTATAGAAATGTAATAGTCAAACTGCCCATTCTAGCCTATGAGGAACAGGTAGCCTTACAGTAGTGAAAAACGAAATGGGGTGTAATTCACTACCAGGACATGCTACATACACCAAGGCATGTCCTACCTTACACATACAATGCACCCTACCATAGGGGTGACTTACAGGCTGCCAAGGGAAGGTTCAGGGGCTGGGAAGTGAGTGCACTTCACAGCCAAGATGGCAGTTCTGGACTGCACACAGACACTGCAGTGGCAGGTCTGAGACACACTTTACAAGCTGCTTCTGTGGGTGGCACACATCAGTGCTGCAGGCCCACCAGCAGCATTTGGTTTACCAGCCCTGGGCACACATAGGCCACACTACTAGGGACTAACAGGTAAACCAAATAAGCCAATCAGGGATATACCAATTCACATAGACATATTTACACAGGGAGCATTCGCGCTGTGACACTGAATGGCAGTGGCACAGCGCCCAGAGCATCTAACACCAGTAAAACAGAGGAGACAACAGCGAAAAATGGAAGGGAGACCCACGCCAATGGTGCCAGGTCTAACATTATATATATATTTTTATTGGATCACAATTTAAAAAAGATATATTCTCATTTTTCAATAGGCCATAGGTGCTACTACCAGAATTGTATTCAGAATACTATAGTCTGATTTGCAAAGGCATTACGAGTGTGGATGGACACATGTAAATATACATACTTAATATACATATTTATAGAGGTTGTGAGGTAAATTGCAAATAGAAGGAACATGCATGGTTGAGTGGGTTGGGTGCTCCAGTAGAGGGACCAAGGAGACTAAAGCATTAGAAATGATGTGAAGCCTCAAACACAACATGTTTTTGGTCATGCATGGCAGAGTGTACAATTCTATCTTGGACTGGTGCAGGGTATCTGGGCACTATCACAATTTCAATTCTATCACAGAGTAATCTTGGAGCTTAAATAGATGCTTTTTACAAACTGTTGTAGCCATTCGAGCTTTTACTGATAAGATTATGCCCCAAATAATGTATTTTCTATTGAGGTTCACGGATCCTTAGATCCACCCAAAGCATGTAAGAGGCAATGTCCTCCAAGACCCTTACAATATCTAGCACATTATTCCCAAACATTTGAAAAAAATATGAGGGGTGGACTGAAGCCATCCGAATTCTCTCAAACTTTTGCCACATCACACACAATCAAATTTGGGCTGGTTCTCACGTACAGTTTTATTTTGCACCAGCTTTATGATGGTGGGGTTTTATGACATTTAGCAGCTTACAATAAGAATATATAATGACTCAGCAAAAGTCCCTGAACCCTGTCCAACTACTGAGATTATTCAGTAGTGCCTAGCACTTTGTCCCAATTATATATGACAACCTTGTCACCTACAAAAAGTTACATTTTACAATTCATACTAGGAAGGCATTATGAATGGGCTTAAAAATTGAGATTTGGGATCCCAGTTGCGGAGGAACTTTGGCGGATGCTTCGAGCTTTTGCGGTCTCCAGGTAGAAAAACCATCATGTACCTCTATAAATCCTCAAAAAATACTAAAAGGCATACAGGCCCGAACCACTATCAGGTTACATAAATTATGGTTTTAAGGATGAGGATTGGGTTGAAATGTTTACCTACTTCTGAGTCAGAGAGTATACCAAAGTTGATCATTTTAGACAACGCATTAAGGACCTCCGCCCAGTTTGCTTCACGACCAGGGTAGATGCAGGAAGTTTGCTCCCTGCTCTCCACATCTGGGACAATTTGAGCCCTCACTGATGCCAAATCTATGCAATGATTGTGGGGTGCGATATGCTTGCTGCAAAATTTTATAATGAATGATACGGAGCCTGCTTCTAGGGGATACCACACCGGTCTGTGTACAACAAAACCTCCACTTTGCGTCCGATATTTTCAGGCCCATCTCCTGCTCCCATCGGGATCTTGAAGACAACCCAAGTGCTGGTGTCTCCTCCAGTGCCGCACAATATAATTTGGAGATCAGTTGTTTTGTGGAGTGGTCTCAAGTCTCCAGTGAATGGCAGGTTGCAAGTTCTGTAGGAAAGTCAGGTGTGAGCACTCCGAGTGTGCCCTTAGTGAATAATAAAGAAATATATCTAGGGAAGTCCATGGTAAGATCTCCTTGTAGGTAACCAATTATATGCACTGCTTGTTGTCATATATACTTCTCCATTTTCCCAGTCCTCTTTTGGACAACTGACAGGTTGCTTTTGACTTATGTGTGGTGGGTATCAGTGGGTGCTGGCGAAGAGGAAGACAAAGTGAGTAGAGAACTCCCAGGCCCACTCTTCTGCTCAGTTCATTCCAGGTCTTCTATGTGCAGACAGCCGTTGTCATGTTTAGAGTGTAATGGAGGGGTTGGGGGTTCTAATTAGTACCCTGAGCGGCAACCGCATCTATTTTAACCACCAGGTGTGAGGTATAGGTGACAGACCGGAACCAATAGTGAGCGAAGTGCACCTAAATAATGAAGCTCTGGGTCTGGTGCCTCAAAACTCCAAGGTGAAAGGGTAACATTGGAGTGTTCCATTTAATTCTAGATTGTTTATTTGCCCAAGTCAGTATAATAAATTGAGAGTGGCTCTGCCAGAAAAGGAATTTAGTGAGTGGAACCTCGGTGGGAGCACCAATTCTATGAGTCCTATTCTACCTGCTAAGGACAGGAGAATGGCCATCTAATGAGAGATCAGTTCAGACATTTTGTGCATTGTATGAACATAGTTCTCCCTTACAACTTCCTCCATGTCCTGGTTGACCCAGATTGCAAGGTACCTGACAAACCCGTCGCACCATTCCAGTTGATAACCTGGAGTGAAGCAAATAGCACCTTCAGTAAGAGAAAATATTTGCAATTTACTCCAATTAATGGTGATCCCAGATAGTGCTCCAAATCTGAGCTATTCTCTCAGTATCTCATCCAGGCACCTTCCGGGACTACTGAGGTAAAGGGTCATATCATCAGCATATAGTGATATAAGGATACTTGGGGCATGGTATCTTAGGGCATGATCTGCAAGAGGCTCTAGAGCAACAGCAAATAGGATTGAGGTAAACAGTAACTACTCCTCTAGCTCTAAATGAGGCAATGGCACTACTAGTTTAGCAGGGAAGGAGTTCCTACCCCACCAACCTGCAAATGAGGCCAAAAGCAAGTATCTCACGGGTTACACTGTGCAATCGCTGATCAGAACTTTTAATTGTGCAATACATGGAGGAGTTTCTTGTGTCTTAGGGCAATTGTGGATGTGCAGTTGATTATGGGCATTTGATCTCAAATTAGACTGAGCATTTCCTGAACAACATTTGGTTATTAGAGATTATCACCGCCTCTGAATGATATGAAGTGGGATTACAGCTAGACTCTCTTGCATGATAATCTGTGTTTAATATATATTTGTTAATACTTTTTCTTCCTAGTCACCTGAAAGGATTCAAATGTAGCCTATCTATTTTAGTCATAGAGAATTAAATATTTTCTTAATTGAAAAAGATTAAAAGAAAGAAGGTAATGGCACACTCAATCCTCATTAGTCAACACATTTAATTCAACACTTTTCAATAGTTTTCACTAATGATTTGCATTATTTATATTTCTCAATGCTTAAATCAGCCAACATCTCTACTTGTCTGATTACAGCCTGGAAACATGCCTGGAGGCCATCACTCTACTTAATGTTAAGCAGTGAAATTCTGTAGTATTTGAAGTGATGTGTGTTAGACTTTTTTTTTTAGCAGAAACCAACCTGTGATAAATGAACCTATTGAAGATTTGACAGAGAAAAAAATATGTTATTTTCACAGTACTGCTCTAGCTCTTCCAAAAACTGTAGAAAATCAGTCATCTTCATATGTTATGTTATGTTATGGTTTTCGTAGACCACATAGCCGCACCATGGCAGCTGTTTAAGAGCACAGAGCCAGCTAATTTTCTCAGAATGATTTTAAGATCTTTCTGGTGTTTTGAAGATCTAGTTAAAGGTCAGGAAGCACAACATCCTCAGAAACTTTCATTTGTTCTAATGCCTTTTAGGGGTGAGTGAAATCTAATAATCTTTTGTGACAACATTTCCAGAAAATTTCACAAAGTGCACTTCAAAGTATCTTGATTGAAAATTGAATGCAAGAGGATACATCATATTCAAAAGTCACTAGAGATACCAGCAAGGCAAACGCCTCAAGCAGAAACATCTCCTGAGAAAAAAAAAAATTCTGACTGGACCAGTATCTCACAAGATATTTTCTGCTTGAACTAGTCCCGGGTGGTAAAAAGTGTGCGAAATTTCACACTGGTGTAATTTTCAAATTTTCTTTGAATACAAAATTTCACAAAGTACACAAATTATGTGAAAGTTAAAAATTACACACTGGCCTTTTTTTGTTCAGCAGAGACTGGTAGCAAGTGACCTTACTCAGGGAAATCACTTTGAGTTTGGGACAGTGCAGAGTGATTATTTTTAAAGTGAATAAAAACTTTTTATTTCACAAAAATAAATGACATTTTGGATCATTGAAAAAATATTGTTGTCTCTTTGAATCTCTTTGAACAGACTGCCAGCTCATTTGCCTCGAACTCTAGACATACTAATGTGAGATTTTAAATATTTAAGCATAATTGTAACTGCTACATCCATCACTTTTCTCCCCCTTATAGCCCTGTACTTAAAAACCTATACATTTGTAACTTGTCTTGGTTGTTCAGTTTGTCCTCGATTGGTGATCGGGATCCCACTGCAGCCTGTTTCCATAATTCTCAGATATTGTTTCGTTTTGTTAATAAACATTTTCAGACTTGTAATTTGCGTGTGGACAGATTTTCTTTAACACAAGTGTCCTCTTCAGACCTACATTTTTGTACTGTAGTCACAATTATTTTCAGATATGCGCTGTATATTATGCTTTGTATTTTATTAGCTTTATTTCCGCAGAAGTCTGCAGCTTTTTATCGCAAGCTTAAGAGGCAACTTTGGTAAGTTTGTGAGACATTGCAGGCAAACCTGGGAAATGTTTACCAACTCTGCTTACTTATGGGCTAAACATGCAAATTACAGATGGCTGATCCCTTCCCATCGTGTTTACTCACTGGAATCGCTTCCCTCTCTTTACTTACCTTTCTATTTCTTTTTTGGAAAACAGCTCCACACATTAAAAGCACATTCCTAAGTTTAAAATAAATGTTTACCGCGTTGTAGTTATGCTGGCGCCGGCTTGTTGTATTCTTTTTGAACACTTTGTTTTTGGCCTTCACTTTTCCCTCCTTATTCAAAGTAAGTGATGGTTCGGAGTTTTTCAGTAGGAAGTGAATGTAAAAACAGGTGCTCTGTTAATGTGTGTCCTGAGTATAAAATATTTTTAGAAACTTATCGAGTAGCCTTAACAATTCTGGATGTTTTAAAGTAATTTTCACTTGATGTGTTTATTTTACAGCTTTCTAATGTGCAGCGGCTTGTCCGAAGGAATCAAGACTCATATACAACACACTGTATGATCACAGACCTGAAATTCATAGTGTTTGACTTATTAAATGTCCTGTTTTTGTGTATCCATGTCTATGTCGTTAGACACGTTTTCATTTGTTACTGATGTAAGCAAATATAACGTACAGAAATGAAATAAAACTTTGCGGATTATTTAGCAGAGATCTGTTGTGGTAAAGGTTTTGTTCGTCTACTTTTCCTTGTTTGCGGTTCTCTGATTCATATGACGCATAATGTGGAGATTCTTGCTTGTGCGTCTGTGGTTTCTTTATCAGAACCCTAGAATTGCTGTCAGCTTTCAGGACTTAAAGAAATATTCAAAGTAATTGGAATTTCTGCGATACTTTCTCCCAGTAACATTTTTTATGTTTGTGACGCCTCTTGTCCACGAGAAATTTTGAATGCAAACATTGTCTTAAGGCATGTAAAACTCCAGGGAGTTGATTACTCTATAAACTTATTTTTATTTATTTATTCATTCATTTATTTTTATTTTTGTGTATTCATTTGTCGACAGAGCATTACTTTAAAGATACTGGGCCTCATTTATGAAAAGTGTTGCATCGCTGCGGTAAAAAAGTGATTGAACACTTTTCAGTGCTCCCTCTTTGCGACACCATGGGTGCGCCGTATTTACTGTACAGCGCTCCAGGTCGCACGGATTGACAGATACGTCAGAAATCCTGACGTATCGGTTGGCGCAAAAATGGCGCATTGCTGGAGTGTGCAGGAAACAGAGGAAACTCCAGCAATGTGTCATTTCACATGGGGCAAGCCCCTTGTGAAAATGCCTGCTTCACCCTGCAGGCGTAAGGTTTGACGCAGTGAAGCCGTAGAAGTGGTGCAATGAAATGCCATAGAGTTCACTGCGACACTCCTACGAGCCTTTTTTGCGCCGGAACGCCCACCCTGTATACATTATACCTGTTGCCGGTATAATGTAGCGCATGGGTTTACAAAGTGACGCATCTGCCTAGATGCGTCACTTTGTAAATATGGCGCAGTGTGGGGCATTTTTTACGCTGCCGCAGCGTCACAATAAGTGATGAAACGGCAGCATAAAGACCTCATAAATAAGGTCCACTATTAAGATGCCCCGGAGAGTGGTCGTAAGGTCTACCTAGCACCACCTTTTTTCAGTCTCCTCTGACTTCAAGCTCTTCAATATTCCCTTTCCCAGCAGTGGTCCAGGTAAGTGTTCTGGATGTTAAAGTGTGTCATGATAATGCAATGCTTCTCTTATGTTCATTAATTTATCACTGTGCATTATATGGTTCCACATAGCCATGCAAAGCTGCCATTGGGCTGTGCCTCTCGCATGCCACGCGCTGTCTGCAGTGCTGCTTTTGCTCCAGCAGTGGCAATCTCTGCTGTCTGCTTCTGTCACTCCATCTCCCCCTACCCATGGTGGAACCTTGTGCCT
Source organism: Calotriton arnoldi (assembly GCA_963921515.1). NCBI lineage: Eukaryota > Metazoa > Chordata > Amphibia > Caudata > Salamandridae > Calotriton > Calotriton arnoldi. The sequence continues at coordinate 109,159 of CAWUFW010005441.1, forward strand.
AAGAGGTGAGGCTGCCGAATCCAGGTCTTATTTTAGGGGCCAGTGAGGAATGCCATGTGGGTGTGCCAAGAGCCACAGTGTGAGGGCAATGCAGCACTCATCAGAGTCATGAATTTATTTTCTGTAAATAGTTCATTTTAGTAGTCAGTCAACCATGTTCTTCCCAATTTGTCATGGACATTAGACATCCTCAACTACAAAGTTCCATTGATCTTGTGGAGTTTATGGTAGGGGTGTTGGAACTGATAAGGACTGATGCAACTTTTTTCTGCCGATTGAGTTGTGACACTCTGGAGGATGTAAAATCTGAACTGTCAAAAGTTGGTTGTGGAGTTCCACAGGGTTAATGCTTGTTTCTGTCAATGTATCATGTGTTGTACAGCAGCTGCAAACCATGCTTCAAGCTAGGAGGCAAGGTAGCAGTTGGTGAAACGGTTTATATACAATACATATTTTATAATGACATTTCATGGGAATTATGAAACCTTACATAAAATTATGTGAGATGTGGTTTTCCGATATTTTGCATGACTTTGTATGCAAAGGCATACCTTGTGTACAATAGTCACTCACGATACTATCAGGAAGCTTGTCTGAGCTGAAAATGTTTCTGAGCTGGTTGTATCGTTTCTACAGGGCTCTCCTGCTTGAACCAGCCTCCCATGTTTTGAAAATTAGACAAAAGTACTTGAGACGAAATATAAAGAAATTTCACCATTTGAGGTAACACAAATTTTGTTACATTTCGAAATAAACTTAAGACTTTTTCTGGGCCTACTGTTAGGTTGCCATTCATCCTTATGCAGACAGTACGCATCTTATTCAAAAGGATGTATATAGCACTGTAAAATGTAGACTTACTTCAATCAGAAAGGACTGAAGTCTAGATAGGCATAAATTGGTTGAAACTTGACAGTGCCAAAATATTCTTCTCTGTGCTATGGAGCGGATGTCATCACCCTGGAACATCATGCATCTTTTCTTCAAGTTTTATAACTCCGATTGTCTGCTCTCTAACAAGGTGAATTCACTAGGTGAATACCTGGAAGCTTTTGTGACTAGGAAAGTCCAAATAAATGCAGTCATCAGTGCCATTTCATGTTATCTGGAGATGTTTTTATTGCTAACCTTTTTTTGTCTTGACACCACTTGGCCATGGTTGTTCAGATAATTATTGGTTTGTTTAAAGGATTATTTCAAAGGCTGCAGGTGACCCCTAACCAGCCAACCCACATTGTTACCAAAACTACAGTTAGGTCACGCATGACCCCAATTTTGTGGCATCTGCATGGATTGCCAGTTCGGGCCAAGATGACCTTTAAAAACCTTTCCATCACTCATCCAGATGTCGATGGGACTGCCTCAATGATCTGAAAGATAACCTAAAATGTTATGTGAAACCCAAAGACTTCAAATCGCGAAAAAGGACATTGGTAGTCATGCAACAGATTGGTAAAGTCAAAGGAAGCAGTAGCATATTTTTTATTCAGTTTGTGCACTATTTGTATTGTTCAAATTTTAACTGTATGTTTTTATTGTGTTGTTGTCTTTTATGGCTATGCTAGCCGAATAAAGTATACTGAATACAATTTTTGTTCAAAATATTGGCAAAGAAAACCACTTATAGTATTTTCAGAATACAGTACAATCCGGTAAATCGCTTTTTATTGTACTTGAAACAACCAATAATTTTGTTGACAATTGTAGCATAATTTTTCATTTGAGAATCAACAGTCACTACCATAACAAGACTGTAGATGATGACGCCCAACGCCAGTATGTGTTTCATCCCTCAGGCAAAGGAGCTGGAGCTTTTTTAACATTGATAAGTAAACCATGTTCACACAGTCATGGGAAATATATGCAATTCTTGCTAAATGTCAGTGTTCTGCAGTCTGTAAGAGGTCCCATGCACCTTGTTTGGTGTCGTACTCCTATGTGAGAAAGAAGGGCTTGGCCTTTAAGGAGATGAGGGGTGCAGCCTAGTTTGGAGTATATGTAAATATGTAGACCACGCACACCATATATAATCACAATTATTTTGCAAAGGGAAATATGGTTTAGCAAACCTTCCAGCACTCCTGTAGTCATTAGAAGCAATGTAAACTACCTGTAGGGTCTCCAGTCTTTTTTTCCAAAAAATAGTTTTGTACATAGATCATATGTTTATAAATGCTTTCAACACTTGATAATCACTTGTCTGCTGCAATTGTGCTAAAATTGATGACGAATTGATAAAACATATAATTTTCATATATGTGTACCAAAAAAAAGAAATTGGTTCTGAAGCACCTATGATTTAGACAAATCCTTTCTGAAAAACGTAAGAAACACGAGTCATTCACAGGGTACAATAGTATTAAGTAAAATTCATTAAGAGCCATATTACGAGTTCAGTGGTCAATACAACTGCTGAACCCGTGGTGGCGGTCCGACGACCGCCACACTACGGGACCACCCGCAGTATTACAACTGCGGCAGTGGGACCGCCACAAGACCACCGGCACCGCCGGTATCAAGGATCACGCTGGGCCGGCAGTCTTTCACTGGCAGGAATATGCTGGCAAAGCTGCAGCCGGCACAGGCGAGAATATTCAGAGTTGCCATTGCACCGCCCTTTTCAGGGCGATGAACCAGACATGAAAAGGGTGGAGGAATGGCAACAAAAGGAGTCCTAAGAGGGCCCCATGCCAGATTTGGGCCTCGGGTGCATGCGGGGGGGCACATGTAGTGCCCCCCTGATTTGCACCCCCCCTTCCTGCACGATGTGGCATATACGCCACACTGTGCAGGAAGGTGCTGTCAGCGCTCTGACTGCGGTGGTCTGCATGATAGGCTCTTCTATAAGCCTAGTAGACCACCGCCGTCAGACCACCTCAGGACTGCCCGCCATACCCGGATTTAACTCCTAATCTGGCTGGCGGTCACACCACAGCTTTGGCGGTTCTACACTGTAGAACTGCCAAAGTCATAATAAGGCCCTAATTCTCCTTGCAAAATAATTGAAACAATTGTGAATATTGAATTTATCTATATATATATATATAATATATATATATATATATATATATATATATATATATATAGAGAGAGAGAGAGAGAGAGAGAAACAGGGAGAGAGAGAGAGACAGACAGACAGAGAGAAAGAGAGTGAGAGAGAGAGGGTGTATGTGTGTTCCGATTCTGTGTACCATGATAACCAAAGGGAAATGCTGTTCACCTGAAATAAGTAAAAAAATTCATACATTAATTAGGCTATCAAAGTCATTTATTTTCTACCTTTCATGATACAATTTCACTTCTTCTGGCCATAAACAAATGAGCTTCTAAAGGCCCATGGGCAACGTTTTGTTTGCCAAGGCAAATATGTTATCTCCCACCCCCTATACATTATGGTAAGGAAGGGCAGCCTTCTAGCCTTGGATTAACGGACTAGCGTTACACAAGTACCCAGAATTTCAACTTTTCAACTCCACCACAAGTATATAAATTGAGAGAATACTTTGTCTATTTCATATTTGCTGCATCCTGAGCACACATACGATCATTTTCTGTAGCAATGTTTTTATTTTTATGTGCAAAACACAAGCTCCTTGTCATAACTCACATTCACAGAAAAAGTATGTATTGCACACACTGGAACTTAAAATATGAATTTTTTTGCCATATCTGCCATGCGTTGTGATGTCCTTTTAGTCTGGCACATTTTAGGCATAGATGTGAACATATGAAGGGGCTTATTTAAAGTTTGATGGGCAGTTTAGTTTGTCACAAAAGTGATCGATATCCCTTCCACCATGTTACAAGTGCATTATATCCTATGAGTTTTGATGAGTTATGTGCTATGTTCCATATTGCGTTTTTCTATGTTCTGGATTCTGGAATGGGGTTGTACTGAGGATAGTTAGATAAGTGCCTGGACAGGAGCCACACTTGTGGCCGGGGCGTCAATAAATACCATACTGCATGTAATTCGTCTAAGTGTACCTTTGTGTTCAGCTTATATACTCTGGGCCAGATTTACAAAGTTAACTTACACTTTTGAGTAATTCATACTTTTTGGTAAGATTACTACTTTTGGCTTATGCACAAAATCCGATTGTAAATTGCTACTAAAACAACTGTAGTAAATCCAGTACCACACATGGCTAACCAATGGTATTAAAGTAACCTGCCATAGAAAATAATAGAAGTAGGGAATACAAGAAAACACAAAAAGAATCATTTTGAATGAAATTACATTATTTTGAATAGTTAAAAATATAAATAAATATAATTTAATGTTAAACAGTATTAAACTCGTATATCGTTTTATTTCCTTATCAAATATTTCATATCTTATTTTTAATTTAAAATATAACGTAACAGGGGGGCGCTAGAGGGCGCCAGGCAAAATGGCCGCGCTGTTCTGAAATCCGCCGAATATCTGCATGAAAAACGAGGCATCCTAACTTTTCCTTTGGCGATCTGGGAGTGCCAATGCCCCTGTGGTGAATGGTGCGGAAATAGCGTCCGGAAAACGCTGTGGCAAGCTGAGATTGGACGATGAGGATTCCCCTCGAGCGACAGTGAAATGGCGGCGCGAGCGGACATAAGGAGGAGCCCGGGTGCCGTGTGGTGTGCGGTGTAGCGGACGACTTGGAGACTCTGTACTCTATGGCACATCGACCTGTACAGGCTGCCGGAGTGAATCGGCGACACTGACCTGCAGTGGTGTAGGGACGGTGCGACTGCCTCGCTACGTACATCCTGGGAATCCGGTAGTGTGGCCTGCAATCCGGATGTGAGGCGCTGACTCCGGCGGACGACTCTAGGCCCCGAGGGTGGAGGAGCGGCTGCGCCCGCAGTGGGCTGAGGTAGGTGGGTGCGGCCCGGACCTTGACCCGCGGCTGTGGAGGTGGGTGTGGGCCCGGGATTCGGGCCGCGGCCTGCCGCCGAAGGTCTACGCGCGCGGCCGGTGTGCGCCTGCTTGGGGCCTCTGTCAGCGGCTGTTCCGCCCGTGAGGGGCGCGCTGTAGACTGTGGTGATAGAAGGCAGATCCTGAGTGTGCGGTGCCTGCGGCATGTTGATCACGGCACAGGGAGGATGTGATTAACTTACTCAGAGGCCGCGACTGGCAGTGCGCCGCGATCCTTCTGGACCCCCTGCCTTTGCCGTGGTTGAGCTACTAGTGGATGCCGGGGGAGCCTGCCTGCCAGGCTGGAACGGATATAAATACAACCACTTTAACATCACTGCTGGCAGCTGCTGTCCTAGGCATTGGGCTGTGTCTCATTGAGTGGTGGAGGCGGCTGCATTCCAAGAGCTGAGATGTCTAGCGGAGTGATCAGTAACCTGTGTCTGTGACTGGCTGCTGGGGGGCTGTCGTCTGCTTGGGGGCTTTGGTCTTTGGTGCTGCTGGAGAACTGGGTCCTGGTAAATCAGTGCTTGGGCTGTCTACCGCCATAACCTGGCTGCATATTATGTTATGTTATGTTAGCAATTTTTAGAGCGCACAAATACCCATAGGTGTCTCGGCGCTATGGACTGTAGAGGAAAGCGGAGAGGCCCCTTATTGCTCAAATAGCCAGGTTTTTACTTGTTTTCTAAAGGATAGAAGCGTTAGGCTGGTCTTAATTTGTAGGGGGAGCAGGTTCCAAAGTTTAGCCGTTGCCACTACAAATCTTCTGTCGCCCCAGTTAACTTTATTGGTTCTGGGAACGATCAGAAGGTTAGCTCCTGCGGAGCGTAAGGCTCTGTTGGGCGTATATGCCCGAAAAGCTTTTTTCAAATATTCAGGTCCTAAACCATGAACTGCTTTATAAGCAATGCATAGCGCTTTAAATTTAGTTCTGCTTTTTATGGGCAGCCAATGTAACTGGCGCCTTACCTTGGAAATTGACTTAAACTTCGGAGTACCAGACAATATCTTAGCGGCTGTATTCTGTATCCGTTGCAGCCTGTTCAAAACATTTTCTTGAGCGTTGATTAAAAGGCCGTTACAGTAATCAACTCTTGACATAACTAAGGCACTGATGAGTATTTTTCCAGTGCTCAACGGAAGAAAAGTTAGCAATTTTTTATTATCCTTAAAACATAAAAAGGAAGAAGAGGCCACTGCGTTAACATGCTGTTTAAAAGTAAGGCTCTCATCAAACATGACACCTAGGTTTCTTGCCTTCTTGACAGGGATGGGGAGTAATCCCAGTTCAACTGGCCACCATGTTGGAGACCAACCAGGGGTAAGGTTACCGAAGACCATTACCTCGGTCTTGTCTGAATTTAATTAAAGGCAATTATTTGCCATCCATAAGCTAATGGCCAACATGCCGTCTCGAAAACTAGCCGCCACTGCCTCCCCGTCTTTATGCACCGCTAGCACAAGTTGCGTGTCGTCGGCATAAGACGTGAGGCCCATTCCAAAGCTTTTAATTACTCGTGCTAAGTCCGCCACATATATATTAAACAATGTTGGACTTAGCGATGATCCCTGCGGGACACCACAGGGGAGAGAGAAGACTGATGAATTGTAATCACCCATACTGACTGACTGGGTCCGTTTGAAAAGAAAGGAGGACAGAAGGGCCTTGGCCTTTCGTCCAACACCCATAGCTGAGACACGGTTGATCAAGGTGGCGTGATCAACCGTGTCAAAAGCTGCTGATAGATCTAAAAGCACCAAGACTGCGGCACCTCCTCTATCCAGCACCATTCTTATTTCATCTGATGCTTTAATCAGTGCAGTCTCTGTGCCATGTCCTTTCCTAAAGCCAAATTGGGTGTCATCTAACAGCTTGTTCTCTTCTATAAACTGTGCTAGCTGGATATTCATGACTTTCTCAAAGATTTTTGCTGGAAACGGTAGACGTGCAATAGTTCTGTAGTTTTTGGTGTCTCCTGGGTCGAGATTGTTTTTCTTTAACAACGGCTGAATGATGGCCTTTTTCCATATAGAAGGGTAGGAGCCTGAGCAAAACATAGCATTACAAATGCTCGTTAAATTAGTACCTATCAGGTCAGGAATCATTTTTAAAATTAAAGGGGGACATGGGTCAGACGGAGATCCTGATTTGACTGTCTTAACCAGGTCAATGACCTGTTCCACCAGCACTGGCCTGAATTCCATGAAGCTAGGAGAATCTCTATTCCTATTATTGTCATCTAGTTGGTTCACGTCACCTGCAGGCATATTGAAATTTGAATAAATTTGGCCCACCTTGTCTTGAAAGAAACTAGCTAAGGAGTCACAAAGTGACTGAGATGCCTCTTTGGTGGTATTAACCAATGGCCCTGTCAGGTTAGAAACTACGTGAAACAATTGCTTAGTAGCGTTTTGAGCTGATTCTATCGTTCTGATATAGTAGTTACTTTTTTCTAGGATTATAAGACGTTTATACTTTGTCAGGGCCGCTTTATAGCGTATTTTCTCCAAGTCATTATATTCTTTGCGCCAACGTCTTTCTCTATTCCTGCAATGTTGTTTCTCCAGTCTAAGTGCCTCGGTAAACCATGGCGCTGAAGGAGTTCTCCTGTTTTTGGAGACTGTCTTATAGGGAACTAATTTGCTAAATGCATTTTGGAGCCATTCAGTATAATTAGTAGAGGCCAGTTCAGGGTCCGGCACAATCTCTGGTTGGGAATCTATTAGATTTTGTCTAAGATGGATTTGATTAATGCTGCTCCAAGCCCTAAATTGTTTAGAGGGGGTAGGGCTAGTATGCGTCGAGATGGGCTGTAATATCCTAATGTCAAATATTACTGCGCAATGGTCAGACCATGTCAAGGGAAGAACCATCCTTACTGAGATGCGATCACTGTTTGAGAACAGACCATCTAATGTGTGTCCAGCTGAGTGAGTAGGCATCCTTACTTTTTGGGAGAATCCTAAAGCCTCTAAATCAGAGATGAGAACTCTCGAATCTTTGTCTAGGAGGGCCTCCAAATGAAAATGAAAATCCCCCAAAATTGTATAATTGGATTCAGCTGCAACAGATTCCAATAGATTACTTATTACTGACGGAAAATCTCCCCTGGGGCCTGGTGGACGATATAATAAAGTCCCCTTGAAAGACTGGTGTTTGGAGAGCAATATATTAAAATGAAATGCCTCACAAACCGCAGTGGTGATCACCTCTGTCCTTACTGAGAACTCCTCTCGATAGATGAGTGCCAATCCTCCTCCTTTCTTCAAAGTTCTATCACATCTATATGCTGAGTAGCCATCCGGAGTGGCAATACAAAAATCTGGGCCAGCTGAGGGATCAGCCCATGTCTCCGTAATAAATAAAAGATCCAGATCATATTTATCCAATAGATCTGCTATCTCATATTTGTGTTTAGGGAGAGAGCGCGCATTGATCAGAGCAGAGTAAATCTTGTCCTTTTTGTCGTTTTTTGGAGTTACAGTGTTATTTCTCTGATCAGAAAGGTCTATTGGTGTCCTGTCATAGGCCTCTAACCTGAACCCACAAGTCGGGCACGAATCTGTTTCTTTACTAAGAGAGATCTCCAGATTAAAATGCGGACAGACCTGCATGCCATAGTTACCATTACTTAGAATGGTACTGGAACGTAATTGGTAATTGGTAATTGGAACGTGGGTCTTGTCCATACGGTGTAGAAACGCTTAATTGAAAGAGACTGGCATACAGTTGCGCGCAGCGGTATAAGGCTACTCACGCCTGCTTGTGGCTGGTAACCTTTGGAATACAGACTGGCGGAGTTGAGTGCTGCACATTTCCCACCATTGACCATGGGTAAGCCGGATAAGTCGCAGCCCCGCCTCACGTTTGAGGCGCGAAAATCATGCAGGGCCCAGCAGAAGGCGGCTTACGATTCGGAGGCCGATGGGCATGGAGATAGCCCCCCAAATCTGGAATCTACACTGCTGGCCATGCAAAAAAGCTTAGAGGCTATAGAAGGGGGCATGTCTACTATAAATCATCGACTGGACCATATGTCCTCGCAATTGGAAAAGCAGTCAATGAGAATGGGAGAGGTCGAACAGAGGGTCTCAAATGCGGAGGATGGTCTGGGTGAAGTAACTAGCAAGACTCTAAATATGGAAAAGGTGCTGTCCCTCATCCAGGCGAAGAATGAGGATTTGGAGGCCCGATCGCGGAGGAACAATCTACGCATAACGGGCCTGCCGGAGTCGACAAATACTGGGAGGATGGAACAATTTATTGAGGTGCTGATTAAAGATGTCTTTGGCCCTGAACATCTGTCCTCCATGTTTGTGGTGGAGCGTGCTCACCGCTCCCTGGTGGCGCGCCCGGTGCCTGGGGCTCCTCCCCGCCCCATAATTGCTTGGTTATTAAATTACCGAGATCGAGTCACTGTTTTGCGGTTAGCTAGAGAGAAAGGTGCCATCAACCACCAAGGAAACAACTTGTCCTTTTTCCCTGATTTTACAGTTGCAGTGCAAGCTGCGAGGCGAGAGTATGGTGAGGTAAAAAAATGTTTACAGGTTGAAAAGATCCCTTACGCCATGTTGTATCCTGCAAGACTTCGTGTGGGGACAGAGGGGAATTTTAAGATTTTTTCCACCCCCAAAGCGGCTATGGATCACGCGAAACACTTGAAAAGACACCGCCAAGAGGCAGCTGCTGGGCGAGAAGAAGACGACTGATCATAATGACCTAAATATTGTGATGTTTTAATAGTAAGATGCGTAGAACTGTTGCCTTATGTTTAGCCAATTATCTACGTACAATAGGGTTGGTACTCACAGGTATGCTATGTATTGGAACTATCCAAGATTGGGGATGCCTACGATTTGAGTATCCGACCGTATACTGTAACACAGGTACAAGACCTGAATAGCCACCTCCTACGAAATGGGAGGACAGTAGCACTCTGACGCCCCCCTTATGGGAATACCCCACGTTATGATGTTTGATGGGACAGTTACTAGGGTTTGGTTCGATTTGTATGGGATGGCTTTGGCGAGTTGGGGTAGCCGAAGTGGGTGGGGGGTACATCTGGGGAACGGGGTGGGAAGGGTTGAATGGGGCTGTGTAGTACTCAAGAATACTGCTGCTTGCATGTTCATTGATGGCTTTGCTTACAGGTACTATTTGACTGACCAATGCATAGTATGAGTGGTATCACTAAGTTCGTCACTTGGAATGTCCGTGGTCTGAATTCACCGAAAAAGATTCGCACAGTGTTTGCTCAACTGGATAGATTGGGTGTAACTGTAGCCTTCCTTCAGGAGACGCACTTAACTAAGAGCTCGGCGCAGCGCATGGGCACAAGGTGGGCTGCTGTGAAACTTGACTCTTCCTATTCTACTTATTCAAGGGGAGTGATGATACTCATAAAAAAAGGGACGAACTTTACATTACTCAAGACAGATGTAGATGATCAGGGGGGAGTAGCGATTATGTATGGTCAAATGTGGAAAAGGCCGGTCTTGTTGGTTAACATATACGGGCCAAATATAGATGACCCCTCCTTCTTTGCTGATGTGTGGCGTCGTATTCTAAGCCTCCGGAAATAATATGGGGAGAGGATTTTAATGTCTGTCTGGATGCCTCCATGGATAGAACGGAGAATAATGTGGGTAAAAGCAGGAAGGCGGCGGAGGCCGTTCTTGGATTTTTGGATGCGGGCCCCTTACTGGATATTTGGCGGCTCCAGCATCCGGGACGCCGAGAAAGCACGTTCGTCTTTTCGGTGCATGGGACTTGGTCCCGTATTGATTATTGGCTTGTGTCTGAGATGGTTGGGGCTTGGACTGTTGAGGTGAGGCATGAGCCACGCACGTTATCAGACCATTCTCCGATAGTTCTAACTCTGCAGATACCCTTGTGTGAGAGACCGCCATTTACATGGAGACTGCAGTCTGCTGAGCTTGTGGACCCAGTGTTTAAGCAGACTACTGGGGAAGCTATTCGAAAAAAAAATCATGAAAATGAGGGGACGGTGGACAGCGCTGGTTTGTTATGGGAGGCTTTCAAGGTGACAGTGCGGGGTGCCTGCATCGGAGCGCAAGCTGGGGTATTGAAAGATATCAGATGCAGGATTCGTAAGTTAGCGCTTGAGATATCCATACTGGAGCGCGATTATGATTCGAATCCCGCATCTCCATTGCTGGCTAGAATTAGGGATCTGGTCTCAGAATATAATGATACTGTTGACCAGGAACTGAGGCACCAGGAACTGAGGCACTGTTCTCGTCGAGTGAAGGCTCGTTATTATGGTGAGGGGGGCGCCCGAGTCGCTCGTTAGCACAGAAATTGTCAGAACCCCGTAGTCAGGACCACATTAAGGAGCTGGTAGATGAAGATGGGGAAACACATTATTTGAACACTGAGCTTGCTGATACTGTGTTAAAATTCTATACTACTCTATATACTGCTAAAGAAGGCCCTCCACCAGATGAAATAGACTCATACCTCGATGATGTGGTGTTAGGGTGGCTTTCCAATGCGCATAGGGAATATTTAGTGCAGCCCTTTGATGAGGAAGATGTTAAACTCGCTATAATGGCGTTACCCACTTGTAAATCAGCTGGTATGGATGGATTCCCTAGTGAATTCTACAAAATGTATGTTGATGAGATAGCGCCTCGACTCTTGGCAGTATTTGCGGAGGCTTATGATAAAGGGCAGCTTCCGCCTACGTTACGAGAGGCCCTAATAGTAACTCTACTGAAGCCTGACAAGCCCCCAAACAGATGCGAATCATACAGGCCCCTTTCACTTATAAATATCGATGCCAAAATTTTGGCGAAGATGATTGCTACCCGGCTGCAGCCATTGATCCCTCTCTTGGTCTTGCCGGACCAGTCTGGATTCGTGACCGCTAGATCCACAACACACAATCTGCGCACGGTATTCTCTGCGTTGCACTACTTTGAATCTGATTTTCACGCGGTGGCTGTACTACTAGATGCCGCAAAGGCCTTTGACTCCCTCCGTTGGGACTTCATGTTTACGGTATTGACCCGCATGGGCTTCCCTCCTTTTTTTCTTAAATGGATCCAGGTCCTATATACGAATCCAGTTGCGAGGGTGCGGGTTAATGGGTGGGTCTCCCAGACGCTCACTATAGAAAGAGGCACATGGCAGGGATGCCCTTTATCGCTGATGCTTTTCTCGCTGGCTTTGGAACCTTTGGCGTGCAAAATTAGACAGCTACATGCGCATGCGGCATTACGATTCAGGCAAAGACCACTTGTGGTTTCATTGTACGCTGATGATATGATGTTATATGTCAGGGAACCTGCCGTTTTTCTGCCGGCCATATTGCGGGAATATGTGAAATTTGAACGCTACTCTGGCCTAGGAATTAACTGGTCAGAGTCTGTGGTATTTCCATTGACAGCTGGTACCAAAGAAATAGACCTAGACTTCCCTCTGACGTGGACTCAGGAACCAGTAAAGTATCTCGGGGTCTGGCTGCACAGGGACCCTGCAAAGGTGATTACGGAGAACTATGGCCGGACCATCACACACGTAACTGAGAGGGCGGAGAGATGGGCGCACTTGCCGCTCTCTCTTGCAGATCGGCTTGCGGTCGTTAAAATGACCGTCCTACCTAAACTGCTCTATCTCTTTGTTAAAATACCTATTAAACTGAATATTGCCTTCTTTCAGACATTACAATCAGCACTACTTACTTTTGTATGGGCCGGGAAAAAGCCTAGATGTAGTTGGGAGGTGCTGGTGCAACCATTTGAACGGGGTGGACTTGAGGCTCCAGATTTCTATCTTTATTATTTATGCGCTCAGGCGCAATTTGCACATTATTGGCATTACCCGACGCGATTTTTACCTCACCTTGCGATTGAAGCCGATACTATCCGACCTATGCCTTTACAGGCAGCGACCCTTTCTGGAGGATCGGGGGGCCCTAGGACAGAAATAAACCCTGTGTTATGCACTGCTTGGGCCTGGAAAATGCTGGCTAAGCGGACAGGACTTTCGTATATTTATGCCCAGAAGCTGCCTCTGGCTTCTCACCCGGGCATTTCTGCGGCGAGGGAGGCGCCGGCGCTGAAGGCACTAGCGTCAGTTGGTATATCCACTCTAGGAGATCTCTACGCACAGGGTCGATTCAAGACACTGAAGGAAATACAGGGCTCCACGGATCGTGGGTTGATGCTGGGCTTTACTTATGTAAGAGTGCGCCAAGCTATAAAATCTGCTTACCCGAACTATCCGACAGAGCCGGTTGCTTTGCGGGCGCTGCAGCACATGCTGGGAGGGGAGGGACGGAAGGGCCTCATTACCAAATTATACAATGCCTCGTTGCGGGAGAAAGAGATTGAGGAACATCCGTCTTATTGTAGATGGCAGCGGGTACTGGGTACTGCACTCACACTTGAAATGTGGAAGGATTGCTGCACATTGACAGGGCGTCTCACGGCAAATGGTAACCTGAGGTTCAATCAATCAATCAATCACAGAATTTGTAGAGCGCACTACTTACCCGCGAAGGTCTCAAGGCGCTGGGGAGAGGGAAGGGGGGGGGATGCTGCTACTGGTCGAACAGCCAGGTCTTGAGTAGCCTCCTGAAGGTCAGCAGGTCTTGGGTCTGTCGTAGGCTTAGTGGAAGGGTGTTCCAGGTCTTGGCGGCGAGGTGTGAGAAGGATCTGCCGCCGGTGGTTGTTCTTCGAATGCGAGGGACGGTGGCGAGGGAGAGGTCGGCGGAGCGGAGCTGGCGGTTGGGGACGTAGAAGAAGAGTCGTCTGTTGAGGTAGGCTGGGCCAGTTTTGTGGAGTGCCTTGTGTGCGGGGATGAGGAGTTTGAAGGTGATCCTCCTGTCGACGGGGAGCCAGTGCAGGTTCCTCAAGTGGGGGTGATGTGGCTGTGGCGTGGTACGTCGAGGATCAGTCGTGCGGAGGCGTTTTGTATGCGTTGCAGTCGCTTGATGAGCTTGGCCGGGGCTCCCGCATAGAGGGCGTTCCCATAGTCCAGTCTGCTACTGACGAGGGCCTGGGTGACTGTTCTTCTTGTGTCTGTCGGGATCCACCTGTAGATCTTGCGAAGCATGCGGAGGGTGTTGAAGCAGGAGGAGGAGACTGCGTTGACTTGCTTGGCCATGGAGAGCGTTGAGTCGAGGATGACTCCCAGGTTGCGTGCGTGGTCGGTGGGTGTTGGGGCTGCTCCCAGCGTCGTTGGCCACCAGGAGTCGTCCCAGGCTGAGGGGTTGGAGCCGAGGATGAGGACCTCCGTTTTGTCCGTGTTCAGGTTTAGTCGGCTGATTTTCATCCAATCGGCGACGGCCTTCATTCCTTCATGGAGATTGGCTTTGGCGGCGAGGGGTCCTTGGTGAGGGAGAGGATCAGTTGAGTGTCGTCGGCGTAGGAGATAATGTTGAGGTCGTGTTGTCTGGCGATGCGTGCGAGCGGGGCCATGTAGATGTTGAACAGTGTTGGGCTGAGGGACGATCCCTGGGGTACGCCGCAGATGATCTCGGAGGCTTCGGATCGGAAAGGTGGGAGGCGGACTCTCTGGGTTCTGCCGTCGAGGAAGGAGGTGGTCCATTCCAGGGCCTTGTCTCGGATCCCTGCGTCGTGGAGGCGTGCGCGTAGAGTGCGGTGGCAGACAGTGTCGAAGGCGGCGGAGAGGTCCAGCAGGATGAGGGCTGCGGTCTCACCATTGTCCAGCAGGATCCTGATGTCGTCGGTGGCGGCGATGAGGGCAGTCTCAGTGCTGTGGTTGCTGCGGAACCCTGATTGGGATGGGTCCAGGATGCTGTTTTCTTCGAGGTATCGGGTTAGCTGTTTGTTGACGATCTTCTCGATGACCTTGGCTGGGAATGGAAGCAGAGAGATGGGCCGGAAGTTCTTGAGGTCTCTCGGGTCCGCCTTGGGTTTTTTGAGTAGGGCGTTGATCTCTGCGTGTTTCCAGCTCTCTGGGAAGGTCGCGGTCTCGAAGGAGAGATTGATGATGTTGCACAGGTGGGGTGCGATGGAGCTGCTGGCTTTGTTGAAGATGTGGTGCGGGAAAGGGTCTGACGGGGAGCCGGAGTGTATTGTGCTCATGGTCTTGATGGTGTCCTCAATGTTCACGCTGGCCCAGGCTGGCAGGGGGTCGTGGTCGATGGTGTGTGGTGGGTCTGGTGCATCGATCTTAGTTGGGGCTGTCTGGGTGTTGAAGCTGTCGTGGATGTCAGCGATCTTGCGGTGAAAGAAGGTGGCGAGGGAATCGCACAGGGGTTGCGACGGCGGGATGTCGTTGGTGTTGGAGCTGGGATTGGAGAGTTCCTTCACGATGTTGAAAAGCTCCTTGCTGTTGTGTGCGTTGTTGTCGAGGCGGTCTTTGAAGGAGATTCTCTTGGCGGACCTGATGAGGTGGTGGTGGTTACGGATGGCGTCTTTGTGGGCTGTGTGGCTGTCCGGTGTCTTATCACTGTGCCATTTCTTCTCTAGTTTCCGGCAGGTATGCTTGGAAGCTAGGAGTTCCGAGGTGAACCAGCTGGCTCTTTTGGTGGTGTCGCTGTAGGTGAGCTTTTTCAGCGGGGCGAGGGTGTTGGCACAGTCGTCCATCCATCGTCTGAGGTTGCAGGCAGCGTTGTCGGTGTTGGATGGGTCGGAGGGAGGGCTGAGAGCGAGGGTTGCCCGGAGTTGGTCTTCGGTGACTTTGCTCCAGCAGCGGCGTGGGATCTGTTGGGTGCGGTGGTGTGTGGTGGGTTTCTGGAAGGTGAAATGGATGCAGCGGTGGTCGGTCCAGAGGAGTTCCGTGGTGTGGCTGAAGGAGACGTGGGAGCTTGAGGAGAAGATGGGGTCAAGCGTGTGGCCGGCGGAGTGGGTCGGTGTTGTGACGAGCTGGCTCAGGCCGAGGTTGGCGAGGCTGTCGATCAGGGTGGTGGAGTTGCTGTCGTTGTTGTTCTCCAGGTGAAAGTTCAGGTCTCCGAGGAGGATGTAGTCGGTAGAGGTCAGGGCGTGCGTGCTGATGAAGTCGGCGATGGAGTCGCTGAACTGGGGTCGGGGCCCAGGGGGTCTGTAGACAAGGGTGCCTCTAAGGGTGGTGTTGGGGTCCGTGTGGATCTGGAAGTGCATGTGTTCGGCGGTGCTGAGAGTGTCGTCGGTGCTGGTCGAGACCCTGATGGTGTTCTTGTGGACGATGGCGATTCCTCCTCCTACTGCATTGATGCGGTCTCTGCGGGTGATCTTATAGCCGTCTGGGATGGCTATGGCGATGTCGGGGGCGGAGGAGTCGTTCATCCAGGTCTCTGTCAGGAAGGCGACGTCTGGTGATGATGTGTCGAGCAGGTCCCAGAGCTCGACGGCGTGTTTGCGTGCGGAGCGGGTGTTCAGTAGGATGCACCGGAGGTGGTTGAGGTCCTTCTTGGCGGGCGCCTCGGTGGCTCTGAGGCTGGTGTAGCTGCAGTTCCGGCAGGTGAAGGGACCAAGGGTGCGTTTCGGGGCGGCCTTGAAGCAGTTGTGCGTCCGTCCGGGGTTGAGAGCGTGGAGTGTGGTGGCATCGTATCGGCGTCGGTCCTCGAGGCTGGAGCGGGGGGCGCGCGGCCCAGGGGTTCTGGCGCTGGGCGCGGTCCAGTCGCGGACGGGCGCAGACGGGCTTGCCTTAGGCGCGCCTTCGGCACGCCAGCGGCGCGGCCGCGCAGCGGCCGCCATATATGGGGAGGTGGGAGGGAGGAGCAGCTGGGAGGCAGGGGCAGCGAATGGGCAGTCAGGGGGGCGGGGCCGCAGGGGACGCAGCGGCGGGAATGGAGAGAGGCAGCGAGGGGCACAGAAGGCAAAATGGACAGAAAAAACACAAAGAAATACGGGCACAGTACAATGGGGCAGCGGGGGCACAGAAGGCAAAATGGACAGAGAAAACACAAAGAAATACGGGCACAGTACAATGGGGCAGCGGGGGCACAGAAGGCAAAATGGACAGAGAAAACACAAAGAAATACGGGCACAGTACAATGGGGCAGCGGGGGCACAGAAGGCAAAATGGACAGAGAAAACACAAAGAAATACGGGCACAGTACAATGGGGCAGCGGGGGCACAGAAGGCAAAATGGACAGAGAAAACACAAAGAAATACGGGCACAGTACAATGGGGCAGCGGGGGCACAGAAGGCAAAATAGACAGAGAAAACACAAAGAAATACGGGCACAGTACAATGGGGCAGCGGGGGCACAGAAGGCAAAATGGACAGAGAAAACACAAAGAAATACGGGCACAGTACAATGGGGCAGCGGGGGCACAGAAGGCAAAATGGACAGAGAAAACACAAAGAAATACGGGCACAGTACAATGGGGCAGCGGGGGCACAGAAGGCAAAATGGACAGAGAAAACACAAAGAAATACGGGCACAGTACAATGGGGCAGCGGGGGCACAGAAGGCAAAATGGACAGAGAAAACACAAAGAAATACGGGCACAGTACAATGGGGCAGCGGGGGCACAGAAGGCAAAATGGACAGAGAAAACACAAAGAAATACGGACACAGTACTATGGGGCAGCGGGGGCACAGAAGGCAAAATGGACAGAGAAAACACAAAGAAATACGGGCACAGTACAATGGGGCAGCGGGGGCACAGAAGGCAAAATGGACAGAGAAAACACAAAGAAATACGGGCACCGAGGCCACAAGCGGAGGGGCGAGCTTACCAGCAGCAGCAGCGGGCGGACAGCACAGGCGGAGCTGTGTGGTGGGGGAGCGACCTACCTGGCAAGGTCAAGGGTCGCTCTCCTCACCGCGCAGCTGCCGCCATATATGGGGAGGTGGGAGGGAGGAGCAGCTGGGAGGCAGGGGCAGCGAATGGGCAGTCAGGGGGCGGGGCCGCAGGGACGCAGCGGCGGGAATGGAGAGAGGCAGCGAGGGGCACAGAAGGCAAAATGGACAGAAAAAACACAAAGAAATACGGGCACAGTACAATGGGGCAGCGGGGGCACAGAAGGCAAAATGGACAGAGAAAACACAAAGAAATACGGGCACAGTACAATGGGGCAGCGGGGGCACAGAAGGCAAAATGGACAGAGAAAACACAAAGAAATACGGGCACAGTACAATGGGGCAGCGGGGGCACAGAAGGCAAAATGGACAGAGAAAACACAAAGAAATACGGGCACAGTACAATGGGGCAGCGGGGGCACAGAAGGCAAAATGGACAGAGAAAACACAAAGAAATACGGGCACAGTACAATGGGGCAGCGGGGGCACAGAAGGCAAAATGGACAGAGAAAACACAAAGAAATACGGGCACAGTACAATGGGGCAGCGGGGGCACAGAAGGCAAAATGGACAGAGAAAACACAAAGAAATACGGGCACAGTACAATGGGGCAGCGGGGGCACAGAAGGCAAAATAGACAGAGAAAACCCAAAGAAATACGGGCACAGTACAATGGGGCAGCGGGGGCACAGAAGGCAAAATGGACAGAGAAAACACAAAGAAATACGGGCACAGTACAATGGGGCAGCGGGGGCACAGAAGGCAAAATGGACAGAGAAAACACAAAGAAATACGGGCACAGTACAATGGGGCAGTGGGGGCACAGAAGGCAAAATGGACAGAGAAAACACAAAGAAATACGGGCACAGTACAATGGGGCAGCGGGGGCACAGAAGGCAAAATGGACAGAGAAAACACAAAGAAATATGGGCACTGAGGCCACAAGCGGAGGGGCGAGCTTACCAGCAGCAGCAGCGGGCGGACAGCACAGGCGGAGCTGTGTGGTGGGGGAGCGACCTACCTGGCAAGGTCAAGGGTCGATTCAAAGGTTGATTCACTTCAAATATTTGCACCAATTTTACTATACCCCATCGCAGCTTCATAAGTATGGCTTGCGTGAGAATGCTAATTGTGTACGGTGTGGGCAAGATGGTGCTGATTTTTTCCACATGTCCTGGACCTGTCCTGGAATCTCTGCTTTCTGGTTCAAGGTTGTTCATATTCTTACAGAGATTGTGTTGGAACAGGTACGATGTGAGCCGGAACTCTGCCTGCTAGGCTTTGTAAAAAGGTTGAAACTATGTAATAGGCGGGTGGTGGCTGTTTCTACTTTAATCGCAAAGAGGTCCATAGCTCTATGCTGGGGGGCAAAGACTACTCCCACTGTCAAAAGTTGGATCCGGGATTTGGTTAATTGCAGAGACCAATTGGAGATATATGCCGAGGAATTGCCTGAACCCTCACGCCCCAAGGACTTTTGGGCGCCCCTCACGAATTATCTGCATACTCAACCTAATCTATTGTAATTTTAAAGGTGCACTGCCTATGTTCACTGAGAGTTCAATTTCTTGAACCATGTTATCAGTGTTATCTGTCACCTATTAGAATGTATACTGTGCAATGCTGTGTCATAGCTGTGCAATGTACTGCAAGCCACTGTGCTGGGGGGGGTGGGTGGGGATGGGTTCTTTAGGGGAGGTTTGTATAAGGGAAGGAAGTTAGGACTGTATAATGTTATCACAGTACTTCTGTTTCAAGTGCATAAGTCGTTGTTGCTTGCTGATTCCTATGTAAAATGGCTTGTATTAGCTGAAGTTTAATGTGCACTGTAGTCCTACATTGGGCTGTTGCTTATTTGTTACTACAAGCTGCCTAATAAACAAATTAAAAAAAAATATATATATATAACGTAACAATAATGTTTAATAAAATATAACAAAATTAATGTTAAATAATTCTATATATAATTTGAATAATTTGTAATGCATAATAATAAAATACTTTTTATCTTTAGGTGGGAATTTATTGTTTAATATAAACTTTAAAATAATAATTTTAATTCAATTTATTTAATTTCCATGAAATAAATATTTGTTTCAAAATAAATGAATAGTATTATTGGAATTTGTTGTTCTATGTTTAAAATAAATATACAAATTTAATTTACATTAATATTTATTATAAAAATATATATATTTTTTATTTTCAAGTTAAATCATTTTTTTAAGTTTCCCTATACTTTATCATTTGGAGATCACTACCCCGACTGCTACAGCACTATTAACTTAATTCTGAAAAAAATCTTTAATTATTGGAAACATATTTCATAAATTTGAAATTATTTTTCTGATGTTTATTTTAAAAAATACATTCCCACCCAAAGAATTTCTTTTGAATTATCTATCAATAATTATTAAATGTAACATAAGCAAAAAGTAATAAATTTACTCAAAAGTGTAAATTATTCAAAAGTGTAAGTTAATTTAGTGAATCAGGTTGCAGGTCTCTTGTATTCTAGGGGCATCGGAATCCACACTGTAAAAAGCATCTGTGTTGGCGATATGCAGATAAAGGCACCAGAAAGAAAAGTAGTACAAATATCTAGTTAATCACATGATAAGTCACAGTCTCTGGTCAGGCAATAGGGCTGGAGTGGAGTTAGTCGCACAGTAGGGCTCAGGCCTGGTTTATTATTTGGTAGGTCACTGCTTTTATGCAGAAGATTTAGGATGCAGTTGGTGACAAACTCCGCTGGTGCCACAGAAAGAAGGATAGGGCAGTTTCAGAGTCATTAACATATTAGGTTGCTGACTCAAAGAGGTCAGAAAGGCTAGGCACAGTCAAAGGGGAGGGGGCACACTGCTTGCCATAACAGCACCAGTTCTCCGGCAAGCGTCATGGTAGATAAACTACATGAATACAGTCACTTTAATTTACTCTCATTTTGTGGAGTTTTTGCCACATGTTGGTGCAGCCAGTGTTCTATCTCTGGACATGTGTTTCGGGATTTTTGTCCATCATCAACAGAGAATTGGTTTGGGGTGCTTGAAATACTATGCATTATTGCTCGGGTTAATTACCACCCCAAAACGCAGGGACTTCCACACAGGGTAATCAGAGGTAATATTGAGTTAGATGTCATGATGAGGTAAGCAGTGCGGCCAGAGGCTAATTTCTAGGTGAACAGTAGCGGCCCGTGGTGGGAGTGCTGCCGGGCGGTGACGCGGGGCGGGGGAGGGGCAGGGTGGGGGGTAGTAAACTACGGAATACGGCCGCACAGAGGTAAGTAAACAAACAAATAAATAAAAAGAATTTCGTTGCCCGCGCTGCATCGCCAAATGCGATTGAGGGTGTCCCAGACCCATCTAGGTAAAGAAGTGCCAGTGGAGAGTGGAGTGCAATGGAGAGTGGAGTGCCAGTCACTTCCTAAGGGGCAGAAAACATGCCAACTTTCTTGAAACCCAGGTAGGCCCTGAGCGACATTTCTGTTACACCAACATATTCTCACGTGATTTTGGTGATTTCGCATTACACTTGTTAAGTGAAATTCTCAAACTTACTCTATTGCGTCATGTAATTACACACTTTCATTGTATGAATTTAGTGCAAGTGCAAAGGAACAACGCGAACGACAAGAACGCAAGCAGCTGCTGCTTGCACCACTTGTGTTTTTTGCACTTTATTTAACGCAAAATGCATCCTCGGGTTCCAAATTGGATGCAAAAACAAAATCGATGGATAAGACTGAAATCCATCGAGTTATATGTTATGCAGAGATCTGCAATCAGATTTCGGAAGGCACCATTAAGGAGACAGCAATGTCTCTGTGTAAGACCAGTCACTTGATCCGGACTGCAACATCAGACTGGCACAGAAAATAGGGCTGGGTATCAAAATAATTGCGGCCTCAATTAGCGAATCAGACAGCTAAATAGTTTCCCACATTTGCATATCTGTGTAGTTTTGAACTTGTAAAGACAGGTTGTACAGGTTCTTCACAATATATGGGAGACTACATGCATTTGTGCTTGCTGCAGGCAACGTTTGTGGCAATATCATGGAAATCAACCGTAAAACCAAGGCCACCAGACCATAAAACAGGCATGCAAAAAGACGAAAGCCCACCGACACACTGGCATGTCATACCAGCCCTTCCTGCAGTGCCCGGTTGCTCTGTGCAATCTGGCCCTGCCTTACTTGACTTAGTACCTGATCATACCACCCGGAAAATATCGGGAAACATTGATACAGGGCCACGAAATGTACGAGTCAGAGAAAGGAGGTATCATGAAGAACTGGTGAATCCTCGTTCTCTGTCCCTGCTGCTCCTTTCGACGTAAAACTGGCAGGTCAGTGACATGCGCGATACTGAGACTGGTGAAAGAGGTGTTGGGCAAATGGTTCATGGCTGACAGAAGCATTTTGGGCCTCATTTACAATATTTTGACGCCCGGCAGCGCAGCAAGCCTTCCTGCTGCGCTGCCGTGCGACAAAATAAAAGGGCAGGAAAGCGCCGTATCTACAAGATACGGTGCATTCTTGTCCTTCTCCCCTGCGCCGGCGCACAAACAGCAGCGGTGCGCCAGCACAGACACCCTTGCTTCATTTGGCAAAGGTGCCTGCGCTGAGGGGATGATTGTTTTTGTGCAGGAAGGGAAACCTTCCTGCACAAAAACAATCATTAAATGCATTTTCCTCTTTCCTGAGCATGCTGCAAAATGCAACTCGCATAGTAAGAGGAACAAATGCGGAGAAATAAAAGCATTTCTCCTTGTTGTGCCTCCTTACTCTTCCCCTAGGGAGGCATAAGATTCTGACGCATTCACAGATTTACAAAATGTTGTAAATCTGGGAATGCGTCAAGTTCCTTGGATGTTGCATGGGAAGACCCACAGCAACACCCATGGAACGCCCCTTTCACGCAGATTTATGTGTGAAAGGGAAACATATTTACAAAGCCTTGAAAAGTCCTGCAGCGTTACTTTACATGGCCTTGTAAATATGGGGAAGCCCATTGCGCTGCTGACGCATCAATAAAAGTGACGCACCGGTGGCGCAATGGGCTTGCATATAAGCCATATAAGTCTAGGCTTCCAAAAAAAACTCAGGAAGCCTGTCAGCTTTAAACACACAATCTGGAACCAGGGCCATGCCATCTACAGACACTGCATTTGCATAGATAGACTGACTGCAGAAAAAATGAATCTGAGCTTCCACATAGCAGCATAGTTCTGAAGCCACATCCAGAATGGTGCTGGGGTTTACCAGATGATTTCCCACAGCCCTGTGAACGCTAAGTCACAGGCATCTGCTTTCCTATTGGTTCTTGACTTCCCCATAGCCATTACTTTACGTCCCACGACAAACTATTTACCTTATTCTCAACGTCCTCAACATTTCAGCCTTTTTTTCACTTTCTAGTTAGATAGTTGGCCCTATTGGACCTGTTAAAAGAAAACAGTGGTTAGGAATCTGTTGGCAAAGGCACACTGCCCATATAAGTGCAAAAAGAAAAATACAAAAATAATTGTGACGTCCTTTAACCATTTACATTCCCGAATTTTGTAATGTCATTGTTTGTCCGTTGTCTAGCCTGTAGTGTAGTATGAGTAAGATTGCCAAGAGAAAGAGAGCCATAAATCCATACTGTGAGAATGCTTGAGAGATAGTGATGGTATGTAAGGTGGTAGATTGCTGGTGCACTCGCAGAGTGAATGGCTACTGTGTGCTGTGTAAATGATGAGTGCTGGCGTGCATTGAGGCAAGGTTTGTTTTCACCTATCAAGAGACCTATTTTAGAGTTACAGTGGACTCCGCCGCAGAGGCAGATGTTGGATTTTCGATGGAAGGTCGGATGCCCCACTCAACTTGGAAACAGGCACTTTACAACTACCTTGGTACATAAGATTGTATGTTTGGTCCGTTTCAGATGGTTGCTAGCAAGAATGTTTGCCTAAGAAGAATGTTTGTTATTAAGAAAAAGCCAGGGGCACACACAGGTGCTGTAAGGAGGGAGTTTGCAACCAGTGTATACACAAGGCACTCTATTTGTCTTCCACAGGGAGGTAGTTGAGCTGGCAGATTGCTGGGCCAGAATAAGCTTTGGGTGTGTATAGGATACCTGCTACGCATGTGCAAAGCAAGTGGAATGGGTGACATATGGGGGTCTCTCAAGACATATGTAAATACAGGTATGGGTTAGTTATGGAAATTTGCGTCCACGTTTATGGTGCTAAGGTTGGTCTGGTTTTCAAGGTTGAAAGTAGAGCTGTTTACATTCCAGTGGCATGTAAGTCTGACTGTAGTGTGCTGGATGCAATAGTTGCAGTGTTCTGCAGAGTCCTGGGTGATCTCTGGAGCGAGAGACAAGGAGGAAGCTATTCACTTTTAATCCTTTTCCAAGGAAGGATGGGGTAAGCAGGTAAACCATAGGCTCCTGGATTCCCGGATGAATGCAGAGGCGTCTGTGATCTATTTGGTGTGCTCTGCAAGAGTGTAAATACAGGATGTGCTTGGAAGTTTTCAGAGTCGGTTTGCCTCCAACTAGGAAGCTAAGAACAAAATGCTTGTGGGGGTGTGAGGTGTTGCCACACTGCAGCCCTTTGGGGTGTTTGCCATCCCAAGCTCAACTAGTGTCCCAGGGGACAGAGATTAGCCCTTTTGGAGGACCCTTTATACAGTGAAGTCCTCTCCAGGTGGATTGATCATTGTATATAATAAACAGTAGGCAGCATGCCACAAGTAGGGTATGCAAAATTATAATTTTGCTGGCAAAATTGAGTGAGGGTGACAAACGTTGCCACTTCACAAAGTGGCAAAACTTTGCCAGGAGGAGGTTTTATTGCAAAAACATTTTGGAAAAGAATCCATTCATAAAAAGGAGATTTATCCCAGTGGGGTGTGGGATTTCGCAAAACATATTTTAGCAAGGATTTAAAAAATCTCATGAGGTTGACAAAATACAATTCCTCAAATTTCCCACACCCTTAGACACAAGTTATTTTCATATGTTGACTGACCCGTAAAGCTAGCCTGTATTCAATAATTGTTTATGCTGCCAAAATTAAGCCAGATTGAGTACCGCAACACGTACATTCCATCCCCATTCTTTGTACATTCACAGAAGACCGATGTCCTCTTGAATCTTGTTTCTAAGTAAATCTTCATTTTAATGAAATCACTTTATTGATATTTATAATGCAGGAGTTTGAGATTTACACTTGAAACTGAGCACTTACCTTTTTTTCGGGATGCACAATGAAAGAATGAAATACTATGAGCACTCTTGTCATTTTCATTTTGTCTAGCGCCTGTTTTGCATGTTGATGTTTGGCTCCAATTTTAGTTACCTGCTTTTTACTTTAATGCAGATGATTGTAGGTATGCGTTGAAGTCTACAGAGTTTCATGTAATCATGCATTTCCTACTGAAAGAAAACATAATGAAGATGTGAAATGAAATTGGCAATTAAAAAATGAAATGTTCAGTCAAACTGTTTTTTCTTTAAAGTCTGTGATCATTTCGCGAAAGAAAATATTGGCTTGTTGAATGGAGGAAGACTTACATAAAAAGAAGTCTAGCAAGAGTGCCTTATTGTGCTTTTATGTTATTCCAAATTTGTGCGACAGATGGATTCTTGTGCTCAAAACCTTGGCTTCCCTGTGTTGGCTGTGCATCTTCTTGTTTTCTGAAAAATGGGCCTTGCATGTAAAACACCAGAGAAAGAGGAGTGCGTTATTTGAAACATTCCTCCGCTAATACAAATCGTCCTTTTTTTGTGAAAGTTCATTGACTGGTACCCAAGTGTTATAGTTCTTGGAGATATCTGAATACAAAAAGGAGTGCAAGGTAAGTGGTTTTATTTTTTTTATTTTTTTACATTCCCTATCCTGTCGTCTGTCCACTTACCCCCCACCCGCTGTTATCTGTGCCGGCCACGCCTGCAACTTACACTCACAGATTGTCCATTGCTTAAGACTATCCTGCTTTATGTAGCACTACTCCATGTCAGCAAATTCAGACAGAATTTTTACACATTGTACCAAAAAGCGCTAGATAAAAATCATAAATTAATTACTGTGCTAGCTCAATAGCTGGGACCTGGTTCTCTAAAGGTTAGCTGTTAAAGCACACAAATGCGACAACTTAATTGCAGCTCTGAACCCAGCAAATAACACTGGGATGCCAATGTAGCACATATATTCACAGTTTAGCAGATCATATTCCTTATGCACAGCCAAGTCTGGGTAGCAGGAAATACAGCACCTACCCAGCAGCAAATGGAAATGGATGCGGCAGTTAGACGCAATTTGACATTTTATATGCAGATATGCCTCCCTGAGTAATGCCTTGCCACCATATAATGACATGGCAGCACAGAATGATGTGTCTTTGGCTGCTGCTTCCATAATACAAACCAGTGACAATTAATTGAGCTACTCTGCAAGGGAGCATGTGGAGGATGGATTGGGAAGACTGTTGTCTATGTGACATCTAGTTGATGGGAACAATGTACTAGACATGCAACATGACTCAGTGAGTGGCTACAGCCCAGGGGTTGAGATCTGAAAATGTAACTACATTTCCAACGTTGTTTGCTTCTTTCAAAATTTGCTCTCAAAATATGCTCCTTGAAGACTGTAATAGCCAACGTGTGGCTACTCTTCCAGATCCCTGCTTAATGGATGGGGTGTCAGTGTTAGATTCAGAGCTGTCTTTGACATTTACTATAAGTGGATGGAAGCTCAGTCTACTGTCCAGGCTTGAGATGCTATTCACATTGGTAGGCTTGTCAGATTGCTATACAGCTTTGGTGGAGATAATAGTAGTGGGTGTTGAACTGGAGAGGGCTCTGTGTTGGACACTTCTAGCTAGTGGAGTAGTATTCATCTGTCAAATGGAGGCTAGGTCAGCTGCAGCACTAACATCTCTAGAGAAGAAAGCAAACCCTCTTAGCTGAAGATACCCTAAAAACAAAAAGAGACAAATAGCACATCAACCATAGCTAGGTAAAGTATGGAGGGTATATTGTTAATGTCATTATCTTCCTCTGTGGTGCAGAATTGTGGTTGCCTCGTAGTGCTTCTGAAGTCTCTGCGGCCTGCTGACATAGGCTCCTGGCACCTCTCACAATCACTGACAGCTTGTTAAGAGACAATTGTACAAATGTATACAAACGTAGCGGCCAACTGAAGTGTGCTTCTGCAATTCTTTTGCCATGAGATATCCCAGCATGGGAAAGCTACAATAATGTGCCAATAAGCGTAAGATAGAGACCTTTGGGAAAACAATTCCAGAGTTTTATTGCTCGAAATGAGAAAACTTAGTTTTCCTTTTTTGACTTTTTTCTATTAGGATTTCTAGAAGCAATTAGGATTTGCTTCTAGTATTTGATATGGATTGCGGCCTAAACAGGGAGTCAGGACAACTCTTTCATAATTGAGGTGATGTGATTAGATTGCTTAGCAGATTTGACAAAAATGGCTCCCCCATGAAGGATGGCTCTGAGAGGGGTCACAGTATTTTACAACATCTGGTCAGTGTTCCATTTCTGCCAACTAGGTGTGAGAGCACCAAGGCTTGGACATTGGGCCCGGTTTCTGCAGATGGGATAAAAGTTTTCAGTTTTCAGAGAAGATGAAATTGGAATGAGACTGTTAGGTCAGTTTGGAAACATGCAGTATCATGGAGATTTTTGGATCAATGGTGAATCCAGAAGACCTAGTAGTGGGGACCAAGGCGGACGAAACACCTAAGTCATGAGATTTTCTAGCCTTTTCTGGGCTGGAGTTGTAGAGCTTTGAGAGTAAAGGAGGAGGAACTCATTTTGTTATTGGCTGAACTTTAGAGAGCACATGCTCATTCATTCTATAGGATTTTCCATGAAAACTTTTACATTAGCAAAGTGGGAGGAGTTAGATATTTAAAGGTATAGTTGGGTGTTGTTGGCTTACTAATGTTGGGTATGTAAGGTATGTAGCAAGAGGCCAGGAGGCTCCATATAGAGGTTAACTACAGAAGTGGAGAAGATTAAGCTTTGTGCAATGCCTCAGATGAGAGATAGAAGATATGATTTAAAAGAGTCAGATTTAGAGCTCTGTGGATGGAGTTTACTTCATCGGAAAGGCGGAGGACATTACCCCTGCCATCCCGAGGGATCTCTGTCTGACAAGGTTAGAGATGTCCGCAGGCACCAAGGACATCACTCTACATTGGCAGGAACCTCCGTCCTGGTAGTTCTTGTCAATGTAGGAAAGGTTTGATGAACAGTACAGTGAGCCATGACGGTCAGCCAACAACTTTTTCGAAAGGTTTTGTTTCTCAAAACCTAACACCCAAAGTGGGAGTTTGTTTCTGAAAAGTAAAAAATGAATTTCCCTCACCCTCAGGTTTTTCCTGCCGGTGGCTGTCAGACAAAAAAAGCATAACACCATCTGCTCTAAACAGGGGAGATGGTTTAATGCCCTTACTGCACCCTCTATGCCGACAGAGCCAACCACCCTATTCAGAGTAAACAGTGTAAAGTATTTTTTCATGTCCATCGCTGCCAGTAAAAACCTGGCGGTAAGGAAGAAGAAAAAAATCAAAAATGATTCCCACACCCTGGGAAAAAACACCCAGGGTCAGGGGAGTGTTAGTTATTTGTCTTCCATGACAGTGGTTCCTGTCAATGTAGAGAGTTGTCCACAGGGCCGCTGGATAAATCTAAATTTGTTGGGTGGAGTACCTTCAGGATGGCAGAGGTATTGTCCTCCACCATTCCAACAGCGTAAACTCCATATGCCAAACTCTAAATCAGGCCCTCAGTTTTTATCTTCGTTACATGAATAATGAGAGCAATTTTAGACGAAGGCCTTCCATTCCCTCTCTGGTGTATAGGGTGTTTAGTAGAATTCCATGGTCAGCAGCATTTAACTCTGCTGCTAATTCTAACAACACTTGAAGGCAAACATCTCCTTCATCCAGTATGTGTAGGGGGTCATCACATATATGGACTGTAGTGGTTTCTGAGCTTCATTTAGGTTGGAATTTACATTAGAAAGGGTTTATTAAGTTGGTATTCAACATAGGGAGAGAAGTTGTTGAGAAACAGGTTTTTCTAAGTCTTCTAATTAAATAGTGCATCTCATTTCAATTCAAGTAAAATTAGCCACCTTCAATACTATTTTTACTTTTAGTAAGGAATCCCACACACAGCATTCACTTACACTAAATCCTTTCGTAAGTGTGTTTCAGTTTTATTGCTCATTTCAGCAACACTTTCTTTTGCTTCCTGATTGGAATGATTTGTTGCATGGGATACTGCAAGTATCTAGGAAACTGTAAACATGGTAATATAATTACAGTT
Source organism: Calotriton arnoldi (assembly GCA_963921515.1). NCBI lineage: Eukaryota > Metazoa > Chordata > Amphibia > Caudata > Salamandridae > Calotriton > Calotriton arnoldi. The sequence continues at coordinate 138,132 of CAWUFW010005441.1, forward strand.
GCAAGAAGACTTTAAAAATTTAAAAACAACGCAAAATCTGTATTTTATGTAGCATATTTATGACAGAATACCAATGGGAAATACTTTTCAAAGTAGAAGTGAAAGTAAGTGAAATTGTCAACATCCTAAACATCAAAAGTATATTCAGAAAACGAACCCTGGTACAGTTATTACATGCAATCTTCACATTTTTCCTGCTTATGTACCCTCCCCATTGCTTTTCATCTATTCATATATTTGAGTGCACATTTTTCAATTATAAACCTGCATTGAAGTTAGTATTGTTAGCACACATATAGAGTTTAAAGTTTAATTTGGTATGATTTGATAGTTCAGCAATTGTTTATATGTAATTCAAAGAGTCAATAATGTTTCACAGAATTAGGTGAATGTGCATGTTCATTATAAGTTTTGATAACATTAAATAAGAAAAATAATATGTTGATTATTGGGTTTTTTCAAAACATTAAAAAAGGGGCCTGTTTTTTTCAAAGCAATCTGAAAAGAGTATTTAAATTGATTCTCTGGACGACGGATCACGTGACAAGCAAGCAAGCAAGCAGTGCAAGCCGGTGAGCTGGGGAGGAGCTGAGGAGCGGAGGAGGAGTGCCGCAGCAACCCGCTGTTTAATCCGGACATTCGGCCGGAAAAGACCTACTCGGAACGCCTTTGAATAAACAGGTGCGGGGGTAAGCGTCCGAGTAGTGAGCGCAGCCGCCATTAGTGGCAGACGCTGAGTGCGAGCCCGACGAGTCCGCGGAAGCGGCCCAACCAGGCTGGGTGCGGCTTGCGGCTCATCAGAGTGCCCTGCTCCTGCCTGCTCCGATTAGTTTTTGGTTTTCTGACCGTTCTCCACCCCTTACCTCCTACCCCCATCAGCTTTCACCTCCGCTCAGCTATCGAGTTGGAGTTTTGAGCCACAGACAAGCTTTAGTTATAAATCGTCTCGAGCACATAGGTGCTGATCTTGACAGGCTTTTAGTTACAAATTATTTCGAGCACACACGTGCTGATTTGGCGCTATTTCCCCCCCTAGACCCCTTAGCCCGAGCCTCAACTACAGGCCTTAGTTATTGGGTCCAACCATAAGGACACCATGAGATAGGGAGCTCCAGTACAGAAATACTACAAACTTAAAAACTCAAAAACTCTCTGCACGCTTTACGAAAATTACTCTAACCACTCTAACCAGGCGAGGCCCTATATCACATACCCGCAGAAGAGGAAATGGAAAATAAAAGCCAAGCGGTGTGATCAAACCTGCACCTTGTAATCAGTGATCTTAGGTGAAGTCTGGGAGAGCGTTACAAGAGCTTTAGTCGCCATACCTGCTACCATACTAGCCATTTGTATTTCACGTCAGCCCAAGAAGTTTCCCTCCTTCCATCGCACCTAGAGACGATCTAGCCGTCTACGGTTTCGGAAGCAAAAGGCAGAGCCACCGCGAACACTCAGGGGGACAGGCAAACCCGTGTATAGTGCAAGCCAAAGTAAGCGCAAGGAATCAAGTTGCTCAACAGCGGTCAAACAGCTCCCCGGAGCGGTTTGAAGTAGGAACCCTCTCGAAGTGAAAAGCGGACTCAGCTTCCGTGAACCGTGAATCGTGAAGTGAAGGAAGCGCGAGCCCCTTAGGGCAGCCCTCAGATAGAAAGCCCTCAGATAGAAAGTCGTAATGAGATCTGGGAGAACAAGAGCAGAAGTGAAGCCGAAGAAAAAAGCTTGCCTGAACATAAGGAAGACCAGCAAGGGACTCCCTGTTTTATCAACGGAAGAGACACAACTGGGAATAAATTTGGAACCGCCAACAAACTCGTCACCAATGTCAATAAAAAAAACAGTAGGCAGGAAGTCAAAAATTACAGAGTTCCTAATCTCTCCAGGGCCCCGAATTAGGATTCTACAACAAGAATGTCACCTTCAGTCACGTCCATATTAAACAAGCCGCTTGCACAGACCAACATCCCGCCAGAGGACAGCTTTAGCACACCAAAGATCTCGAAAACAGCTGGCAACCAAGTAACTGTGACAGCACAAATAAATACAAATGCAAACGAATCACCACAAATATCACAAATAAAAGCAACTAAAGCGGCTCTAGAAGCATCACTAGCACAACAAATCGTGAGTCTTTTATCACCTCCTCCCCTCAACATGGGGGCTAAATCAGGCGAAAGTCAAGCACCGACTCTGCTCAGGGATAACACGGACAGTTACTTTGCAGCAACTGAAGATGAAAATGCTTTAAGGGATCAGTTAGAGGTTTTGATAAAACCCGTATTGGAAACACAGGAATTCTTAATAAGTTCGTTCGGGCTAACACAGGAAGCCCAGAAGGAAGAATTTCCTGCCCTTAAAGCACATATATTTACAGGGCCCCTTCACGACTATAACACCTTACTTTCTCCTATAAAGTCTCGTCCAGGGTCTGGTCTTAAATTTCAATCAAGCTCCGGCCTGGTGGAGGAAGCCACGGAGAACGTCATGAACAACTCTGGAGACGGCATCCTCTCAAGTCAACGAACGGGTGCCCACCAGGCAGACCATCTTTTACCTCTTGAAGCTCCATTATTTTCCCCTTTCATCAACATCATGGAAACTATTTCTTCAGCATTATTTCAGCACTCAGAAAAACTAGAGTTGCAAGTCGACCTCTTGCAAGCCCTGGAGTTTCATGTTTCTGGCATAGAAAAAAAACTTTGAGAACTAAATTCCATAATTGAGCGGCTGCAAAAAGACCCCCATACAATGTATCATGAATGTCAATGTTCCAGCACTATGAACCAACTGAAGACTATCCCGGCGATTCTAACAGATATTCTGGTAGAAGTAAAAAGACCAATGAATATCGTTACATCAGCCAGCACTGTTAGCGCTTCCACCAAAACAGGATCTAGTCAACAAAATCTCACTACTTCTTCGGGCACTCTGGAAAGCGCAGACGAAATTGACGGTAGCCTGAGATATTCAGACTCAGATGCCATTCAGCCAGAAACTTTGAACAAAACAACAACGCAAAGTAATCAACAACGTGGAGCTTCGTCTCTCAATGCAGCAGTATTAAATCCGCAGCAACAAAAATCCAGTGACCTGATGGAGCAGGATAAATGAAAAATTTTAACCTCCTAATAATTTTCGTAAAATAATTAATAAACATGTTCGTTTAAGTAAATAACCAACAATGTATGTTACATGTGAAGGGTAAAGGTAACACGCTATTTTGTGTGCAAATTAATCTACTTATAATTGTTGACGTGTCTAACATAAACGTAATATTTGCGTACTAATAGAATAATGAAATGCATGATTTGTGCTTTGAAAATAAAACGTGTGGTGGCAAAATAAAGCGATGGTAAGTAAGGGACGGCTTTATATGTTGCTTTTTGCTAGGTAATACCTAATTGGGGTACGTAGAATGACGGGAGGGAAACGAAAGGGTTTATATTCTTTATTTTAACAATATTTTGTTTATCTTTGAAAATAGTGCGCTTAGGCCTGTTGAGCAGCGATATAAAATGGCCGCCATAAGCTAGAGTACGCATGTGCAAGAAGCCGTGTGGAAAAGGAGAAAGGCTCTGAACAAGAATGACCACGTGTTCATGCTGAGAGCCTAGGATGGAAGTATGGTCAAGGCTATTGTGACCTTACTGAGCAAATGTGTGCCAAGATGATCAGCAAGAAGCGTGAGAAGTCAAAATGAATAAATGGACAAACGGAACTGTTGAACCTAAAAGTATCAGAAAATGATACAAGTTGGACTGATCAAAACTGATGAGTAAAGTCATGAACTGTGGGAAACGATGCAAGCATGGACATTCCACAAAGAACTGGTTAAGACAAGGAAGTTTGATAAAAATGTATATGGACTCGAATGGACCAATGAGAGAGAATCACGCCATAAAGAGGCAACATTTTATTTAGTAAGCGAGAATTAGGGTATAAGAAGACCTACTCCGGGTGGGAGGGATGAGTAGTTTTTATTATTATTGATGATGATGAGCGAGCGAACTGTTAGGAGAAGAGAGAGCTGAATTGCTGATAGATGAGTTGCGGGTGCTGAGCTGCTGTTGCGGATGATCGAAGCTGCTGCTGCTATTTTCATTAGGTATAAGATGCTGCTTTTGGAGAACCTTTTACTCCTGATAGATTTTTCATTTAGAGCTATTAGATTTTTCCAAGACAGATAGATTGATCTTTTTGGAGTTCTTGCTGTGACAAACTTTATCTTCCATCTAATAGGTATGCATTGTAATTTCAATGTATTCTTATAATGATGATAAATGTAATAATCTGAGTGAGAAACTTAAAACTTATGCATTGTTTCTAAAACTTTATATAAATGTTATTATCTTTAAACAAATGACTCAGTGATTCTTTAGCTCAATAATTAAGGTAAAATGTTAAAGAGTTTATTGTGATTGAGCTGGTCTTAATCACCATCAACTGATTCCTACTAGTTGGTCCATCGACCAATGAGCGGAATACCTTAAAAGCAATGAGAAACATTATGTCGTGTTAAAAGAGGTATCCCGTCTCCTTCCAGCGAATCGTTTTACTGTTTTTTCTCCTAGGTTAGGGACGGAGGTAATCCAGGGAATAAATGAGTAAGTGAATGTCATATGCGGTGTTAATGGGCCCCACCGTCATATGGATATAGTCTGTGTATTGGAGAGATAGTTGTACCTGGATGGCCGAGTCATATAGGAGAAGAATTTTTATTGTTAGCGCTGGATCAGATTTCTTGGTAGCAGAGTTATGGTTACTATAGATTAGTTGGTGATTATTGATTATTGATAAATTCATGTCTAACACTTTATGTTGAGTCGCGTTATGTTATATGTAAGTTTTCACGCTTCCGGGAAGTAGGAAGTGGAACACGTGTGGCAAGAGAAGTCACATGGAATAGTGCATTGTCTGAGTTCATATTGGTGATAACACAGGTTGTGTTATGATAGGGACATTTTCCGCATAAAAGGTGTGTAAGTGAAATAGTGACCGGTTTTCTTGTGAAACTCTGGCCTTAATTCTCAGGAGCAGTATAGTCTCCACATGTGTCTTATCCCCAGAGAAACGGGTTTACCGCTTGCTTGAAAGAAGGGTAAGGTAGAGGGAAGTGCTACTTTATCGGCGAAACCGAAAAATTCTGTGGTAGGGTAGAGGTAAGCGCTGCCTACTGGAAAATACAGAATTCTTGTGTAAATGGACAAAGCTATCTCTTTGGTTTAGCGAATCAGACAATGGAAATGTGTTTTAAATGTTGTAACTAACGAAGAATTGTTGAAAAAGAAATTGCCGATAAATTTTGTAAAGGAGGGGTCAAGAGCAGAACTGACGTAGACAAAAGCCGCGCTGGGATTGGACAGTGCGCTAGTCATACGGAGACAGGAGCAGAGCTGACGTAGACAAAAGTCGTGCTAGTATTGGTCGAATAGACTAGTGACGTGGAAGTTTGTGATTGGAGTGTTGGTGTGAGTCGCGCTAGTATTGGTTGGAAAAACGCATAGAGAACAGTGTTGAATTGCGGATCGTTTGAGGAGAGAAAGCGATTGTGAATCATGTCTTATTATGAGTATGGTAGAGAGAAAACGTCATGGATGTCGAAAGTTAAGAACTTTTTAAGAAAGACAAAAGGGTAGTGACTAGAGAGGGACAAGTAATTCCTCCGCCGAAATCACCAGCTTCGCACATGATGCTGAAATATGGATATCATACATGCATATGGTTAGAAAATTGGACAAAATATACCAAGAATGATGGAGCATTGGCTTTCCCTGAGAATGGTTCATTTAGTGTAGCTGTACTACGGAATTTGAGAGAGAAGATGGCAATGTTAGACCCTAGACCTAGACCGACACAATTTGAAGCTTTAAGTGAATGGGAAGATGAGATGTATGAACGAGAGAGATTCAGAGGATTAAAGAATCATGAGTTTGTGCCTGGAAGGTTATGGGGAGTAAATCATGAGGACAGAATAAAGCGTTGGAGATGTGCTAATATGACAGGAGGTTTGTTTCCAGCTTTTATAGTTGAGGAAGAAGCAAAGAAAAAGTGTACAGAGAAAAAGAAACATGTGGTTATGGAAAAGTATGGGTATGGTGGTAGTGAAACGGAAGATGAATTGCTGGAAGATATTTTAAACAGAAACCCACCTCCATACCAACAGACTTCTGCGGTGGTGACACCTAATGCACCGCCAATGGAAACTGGGAGGGATAAAATTCCCGAACGAAGAGATGAGATAAATAGGTCACAAGATCAATTAAAAAAGTTCACAAAATGAAGAGATAGAAAGTGACAATGCAAATGAATTAGCAAAAACCACAAGAGAATTGACTGAGAAAATAAGAGAATTGACAAAGAATATGGAAGCTGTAACTGTACCAGTAACGATAGGTCCAGTAATGCCAATTTTTGAGAATCAGAAAATTGATGAACGTTCTTTAGTGATTCCTATGAATTCACATTTGCAAAGAAAAAGAGAAGGGATGGAACTGGACAATGAAGGTGCACACCATTTGGTTAGTACCTATAGACCAAGCCCACCTACTAATTTGACGATAAATGAGAATGAGTTCAGGAGAATACCTATGGTAACGGAGTCTGCATCAGGGACACCAGAAAGAAGTAACAATTGGATAGAATTAAATAGTACGCCTGTAGGTCCGACTCCAGATGAGTTAAATGAATGGATGAAAACGCTAGAAACGAAAGAGACAGAAGTAAAACCATTAGATGTAATTAGGTTAAAAATAGACATGGAAGAATTGATTTTAGGAACGATTGGTACAGAAAAATAAAAAAATTATCAGGATGATGAGATTATGTTTTTGTGCAAAAGTCTAACATGGAGAGCTAGAAATTTACATGACAAATTAGAAGAGACAGCGATTGAACTAGGAGTAGAATTTGTAAAGGTGAGAACGTTGCAGAAACCATATAGAGTAGATTTTTGTGAGAAAGATATAGAGAATCTAAACACGTCAGGAAGATTGACCCAAATAAAAGAATTAATTGTTTTACTGAGAAAATGGGGTGATGTGGATAGATGGAGAAGTAGATGGATGAAAAAGAATGAGAAAGTAACAGATAAAGCATCTTTGGCTTTTGCAGTGACAGATAAGGAACCAGTTGTAAGGGAGTACCCGATGAGAGAAACTCCAGGAGGTAGTTATGTGCATGTTCCATGGTCTAGACAGGATATACTATCATTTACAAATGATTTCCCAAAGTTGAGAGAGAAGCCAGTAGAATGGTACAGACAAGTGGAGAGATTTGTTAAAGTTTCAAAGGTGTTGTGGATAGACTTGGATGGATTGTTTGATATAGTAGTGCCAGCTGATTTGTGGACAGAATGTAAGATTACTATTGATTGGCCAACTGTAGAATATCCAAGGGATGCTAAAACAGGAGCGCCAGGACCAGAAGTGATGAGAAAGTATGATCAAGTAATTACCTTTTTGAAGAATAAGATTCCACCTAAAGAAACGGATTGGGTAAAAATAGACAGAACCACGCAGGAAAGTAAAGAATCAGTGCATGCTTACTATGAGAGACTGTTGTTAGTTTTCAAACAATATAGTGGTTATGAGACACTAAATGAAAAGGATATGAGTCATTTTGTATATAGATTTGTATATGGGTTGAAACCAGAGATAAGTGAGATGATTAAACAGCATATGATTTGTTGGCAGAATAGCACAGTCGATGAAGTTTTGAGATATGCTAAGTATTGCAGTGATGATATTGAGAGTAGACAGCGTAAATTGAAAGAGAAAGCCATGTGGGCACAGGTGAAAGTTGCAGAGAAACAAGAAGCTCAATTGAGTAATACAGGTAATGAAGCAGGACAGGCTAGATTTCGACCAAATATAGGTAAAGGAAAAGGACAAATGAGCATAGATGAGGCAAAGAAAAAGTGGCCATGCCACAACTGCGGAAAGCTAGGGCATTGGAGAAACGAGTGTAAATTTCCTCCAAAACTTAATGTGGAAAATCAATCATTAAATTCACAGGTGCAGAGTGAGGTAGTTACTCAACAGAGTCAGGTGCCACAACCACCACTTCCCAAGAGTGTTAACCAACAGAAATTCAGTGCAGAAACAGGATTCTACGGAGGAGAGCAGGTAACACAGTTGCCGCGTGCAGCTGCCATTTCTCAATATTGGTTACGACAGGATGAGGATGAAACGGATGAAAGCTTCTGATGGTGCCTAGGAGAGGGGAAGAGTGCGTGCTTGGCGCAACTCTAGAGGTAGATCAGTCTGGTCCATTTGTGGATGGAGAAGTGAATGGTGCAAATGTAACATTCCTTGTGGACACTGGAGCTACCCGTTCTACTGTTAGGTCAGTGGAAATTCCAAACCTTCCTCTCTCAGGTGAACATATCCAAGTAGTTGGAGTATCAAATCAGCAAATTAAGACGCCTCTTACTAAATTAGTGGAGGTAAAGATTGGTCCATTTAGTGAAATGCACCGATTTGTATTGTGTGATTGTAGTCCTGTGAACCTATTAGGACGCGATCTATTGTGCAAAATGAATTGCACTATCTATTGTACTCCAGATGGAATTGCATTTCAGACCCCAGATGAAGATGTATTGTATAAAATGACACTGGTAAATTTAGAACCAGAAGTAAATGATTTGTTTCCTGTATTTGATGCAGAGAAAATCCCAATTGAACTGAAAGAGACAGTGAAAGAGGAAGTGTGGGACTTTACAGGAGAAGATATAGGATTAATTAAAGAAGTAGATCCCGTTAAAATCTCCGTAAAAGAGGGAACGAGTTACCCAAATACGCCCCAGTATAAATTGACACCAGAAATAATTGAAGGAATAACGCCAGTAATAAATAAAATGGTTGAACAAGGGATTCTAAAAGAAATCATGAGCAGTCCATGTAATTCGCCAATAATGGGACTGAAAAAGCCAAACGGAACATATAGAATTGTACAGGATTTGAGGAAGGTAAACAAAATTGTAGTGCCTTGTTGCCCAATAGTACCGAACCCTGCTGTGATTCTATACCAGATTCCACGTGAAGCAGAATGGTACACAGTAATTGATTTATGTCATGCATTTTTCTCTATTCCATTGCATCCAGATAGCCAGCCATTATTTGCATTCAGGTTTGGAGAGCGTATTTTGGCATGGTGCCGAATTCCTCAAGGGTACACAGAAAGCCCCTCGATCTTTAATCAGATTCTAAAGAAATCCTTGGAAGATTTAAAAATGCCAGAGAAGTCAGTGATGGTTCAGTATATTGATGACCTACTGGTGGCATCAAAAACGAAGGAAGCATGTGTCAATGATGCAATTGCTTTGCTGAATCATTTAGCCAAAAGAGGACATAAAGTGTCCCCATCAAAATTGCAGTTTTGTCAACAAGAAGTCCAATATTTAGGGCATAAAATTGAGAAAGGAGTGCGAAAGGTAACGACTGAAAGAATAAAGATGATTCAAGGAATGAGAGCTCCAATGACGCAAAGAGAGGTAAGAATGTTTCTGGGAATGGTTGGATATTGTCGACAATGGATAAGAGATTTTTCGTTGATCGCCAAACCGTTGCAAAAACTGACAAAGAAGGATGTTAAAGATCCTTTTGAATTGAATGATGAGGAAATGAAAGCATTCAGAGAGCTGAAAAAGAAATTGTGTGAAGCTCCAGCATTGGGAATGCCTGACTATGAGAAAGACTTTGAGTTGTATTGCAGTGAAAGAGATGGATGTGCATTTTCAGTCTTGGTACAGAGACATGGAACCAAGACTGTACCAAGACTGAAAAGACCCATTGCATATTTTTCAGCTGTTTTAGACCCTGTAGCAAAAGCGTTGCCTGGATGTTTGAAAGCAGTTGCTGCTACTTGTGTGAGTCTGGAACAGAGTGAAGGCATAGTGATGGGATATCCACTGAGAGTATATGTTCCCCATTCTGTGGAAATTCTCTTGACAAGAACGAAAACCCAATACATGACACATAGTCGGCTGACTAGGTATGAAAAAGTAATTTTGAGTGCAGATAATGTGACCATTGACAGATGTATGAATGTGAATCCTTCGACATCATTGCCAGATGAAGAGAGTGTGATTGAAATGGATGAAGTAGATCACGATTGTCTGAATGTGCTTGATTATTGTACAAAACCAAGACCGGATATACGAGATGAGCCCTTAAAGGAATCAGATTATATTCTGTTCGTGGATGGCTCATGTTTGAGAACAAATGATGGAGTTCTAAGTGCAGCGTATGCAGTTTGCACAGTAGCAACTGTAATGGAAGCATCTTGTCTGAAAGGGATACGGTCTGCCCAAGTCGCAGAACTAGTAGCTCTGATTCAAGCTTGCAAGTTGGGAAGAAATGTACGGGTTACGATTGTGACAGATAGCCAATACGGTTTTGGAGTTGTGCACGACTTCGGTCAGATTTGGTCACAAAGAGGTTTCTTGACGTCTGCAGGAACGCCAATTAGAAATGGAGATTTTGTGAAAAAGTTGCTTGAGGCGATACAGCTGCCTAAACAGATTGCTGTTGTGAAGTGCAATGCACATAAAAATGGGGAAGACTACATAACTGTCGGCAATAAGTATGCTGATGAGATTGCACAGTACTGTGCAAAGAATGTGGTTTCTTTGAACAGGAACCGAGAAAGAGAGCATATTTCTTGTCCTTTGCTTTTTACTAACCCTGTTGAGACATGGGATGAGGTGAGACAGTTACAGGAAGCAGCAGATGATGAGGAAAAAGATACATGGATAAAAGCAGGATGTAGAAAACATGAGGAAAATGATGTTTGGGTTTACAGAGATGAAAGACCAGTTATGCCTGATAGCATGATTTCTGACATGGCACGGATGTACCATGGACAAGCCCATATTGGGAGAGATTCAATGATCAGACTTTTAGACAAACATGGTATAATCCAAAATTCAGAGCCATAGCTGAGAGTATTTGTCAAAGATGTCTTATTTGTCAACAGTTAAATCCAGGAAGGAAGACAGTAGTGAGTCTAGGAACGATAGGACGAGAAGGAGGTCCGTTCACTAGAATGCAAATGGATTTTATAGAAATGCCCCCGAGCAACAGACTAAGGTATGTCCTCGTAGTCGTCTGTTTGTTTTCCCGTTGGGTGGAAGCATACCCGACCAGAAAGAATGATGGAATCACGGTAGCAAAACTTATGCTGCGAGAATTCATTCCGAGGTATGGTTTTCCAGTCACGATTGAAACAGATAGAGGAACACATTTCCAAAACGAATTAATTAAACTGATTTGTGAAGCACTTAGTATTAAACAGAAACTGCATTGTGCATACAGACCAAAGGCTTCTGGAATAGTAGAGCAAGTGAATGGAACAATTAAGAACAGGTTAGGAAAAATGTGTCAAGCCACAGGACTCAAATGGCCAGATGCCTTGCCATTAGTTTTAATGACAATCAGAAGTATTCCGGAAAGGAAAACTGGACTCAGTCCCCATGAGATAATTATGGGACGAGCAATGAGACAAGCACATGTACCTGTCAACAAACTACTGACTATAACTGATGATCTGGTGCTGGATTATTGCAAAGGATTGGCTGATGTGGTGCGTTCTGTGTTTCATCAGGTTGGACCGGATGCGACCACTCTTGAAAGAAAACCAGCTAACGACTTGAATCCAGGAGATTGGGTCCGCATAAAAGTCCACAGGAGAAGAAACTATTTGGTTCCTCGCTGGGACGAACCACGACAGGTGATCCTGGTGACAACCACTGCAGTCAAATGTGCAGGAGTAAAACACTGGGTGCATGCCAGTCACACCATCAGAGTTCCAGAACCTGAAGATCGACATGTGAGTCGACATCTGGAAGTGTTGGATAACAGTTCAGCATCAGAAGCGGAAGAAGAAACAAACAGGGTGCCAGAATCTGAAGATCGACCTGTGAGTCGACATCTGGAAGACCCAACTACAAGTGCAACGACAGAAGAAGTAGAGGAAATAGCTGAAGTTCCAGAACTTGAAGATCGACATGTGAGTCGACATCTGGAAATATCAGATACCAGTTCAGAATCTGATACAGATCATTCGGATTGTGAGGAAATTCTGAAAAGAAATTGGAAATTTGAAAGCATAAGAGAATAAACTGAGCACGAAGATAGTAACAGTGAGCAACCAAGTACAAGTTGTGGTAAAAATCCTTCGGAGATAATATTAATAGATGAAGAAGGGAGAGTTTCAAACAGAAAGTTAGAAAAATCGGAAGATCCCCGAGGAGCAATAGGGACAGATAGCCAAACAAAAGAACAGGGAAATTTAGAAGCAGATAGAGAAATTGACACAAATTCGGAAGAACTTCGAGGAGGGACAGAAGTAGGTGAACGAAGGAAGATAAGAAAAGAACCACAAGTAGAGGAAGAAAATGAAATTATAAGATTAAAAATAAAAGACAATAAAGAAAAATTGAAACAGAGTCTGAAGAAAGTGGAGAAGAAAGAAACCAAAAACTAGAGTCAAGAAAAAGGAATTGGAAAACAGAAAGAGAGGAAAAAGGAAGTGAGGCAAAAAGGCCAAGAAAAGGAGACAATTGGCCCAACGAAGTAAGAAAATTAAGATACAGGATCATAAGGTTAGATGGAAAAAGTGCTGAACAAGTGAATGAAATAACAAGTCAGAAAGAGCAAGAAAAACAAGGTGGAAAACACTTGCAGAAAACAAAATGGGTAAAGAAGGTAAATCCGAAGTATATATCGCCTGAATGGTTGTACCTTGCTTTAACTGATATCAAAGAAGAAAAGAACACTCACGAGAACCCAGAACAAAGAAACCTAATGGGTGAAGGTGAAGTGCAACAAACTTGAAGAAATTTAAACAAATTTCTACTGGACTTGACAAAATACTGGATCTGACGAATTTCTACCGGATTTGACAAAATACTGGATTTGACAAAGAAAGAATTCTTAAAAGAATTAAAAGAAAGTACCTAACGAAGACAGAAACATTGGAGTGCAGAGTGGCTAAGAAGTCATTTCTGAGGTGTAGTGACACAATTTTCTTGAAAATAAATAAATAAGTTATAAAACAAAATGGAGGATACTAGAGATAGAAAATGTAGATGTAAGTTTTTAAGTAGATGGTGTAAGATGTGCTTCTTTTGTACAGGATTATTAATGACAGTATGGGTGGTTTTAGCAATCACTATTCCAATTAGTTTAGCTGTAGTAGAAACGTCTAATCACACAGAGAAAGAAAAAAGAGCTAACACTAAAGAAACAGTTATATTAAAAAGTAGTGCAGAATTACATAAAGACAAATCAATAACAGATTTTTCAAAGAATGTTTTTACTAAATTATTATATGAGTATGTAGAAACAATGGATGTAAGAGATTGCTATGTTTGTATGCAATTGCCTGCGTCTGTAGCAGAGGGTGTGACTTATCATCACCTTCCTTTGACGTATGGAATAACATGTAGTGTTTTAGCAAGTTTATTTTATAAAACAGGTAGATTAGAATATTATTACACTGACATAGATAAGATTTTTGCAAAAGTTTCTGTAGTTCCCGAACTGAACAAAATAAAAGAGGGAAAAACGTTTAGTGAATTTTTCATAGAAGAAAAGATTTTAACATTAGATAATATAGTTAAAAACAACCTTACCTGTGAGTTAAAGAAGGAAGAAAAAGTATTTTTAGAGATGGTTGAAGAAAGAAGAGTGAAATTTCAAAGAAAAGTGATAGAAGAGACAAAAACACCTCTTTGGGCGTTTGAGGAAGACAATCATGACAAGAAAAAGACAAATGCAGCTATGACTCTGGATTGGCCCCAACAAGGAAGGTTGTGCATTAGAAGAAATAGAACAAGATATGACAATTATTTTGTGGGTTCCAGTATTTACCATGACAATTATCAAATTTTAGGCGGATGGGGATTCAAAGGGGGAAAAGATCCAATATTTCCAGGGATCTATTATGTTTGCGGTAATAGGGCTTATTACAGGTTGCCGGACCATTGGTATGGGTCATGTTATTTAGGCCTGGTCTTTCCAAAGATTTTTCATATGGATAGAAAAGAAAAAGGAACACACAAAATGATAAATACCTTTACACGTAGAAAAAGGGAAAGTTTTTCAGAAATAGTAGGTGATATTTTTGGAGCATTGATACCAGCAGTGGGAATATCTTTGAATGCATTTAAAATTCGGAAATTATCCACAGTGGTAGATCGTTTATCTACAGATACTGCTGGAGGGTTCTTGATGGTAAATACCGAGATGGTTGCCATGAGAGCTATGGTAATGCAAAATCGACTTGCCCTTGACATTCTTTTGGCAAAAGAGGGTGGAGTCTGTGGAATGCTGAAAGTCCAACATTGTTGCACTTACATTCCAGATAAAAGTGAAAATATACAAAAGTATATAAAGAATATTACAAGTTTGCACAAAGAACTTGTTCCACTGGAGGTTGAAAGTGCTTTTGGAAAACTTGGTAAAGGGTTTTCTTCAGTAATAAATTGGTTAACAAGAATGAGTGGATTAATAATAGGGAAAGTTATAATAATAGCAACCATGATAATCATAATAATTTTAGTGCTGAAGCTTGTAATTACATGTATAAAGAAAAGAAGAAGACAGAATAAAATAGAAAAAGAAAACATGATAAACAAGGAGAGAGAGAGAGAAATGGGTGAAATAGAGCTAGAAGAGATAAAAGAGAACATGTACAAGAAGACCAAAAGACAAGTTGAAAGGGATACAGTTGTGTAAACTAACAAAAGCAAACGGATAAAAGAAATATGCTGTCTGAGAGAATTGTATAACTTGGGTTTTGTGGTGATATTAAAAATCACCAAAGGGGGGAGTTGATGGAGCAGGATAAATGAACAATTTTAACCTCCTAATAATTTTCGTAAAATAATTAATAAACATGTTCGTTTAAGTAAATAACCAACAATGTATGTTACATGTGAAGGGTAAAGGTAACACGCTATTTTGTGTGCAAATTAATCTACTTATAATTGTTGACGTGTCTAACATAAACGTAATATTTTGCGTACTAATAGAATAATGAAATGCATGATTTGTGCTTTGAAAATAAAATGTGTGGTGGCAAAATAAAGCGATGGTAAGTAAGGGACGGCTTTATATGTTGCTTTTTGCTAGGTTATACCTAATTGGGGTACGTAGAATGACGGGAGGGAAACGAAAGGGTTTATATTCTTTATTTTAACAATATTTTGTTTATCTTTGAAAATAGTGCGCTTAGGCCTGTTGAGCAGCGATATAAAATGGCCGCCATAAGCTAGAGTACGCATGTGCAAGAAGCCGTGTGGAAAAGGAGAAAGGCTGTGAACAAGAATGACCACGTGTTCGTGCTGAGAGCCTAGGATGGAAGTATGGTCAAGGCTATTGTGACCTTACTGAGCAAATGTGTGCCAAGATGATCAGCAAGAAGCGTGAGAAGTCAAAATGAATAAATGGACAAACGGAACTGTTGAACCTAAAAGTATCAGAAAATGATACAAGTTGGACTGATCAAAACTGATGAGTAATGTCATGAACTGTGGGAAACTGATGCAAGCATGGACATTCCACAAAGAACTGGTTAAGACAAGGAAGTTTGATAAAAATGTATATGGACTCGAATGGACCAATGAGAGAGAATCACGCGATAAAGAGGCAACATTTTATTTAGTAAGCGAGAATTAGGGTATAAGAAGACCTACTCTGGGTGGGAGGGATGAGTAGTTTTTATTATTATTGATGATGAGCGAGCGAACTGTTAGGAGAAGAGAGAGCTGAATTGCTGATAGATGAGTTGCGGGTGCTGAGCTGCTGTTGCGGATGATCGAAGCTGCTGCTGCTATTTTCATTAGGTATAAGATGCTGCTTTTGGAGAACCTCTTTACTCCTGATAGATTTTTCATTTAGAGCTATTAGATTTTTCCAAGACAGATAGATTGATCTTTTGGAGTTCTTGCTGTGACAAACTTTATCTTCCATCTAATAGGTATGCATTGTAATTTCAATTTATTCTTATAATGATGATAAATGTAATAATCTGAGTGATAAACTTAAAACTTATGCATTGTTTCTAAAACTATATATAAATTGTATTATCTTTAAACAAATGACTCAGTGATTCTTTAGCTCAATAATTAAGGTAAAATGTTAAAGAGTTTATTGTGATTGAGCTGGTCTTAATCACCATCAACTGATTCCTACTAGTTGGTCCATCGACCAATGAGCGGAATACCTTAAAACCAATGAGAAACATTATGTTGTGTTAAAAGAGGTATCCCGTCTCCTTCCAGCGAATCGTTTTACTGTTTTTTCTCCTAGGTTAAGGACGGAGGTAATCCAGGGAATAAATGAGTAAGTGAATGTCATGTGCGGTGTTAATGGGCCCCACCGTCATATGGATATAGTCTGTGTATTGGAGAGATAGTTGTACCTGGATGACCG
Organism: Calotriton arnoldi; assembly: GCA_963921515.1. Taxonomy (NCBI): domain Eukaryota; kingdom Metazoa; phylum Chordata; class Amphibia; order Caudata; family Salamandridae; genus Calotriton; species Calotriton arnoldi. Next base: position 154,565 of record CAWUFW010005441.1, read on the forward strand.
AGTCATATAGGAGAAGAATTTTTATTGTTAGCGCTGGATCAGACCCATTAACAAAAAGGGAACGTAAGCGACTAAGAAAATCAAGGCTTAGCAAACAGAAGAGGAGCCAAGTCATAGCACAGACTCGTCAAAATCAGGCACAACAGTCACCCACCACACTTGGCCAACACGCGAACTCGCAAGAGGCAGACCTTGCAAATGAGTTCATGGGAAACAAGGCTAACGTGTGTTCCCCACGGAAACATGTCTGAACCCAGACCTCAAGTCGATCACTGTGGAAAGTCCACACTCCCGCCAGCCTCAACAACATCAAAGGCAAGTAGCCACAAAGCCTACTTGTTATCATCCCTCTCTACCCAAGACCAAAAAGGAGATGGACCCTCATCGCACGTTTCCCAGTTAGAACAAACAAGCATAGCCCAATACTTCCCAAAACAATCAAATATTCATAACAGAAAAAGTTTGGTTGAAATTCAGCCACCGCCTAAAACGACGCAATCTTCATCAAATTATGCCGATTTGTCTCTCATACTAGGCGATCAGATTGAGACTAAGAAAACAAAAACAGATGCGACAGAAATCACTCGCCTTCAAATTCTACCTGAAGTGAAACCGTCCATAGGAGAAAATATATTCAGTGGAACTTCTGCAGGATCACATCACCACAGAGCCGACATTCCATCAGGCAATGAGTGCCAAATATTCCCAGAAGGTTCAATAACGCTAGAATTGATTCCCCATTACAACTCAAGAGGATGTCACGACATTCTCAACCGCAGTTCAATATTAAAGCTTACAAGTACCATTGAAACATTAAAACACCTAAATACAAATCACATTGAAAGTGTAGAATTCAAACCACTCCCAAGCGCAAAAGGGAGAGAAATGACGGTGGTTACCTGGAGTGACCCAAAAATTACAATGGAATTCTGGTGCCATAGAGAACTTTTTGCAAAATGGGGAATAGAAATAAAAACAATCTAAACAGAACGGCATCCTGGCCCGCTATGTCCAACAACAGAACCCAGAATGGTAACAGCCAGTGGACTACTCCGTGGGGCAATAGGACCCTTCGATAGTGCCCTGGAGAACTGGTCCAATCTACGCATCATCCACCAGGCAGCACCTGCAGCAGCCTGTCAAAGCAGAAAATTTCTTTTTTCAACTACTCGGGGCATCGAGACCAAAATAAGCGAGGCATGAGTAAGTAACTTAAAATTGTGCTCTTGGAACATCAATGGCATCTGCAACAAAACAGAGGAGGCAGACCTCTTAATTTTTCTCAAAAAATTCGATATCTTACTCTTCCAGGAAACCTGGTCTACGGCACCGACACCGATTAACGGCTTTAAAGAATACCACCTATATGCCACCAAGGGAAAAGCATTAGGCAGAGCATCTGGTGGCCTATCAATTTACCTTAACACCACCATACCTTGGTCATCTGAATTGATTGAGTTAGGACAAACTTGATTCCAATGCATTAAAATCTCACTATCGCAATACCCTTCTAATGAATTGTTGCGCAAACATGAAAAAAATTCACTACTAATATGTAATGTGTATATTCATCCGGGATCAAAGGCAAAACTGGAGAAAATTGAGACCATAATAGCCCTGCTCAAATCATTGCAATCTACCTTCCCGCAAGCAGGCATCTTGCTGTCAGGCGATTTCAACATGTTTTTATTTCTAGAGGACCCAGTCCAAGGCAAACTACAAAATAAATTTAAAGGGAAAAGCATCCACTCTGTAATTATAAATCACCGCAAAAAAGATCTTTATGGCAATCTCTGCGCCTCATCATTAGCCGAAATAGGGATGCTAACTTTAAACGGACGTCTACCACAAGACCAACCAGCAGCACCCACTAGAATATCCAAGTATGTAAACTCTGTCCTAGACTACGAAATAGTGGACATAGAGCTACTACAAATGATCTCCAGTTACCAGATTATTTATAGATTGGAGAGCGATCATAGCCCCCAGGCAATTGACTTGCGCATCCACACCGCGAGAGCGGCTGAAAGTAATGACTTGCTGGAAGTCCCTAGCCCGTACAATCTAAAAAAGCTTGCGTGGAATGGCAAAAATGCCTCTGAATTAATGAATTACATCAAAAACCTAACGGCGAACACACAAGCACAAACTATGAACCAGCCATGGACAAACTGGGAAAATATGATTATGATGCTTATCTCCAAATTATCAGCACATAATAAGCATAATGAAAATAAACCCAGGATAATAACCCCAGAGTCTGTCAGCTCATTAGCAGGGAAAAAAAGGGCACTAAATCGGGAAATAAGGAAACTACGCGGGAATGCCGTAATAACGAGCGAAGGTGCAAATTACCAAATCCATCAGTTAAGGCAGAAATACAAACAGGAAGTATGGACTGCAAAGAGATCACAACAAACAAAAACTTGGCTAAAGCTGCTACAGACAAGCAAATCAAATAACAACAAGAAGTTCTGGGCAGAAATAAACAATATAGCAAATGGCTCCTTCCGCCATCATAATGCAAATATCCTAGAGGCAGATTGGATAGCCCATTTAAGTCAAAATAACAAGCATGTAATTATGGAAACCTATCAGCAAGCCAAGCTCGTCCCGACAAATGATCACGTTAAAATAGATTATAAGGGTATGAAACATGTAGCTATGGACAAACACCAGCTCGCCTTGCACCAATCGGAAAACTCCTACGCAGAAACCGCGTCTGAGGGTAATTGGATTAGAATCAACCAAGTTGAGACTGTCCTAAAAAAACTTAGATCTAGTGGAGCACCAGGCCCAAACGGCCTGCCAAACGAGCTCTTCAAACAAGATAAAACTTTCTGGGCGGAATACTTTACACCACTGTTCAATTACGCTTTCCAATCAAACATCATACCCGCATCATGGAGAGGCAGCGTTCTCCACCTGATATTCAAAGCTGGAATCAGATCAGACCCGGCGAATTATAGAATAATCGCGCTCATTGACGTAGAAGCCAAAATATATGCGTCAAATCTTCTTATTGAGCTCGAAGAGTGGGTCACCTCCAGCAAGATTCTTCCAATTTCGCAAACAGGTTTTAGACCTGGCACGAGCACAATGTGTAACCTTCTAGCCCTGAACCTCCTCGTTGAAAAAGCGCAGCGAAAGTCCATCAAACTGTACATGTGTTTTGTTGATCTGAAAGCAGCGTTCGACATGGTACCCAGAGAACTCCTGTGGCAAAAGATGGCAAAATGGGGCATCCCGCCACGACTACTACGGGCCATAGTCAACCTGTACTCAGCGACTTGGTTCCAGATAAAATTAGGAAACGGGGAAAGAACAACAGTGAGGATCTCAACGCACATCGATTTAAAACAAGGATGCGTGCTAGCTCGCAGCCTTTTCAATATATTTACTGCGGATCTAGATAAAAGGCTTACAGAAGTTCAATGCGACCCTCCAAAGCTAGCTAACTGCCAAATTAGAAGTTTGCAGTACGCAGATGATATTGTCCTATGTAGCCAGACTCCAGTAGGCTTACAGCGCCTGATCACGAAGCTGTTGGAATACACAGAGGAGCTCGGTCTATCACTAAATTACAACAAAACTAAGGTCATCTGTTTCTCAGCAAATACCGGGCCCAATAGGAAAAAGTACAAGTGGTACGCAGCAGGGAACAGCATAGAGCAAAGTGGCTCCTACAAATACCTGGGAGTAGTGGTTGATTCAAGATTCACACTCAAAGAACATCTAATTAGAAGAAGAGCACAGGCAAACAAATTACGCTTCGCAATAGATACTCTAAAGCAGAAACTAAAGTGTCCATCAAACTCCCATTTATTAAAAGTTATTGCTGCCAAGTTCCTTCCAACTCTTACTTACGGCTCCGAATTACTTAAGGGCCAAGATGCAAAGTTTCTGAATCTCCAACAATCAAGCCTCTTGAAACTAGTCTTTCGGATTCCGCAATTTATATCTCAAGCACAAGTGCACCTGGAATTTGGGTTATCAAACCAAATCCAGGTAAGGCAAGCAGCGATAATAAAATTGTGCTGGAAACTAAGAGCAGCCCAAGAAGAGTCCTTGCTTGGGCATTGCTGGACGGAACTGAAGAACCAGCCAAAAGGGAAGAAAGACTGGCCAACAGCACTGGAACACGCGCTAACTATGCTAAATCTGCACAAAGCCTGGGAAACAAACTATAGCATCTCTGCGTTAAAAAAAATAGCAAACAATGCTGCAAAACAAAAAGCCTGGCTAATGGATAAAGCTGCCCTAACAAAGAAAAAACACGGCTGGATGGTTTTATCTTCATACGAGATCCGGACACCACAGCTGTACCTTGTCCAACACATAACTCCATCTGTTCAGCACTTTCTACTTTTGATTCGACTGGGAGCCTTTTGCTCAAAAGATCTGGTCCCAATATGGAAACAAACATGGCCGACCACCCAGTGCAGACTATGCGAACAGGGGGAAGAGACACTCATACACCTTTTGTGTATTTGCCCAGCTGTGAACAATTTGAGATGCCATTTTCTACTCCATGCTTTCCGTTCTCTTCAAGTTAGATCATGCCGACCAGCCGTAATGGCATTATTAAACAGCCAGACGTTGCAGACTTCATGTAGGGCAACTAAATTCTTGCAAAAAGTCAGCACATTATTACGAAAATCAAACATATAACGCTTATATTAGTGTGTGTTATCATATGGCCGCCACATCATATCCGTAAAGTTTGCATAACCTTTATCTTGGTGGTCGCTATAAAGGGCTCAGCGTAGAACTACAGCCTTTATCTGGTATTAATAAGCACGCTGTACATTTTTCTTCAAGTTTAAATGCCGTTAGTGCTAAGTTGACATTAGACAGTTCCATGTTTACAGCGATACGCATATTTGCACTTTTGCACATGAATTCGAACTATGAAATTGAGAATGATTTTTAGATTTTTTTTATATTGAAAATGTAACTAGGAATGTTTGTCAAATTGATGATTTTAAGGGAAAAATTGTAATGGTTTTAACTAACTATACACAATAAATTGTTATATTATAAAATAGTATTTAAATTGAATATAGACAAGTGCTAGAACAGCAGAATCTTCTCACTTTGAGGGAGCTGCGAGATTGACTTCACACAAACAGAAGCTGTAAACAACTTTTGAAGGCCCCAGCCAGGCACCTCAGTATTGCCAAGCAGCCCTTATTTGCTGGCTGGGGCACCATAGTGCTGCACACATATGGAAATGACAATTTATGTCCTACAGAACAGTGTCTCTGTTGTTCCACTATGGTATGCAGGTGTAAGACAAGGCCACCTAAGAACCTTATACAGGCTCCTTTTGGTGCTGAGATAGCTTAGTTACAGGAAAGAAGGGAGAGGCTGGAAACAAAGAAGGGAATCGCTACATTACTGTAATAATTTTGCAATTTTTTCTAATATACTGTTTATTATGTGCTATGGTTCTCACTAAGGGCCCGATTCCGATCTCGCTCTGAAGGGCTCCTGACGGCATCCGTCAGGAGCGAATCCGAGTCGCGAGTACGATTTCTGACCGACTCGTCCTGCCGTACGAGCGAGCGAGTACGATGTGAATATCGCCTCGCGCTCCGAGCGACTCGCACCCGTCAGCGAAGCCCTCCGGACGACTACAACATGGCCGACTCATGCAGCGCAATTGGTCCGATTTCCGAGCGACCAAGTACGATGCGCGCATCGAGCAGCTGGATTGACTCGGAACCTCCAACTCGAAAAAGCTCCAGGAAGCGGAATTCGGGAGGCCGTAGCAGGCCCCCCTTCACCCGTAGCCCTACGACTTGGTCACATGCATGTACGTGCGGGGGCACCGACGCGTCCCCACGACAGGGGGCGCCCTTTTCCGCAATGTACTTTTTCTCAATGGAAGCCTATGTACGCAACGTATAACAGGCTCCCATTGACTTCAATGGGGCTCCGAGCGACCCGAGTCCGTCAGCGCGTACTTGCATCGTACTCTGGCGTTCGGAGCCCAGGAGCACGAGTCGGTCGGAAAGCTCTACGGGACTGAGTCGGCCGTAGGGCTTTCCGAGCAAGATCAGAATCGGGCCCTAAGTGTGTTTTTATATTCGCACTGCACTAGGATAGAATTGTGATTGTAATAAAAGTCATGAAAATTTAATTTTGGTATGTATTCTTGAGTGTGTGTATTTATGGTTATGTGACAATGGAGGGAAGGAAAGACAGACGGAAGGAAGGCTGGATAAATAAAATAAGAAAGGTAGGGAAATACACAAATGAGAATAGATAGATGGATGTTTATAAATGAAAGGCTGGAGAGAAGGAAGGATAAATGGTGGGATACTGATGGCAACAGAAAGAATGAAGGATGGATACAAGGATGGGTGAAAGGAAGGAAAGGAGGGCGGGTGGGTGGGTGGGAGGAAGGAAGGAAGGATGGAAGGGAGGGTGGGTGGGAGGAAGGAAGGGAGGGAGATAGGGAGGGAGTGAGGGGAGAGGGAGATAGGGAGGGAGTGAGGGGAGAGGGAGAGAGGGAGGGAGGGAGGGAGGAAGGAAGGAAGGAAGGAAGGAAGGAAGGAAAGAAGGAAGGAAGGAAGGAAGGAAGGAAGGAAGGAAGGAAGGAAGGAAGGAAGGAAGGAAGGAAGGAAGGAAGGAAGGAAGGAAGGAAGGAAGGAAGGAAGATACATTTCAGAATTCCCTCAGGCAGAACAATATTCGGAATGGCTGTTGAGCTGCTAGTCTCACTCACTCAATGAAATTTGAGAAATAGTTCAAAGTGGGAGGTGTTTATTTTTCTACTGATTCTTTTTATGATTATATAAAATAAGCCAAAGGTGTAGTGAGCATTGTTACCGACATGTGATCCTTCATACATGGCAAGGATTAGTAGGGCATGGGTTAGAAGTATTCTTTCATCCAGTGCATGTGATTTCTACAAGAAGAGGTCAAGGATGGAGTAGTCTTTCACAATAAGTTTCCTTCACATTTTTAATGTAAGTAGCCATGATTTGTATTGTATTTATATTAACACATCTATAATGCAGAACAATGTTTAAAAACTAGGTGGAAGTGGGTGATGGTGAGAGGAGGGCTCTCCTTTACACGAAGGGGTTGGTCTGCTTTATTAATAGAAGTTCCCAACTACCAGCCAAGGCATCTCTGGTGCCATTGGGTCCACATTCAGCTCTAACACTACTTGATCTTGTAAACACCTAATTACCTTCAATAACTGGCTCACACTTCAAACTGTGCGATGAGAAACATCTCTATGTTTTATGCACCATTCCAGAGCATGTGCTATCACTTCTGATGTCACTGGAGTCTAAGAGCATAACATGTTTCTTCTGCTACGTCCAAGACTGTATCATGTTTGTGAGGTCAGGGTCACAACTATTTATTGTCTGAACACCCTGTCTGTCCATGCATAGCCCTTATGAGGGTGCAAGGGTGTTCCAGACTAAAAGGCATCAACAAGGTGTGCACTGCCCTCGTACGAAGCAAGGATCACATTCGGTCACAGAAGAAACTCCAATACCTATATGCAGCCCTGTACATGCACCATGCACCAATCACCATCCCTATTCTACTGAAGCCAACATTAGCATATAAGTACCAAAGGTATATATGCGTAGAATACACTGTAATACAAAAAATGCCATGCCTTTCTGCCTCTTTAAAGGCTCGACAGCCTACAAAAAGGATGAAAGTGTAGATTCATCAAAGAGGTATGCTGTCACACTGAACCTGTAGCCTGTACCTCATGACCAATAGCATCCCAAGGGCACAGATCAGGCAGCGGAAGAAACTTGAGGAAGTCCCCTTACAAACTACATGAAGATGCCCCCCTCCGGACTCAGTCAGGAGCTGTCACGCTAGGGTACTATGCCGAGGGTGTCCCCTGGAGCTCGAAGAGCCTCCCGCACCGTGGGGGCTGTGGTGGCCTTTGTTACCCTACTGGTTCCAGACCTGCATCTGACAGTCATTCCTTGGAGACTGCCATTATGACTAAGCATAAACTGTAGTGGAAGGCACAGGTATGCATCAACAATGAGCACAAATGTCAAGGCCTGGGCCTCAATCAGCACATGAGTTACTCAGTCAGCAGAGAATCAATTAGTTTTAAGATGGATGACAGTCAATGGTTAAATACTGCCAACAAGTGTCTGCACTTGTTGGCAGTGTCTAACATTTGACCAGTGCGGTCTGTGAAGAGGCACCGATGCCATGTGTCCGCAGACAAGGGCAATTCAAACAGAGATGGCAAGGCCCTCGTTAACAACGTGCCAGTATTGACCTGGGTACACAAAGCCCTAGATCTCAAGAGGGCAAATATATGGCTTCAAGTGTTCCAGGGCCGCTTCTTTCTCCATGGAGCCCACCATCATAGAGTACACCGAGGGCTGCTTCAAGGTCCACGATTCTCATTTCATCACAATTCCTCATTTTAACTTTAGAACAGCATGCCACTGGAAAGGCATTGACAAATGCATTTCTAAAATTAGTAGACAGAAAATGTACTTGTGCATTCAGTCATTATAGACTAAAGAGGTACTTTTGTATACATTGTGTTAAATCATTTTTTGTTGCATATGTAAAATATTTCCCGCAAAATCATTTGTGACAGCGAAATCACAATTTGAATCCTACATAGTAAAAATGAAGGGAGTGCGAAATAATATTGATTCCGGTTAAATATTCTCGAATAAGTTCAGCCATTTTAATTTCTGGATGAGACCTTTCGCTCATTTCCACAAACCAGGCTTTCCATGATTCATCTACATCTTTTCGCAATCGGTGCTTCTTTCTAATAATTATAGATTGAATTTTGGAAAGGGGCACTGCTCTGCTGGAGCGTGGGCCTCCATTCATCCCAGCATGCCTCAGCACTCCTCTTTGGACAGGAATCACAGGACCCAAGCTTCAAGCTGTGGGGTAGACTCTTCCAAGCAGCAGCATCTGGCCCCTTGGCACAAGGAACAGGCCCTCGTCCCGAAGCTTGCAGCCGCCTCTGGGTCTGTAACATGGCCGCGCTGCTGACGGCGTCACTGCCCTGTTTTCTTTTTCGGACTCAAATGAACATTGGAAATAATCTTATTGTCTGACAGAATAAAACACGCCAAAACCACCTTACAGTGTACGCTACACTCTCCCAATGACGACCAACAGCAGGGACGTGAGGAGGTCTGTTCTGAACAAGGGGCAATCTTAGTACAAAAGGCAGACAGACACCAAGAGGGTTCTGCATATGCAAATCACAAAGCTTACCAAAGCACTGTGTTTGTTCCAGTTTTGTGTTCTTGTTGGCAGGTGAAGAAGTCGATCATGTGCTCTAGGGCAACATAGATTTTTGTTCTGTTAGTGTTCCTTCATCACAGATGCACCCTGTTGTCTAATTTTTGGGAGCATGTTTTTTTTTTTACATTTCTTAGCTGCTTTGTGCATTTGTTTGGCAAGGGCCAACGGTGGGTGGATAAAATTAATCGAGCCTTTAAAAACTGTCATTTAAAACTGGGCACAGAAAATTCTCCTATGGGTGGCATCTCAGTCAGGATCACCTTTCCTTGAAATGTTTTAAAATGATGTGCGTCCAAACCATACAAAAACATTTGAAATATTCTATGAAGTTACATTTTTCTTCAGCTTAAGACTCTACTTTGTAGTTTGTACGTACCACTTGCACTTAAATGAGACCTGAGTCTGCGTGAGTGCAATCAGGAGAGATGTAGCAGGGATGGTCATGGGGAAAAGTCATACATATTTAAGAATATGGGTGGATAAAGGAGTTTCTAATTGACATCAGAGTGAAGCTCTGGATTTCAGCAGTGAAACGTACCTTTCGTTTCCTGTAATATGGTGTCACAGAAGTGAATAGCAGAGGCTGAGTCCCAGATTCACTCTCCCTTTGGAAAACATACTTAACATATAAAATTATAGATGAGTAACTGTGGTTAACGGGGATGCTTTATTGAGTGGACTGAGTGACGTCAAATAAACAAGAGTAAACAGTTTACAGGTACCCATCTACAATGTTATGTTATGTATGGCTCCCTGTTTCATCTCCAAATGCTTTCATCAGCGTTGAATGGTCAGAAGAGTCATGGGAGCCGTACAAACATAGCTTTATCATATTTAAAACCCTGCTTCGTCTTACACTTTGTGTCCGGCCACCCACTCCACAACCCTTTTGCCATGCCTACACTCCTCCACCAAAATTTTAAAAAGAACATACCTGGCATTCTGCCACCCTCACACATCATCCTCAGCAGTAGCCACCTATCCCCTTACAAATTATCCCCAAAAAACTAATATCATGCCATACTTTCACCACCATCAATCAGCATGTACTCGCTCCAAATATAGAAAACATCTATGTTCTCTATCCCACCCACACCGCCCTCTCTTTAGAGATTCCCTCAACCACCCTCCTCCACCCTAATATAAAACAATATTACCTATCGTCCTTCCTCTCATGACATGACAGGGGAACGCTGGAGAAGTGAGTACTTCTCCTTATGACATAACAACGTTTTCCACTGTTCCTAAGTCATTGAGTGAATAACTGGATGCATAATGCTGTATTCATGCTAATGACTCTCAATGAGAAGCGTACATTACAAAGTAAAGTTCGGTTTAAAAAAATACACATTTTTGGTTTTTAATGACATTGTGGTGTTCACATTACACTTCACACCCTTTTGGAGTGAATATCATGTATAACATGTATGATAACTACACAGAATTATAGTTGAGTAGGTTTCAATAACAAGGTTGTTACCACCAGTAGGGTTCCAAGTGACATTAAAAAGAAAAGAACACATCTTGAGTTGTCTAATATTTCATTTGGTTCCCCGAAGTAGAGCTACTCAGCCACAATGTTATGTTCTATATGGCCCCCAAAATGCTCTTCTAGTGTTTAGCTGATTCTATGAATCAGTGCGTAGTGTGGAGAACAGCCGCGGCTGCTGCAGGTAAGAGCGGTGGGGCGGTTGGGCCGGCTGCGGGGGAATTCAAGAGACGACCACAAGGGAAAATTAATTATTTATTTAATTTTTCCTTGTGGTAGTCTCTCGAAATACCCCCCCCCACCCCCCACCGCTCTTACCTGCAGCGGCCGCGGCTGGTGAAGAAATCAAGGGTTGAGGCTTGCACAACATGGCTTCATCTTTTTCGGCACCCCTCCATTGTGCTGTACATTAAAATAAATAATTCATATGTTGTCATGCTACCTCCTAACACCACCGTCTAGCTACCGCGCACCTTTCCCACTATATGTTTAAAAAAATACCTGGTGTCCTGTGAGATAAAAAGTGTGAAAAGTTTTTTTGTTTTTTTTGCACCATGGCAACCGTTCCTTAATGTGTATTCTAATAAGGCCCACAGCATTTTCTCGACTCTTGCTCACAGCGTCATAAGTAAAACATTTTTATGCAACTGCTTAGAATTAGGGATCTGTTTAGAAATGTGCTGACTCCTACCTCACATTCATTCAGCTCCTCACACCATGTTAGATCATTCACTAGAATACAATGAGCTAATTAAAACTGCATTTGATAAATGATGATGATTTAGAGACTTTATGGATGCTGCTTCCGAACAATACTGATAGTTGCCTTTGTCTTACTGACTAGCTTTGTCCACACATCGAGCTCATAGTGCATCTTTTAGCTTAGGTAAGAGAGTTCTCATGAGAACTTTCCATTGTGTAACAAATGCCGTAGCAAAACTGTATCCAATGTGACAATTTGAATGCAGACTGTGGGAATCAGAAGAAGAAGCATCATATGACCGACAACACCACCGAATGGACGATTCTTGTTGGACATTACTAGAAGACAGCTTCAAAATTGTTAGGATAGTATGAATCTATATTAATGAGTGTTTCTAGCTAGTTAATGCAATCCTTTCAAACCGTCCTCTCATTCCCATTTTTTCCACCCCTTCTTTTACTTCCTATACCTTATTCTGGAGGCCCTGCTGCTGGAGAATTTCCTGATCTAAGAATCTTCTTTATGGAGGGCTGCTAACTTTCATTTGACCCTTGAGATCATTGCTACTGCAGAGATCATTCCATTTTATACAGATGGTATTAGAGCGGTAGGGAACTCGGCTGAGTTTCCAGAACTACTCTTATGAGAAGTTCACCTCTCTTGCTCTTCTCCAGAGAACTCTTTATGGGTTCTGTTTAGATTAGGTCCTTAGATAGTTTATTGGGTTTCTTTATGGAACACTGTGTATTTTTCTAATGCTGATTTCTAATTAATATCATTTTATATTTCTGTACATTTACTAACTGAATAAAGATAATTAGAGATGCTAACCTTTTAAATGAATAAAGGTTTTTGAAACTTTCTCAACCTCTTATTACTGACTATCCACCTAAAGTTCTAAAGGTCGATGATATTTTGAAGTTTTGTAACAGCTCTAATTTGCCCATGGTGGAAAAGGTCCATTGACCTCTCCAGAGCCACAAGGATTCTCCATGAAGAGATTGTTAGTGGGTGTATGGAAATCAAACTATCTTGGTGAGTCCTTGGGCTCCCGCACCTGTCTCTCTCCCATTCATCCTTGGAGACATCTTCCCCCACTTTATTTCAATATTTAAAAAAAAAACTAAAATCTGCAATCCTATTGCCACCCTCTACCGTCCCCACACCACCCTCTGAGCCTTTCCTCAACACTCAACCCAAAGCTGTGCTTTCTGCTCTCAGTGCAAGAGCAGATAAATGCCTCCCTCTTGAAATGGCTCTGAATTAGCTACACCAGCACCATCTGTTATCTTATGTAAGCCGTGCATTAGCAGGGACCTGAAGCTCACAGGACAGGCTGCATTTCGAGGCACCACAGCACCTCTGACATTCCCCCACCTCCTATGGATATGCAGACCAGAGAGTGGTGGGAGAACGTGGGAGAGACATTGATCATCAACTGCTATGCCACCATCTCCCTCAAATCCCTAGAGCAGTGCTTAATTCAAGCCGGTGGTTTCCGGTGCTCAGTACTGGCATTTAGTTGTCAACACCGGCACTTATGACGAGATGCCACAAGGTGGCGGTGTTTGTCTAATTTACAGATGACCACAGCAACAGTTGTTTATTAATTCAATGTACATTAAAAATGACTAATACCTGCCACCCAAGCCATTCTTATAGCTTTGGGAGCCTGGAATAGACAAAATTGTCACACTTGTAGGAGTTTGATGGTTAGAAGTTACATTGGTGCCATTATCGGCAGCACTGGCAAGGGCAATGTGTGGTGCAAGCTGCAGTGGCCTCCTGACAAGAGGCCTGGCACTTATGTTTTTTACAAATTTAACACTGCCCTAGAGACCTGTGGAAAGCAGTGGATCATTATCCCAAGAGCACATGCTTCAGAGCCTCTTTTTTCACTGCTCTGACATAAGAGCAGTGAATAGTGAAACTTGCTTTTCACCGCTCTGTTGTCAGGTCTTTGAATAAACTGGTTTTGAATCTAGTGTTTTGAATAACGGCTTCTAATGGATGCATACACTTCACATATAATTACGGCTGGGTAACTTCTAACTTCCATGTTTCCCACATCTCAAACGAATTCCCCTCATTCTTTCTTGCACCCTCAGTTTGTAGAGCTCAAGGTTTCTACGAGCTAGATGCACTTTTCACAGTTGCATAAAACGTCCATTAGGTGCTCAAGAACGTTCCTATATGCTTCATGTATTAGTTACATATTCGTGTATTTATGGACATAAGTATGTACAGAGTACACAGTAAACTATTAGATAGTTATACATTCTTGTTCTTTATTCTAAGTTCTTTATTGCAGGGCTTTCACATCATACAGTTCTACTTTACTGAATCTTAACTGAAGGAAATTAATTTGGATTTTTCCACAGAGCTTCTTTGGAAAGCAGCTGCAGTGTAAGTTTTGTTAATGTCCAATGTGTGGTGTGGTTATGACATAATTTTTTTGTTTGGAGTGTTGATAATAAAGTACTTTTTGTAGCAGCAATTCTATTGTTTTTCTGTCGTACGTCTTTTTAATTCAGATTGTGATAAAGGCATACAGCTTGATATATTACCAAATAGTAAGGAATGGGATTAGGAAGGAGATGAGGAGATAAAATGTACACTACTTACCAGTAATCTTTATTACGTCGACCCTTCCTCGTCCTAGTGCTTACAACCCTCACTTCCTGTTTACCTTGAATCAGCAATTTGTTAGAAGAGCTTTTTAGATTTCGGAAAGTGGGCGGGTGGGAACGAGGAATTTAAAGAAGAGGCTGGTTTGCCTAGGTTGTTCATGAACGTAAAGAGGAGCCTGGAAATTGAGTGCTATGGTTTTATGCAGGGCTTTAAGTGGGATAAAAAAAACTGGGGGGTCTCTCAATTGGGCGTGGCCGATATAATTAAGGGCGTGGCTTAAAATGTTTATGCTAAAATTCTGTGCTCAGCATAGTATGCCGCCCGACTGGTATTTTGCTGCTTCTGTTATTGCCTCTAGATATATAATACAACAAGTAACATTACACCTACAACAAAACAGAACTATTGGCTTTGTCAAAGGTTATTATTTGCATAAGATAAATATACTACATTCATACATACAACTATGGCTTCGTTGTATATTAGATCGAAAATGCTTTCATTTTTGCGCGAGAGGTTGTGGCGTAATGGCTAGAGCAGCCAACTTTGGAGCTGAGGAAGCAGGTTTGAGTCTTGGCATCCGCTCAACATTCCTTGTTTCTGGGCAAATCACTTAATCGCCCGTGCCTACCAAAAAATAAATGAACATGTCCTTGTTGGTGCTCATGTAAAGCACTTCGAGCTTTGCAATATAGAACTGGACAAAAATAAAAGTTACATCAAAATAGGTGAAGTGCTGCGGAGTTAAGATTTTTTTTTCCATTCTGAGAGTGAGGACTAAAATGGAGAGCCCGATAGGGACCCGTCTCAGCACTTGCTTTTAAGAACTGCCGGTGCTCAGCACCAGCAAGACCCGGCCCACTTAAAGCCCTGGTTTTATGTCAGTGCCTCGCACTCAAATAAAAAGTACTGCCATTAGGAAAGAAGAATCAAAGTAATGAAGGTTAACCTAAGTAATTTAGATATTGGGGGCTATTCACAACAGTGTTTCTTATACCTGCTAGTAATTAAGAAAGGGATTCCAGGTAGGCATAAATGTACCAGGTACCTTCAGTAAGCACAACAGAGTTGCGTTGCAGAGAGGTGAAAAAAGGTGCGTGGCCTCGGAACGCCTCTCTACAACTCAGCTCTGTGGTCCTAACTGTAGGTACCTGGGGGGCTAGTTGGGCCCCAGGGACCCTCAGGATTCAAGGGGACTTAATCCCGCAACTTAAACACGCGCCACGGGGCGCGTTTGCACACATGTCACCTCAGGCCCCCTCCCTTCACCACTGTGCAAACGCGCCCTGTAGCGCGTTTTAAGAGGTAGTTTTAATCCCCCTACCCTATTATGTACTAGGGACTTACAGAGGAGGTCATGCTAATCACAGGGGTACCCCAACGCATAGTGTTCCCTAGTGTATGTAGGTGTTTTCACTGTATTCTAAGTGTCTTTTAGCATAGCACTGGCTCTGGTTAGTCAGAGTCAGTTACCACCAGTACACGTCCGAAAAAGTTGTGGGCACGGGATGATTTTGCAACAAGGCCTCTTTCTGCTCCTCTGTTGGTTCTTTCTGCACATCTTTTGCTTCTTCCTGCACTTTTCTTCGTCTTTGTGGACTTCTGTTGCTTCTTTCTGCATTTCTTTTGCTTCTTTCTGTGCGTTTTTTCTTCTTTCTTCACATGTCCTACCTCTGTAGGCATAGTTAGAAACTAGCATTTAAAAACCTTTGAAATTCACTTAAAAACCATAGGTTTTAGGCACGTTACAGTTAGAAATTAGCGTTTAAAAACCTTTGAAATTCACTGAAAAAACCATAGGTTTCAGACACGTTATAGTTAGAAATTAGCATTTAAAAACCTTTGAAATTCACTGAAAAAACCATAGGTTTTAGGGACAGTTATAGTTAGTTGGACATTTCACGCGTACAAAACCATAGAAATTCCCCGTTATAGTTAGTTCAGCTAACTATAACTCGCGCCCTTGCAATGCACTGCTGATGACGTCACATATTACATCACTCATGACATGGTCGATGACATCCCTGATGACATCTCAAATGACATCACTGATGACATCACTGATGACATCATCCATGTGATAATTTCCATGCATCTTCCCACACCCTAATATAACTTTTGATACACCCACTCTAAATTACAGACTGCCATTCTCAAAACCATACACACTCCAATACCAATAACTACATACCCACTCACTAATTCTTAGGTCTACACACACACACTCTACTCACTCACCCGTACAGTCACTCATACTTACAGTCACTCAGTACAGGACTATCATATGCACTCATACACCTATATAAAAACTCACACACCGCCACTCATCCATAGAGGTACTCACACACCTAGTCAGTCATGCAAAAAATTAATCACACACCCATTTACTCACCTATACAGTTATACACACACCAGCTCACTTACTCATACAAATACTAGCACATTCTTACGCTCTTATACAATAACTGATACAAGCACACACGCATCCATACAGCCACTCTCACAATCACACACTCTCACTTATAGCCTTTTAAATACTCTAACACACATATATACTGCCTTTTACATATGTAGTTACTCGCACATGTACCACTGAGATATACATTCACTCACTAACACACCCATACACACACTCACCCACCCAAGCAGTCCATCACAGATGCACTCTTCAAATCATGCACCCAGTGAATCACCCACTCACACATCTATGTACAGAGTCACACACACCCCACCCACACAAACACTCAGGCACCCATACAGATACTCAGAGAACCAATCAATAACCCATATAGACACTCATGTAGCTATTCGCAAATCCATGCATCCACTTACACACCAACAGACAGACGGATACAGACATTCACACAGTTTAGTCACTAACCCATGCATTCAGTAAGATACGTTTAATCACTCACTTGTAGTCAGTCACGCACCTACTCAATCATCCATTCAGACACTTATACACCCACTCATTCTTCAATACGCCTTTGCCTATATATATTAAACATATTTAAACTTTACAGAAACACACAGTCACTGGATGATGTCATCAGTGATGTCATTTGAGATGTCATCAGTGATGTCATCAGTGATGTCACTGACCATGTCATGAGTGATGTAATATGTGATGTCATCAGCAGTGCATTGCGAGGGCGCGAGTTATAGTTAGCTGAACTAACTATAACGGGGAATTTCTATGGTTTTGTACGAGTGAAATGTCCAACTAACTATAACTGTCCCTAAAACCTATGGTTTTTCAGTGAATATATATATATATATATATATATATATATATGTGTATATATATACATATATTTATATATGTATAAATATACATATATTATATAGATGTTTGAGTGTTTATGCATATACACACACACATACATCTATATAGATAGATAGATAGATATACCACTGCATTTTTTTAAATTGGCTTTGCAGCTCCTCCGCGAGCCTGCATCGCTGATTAAAAAAGCAAATGCTGTTTTTGGCCCCCTCACCAGGCATGGGGGAGCAGGGTATCCTTGCCCTGCCCCCTATATCTTTTTACACACTTTTTTTCAGGGCAGAGGACTGAATACCTGAGTTATAAAATGGCTGTCATCACATCTTTGTTGATGTGGTGGCAGCCAATCAGATCTTATTCTAAGATCTGTTGGCTCCATGGATCCTCTGAGGCGTGAAATATACAACATTTCTGAGCCTTAATTTCTCAAAACAGCTGAACAGATTTACATCAAATTACAAAAACATGTTTTCTGGACCTAGATCAAGCTTTCTGCCAAATTTGATGCAATTCCGTTCAGTAGTTTTGTGGTATCACTGTTCAATTTTCCTATGGAAAAATGAAAGGGTAAAACATGATTTTGGGGACTCCCCTTTTTCTCTGTCCCTGCTTGGTGGACCACCACAAAACGTTCCAGAAAGAAAGTGAGATGGATGAGACTTTCTTTTGGAAAGTTTTGTTAAAGTTTGTCAAACAGCGCCAAAGTACTAAGCAAACCAAATAAATGCTTTACCTATGGAAAGGTGGTCCTAACTATAGCTACCTAGTGGTGATATATATTTATAAATATAAATATCTTACACAGTGTCAGTCACCACTGTGTAGTTATAATTAGGTCAAGGTTTCCATAGGAAAAGTGTCTTTTGTTTCACTGATAACTTTGTTGCCATTTGAGATAGCTGCATGAAACTTTCCCAAAAATGTTTTTGTCCACCTCAGCTTCTTCATGGAAAGTTTCACACTGGTTCGTCAAGCGGAGTCCAGGAAAAGGAGGGGGCAAAATATTGCTTTCTCGTGTTAAGTGCAAAGTAAAGTTAGCTTTATAATGCAGAAAAAATGGCTGAATGGAATTACAGTAAATTTGACCTAAAGTTAGGATTTTACTCAGAAAACATGCTTTTAGTGGTTTTGGTTTAAATCTGTTTGAGATATTATCAATTAGAGAATGGCTCGAGTTGGGCAACAAGGGGTTAAACAGTTAGGTATATCTAGATGGTTGGTCCTGCAGGAGTCCCATAGCACCGAAAATTAAAAAAATAGGACTTTCTGATTGACCTAGAGAGCTTTTTTCCCTGTCAGCCATATCGGTACCGCAGTACCGGTATGAGTATCGATGGATCTGATTAGGTCTTCTCAACTCTGAAGAAAAGGTTTTGGCACAGACTTGGTGAAAATTGTGCAAAAGCACATAAGGGGCAGGTTAGGGACATGCTGACCCCAGGCACTTGTGGTGGGGGGCCAGCGGGACCCCCCATGGGTAAAAATAAAAAGAAATTCAGGCTGCGGATACTCTGTACACCAGCAGGACCCAGCACAGCCCTCCTGTGAAGTACTGCAGTACATCGCAGGAGGTGCTGTACAAACTTCCACCCCATGGTACTGCGGTACCATGTAAGCCATGCAAGCTTCCTTGAAGAAGCTTGCACAGTCCCGCGGTATGATGTGGTTGAAGCGTTTGTGTCAGGTACAGCAGGAATTCCGCAGTAAACATAAAAAATTAAAAAGGAGAAGTGCTTGGGCTAAAGCTGTGTGCAGAGGGCGGTTGGCCCCCAGTGGGGGGGGGGGTGCATGGCCTGTTCAGAGGCCTGGATCTATGGCCAATCATACAGCTCACAGTTCAAGGCTGTGGGCAGGGGACAGTAGGCCTCCTGCAACAGTTGAGTCCAGGGCCTGGCCAGCGGCCCGCCCTGCGTCCAACCCCTGCTTCACATGGCTGAAGGCCATGCACAGAGAGCAGTTGGGATTTGACCAACCCCCAATGCACACAGATTTCAGCTGTGCGCAGCAGGGTTTGGCTGGCCCATCCCCTGCTACACATGGGCAAAATCTGTGTGCAACAGGTGGTTGGCTACCCACAGCGATGTTGGCTGAAAGCACTGGCTGGAAACCAAGTACTGTGGTCAACCACCTGGCTGTACACAAATGGGGCATTGTATGTAAGTTGTCTGATGGAGTTGGGTGTCTGCTCAAGTTTGAATATGTATAAAAACAGAAGGAAAACCCTTGGTTCTGAAGGGACCTGGGGAATATAATTGTTGCAGAAGACTGTGGGACCTAAGGTTATATATACATTAAATACTTAATATTCACTGAATTTCAAATATTTAGAAGTTTTTTATAAAAAGGTACATTTAGTAAAGTAATCAAGACTCTCATTAAGTATTAGTGACAGACAAATGCTCGGTGCCCACATAATGAACACTCGCCTTAGGAGCTTTATCCTGCCCCTACCGTTTTTTATGGCCCCTTGATACTTGCTGGTACAGATACCTTAATATCCTGTAATTTTACATCTTTTTGTACTTCATTCCAGTTTTCTTTTTCCCTTTAGTTACTTTAGCTGAACGGTCACATGCCACTGTCGGCCATGCGCGGCGTGCTGCTGGTGTTAGCTATAGTAATAAATTATTACTTTTCATTATAAAAACCTAGAAAGTCACTGAGAAAAGTGATGTTATAGTTAGGTATGGTAATAATATACCTTACATTTAAAAAAAACATAGAAATTCACTGAAAAAAACAAAGGTTAAACGGGTGGTATAGTTAGGTGAAAATGTAAGTTACAACATACCATTTTAAATGGACAAAAATACTGAAATTCACTAGTTATAGTTATGTCAAGTAATTATAACTAGTGACCTAAAGTAACCATAACTCTCACCCTCGCTGACTCTGCAGTCACCCCAAGACCCTACACATCTTCCTCCTCCTATTGCGCAACAGCAAAGGATGGTCCTGGAAGCTCGCCCTTTCCAGATTATGCCATTCTGTAAGATGTGAGTAGTAGCAACATCTGAACAGATCCGTTGCTCCTCGCAAAATGACAGAAGTAGCTCCGGCTGTCAAGGAAAAAGCAGTTTTTGTTTGGAGTTTAGCAATCCCTGAGCTCTAAACCAATAAGAGGTACAGAATTCCCTTTAAGATGGAAAATAGTCTGTGGACATCCGCAACCGATATAGGAAGTCCAGCCCTTATTGCTAAACATGCCAGGACCCAGGTCTCATGAGAGTGCACTTAAAAAAAATACTTTGTGTACCAGCACGCCCTTACATTTAATTGTGCTACCCGAGCACACCGGAGTGGCCCATGGTATGGGGCCAGAGTCACATTTTTTAAATTGTATAAGGCCTTCAAATGTATCCCTCCTCCCCCAACTATTTTTCAAGGCCATGCCTTCGTCAACAGACCCCCATTCAAGATGGCATTCCACAGCCTTCGTAGAATGGCCATGTACTTTGAAACTCATGGACCCTTGCTTGGTCCGCTTCCATAGGCCACAGTCTCAGCACCAATACCACTGGCTATGACTGAGTACATTGGGGGTTTTAGGCCTGTTGGGGTTTATGGACTGCTTTGAAAGTACTCCCACTTAGGCCTGGAATCCAGGGTGTGCTCACCCTGCCCTCTCATGTGGCCTTTTGAAATGTTTTTCTGGATGCTGGGAATGTGCCCTGAATCTTGTAATGGCGGCCATAAGAGAACACTTTCTGTGGTGGCCAAAGAATCACTACACTCAGGTCCATGACCTTTGTTTTGAGTCCATTGACCCAAAATGGATGACAGGAGAAAAAGATACCTCATCCAATGGGATTGGATCTTTTTTTAAATTTTGGGTCCATGGATGGTCCTCAAGCCTGTGTTCAAGGATCATTTGCAGACTAATAGTACAGATAGCACTATCTTGATTAACAGGCCAGCTCCATTTGTGGCCTACAAATATTATTTTCTAACACTAATTTCATGCATGAAAAATAATGAATGGATTTACACCAAAACGGAAAGTTCTACTTTCATGCCAAGTGTGATGTAATTCCATTCAGCCAATTTTCCTGTAAATGCCCTTTGGGAATACCAAAAGTCGTAAAGTTCAACTTTTGGTACTCACAAAGGGCATTTACGAGTAGTAAATGCCCTTTGTGAATACTGAAAGTCGTAAAGTTAGACTTTCGTCTCATTTTACCTTTGTGAATCGGGCCCAAATTGTTTAGCTTTCTGTTGGTATGTTAATTTTCATGCAGATATTTCAAAGGGGCCCTAATTTAGCAAAAACATTTTCATTTGCTAATAAGTTTGCCGCATTTTAATAAATCTGAATGATATTTGGTAGCCTTTTAGAAAGTTAACCCCAATGCAGGAATTTAAGGTTTCATGCAGATTCGACAAGGGAGGGTATAATTGGAAAGGGGGATTAAAAGTTAAAAAAAACTTTGATTTGCTAATGACTTTTGTGCAGTTTCATGGATCTGTATGAAATTCAACAGATACAAATCAAATTTAATTACTATTGATTTTTTTAGTTTTATGCGAATCTGTTGTGGGGTGCACACTTAAAGGGTGGTCAAAAAGTGTGCATTGCCAATAGCTTTGGCACTATTTAAAGAATATTTATGAAATTTCAGAAGATGTTAACAAGTACAAGGATCTCATATACCAACGTACTCTGACAAGGTGGCAAAGTTAAGGTGGAGGAAGTAAAAATTCTGTGTGCAGAAGGAAATGGCTGAAAGGCCTAGTCTTTTGTCAGACCCTGCACACAACCTACTGGAGGTTGCCTAGTATCGGATGGCCCTTTTTTGTGTATTTGTTTATGTTCTTTTATATTTCATTACTATCACTAGTAAATTTTTTTATTGGTATATTATTATTATTGTTATGATCATGAACAATAATCTGGGTTTGAAACCCTTAAGACATTGTGGGTCCTTTTTAGGCCTTCTGTAGGGTTTGCCAGCCTCGGTCTGGGTCTCTGAACATGAGAGGGAGTCCTTCAGGGGTCCAAGACACCTTGCATGGGGTCTGTGGAACCAACAGAAGGATTTGTGAAACTTGGAGTCTCGCTTGGTTATTTCCTTGCCAGGCCATTGTGTCCTCTTGAATTGTCAGCCACCACATCTCTTCCTTTTCCTCCCGTGCCACTTCTTCCACCATCACTTGGGATGTGTTTTCTGATTGTGGTGCAATAGGTGGAATTTGACTAAAAAAAAGTATCTTTATGTTGTACTTCTCTAGACAATCCTGTGTCGCATACTCCAGAATTGTGATACACGAGTTCACATTTAATTCTGAATCCAATAACAGGCTCCCTTACACGAGTAAATTCTTAGAGTGTTTTTGTTGGATTCTTAAACTGTCACATTTCTTGGCAAATGTCGAACACTGCCTGTAAAGTAATCCCTTTTAGCCCGCATACATTTGTGTTGCTTTTTGCTTTTTATATCTTCTTCCAATTTCTTCAACCTCTTCTCCATAGCCTTTTAAAAATATTTGATGACTGAATGATCTTCATGTGTTGCCAGTTCAGATAACAGAGCTTCAATTCCTTTCAGCATTTCTGCCGGATCTAGCAATGCACCTTTTATTAGTATCCCGAACATCCCTGTAGAGTAAATAATTTAATTGAACGCCCAGGCATCTAGTGTCTGGGGATCTGGATTTTCACAGGAAAGGGTGGTATTGGCCCTTTGCAGGGTGGTAGCCTTCCACCACCTACTTGGTTCCAATTTCCAGATGCTGCAACATCTATGGTAATTTTACGCGATATAGAACAACAGTATTTGAGTTGTTAGTCAAGGAAGTGGCATCTTTTGTGTCAACAAACACAATGGCTAAAGTTTCCTCCCTCTTTTGCTGTCTTTCAACTGCTGTTCTACACGAAAAATATATCAAATGCAGACACACATGGGCACTGGAAAGCTACAAAATAGCCTGTCATCCCTGCTGTGTGCTGTAAATAAAGGCTCTTTCTGAAGAAAACCCACACCAGTGGGAGTTGGTCCCCCATTATGGATCATCTGAATCAGGTACAATCAAATGCACAGGAGGGGAAATTAATAACAGATGCAACCATGTGATAGTATACTAGGCGTCCAAGTGAGATTTGTGCTAGGATGCATCCAGGACCAAAATGGCATGTTGTTTTATTATGAAAAAGCAGAAACCATAGTCAACACTGACACGTCTCAGCCAACACAGTTTTGATCAAAGTGACTGAATCACTGTTCCCTTTTAGTACTGAGAATAGACTTCAAGAAAGACCATACAGATATGTGCCAGAGATAGAAAAATAATGTTGTTTCCACTGAGAATACCATCTTGTACAAAGAAAATCTTATGCCTGCTAGTTGTCAGTGTCTGTGGGCAGGACAATATTCAAATATATTCAATAATCAATGGGAATATCATATATAAATATCAAATATGAAAAACATTAACTCCAAGAGATGATTCAAAATCTAATTAGGATGTCATGGAATATATTTCTTAGCTCCACTCATGGATCAACAAAACACAATGCCATTTGAAGAACTTCAATCCCAGTGGGAAAATCCACTTTTTATACATCAAATTGTAGCAGAACCTTGACAGTTGATCTCCTATAACAATGCATAAAAGTAATTGACGAGCATGTTAAATGTTCTGTACAAAAAGAGAAAGGCTATTGCAGGCTGACAATTATTTAAAATATCTTCCGAAAGATGCAAAATTTAGTTCATAAGGTCTCCTGTTTGTCGGTCTTTCTACTTATTCTGCTTTTGACAGTTAAATTTAGAAATGTCCGTTGGCTATTGCTTCAAATGCATTTAGTTTGAATGATCTAAATGATCTGAACATCAATTTTCAGCTTTCATTATTTAAAATATTTTTAGCTCTTTGATTTTTCTTTGAGTGATATTTTTGTCTGGGTTTTATATGACATTTGAATTCCTGTTCACTCAGTATAAAGCACAATTAAATATCCTCATTTTATTGCATTTACATTTGTTATTCTTAACACTTTTCAGTCATCAGTTAAGAAAGTAATTTAATTTGTGTTCACTGTAGCACACAACATAATTTAATAGTATTGTCATTAAAAATAAAAGACAATGTCCTTTTAGATATGTCCTAGATTAAGCTCTTTTTAAGGACAATGTTTACTACAACCTTGTCAACAAAGAAAGCACGCAGATGAATATTATACAGCATAAGAAGCAAGAAATAGCATGAGAAAAGTACAATTGGGTACGTATATTCTTCATTCAATTTGTAAAGTAAAATATTCATAGAAAAGCAAAGGTTATATTACAAGGCAAAATAACGATAGGTTGAGGTGACCCGCATTAAATTTAAGCAAAGATTTCCAAGTATTTGAACTAAACAGCAGCAAACGTAGATTCATCATTCCCAAATCAGCATATGATACTCTATAAAGATTCTTCTATATTTAAATCTTTGACCCACTCATCGCCATGTAGCTTTTCTATTGATTTCTAATTCCGTAGGATAATTATTTTGCAACAACTAGAAATTTGGCAATCCAATGCTTGCAGAATTTATCTGGAAAGGTAACTGATGAGAAATCATTTAGCATTAAGATTGTGGTGATTTTGTTCAGTATTCCTTTAGTATTCCTTTCAACCTGGCCTTAACTGAGTGACATTCAAGAAGCATGTGGAGATATCCAGCAACTTCCTTCTTTCATCTTCAACATTATAAGTTTTCTTTTAAATGAAGCTTAGAAAGTTTCAGAGGTGAACAGTAAACTCAGAGGCATATCTTTTGTTATACTTTAAAAAGCGGCAGGTCAGGACTGAGTTGTTTTCGAGTCCAACAATAACTCCACTTTCTTTTGATGCGGTTCACTAGCTAATCAAATCCTCAAAATGTTTTCCAAGACATCTGATCTCTTCTTGATACAATAGATAATATAAGTAAGTTACTTTCATTTTTTTTCAATTTATACTCAGAACCAAATTTATCCCTGTATAATCAAATGTAACCAATGCATCACCAGCACAAAAAATGGCAATGTATCAACAATTAAGAAATTCTGATATGTTTTTAACTGCCATGAAGAGAGCAAGGCAGGTCTTTTGTAGAATACGTACACAAGAAACACACAAAGACATTATTGTGGTTCAACCCAGACCTAAAATTGAGGAATAAAACTCTTCACTGGGAGCATTGATGCACTTGTATCATTTATCAATTCAACCAAGTGGAGGAAATGGCAAATCAATACCTTTGAACAAGCTGTGTACATAGTATAATCTTGCCGTAAATGAAATATGGAATATAATGTGTTCTTAAAGTAAGATGTAGAAAATGTGTAATAATTTGATATTAAATTTTTGTATTTTTATTTTCAATGTTTAGTACTTTTGAAATTGATGTTTCAAGATTCTTAGCAGGCACTGTGCTCAGTCTTTGTCCAATGGTATTTCTATACCAGCAGCACTATGGATCTAATGTCCCATGCCAAGCACCGATTTACTCCCAAGACAATATGAAGTTCTCGCATACACTCACTAGTTTTCAGTAAGCTGCTCTATAATTAAAAATAAAGTAGTTATACGACTGCAAAACAAGTACACACTAAAACGTTGAATGAATTATACACTGTGTTTACATGTTTGCCTGACTGTACTAGAAAGCTATGCCGTTTGAGGTTTTTAATAAGGTCTTTTTTGTACAATGTGTGATTTTTTTGTAATAACTTAAGTAGACCAATTTTTTATATATTCGCCTTTCGACATGAAATCAAAACTGAAAGAAAATTGTGTAGGATGCGGACAATTCAGAGGAGAGGGAGCAAGATATCATGGATACATTTTTGGGGTGAAGCCTGTAGGAGTTTTAGGGGGGTTAATTCTAAGGCTTTTGGAAGGGTTAATAACCATGTACTATGAAGGGTAAAACCATTTCATAATGTATGTAAAGAGGGAATTGCAAGTCACCATGTACAACTGCAGGGGCACCTGATCTATTGCCTCATCTATATACGATTGTTGAATTCTATGATGCTTTGCAATAGCCTGTTTACTTGGGGCCTGATTATGAGTATGGCGGTGCAGGAGTGGGACCGCCCCGCACCGCAAAACCCGTAGTTGAACAGCCCACCAGATTAGGAGTTTTCTCCTGGTCTGGCAGGTGGTTCTTTGGCGTTCCCACAGAGGTGCCTATGAATTAGGCACCGCAGTGGGGACATCAAAATCAGTACCCGCATAGCATGGACAGGTGCAGTCCATGCTGTGCAGGTACTGGGGTGCATGAACACAGGGGGGGGGCATCATGTGCCCCCCTGCATGTATCCCCAGGCCCAGACATTTGTTTCTTCTCCACCACGGTTTTCATGGAGGTGGCCAAATATACAAAGTATTTTAATTGTCATAAATGCTCCAATCCGACATTTGTGACTATTAAAATGCTTTTTGTTGTGTAGTAGATCCATGTTTTCTGACTCCCAAATGGCATTCCGAATGGATATTTAATCCGTTTCAGGAAGAAGCGTATTATTGACACACTTGGCCTTAATTTATGGTTTGTCAGGCAGCCTGCTGTCTTCCAGGGAGCAGAGTTAATAACCTCCGCTGCCCTGGCAGACTACCACCCACCATATTGAGAGATCTTCACCTGCCTCCCAGAGGTCACGCCTTCAGGGGAGGCGCCAGCATGGTGGCTCCTTTGAAGGCATTGAAAGGTTGTTGCGTGGCTGCCATGTTTCATGCACCCACTCAGCAATTTTTTTTCTTTTACAAGAACAAACTTCCAAACTTAGGGCCAGATTACGATACCGGGTGGCCTCTAAAGCAGCAGTCAGGAGACCACCAACAAGCATGCGGCAGTCCGACTGTCATATTTCGATTTGACCGCTGGGCTGGAAGTCGGTGATACCACAGCGGGGGCATGCTGCGGCCATAGGAATATGGGGCAGCAGATGCCTCCACCATGCAGTGCCTTCAGCACATCAGTGCACTGTGGGCCATGCACCATACCATGCATGGCACACGGTGCACACACAACATTGCTAAGGTAGGGGGGCACTGCATGTGCCCCCAGGCACATGTTGCTATGGGCTCCGATGCCCCGGGCCCTGTTGGGGGCCTCCTCGTTGCCTTTCTGACAGCCTTTACATGGCACGATTGCCGCCATGAAAAGGCTGTTCGAAAGAGCAATCGGAATCCCGGCAGCAGTGCCTGCTTCAGCACCACCGCCATTCTGGGATGCTTTTCTGACCACCACACCATCAGGATCTATGACCCTGGTGGTGGCGGCAGTGTTG
The DNA here is from genome assembly GCA_963921515.1 of Calotriton arnoldi. NCBI lineage: Eukaryota > Metazoa > Chordata > Amphibia > Caudata > Salamandridae > Calotriton > Calotriton arnoldi. The sequence goes on from CAWUFW010005441.1 coordinate 182,214, forward strand.
CGTCCGACTGCTGTGGGACCGACCGCCAGTACCGTAATATGGCAGTTGGACCAAAGGGCTGTCGGTGGTCAGACCGCCAATGACAGGCTGTCGGCTATCCGACCGACGACATCATAATCAGGCTCTTAGAGTTTGTCTTCAAAAAACAAAAAATATATATGTTTTATATCAGGGTGTGGGGGTAATATTTATTGTTTCTCTCTGAACAGCCAGGCTTATTCTGTCAGTCCTGAAAAGAAAAAGAAAGTTAATGGGGCCACCTGCTCTAAATAGTGCAGATGGGTGGCTGAACTCTGGCAGGCTGTTGGTCTAAGGTATATGCCAGCAGAGCCGGTGGAGGCATCACCAGCAGATTCCTGACAGCCTGCCTAACTTTATATAGAGCATGCAGACCATCCGTTAGGCGAGCATGGAACTGCCATGTTTGTGGTGGGGTACCCTGTCTGTTGCACTCTAAATGAGGGCAATAATTCCTTTAGTTCCAACTCTTTCTAATAACAGGTCATGTCACCTTTATTAGTCTCATAATATCCTACTCATGACCTGTTCAGACTCATACCTCAAAGGACAAACCTCTTTTCTGGACCTCTAAATACCTGATCAAGCCATGTGTTTATATTTTTCTTAATGCACTAACACTAAACCTAACTCCCTTTAAAGAAAGCTGATCTGTCTGTTAAACATCTTCCAAACCATATTAATTGCTGATGACTTCCTACCCTTTTCCGCATTCTCCACATAACAAAGTTATCTTGACCAATCCCATGTCTCTCCAACTTACTTGAAGTTCCAGTGGGGCTCTCTTTGCCACCTTAGTCAATCTGAGGCCATCATCATGCACAATGTGGTTTTCTCCAAATAATGCATAATCACTCATTTAATTATTATGGGGAGGAACTGAGATCACATACCTCCGCTGCCTAACCAAAATACAGTGACTACTTGCTATCTGCATCCTAGCTGTTTCTTACAGGTAACCAAATGTACCCCATTGCCTCTTATGGTATTACATTCTCTTGCTATCTTTGAACTCCTCATCTCTCCAAGTTCATAACAATCTGCTCATTCATTCACAGGGGTGTGAGTATTGTTTAGTTACAATACTAATTCATGCCCCTTCAACCTGGCTCTATCAGCAGACAGCACAAATGTTGTACATCTGTTCCACTGCTTCCAAGTAGTACTGCAGCACCATCACCAAGTACATGTCACTGTTTCAGATAATCCTGTCAGATACCCTTAGCTCTTCCCTTCATTTTTCATTCCATTAATAGGAGTGACACAGATCCACCATTTGAGTAAACATCAACCGGTGCCATATCCCACATACTACCCCATGCGAGCTCTAAATTAAACAAACCAAAAAACTGTAACAAAAAAAATCAAGTAAAGAAGCTTGTATTCTAACTGTAAAAAGATAATGTCCACTCGACCCAAAGAATCTGTTTTAGTAGATGATCTATGAGTGATGGTCTGGTGTCTTCTTTCGTACCCTAAATTCAGGTGAAACCTTCCACATATATCTCTCCATTTACATTAGGAGAGTTAATAGACCCAAAAGAAAATTATGCTCGCCAGCTAGCAGTGATTGTACCAAGAGATAAGGTAACAGATGCTTTCCTTTTGTCTTCCACAGGCCCTCTCTTTAGGCCTGGGTGAAATTGGAGTAATTTGCCCAATACATTACATGAAATTATGCAAAATACTGATCTGGAATTTTCTGCTTTTTTATTGTGAAATACGTCCTTGTGTCAATTTTGGATGGGAGGAATCTTTCACGCTAAAAAACAGCAAAATCTTACAGGATGTGAACAACAGCTGTTTACATTCTGTTTGTTCATGTTGTTTCCGCTCTCCTGCAATAGGATTTTTACCCACTCAACATATCAAATATGCTACATTATTTAATGGTATAATCGTGTGCATTTTGGGTAACAAGTGTAACACGAAATGCGGAAATTATACAAGATTATGCTGGCATAAACAAAATTTTGCTCTGGCTTAGTCCTGTCCTCCACTTGGAAGCTGAAGCACTTACCAATTGATTGACTGAATATCCATACCTCATGTACATTCATCCCTCCACTCTGAGCATCTAAGGACAAAGAACAAATGTTAGAGACAGACACCAAACAAATGTGCCTGCAGCCCATTCGTCATCCTCACCTGCACTTAATATCTATGCGATCTCAATCTCTCCAACTTCACAACATCCTTCTAGCTCATCCTCAGGCATGACAATTCTATATGAGAAATCCTCAAATGATGCATTCATCATGCTTTGGAAAATGGAGAAGTGATGATCCTCGCCACCCATAATAATGGGCTGCCCCTGTTACCAGTGCAACAGGAGCGTGTACTCTACCGCACCATTGACAGCAATGATTTTGTCATACTTGTTTATTAAGATCAATGTTTAAAATATGTGGATAGACCTAAGTAAACAGATTGTTTTCTGATATATCTTGTCATATTTTCTGGGGGCTATGAAACATTTCCTACACAAATCTGACTGATGAATAGTGATGATAAGTTAACTTCAGATAGTGTTTCGCAACAAAATATTGGTTTACTAGATACAGACACTTTTATGTGTATGAATAAACAATTTACATTTAAATCCCACTAAAGGAGCCCCTTTCAATACATTTATGAACCAGATTCCTAGGAAAATCAAGCATGCCCCCTTTTTTGATCTCACCTAAATGTTGTCAAAGTCCTATTGTAAATAATGCAATACACAGAGTGGGCTTTACATCTGCCTCTTACCCTTAACTGGATGGCTTTCTTTTAGCAACACAAAAAGATGATGGACATTGTCAAGCATTCACCCACAGTCACAGATCTGAGTTAAATCCATTGTTTCTTTGCTCACCATGCCACCACAGTTTGAACCCAGCCATTTGCAAATCAGTCTTGACCCTGCTCCCCATGGGAACAGTCCAGCCCGAACTGCCAGGCCAGGTCGTCCCTGGACTGGAAACAAGCATCCTGGGACCGTTTTCTGGGTATCACCCCACATCAGCCAGGCCAGCTTGAATCTAGTGGCACAGTGAGCATGATGGATTTAAGCCAGATCTCTTGACTGGGGGTGAGTGTTTGAAAAGTTTCAGCACTCCGTCCATCATCTTGTTGTGTTTGCTGGATGGCTTTCTTGTCTGTCTCACGTCTATTATCTTGATTCAACAATTTTCTTCACTGTTCTTGTGTTTGCATTGTCAGGAGCATTTCGGTCTCACCCTGTTTTGACTGGATGACATGTATGTTTTCACTATTGACATCAGACCTTGCATTGCGGTACACATGAAGAACTGTGATTTCTCCCTCTCTCACTGCTCCCTCTTCCTATCCCCCTTCTCTATTAAATTCACTCATCAGCCCCCACTCCTTTACCTTTATTAAAATTTGTGTTAGACCTGTCATTCTTTGGGTGGTTCTTCCCCCAAACTTTTTGCTTTTGCCTCCACGTTTTGCTGAATCTTTTGTTGGCCTTAGACTCTGAGCACTTTACCCCTGCTGACCAGTGCTAAAGTGCATGTGCTACTTCCCTAAACATGTGTGTAATTGGTATATACCTGATTGGCATATTTAAGTTACCTGTAAGTCCCTTGCAAAGTGGTATACCATATATCCAGGTCCTGTTTAGTTAAATGCTACTAGTGGGCCTGCAGCACTGATTGTGCCTCCTGCACAAGTAAGCCTTCAAATCTTTTTCAGGCCTGTGAGAAAGCTCAGAGCCCATTGATTCCTCTTCTCTTCAGTAGGTGGACCTGTTATTAGTTGCTAGAGAGGTAAGAAGGAGTTGGCATCCCTTTCAATTACCATAACACAGGTGCAGAGGTAGTCATGCAATAAAGCCAGGACTACTTGATGATGTTAAAGGGTTTTATTACAGACTCAGAAACAAACTGATATAGAAGAGGCTCAGAAGCATATTATAAAAATATAGTATCAAAGGAATAAATCTGAATCTCCTGATGAAATTCAGCCTAAACAATAAAAAGCACACCCAAAACTCAGTGGCAGCTATGCAGCTATGCAATGATGAGGAAGAGGATCTAAAGATTAAACTAAGATCCGATACTCCTGCCTAGTCATTAGTAGATCTAAAGAAATCTAACTTATCCTACTCTATACTAAAATAGGAAAATCATGATTAATCTAGGGTAAGCAAGGAACAGGTGTCAGCATTATGGAGTCTTTCATAAAGTATTCCAAGTCTATAGTATGTATAGCATGAAGCCCAACAGTGAGAGGAATAGCAAAAGAAGTCTGCACCTAGTGAAATCAAAGGGTCTCTGCTCTATAACTAACAATACAACACCTATTAACACACAAAGTATTCAAGGTACCCACTGTCATCATCTCCAGTATATCTCCATATTCCTTGGTAGAAATTGGCAACATTCAGTTCTTCTTCCACACCTTCAATTGGGTACATTCAATTGACCTTGAGCATCCTTTCTCCACCATGAGAACTCGTCTTCAGCTTTGTTAGCGTGTCTTCTTCTTGCCAAAAGTTTCCTCCTGTACCTTACTGTCGCTACAAATAAACAATGCCTTTTCACTAACTAATGAAGCCTAGTATCTGCACCTGCAGAGGAGAGAACATGCAAGCAAAACAATTCTCATTTGAAAGTATAACATTGAAACTCAGAAACTTAAGGCCTCTAATTATGCTAAGTTAGCACAACAGTTAAGGTGCACTTGGCATTTGCATATAGGTGCACGCACATTCACAATTAGTACATATGATGAAATAGTATGTGGAATAAAAACATGATTACATATAACTGTGTGTTACATTTTAAAACATTTGTATAGCTATGAACGAGAACTACATGTTTACGAGATATCTTCAACATTAGTATGCACACATTAAATGATTCTATTATGGTTCTATCATGAAAACTTTCAGAAATACTTTTGAAACTCCATGGTTTGTTGAAAATGTTAGACCACACGGAATATAGAAAGTGCCAGTCTGCACAAATAAACGTAAATATGTGACGTGTACAAGGGGAGCCAAAATTAAACTGCTCTACCTGCTATTGCAGGGCCTGTGTGTGCAGTTTACTGCCACTTCGACTTGACATTTAAAACTACTTGTCAAGCCTTAAACTCCCCTTTTACTACATATAAGCCACCCTTAAGTTAGGCCAAAGACGCTCTAAGGGCAGGGTGCTATGTAAGTAAAATGTAGGACATGTACATGTTTTGCATGTCCTGGTAGTGACAAACAGTTAAATTCGTTTTTCACTACTGTGAAATATAGGGAATTCCCTTATACACTTTTAAGTGGTAATTCCTCATCAGAAAGGAGTAGCTACTTCATGTTTTATATCTTTGGAATGGTATTAATAAATTTTCCTTACTGGTGAAGTTGGATTTGACATTACTGTTTTAGAAATGTCACTTTAAAAAGTGGACCTTTCTCTGCACTAACTTCTCTGTGTGCCTTGCAGCATGTCTCTAGTACATGTCTGGGGGGTGGTGACAGCTACAAATAGTGCATTCCATCTAGACAGCCACGAACACAGGAAGGATAGGTGTGTGTGAGTACCCATCTACATACATCTGCATTCTGATGGCCCTGCCTAGGCAGGATGGAAGGGAGGGGCTAAAACTTCACTGAATAGGTAGTCTCCTCTCCTCACACAAAGGGTTGATTTACCCCCTCCCCCATAGATAACCTGGCAGACAGGACTGGATTAAAAAGAGGACCTGTACACTTCAAGGAGCTGCATTGAAGTCACCCACACATCAAAGGCACTTTTGAGTGTAATTACTGGGTCTCTTACTCCCTAAAATCAGACACTACTGGACTTGTGCCTGAAGCCCTGCCAGAAGAACTGCTGTACTACTTAAAGGACTCAACCTGACTGCTGATCTGGAAGGCCTGCTTTTCTGCTTGTTGCCCTGCTGCCTGCTGCTCTCTGACTGCTGAAGGAAAGCTGAACTCTGCTGTCACTCCAAGTGTGCTCCAAGGTCTGATTGGCTTACCTCCTGTTGTTTGAGACTCAGGGATATCAAAGTCTCTACCGCTGCTCCTGTGCCTGGCTCACTGAAAGTGGCCCAAATACTTGCAACACGGACTTAGACGCATTTCTCCTGTCTGCGTATAACAAAAGCAGTGTATCGATCCGGTTGCAGGAGTAAAATCATCACATCGGAACCAGCTCTTTGCTTCTCAGGATCGATGTATCGGACAGCGTATCGCCTCTGCTGCAGCTCGGAGAGATCAATGCATCCCCTCAACTGCATGGAGAAACCCGGTGCATCACTCAACGCCTCTCGACTCCAGCACCCGTCTATGGAACTGACAAATCACCATTAGCGTGTGGAGAAAATCGACGCCTCCTCAACTTGCGGGACTCGCATCAACGCATCTCACAACGTTTCTCGCTGCTGCGACCAGGAAAGGTACTTTGTTCACAGGGGCCTGCAAGGGTCCTGTAGCCGGCTGGCGCTCCACAGCCCGAACTTTACTTTGTCCCGGTTCAGTGTTACCTCAAGGAACCCCTAAAGTGCTTTTTGTTTTTAAGTGCTATTTTTCGCTTATTCTTTTTAAATTCGTTATCTCAACTTCTATACGTTGGATTTTTGTCATTTTGTTCTTGTGTTGTTCAGAATATAATAACCTATTTCCTTCTAACCCTGTGTGGAGTCTTTTGTGGTGTATTCATTGTGTTACTGTGTGCATGTGTTGCACAAATACTTTACATATTGCCTCTTTAGATAAGCCTGACTGCTCTGCGCCAACGCACAAGAGGGTGAGCACAGGCTATCTTTTAGTGTGTACTTAGCTTACCCTGATTAGAGTGGTGGTTCCTGCCTGGCCTAGGTGCATACCTCAGCCAACCAGGAATCCCAGTTCTAACACTGGTGATCAGCGGCGAGGAAAGGACTTGTGTTTGTGCAGTACCTTTGGAGCAGCTTAATTTTGGTTCCATCCTTACACATCACAAATTTGCAGTTTAAACATGCACTTAGCACATGTACTCTGTGTCTCCTAACGATTTTAATGTAAAGTGTTGCACCTGAATTAAGTATTGAAGTGCATCCACTGTAGAAATTGGAATCATATGTACTGTGTGCCTTAACATTATTAAACAATATATACTCCTTATAGGTTTGATAAAAACCATCCTCACACTATTAAAATGTATTTACTTTAGAAATGAGAAAGGCTCATGTAATGTGTGCACTAATGTTTCATATTTGCATTTATACTGTAGTTCTTAGACACATCTAAATATGTGCACTCAAATTATTTCATCTGTATGCAACAGGTAATATGAATCTAATGCAATGGCATTTTAGATTCATTTGTGGTTGAATGTGCACACGTATATTAAATGTTCACCATTGATTTAATACGTTAAACTTGTCCTAGCTAGGCCCTCATTTATTTCTGCATGAAATGCTGTTTTCCATTTTCTGCTTACATGTCTTTTTACTTGCAGGTACATTCACATGGTTTGTTAGTTTGAGAATAGATGTAACACTCTTCTAGCAATAGAGAGAGCCTGAGAAGAAGACCTTGGTAAGCAGGGCTGGACTGGTAAACCAAAGCAGGCCTGGAAAATTTTGTCAGACCAGCCCCATATGTTGCGTAGAGGGTGAGCGCAGCGTGCGAGCCCGACCACTACAAGGAAGGTTTGGGGGGTTTCTCCCCTCCAGAAAAGTTAGGGAAAATGGCAAAAATGGTGCATTCTGCAACACATTTTTCAATATATATTTAATTGTATTTAATTGTATTAGCTTTTAAAGCATAGTAAATGATGGGCTTACAGTACACCAGGATAGAACAATCTTTATTGGGAACCTTCAATGGTTCCCTCACTATCACCCTCCAACAGTGCCCCTCATCGCTCCATAGCCCCTCTCTCACATATATTTTATTTGTTTTTAGTGCCTCTCATACCAGATTATGGTGTTGGAGTGCTTTACATCAAATACTCATAGAGACAATCAATAATATGTGTGTAAGTCAATGTATAGAAAATGTTACATAAGCCAAAGGGAACCACAAGGTGTAGGTATTTTTAAGAGTGCTTGGGCTGGATAACATCCCTTTTTAGCAACATTAGAATAATGAAAGACATAACTTTCTAAGTTGTACCGTGTAGTTTGCATGCAGCTCTTTGATGTCAGTTCATAGCTCACTGTGCTAAATTACTATTGTAACTTATGAACTGCACAGTAACAAAAGGATCTCTGTGACAAAGGAGTAACCCATAGAGTTATGCACATAAATTACACTTATGTGATCTGCGTGGTACACATTCTTTGCAGCAGGCATATTAACCCTCTGCGTTACCTTAGATGAGTCAAAACTGTCACTAGACAAAATTCCAGCTCACTCCAGCAGGAAGATTAATCACCAGCGATATCTTGACACTTTTATTGTCGCTGAAAATAACTCTACAGTGGGTGCTTTTAAAATGATACCATTTTCAAAGCACAGGGAGGCTGGAAATGAAAGTGAGTGGTGTGAGTATTATGCTGGCCTGCTGATTTTGTTACTGGGGCCGACATTACAGCATTGCTGAAAAACCGCCCCTGTAACAAATAACTGTCCCGCAGTAACAAAACCAGCCCCCCCCCACCCTTCCAGTCTACCGGGGAAATGCCCAATGCCTGGTACAGCCAGTCCAGCCTTGTTGGCAAGGAGCATGGAGAGCCAGAGTGTCAACTGAAAGTTTCCATTTGATCGATTTTGCAAAGGCTCACAGGTATCAAGGACAATATCATTGCCAGGTTTGGCCTGGGATATTTGGTGAATGTTGCAGCTCACAAAATGAGAATGGAAAGGACAATGAAGCCCCTGATGATGCAAACAGAGAGGGTGCTGCTTTGGAGATTTTCAAGGTCATAACTGGTGTTGATACTGTCTGAGGATACGCCACTTTTCCTTTGGACTTTGAGAGGTTTAGACCTCTATGCTTATTCCCTTTGACTCTTGATGAGTGTGACTTAGGCTAACACCCTTCAACCTGGCTCTATCAGCAGACAGCACAAATGTTGTACATCTGTTCCACTGCTTCCAAGTAGTACTGCAGCACCATCACCAAGTACATGTCACTGTTTCAGATAATCATGTCAGATACCCTTAGCTCTTCCCTTCATTTTTCATTCCATTAATAGGAGTGACACAGATCCATTTGAGTAAACATCAACCGGTGCCATATCCCACATACTACCCCATGCGAGCTCTAAATTAAACAAACCAAAAAACTGTAACAAAAAAATCAAGTAAAGAAGCTTGTATTCTAACTGGAAAAAGATAATGTCCACTCGACCCAAAGAATCTGTTTTAGTAGATGATCTATGAGTGATGGTCTGGTGTCTTCTTTCGTACCCTAAATTCAGGTGAAACCTTCCCACATATATCTCTCCATTTACATTAGGAGAGTTAATAGACCCAAAAGAAAATTATGCTCGCCAGCTAGCAGTGATTGTACCAAGAGATAAGGTAACAGATGCTTTCCTTTTGTCTTCCACAGGCCCTCTCTTTAGGCCTGGGTGAAATTGGAGTAATTTGCCCAATACATTACATGAAATTATGCAAAATACTGATCTGGAATTTTCTGCTTTTTTATTGTGAAATACGTCCTTGTGTCAATTTTGGATGGGAGGAATCTTTCACGCTAAAAAACAGCAAAATCTTACAGGATGTGAACAACAGCTGTTTACATTCTGTTTGTTCATGTTGTTTCCGCTCTCCTGCAATAGGATTTTTACCCACTCAACATATCAAATATGCTACATTATTTAATGGTATAATCGTGTGCATTTTGGGTAACAAGTGTAACACGATATGCGGAAATTATGCAAGATTATGCTGGCATAAACAAAATTTTGCTCTGGCTTAGTCCTGTCCTCCACTTGGAAGCTGAAGCACTTACCAATTGATTGACTGAATATCCATACCTCATGTACATTCATCCCTCCACTCTGAGCATCTAAGGACAAAGAACAAATGTTAGAGACAGACACCAAACAAATGTGCCTGCAGCCCATTCGTCATCCTCACCTGCACTTAATATCTATGCGATCTCAATCTCTCCAACTTCACAACATCCTTCTAGCTCATCCTCAGGCATGACAATTCTATATGAGCAATCCTCAAATGATGCATTCATCATGCTTTGGAAAATGGAGAAGTGATGATCCTCGCCACCCATAATAATGGGCTGCCCCTGTTACCAGTGCAACAGGAGAGTGTACTCTACCGCACCATTGACAGCAATGATTTTGTCATACTTGTTTATTAAGATCAATGTTTAAAATATGTGAATAGACCTAAGTAAACAGATTGTTTTCTGATATATCTTGTCATATTTTCTGGGGGCTATGAAACATTTCCTACACAAATCTGACTGATGAATAGTGATGATAAGTTAACTTCAGATAGTGTTTCGCAACAAAATATTGGTTTACTAGATACAGACACTTTTATGTGTATGAATAAACAATTTACATTTAAATCCCACTAAAGGAGCCCCCTTCAATACATTTATGAACCAGATTCCTAGGAAAATCAAGCAAGCCCCCTTTTTTTATCTCATCTAAATGTTGTCAAAGTCCTATTGTAAATAATGCAATACACAGAGTGGGCTTTACATCTGCCTCTTACCCTTAACTGGATGGCTTTCTTTTAGCAACACAAAAAGATGATGGACATTGTCAAGCATTCACCCACAGTCACAGATCTGAGTTAAATCCATTGTTTCTTTGCTCACCATGCCACCACAGTTTGAACCCAGCCATTTGCAAATCAGTCTTGACCCTGCTCCCCATGGGAACAGTCCAGCCCGAACTGCCAGGCCAGGTCGTCCCTGGACTGGAAACAAGCATCCTGGGACCGTTTTCTGGGTATCACCCCACATCAGCCAGGCCAGCTTGAATCTAGTGACACAGTGAGCATGATGGATTTAAGCCAGATCTCTTGACTGGGGGTGAGTGTTTGAAAAGTTTCAGCACTCCATCCATCATCTTGTTGTGTTTGCTGGATGGCTTTCTTGTCTGTCTCACGTCTATTATCTTGATTCAACAATTTTCTTCACTGTTCTTGTGTTTGCATTGTCAGGAGCATTTCGGTCTCACCCTGTTTTGACTGGATGACATGTATGTTTTCACTATTGACATCAGACCTTGCATTGCGGTACATATGAAGAACTGTGATTTCTCCCTCTCTCACTGCTCCCTCTTCCTATCCCCCTTCTCTATTAAATTCACTCATCAGCCCCCACTCCTTTACCTTTATTAAAATTTGTGTTAGACCTGTCATTCTTTGGGTGGTTCTTCCCCCAAACTTTTTGCTTTTTGCCTCCAAGTTTTGCTGAATCTTTTTGTTGGCCTTAGGACTCTGAGCACTTTACCCCTGCTGACCAGTGCTAAAGTGCATGTGCATCTTCCCTAAACATGTGTGTAATTGGTATATACCTGATTGGCATATTTAAGTTACCTGTAAGTCCCTTGCAAAGTGGTATACCATATATCCAGGTCCTGTTTAGTTAAATGCTACTAGTGGGCCTGCAGCACTGATTGTGCCTCCTGCACAAGTAAGCCTTCAAATCTTTTTCAGGCCTGTGAGAAAGCTCAGAGCCCATTGATTCCTCTTCTCTTCAGTAGGTGGACCTGTTATTAGTTGCTAGAGAGGTAAGAAGGAGTTGGCATCCCTTTCAATTACCATAACACAGGTGCAGAGGTAGTCATGCAATAAAGCCAGGACTACTTGATGATGTTAAAGGGTTTTATTACAGACTCAGAAACAACCTGATAAGAAGAGGCTCAGAAGCATATTATAAAAATATAGTATCAAAGGAATAAATCTGAATCTCCTGATGAAATTCAGCCTAAACAATAAAAAGCACACCCAAAACTCAGTGGCAGCTATGCAGCTATGCAATGATGAGGAAGAGGATCTAAAGATTAAACTAAGATCCGATCCTCCTGCCTAGTCATTAGTAGATCTAAAGAAATCTAACTTATCCTACTCTATACTAAAATAGGAAAATCATGATTAATCTAGGGTAAGCAAGGAACAGGTGTCAGCATTATGGAGTCTTTCATAAAGTATTCCAAGTCTATAGTATGTATAGCATGAAGCCCAACAGTGAGAGGAATAGCAAAAGAAGTCTGCACCTAGTGAAATCAAAGGGTCTCTGCTCTATAACTAACAATACAACACCTATTAACACACAAAGTATTCAAGGTACCCACTGTCATCATCTCCAGTATATCTCCATATTCCTTGGTAGAAATTGGCAACATTCAGTTCTTCTTCCACACCTTCAATTGGGTACATTCAATTGACCTTGAGCATCCTTTCTCCACCATGAGAACTCGTCTTCAGCTTTGTTAGCGTGTCTTCTTCTTGCCAAAAGTTTCCTCCTGTACCTTACTGTCGCTACAAATAAACAATGCCTTTTCACTAACTAATGAAGCCTAGTATCTGCACCTGCAGAGGAGAGAACATGCAAGCAAAACAATTCTCATTTGAAAGTATAACATTGAAACTCAGAAACTTAAGGCCTCTAATTATGCTAAGTTAGCACAACAGTTAAGGTGCACTTGGCATTTGCATATAGGTGCACGCACCTTCACAATTAGTACATATGATGAAATAGTATGTGGAATAAAAACATGATTACATATAACTGTGTGTTACATTTTAAAACATTTGTATAGCTATGAACGAGAACTACATGTTTACGAGATATCTTCAACATTAGTATGCACACATTAAATGATTCTATTATGGTTCTATCATGAAAACTTTCAGAAATACTTTTGAAACTCCATGGTTTGTTGAAAATGTTAGACCACACGGAATATAGAAAGTGCCAGTCTGCACAAATAAACGTAAATATGTGACGTGTACAAGGGGAGCCAAAATTAAACTGCTCCACCTGCTATTGCAGGGCCTGTGTGTGCAGTTTACTGCCACTTCGACTTGACATTTAAAACTACTTGTCAAGCCTTAAACTCCCCTTTACTACATATAAGCCACCCTTAAGTTAGGCCAAAGACGCTCTAAGGGCAGGGTGCTATGTAAGTAAAATGTAGGACATGTACATGTTTTGCATGTCCTGGTAGTGACAAACAGTTAAATTCGTTTTTCACTACTATGAAATATAGGGAATTCCCTTATACACTTTTATGTGGTAATTCCTCATCAGAAAGGAGTAGCTACTTCATGTTTTATATCTTTGGAATGGTATTAATAAATTTTCCTTACTGGTGAAGTTGGATTTGACATTACTGTTTTAGAAATGTCACTTTAAAAAGTGGACCTTTCTCTGCACTAACTTCTCTGTGTGCCTTGCAGCATGTCTCTAATACATGTCTGGGGGTGGTGACAGCTACAAATAGTGCATTCCATCTAGACAGCCACGAACACAGGAAGGATAGGTGTGTGTGAGTACCCATCTACATACATCTGCATTCTGATGGCCCTGCCTAGGCAGGATGGAAGGGAGGGGCTAAAACTTCACTGAATAGGTAGTCTCCTCTCCTCACACAAAGGGTTGATTTACCCCCTCCCCCATAGATAACCTGGCAGACAGGACTGGATTAAAAAGAGGACCTGTACACTTCAAGGAGCTGCATTGAAGTCACCCACACATCAAAGGCACTTTTGAGTGTAATTACTGGGTCTCTTACCCCCTAAAATCAGACACTACTGGACTTGTGCCTGAAGCCCTGCCAGAAGAACTGCTGTACTACTTAAAGGACTCAACCTGACTGCTGATCTGGAAGGCCTGCTTTTCTGCTTGTTGCCCTGCTGCCTGCTGCTCTCTGACTGCTGAAGGAAAGCTGAACTCTGCTGTCACTCCAAGTGTGCTCCAAGGTCTGATTGGCTTACCTCCTGTTGTTTGAGACTCAGGGATATCAAAGTCTCTACCGCTGCTCCTGTGCCTGGCTCACTGAAAGTGGCCCAAATACTTGCAACACGGACTTAGACGCATTTCTCCTGTCTGCGTATAGCAAAACCAGTGTATCGATCCGGTTGCAGGAGTAAAATCATCACATCGGAACCAGCTCTTTGCTTCTCAGGATCGATGTATCGGACAGCGTATCGCCTCTGCTGCAGCTCGGAGAGATCAATGCATCCCCTCAACTGCATGGAGAAACCCGGCGCATCACTCAACGCCTCTCGACTCCAGCACCCGTCTATGGAACTGACAAATCACCATTAGCGTGTGGAGAAAATCGACGCCTCCTCAACTTGCGGGACTCGCATCAACGCATCTCACAACGTTTCTCGCTGCTGCGACCAGGAAAGGTACTTTGTTCACCGGGCCTGCAAGGGTCCTGTAGCCGGCTGGCGCTCCACAGCCCGAACTTTACTTTGTCCCGGTTCAGTGTTACCTCAAGGAACCCCTAAAGTGCTTTTTGTTTTTAAGTGCTATTTTTCGCTTATTCTTTTTAAATTCGTTATCTCAACTTCTATACGTTGGATTTTTGTCATTTTGTTCTTGTGTTGTTCAGAATATAATAACCTATTTCCTTCTAACCCTGTGTGGAGTCTTTTGTGGTGTATTCATTGTGTTACTGTGTGCATGTGTTGCACAAATACTTTACATATTGCCTCTTTAGATAAGCCTGACTGCTCTGCGCCAACGCACAAGAGGGTGAGCACAGGCTATCTTTTAGTGTGTACTTAGCTTACCCTGATTAGAGTGGTGGTTCCTGCCTGGCCTAGGTGCATACCTCAGCCAACCAGGAATCCCAGTTCTAACACTGGTGATCAGCGGCGAGGAAAGGACTTGTGTTTGTGCAGTACCTTTGGAGCAGCTTAATTTTGGTTCCATCCTTACACATCACAAATTTGCAGTTTAAACATGCACTTAGCACATGTACTCTGTGTCTCCTAACGATTTTAATGTAAAGTGTTGCACCTGAATTAAGTATTGAAGTGCATCCACTGTAGAAATTGGAATCATATGTACTGTGTGCCTTAACATTATTAAACAATATATACTCCTTATAGGTTTGATAAAAACCATCCTCACACTATTAAAATGTATTTACTTTAGAAATGAGAAAGGCTCATGTAATGTGTGCACTAATGTTTCATATTTGCATTTATACTGTAGTTCTTAGTCACATCTAAATATGTGCACTCAAATTATTTCATCTGTATGCAATAGGTAATATGAATCTAATGCAATGGCATTTTAGATTCATTTGTGGTTGAATGTGCACACGTATATTAAATGTTCACCATTGATTTAATACGTTAAACTTGTCCTAGCTAGGCCCTCATTTATTTCTGCATGAAATGCTGTTTTCCATTTTCTGCTTACATGTCTTTTTACTTGCAGGTACATTCACATGGTTTGTTAGTTTGAGAATAGATGTAACACTCTTCTAGCAATAGAGAGAGCCTGAGAAGAAGACCTTGGTAAGCAGGGCTGGACTGGTAACCCAAAGCAGGCCTGGAAAATTTTGTCAGACCAGCCCCATATGTTGCGTAGAGGGTGAGCGCAGCGTGCGAGCCCGACCACTACAAGGAAGGTTTGGGGGGTTTCTCCCCTCAAGAAAAGTTAGGGAAAATAGCAAAAATGGTGCATTCTGCAACACATTTTTCAATATATATTTAATTGTATTTAATTGTATTAGCTTTTAAAGCATAGTAAATGATGGGCTTACAGTACACCAGGATAGAACAATCTTTATTGGGAACCTTCAATGGTTCCCTCACTATCACCCTCCAACAGTGCCCTCATCGCTCCATAGCCCCTCTCTCACATATATTTTATTTGTTTTTAGTGCCTCTCATACCAGATTATGGTGTTGGAGTGCTTTACATCAAATACTCATAGAGACAATCAATAATATGTGTGTAAGTCAATGTATAGAAAATGTTACATAAGCCAAAGGGAACCACAAGGTGTAGGTATTTTTAAGAGTGCTTGGGCTGGATAACATCCCTTTTTTAGCAACATTAGAATAATGAAAGACATAACTTTCTAAGTTGTACCGTGTAGTTTGCATGCAGCTCTTTGATGTCAGTTCATAGCTCACTGTGCTAAATTACTATTGTAACTTATGAACTGCACAGTAACAAAAGGATCTCTGTGACAAAGGAGTAACCCATAGAGCTATGCACATAAATTACACTTATGTGATCTGCGTGGTACACATTCTTTGCAGCAGGCATATTAACCCTCTGCGTTACCTTAGATGAGTCAAAACTGTCACTAGACAAAATTCCAGCTCACTCCAGCAGGAAGATTAATCACCAGCGATATCTTGACACTTTTATTGTCGCTGAAAATAACTCTACAGTGGGTGCTTTTAAAATGATACCATTTTCAAAGCACAGGGAGGCTGGAAATGAAAGTGAGTGGTGTGAGTATTATGCTGGCCTGCTGATTTTGTTACTGGGGCCGACATTACAGCATTGCTGAAAAACCGCCCCTGTAACAAATAACTGTCCCGCAGTAACAAAACCAGCCCCCCACCCTTCCAGTCTACCGGGGAAATGCCCAATGCCTGGTACAGCCAGTCCAGCCTTGTTGGCAAGGAGCATGGAGAGCCAGAGTGTCAACTGAAAGTTTCCATTTGATCGATTTTGCAAAGGCTCACAGGTATCAAGGACAATATCATTGCCAGGTTTGGCCTGGGATATTTGGTGAATGTTGCAGCTCACAAAATGAGAATGGAAAGGACAATGAAGCCCCTGATGATGCAAACAGAGAGGGTGCTGCTTTGGAGATTTTCAAGGTCATAACTGGTGTTCATACTGTCTGAGGATACGCCACTTTTCCTTTGGACTTTGAGAGGTTTAGACCTCTATGCTTATTCCCTTTGACTCTTGATGAGTGTGACTTAGGCTAACACTCATTTTCCTTTCCCGAAAAGACTCTTGACTGATCTTCTGAAATGCTGACACCTTCCCTCACCTTCTCGTACTTTCCTGCATTTTCCTATTTTTCTTCATTTCCATTAGTTTTTTAGATCGTTTTAGGGTTTAAACCACCCTCTTTAGTTTGGACTTAACATAGATGATTTTAGACTTCACCCATGTATAGGTATAACCAGAAACACATCTCTGAGCATCAAATTCTATTATTGATCTTTTGTATTGCTCTGACCGAACTTCTTGTCTGCCTTATTCTGGTACGCTGAACTTCTTTAGGAGGTTGGGTTATCCAGTTGTTCTTCTGTATCTTTACAGCATGGTATTGAGATTTGTTTACCTTAACCTGGCTGCTACCTTTTAAAAAACCTTCTTAACTATAATCACTGATTCCTGGTCCTTACTGTGTAACCAAATGTGATTGTTTGATTAACTCCCTTTACCTCTCAGTCGGCGAAAAAGGTCCACCATATAATAACGGTAAGAGGGTTGGCCCTGCGCTGAATCACCATACAGTAATTCATTGTTCACTACCACACTATACTAAGACCAATACAAGTATTTTTTCAATTCTTCCTAATTGGCCTTTTGTTTTTTTCTGCTAAATTATGTCTCAATCTGGAGAAGCTGCACCTGATGTTGTGGAGTTTAATCTGGCCCAGTTAGAATCTTATACTGTGGCTCAGATGAAGATCTTTTATAAGGAGCTTCAGGTCTCTATGAGAGGCTTCAATAGGAAGGTGGCGCTGCAAAAACCTTAAGGGCCTGGACGGAGACCCAGGTTGCAAGGGATGATGGCCTAGATAAGGAGCAGGCAATTCCTGATTTTGGAGTTTGGGGTGGCTCTGGAACTGCATGTATGGGGGGCAGCAACTTGTCAGAAGCAGTGATGGTTCCCAGAGCAAGGAGCAGGGTCTCCTCCAGGAATCTGTTCGCAGAGAAGCTGGCAGACAGGAGGGAGGAAAGAAAGCTGAAATTGGAGCTTTCTGAGATTGAGAAAGAGCATGCTCTGGCTGAGAGGAGGTTAGCTCTAAAGGAGAAGAAGCTCTCCCATGAGTGGAGCCTCGGGGAGCTAGATGTAAGAGACCTGGTGGAAGTAGATTCCAGCTACAGTAATGGTGGTAGCATACCTGTCTTCACATGAGTCAAGGTTCAGAATACCAAAAGATTTTATTGCCCAGTTATGGGGTTTGCAGCCTATGAAGAGGTTCTAAGAGTGCACAAAGTCCCAGAGGAGTTCTGGAGTGGTAGTCTATGGAGGTACATGCCCACAGTGGGGAGGGGCACTTTTCTTATAATACAGGTGGAGGACCAGACATACTACACTGCAATGAAGTGATAAGCATAGACAATGATTTAGGGCCAGCCACAAGCTATCCACACAGAGCTGTGTTGATTGCTTGGACTATGCTGGCAAGGCATTGAAGTTCTGGGTGAGGGGCAGCAAAGTAGATGATAATTCAGGCTGTACAACTTAATTTTAAAGGCGCACATGCTTGATCTATGCTTTACAGAGCTGTGCCAACACCTGGTGGATAGTAAGCTTTCTGACCCCAGGAAGCTTGCTGAGGAGGCGGACATCTGGGTCAGCACAAGAGTGTCCAAGAAAGCATCTGGAGGGGACTCCCAAAAGGGTAGTCAGGGTTCCCCCCAGAAGAAGGAGGGGGGAGATAACAAGACAGAGTTTTCAAAAGGCCCCCAAAACAACTCACAGGGGAAAGGGGCTGTTCTCATTTCCAAACTGACCACCAGAAGAAAAACTACCCTGAAAGAGGTCAGCAGCCCAATCCCATTAAGTTCCATGAGTGCTACGAGTATGGACACTACAAGGAGGATCCTAAGTGTACAAAAAAGCACCACCACCCACTGGAGGAAAGATTCCAGGGGTGGCTAGTGTAGTGCTGTGGGAGGAGTTTGTCACAGTTAATAGGGCGGAGTTTAGTGGGTTTACCCTAGTGTCCCTAAGTGACAGTGAGATGGTTCCTAAGATCCATGTGCCTTCAAATACTACAAAGTATATATAATAGTTCACCATCAATTGGTAGGGCATGGAGGCTCTGAGGGATACAGGAGCCAGTATGACTCTGGTAAGGAGTCAGCTGGTTTCCCCAGAGCAGGTAATTCTCAATGCATTCCACCAAGTAGTGGTAGCTGACAATAGTGAGGGACATTATCCTGTGGTCCTTGTTCCATTTGAGTGTGGGGGTTTCATGTCTTCAAATGTTGCAGTGCCTGCCATGCCTGTGGATTGTTTGTTGGTTAATGACCTTGAGCACACTACCTGGAAGGAAGAGGAGCACAAGTCTCTTGTGGAGATGTTGGGGTTACCTGATTGGATCTGTGCCACAACAAGGTCCATGGCTGCCCAGGATGGGAGTCAAAAAGGGCTGGAGCCTGGAATAATGGCCCAGCCAGCTGCTAAGAAGGGGAACGGCAGGGGTGTGGGAAAACAGCCCCTGAATGTACCTCAAGTGAGGAGGATGGGGCACCTGCGGTGGCTGCCCCGAAGCCCACTGATGAGGGCATTGCCCCCCTTGGTGACCTTACTGTCATTCCTGTATGGCATGTAGAAAGAGGACCCACCAAGGAGGAGTTCTGTAGGGCACAGAGAGTGTCTACCCCTTGAGGTCATGAGGCAACAGACTGAAGCTCAAACAGAAGGTGATGCCTCTGGTGGTTGCCACATTTTACTGGGAGGACACCCTCCTTTATAGTGAGCCTAAGTTTCCTGTGTATGGGACAACAAGGGCCCTGGTGGTCCCCAAATGCTGCAGGGCCTTCTAACTAGAGCTGGCTCACAAACAAATCCCCTGGCAGGACACCTGGGCCAAGACAAGATCTTTGCAAGGCTTGTCTCACACTTTTATTGTCCCAGGATCAAGACTTCCTTAGATACATTCTGTAGGGATTTTTTGACCCGCCAGGCTAGCGGGAAGACAGGGCAGGGGCTTAAAGCCCCCCCCCCTTAACCCACTGCCTGTCATTGGCACACCCTCTGAGTGGGTGGGCATCAACATTGTGTTGAAGCTAGATAAAATAAAATAGTCACAGACACAGGTGAATTTCAAAAGCAGCTTAATACGTATATACGTGGACAGATGGCATGGAAAACCAAATGGCCGAATTGAAGAAGTTTAACACAATCTTTCATGCTCCCAAACCACAAAAGACGTTTCATTATATGTCACAAGAATAATAGAGTTTCACAGCAGCTGTGGACTAATATATCACGTGTCCATGCAACAGACAGTTCAGGTTACACAATTATTAGATGCAGTGCCAATCAAAAGAAGCTAATATTGAGTGCTACCTGCATGTGTTTGAGGGTAAATGGATGGCCACACCCTTCTGCTTACCGGCTCCTGTGAGCCTGACCCGCACTCCGCTCGTTCACTTGAAAAGAAGGAACAACGATGTAAAATACAGTTGCACTTTTATTAAGCAATTCAGAAACACAGAAAACAGTTCAATTTAAATGTTGCCCATCAACACATGAGCAGGATGGAAAATAAAGGCATCGACAATGTTATAAATCAATTGTTCAAGTGAAGCAGAAATGTATATCTATATATCTTTCTATGAGCAGCTGCCCAAGGGGCAACCCTGAATTTAAAGGTGATGAATAGGATAGTGCCTAGAAGGCTAATCTTTTCTTAAGAAAACAACACCATTCAAGACTACGCAGTTTAAGCTAAGATAAATGCAATGGCTTGGGTTTGGATGAGCTAAATTAGATAGACTGACAAAGCCAAAAGGCAAATAATCAGATAGGCTGACAAAGCCAAAAGGCAAATAATCAGATAGGCTGACAAAGCCAAAAGGCAAATAATGAGATAAGAGCATTACCACCTTGGAAGTAGAAGTTCTAGGCCCAGTCAGGATGACGATCGATCGGGAACCCTCACCATGCAACTAGGCAGTGGTTTGAAGAGTTCGGGGCGTTGGCCTAGGTGTAGACCTTTTATATGGCTTAATGCAGAAGTGCTACCCATGTCTGACGTGGGTCCTGACGTGGGCCCTTGACCGCACGCTTACAGTAACTGTGGAAAACTTTATGTAGAACTGAGAAGTAGTATCATGGTGAAACTAGGGGCTTTTAGCAGGTGGTCAGTGCTCTTGACCGCAGAAAGTAAACA
Organism: Calotriton arnoldi; assembly: GCA_963921515.1. NCBI lineage: Eukaryota > Metazoa > Chordata > Amphibia > Caudata > Salamandridae > Calotriton > Calotriton arnoldi. Next base: position 203,229 of record CAWUFW010005441.1, read on the forward strand.
AAGGATAACTTTTACCGTAAAATGCTCAGAAATTAATATTTTATATATTATTTCTCTGTCACGTTGCCGTCTTTTTCAGTTTCAATTAAGCAAGCGCGGAAAGTTTCATAACTAAAAATATTGCCAACCTTGCTTGTGAAACAGCCAGATGTACCAGCAGAATGTCACGTACGTGTGGGCTAATCTTATTCTCGTAACTGTGGAAATTTACAAGGGGGGGCTAGTGTCGCGGTGGATGGCACAGGTCCCTGCTGTCAGATCAGTGAAGCCTGCGAGATCTGTTTTATTAAAAAATGATAGCAAGAGACACTGGGCTCTGTGGATCTATATGTATGTATCTGGGAAGGTATGCTTGGGCCTATATGTGGGTATCTAAGAAGGTGGGCTTGGGCCTATGTGTGATGTGCTAAGAGGATGAAGGAAAGTGGACAACTTAGGACATCTATTAGGGCCTAACTGGTGGGGCCTATCTGGGAGTGTCATGTTTGATGGGTAGTGCAGAGTGAGACGTGGGTTTCTTGTTAGATGGTAAAACGGGACCCTACTTCATTTCCCTCCTCTTGTTCATTGTTGAACACATCTCTGATATAATACTTTGCTGGACCCTCTGGTGTCTGGTGCATGCTGAGTGGGTCGTTAACGTACAGGCACGAAGCCTGGGGAGGCAATTCTGGTGTTATGGTAACATATTCTCCGCCATCATTGCCAACTAACTGGTCATACTCGTTAGTGTCATGCTCCTCCTTCAAGGCGTATCTGTGTGACGGAACTGGTGGAGCTGTGGGTGCGTTGGGAGAAGCGTCAGGGGCAGCTAGTTCTGTGAATTGTACGTGGGTCAGCCCATTCCCATCCCCAGGAACGCAGTCCATGTCCTGATAATGTGCATTCTGATGAATTCCTGTGTTAGCGTAATTCATCCCTACCACTTTGGTGCTACATCTGTTGACACATCTCATTATCACCTGTGCACCGCAGCACACCAACATTAACACACAACAAATAGGTAACACAATTTTCAAGATAGCAGATAGCCATGAAGGCATCCAGTCCAAGTTGAACCAGTCCGTAATAGGATCTGCAGCGGCACCGCCCTCGTCACGCATCTTTTTTCCCAGATTGCCCAGGTCCTCAATGGCCTTAGCGAGTGACCCGTTAGCGGCATCATTTGATGGTATGAACGTGCAGCAGCTTTTCCCTATGGAAGCGCAAACCCCTCCCTGCATAGCTGTGAGCTGATCTAGAACATATCTATGCTCTAGAACCATAAGCCTTATAGGCCGTAATTCTTCCTGTATTGCGTTGAACCCATCTCGGGTGTTATTTATCAGAGTCATTAGTTCGTAACGTGTGACCTGCAGCCATCGGGCATTAGCTGATGTTTGCCAGAGGGGCCACAGGCCCCCAAAGAATTCCTGGGCGCCATTGAACAGGCGAAATTCTTGAGGAACTTCGCTAAAGGCGTCGTTAGCAAAATACTGAGCACTCCTTCGGTGCTGGTGGAGCAGGTTGACATCACCTGTCATGGGGTGTTCAAGCACTTGGTAAATGTTGGATGCCGGGACAACGAGATGCAGCTCATGCATAGTGACCATGGTGCATAGGCCCTTCCATTGAGGAGGCAACTGGAGATAGAGGCGTTCTCCGCATGCCCAAAAGATGTCCATGAGGCCGGAGGTGCCGTCTTGGAGGTACAAATTAAATATTGTTGTGTTGCAGTTGGTGTTGCTGCCCACAGCGCGTGTGCCATTACCTAGGAAGCAAAGAAGAGGATGTTTTAGCTTGTATGCTTGTTTCCATTTGTATGTTGTATCTTTACCAAAGGTATACCTTCTTGTTTGCTGTGCCCATACCTCTTTGCACTGAGTCTCAACATCCCAATCAATATCATGATATTGATTTGTATCTACACCTGGTGTATTGAAAATTGGTGTCCCGAGGGAAGCAGCCTTACATGAGAGGTTGTGTGGGCCATGCCACCTGTTTTTAAAATAAATATTGGCCTGGAGATGTAGTGCAGTTCTGTAGTTACAAAAGTATTGGTATTGAGTCCTGAGTGAAGTGTCGTTTAGAATTCGCCTGCTCTCTTTTGCTTGGCATATTGGTGAGGGTGTTGTAAAGAGGAAATACACAACCTCCTTGAAGAAATCCTCATAACCCTGTATCATTATCATGGGTGTTTCAGCCATGTAATCATGTTCTAACTCCCTCTGGAATTCTCGTGTGTCTGTTATAACTTTATGTGAGATATACTTATAATCCCACGATGTGGTGTTTACAAACACAACGTCTATTTCTGCTGACAGAAGCTGGATCAGCCCGTGTATACGGCAGAGAAACAAATGGAGGAGACATTTGGCGGTTGGGGGTGGGACTTCTTGTGGAAAAATCATTTTGTCTGCGCCTACTGCATGAGGAATGTGTGAGCACACAAAACATGCTTCTTTTGATACCTTTTTCCCTATTGTAGACATGTGCCGGTACCACATGTTATCTAACAGGGCATTATGGGCTCCATGATTCTCATCGAATTTGTCAGGACGTGTGGAATGGAAGTCGGGCCTAGGATGATGGTGTGCAATGTGAACCATGGTGTCCTGGAGAGCGGTGGCCCAATCTAGTTTGACCTCAGGCTTTGGTCTACGGGTCCTCCAGAACCTTGGCCTACCTCGTTTAACTCTACGGATACTGCGGGGAGTGGAATGGCGGGGCAATTGGGGACCTATTGTGATGTCCAGAACACCATCCCATGTAGTAGTAGTAGTACTTGGGACCAGGGCAGCAGCTGTGGATGTGGGGTGTGTGCTAGTGTGTGCACTATCAGTGGTACAATCTGGGAGTTGTGGATCTTTGGTGTGGTGTGGGAAGTGTTTTCGGGCATGTGTCACTGCTGGTACAACTCGTTGTCCTGAAAATAGTGTGGTAGCATTTGCAGAATAATACAGCCTAATGGTTGTAAGATACAACATATACCAGTTGAAGGCGGCCAAGGCCACTGTAGCAATAATACAGAATGTTAGGACAAGTGAAATACATAACTTGGCATCTCCCTTATGGTCCTCAACAATAAGCACGCGATGGTCATTGTCTTCTTCATCAAAGGAGGATGGAAGCCCACTGTCTTCGTGGAGTGGTACCAAGGGTATGTCATTTCCCTCCTCTAGTCCCTTGGCTGAGGTGGTGGTGCGGGGTCCAAGCGGACGTGGCTGCGATGGATCCATGCTTTTCTCTCAGCTATTCGTACTGCAGTTGGTGATGAGTCTATCACCTGGAAGGGGCCTTCGAACTTGGGGTCCTTCCAATGTCTGACGTTTTTCCGGACGAATATCTGCGTCCCGGGACGGATTGGTGGGAGCTCAGGATCGGTGGGGCCCTTTTCTTTCCTCTTGGAAACCTGGGTAGAAAGGAACTGCGCTGCGCTGGTTAGTTGACACAGGTATTGGTAAAGTTCCACCCTAACTATCTCAGAAGATGATTCACTATCTGATTTAGGGCGTGTGGATGGAACTGTTACATTTATGGATCATCCAGTGACAAGCTGATGGGGCGTGAGGTGGTGATCCGAACTTGGGGAATTTCTTAGTGCAAAGAGTGCTATGGGTAGGCAATAAAGCCATTTCTTTCCTATTGTGGTGCTTATTTTGCTTATTTTATTTTTTAGCAAGCTGTTGAGGCGCTCACAGATGCCGTTGCTTTGTGGGTGATAAGCTGATGTCAGTTTGTGTTTAATGCCTAGCATTGTGGTCAGGGAGGAAAAGATGGCGTTTGAAAAATGACTTCCGTTGTCTGACCGGATGGCGTCTGGGACGCCCCAGCGGGTAATGACATCACGGAGTAGGAATGTGGCTGCTGCTTTGGCATCGCAGTGGACACAGGGTCCAGCTTCGATCCAGCGTGAAAATGGACACACTACTACAATGAGATAGCGGTAATTTTGGCAGCGATCAATCATGTCAACATAGTCTATGTGTAGTTCTTTGAAGGGGCCTGATGGTCTGGGAATTGTGGAGGCAACAGTTTTGAGAGTCGGGTTTGGGGAATATTGTTGACAAATGAGACACTTATTAATGAAAAGCTGTATCTGTTCATGGGCATTGGGAATGAACCAGTCTGTCTGCAAGGTGGTGGACATGTTATCTCGGGTGACATGCGTCGGGAGGTGGAGTTGGTCCAACGCCACTTGCAATAAAGCCTGTGGCATCACAGGTTTCCCTGTTATTGTTTGTCTGTAAATGAAGTCGGCGGAGTCCTGTTGTACTCCCCTCTTCTTCCACAACTCTTTCTCTTGATCTGGTGCACTTTCTTGCATTTCTCTGAGGTGTAATTGTGCAGTGTGATCATATTGCTGTGTTGTGTCAATGTCAAATGGAGTTAGTAATTGGGATGGTGTTTTTGAAGTATCTTCATTGCTTTTTGTCATGCTCTGTTGGAGGTACTGTTTGGTAAAGTAAGATGGGGGCAAATGGAACTTCTGGTGTTGTTTGAGGTGGGGGGCCTCTGGCTGCAGCCTTAGCTGCCCAATCTGCCAGGGCGTTACCTCTGGAGACAAAATCTTGGCCATTGGTGTGCGCTGCCCATTTGACTAAGGCTACTTCAGCTGGTAGTGTAAGGGCCTCAATAAGTTCCTCTAGTAACATCTTGTGAATGACAGGTGTACCATCTGATTTAAGGAAGCCACGCCTCTTCCAGCGAAGGATGCTGGAGTGTGTTGTTGTGGTGACGTATGCAGAATCGGAGTAAATTGTAATGCGGTCATCAGCTCCAATGTTTAAGGCAGCTATGAGGGCTACCAGTTCAGCTGCCTGGGCAGAATAATGTGATGGTAATGTAAGCTGCTGTACAATGTCTAGGGAATCAGAGGAATCATTCTGCTGTGCTCTAACTACTGCAGCTCCTGTGTACCTGACTCCTGTTTCTTGATCAATCGTAGAGGAGCCATCAACAAAATATACAGTACAGTTTGGCAAGGGATCCTCTTTTGCTGCTCCTGACTCATCTGGTGAATATGTGGCACAGTCATGGGGGTCATCATCTGAAGTGGCAATGGGATGGGCGAAAAATGTGGCAGGGTTTACTGTGTGGCATTTGACAATTTTCAGAGAAGGCAATGACAGTATGACTTCGTAACCTGACACTCTCTGTGTTGTTAAAGTTGTCTTGGCTTTTTGTATTATTGCAAAGACGGCATGTTCGGTGTACATAGTCAGTGGGGAACCCATTACAATGGGGGTGCTTTTCTCAACAGCAAACGCTGCGGCAGCAAGGGCTTGCTCGCAGGGGTAATGACCTTTCATGACAGCGTCCAGCATGCCGCTGAAGTAGGCAATGGGCTTATGGCCCATGGGGTATTTCTGGGTGAGTACTGCCGTCATGACTAGACCATCACAGTGGGTGAATAGGTAGAATTCTTTTGTGTAATCAGGTGATCCTAACACTGGTGCATTTGTTATCTCATCTTTGAGCTGGGTGTAGGCTGTTCTCATTTCAGGTGTCCACTCAATTTTGTTGTGTCTGTCTTTGCCCATTTTCACTGCTTTTAGCAATGGGGCAGTTATTGTTGCGAAATCAAAGACCCACTGACGGACATAATTACTAGGCCGAGGAATTTTTGCATGTCTTTAACTGTTTGGGGTTCAGAAGTGCCTTTTATTGCCTCAACTCGACCTGGAGTGACTTGTCTGCCTGATGCTGACAGTAGCTGACCTAGATAGTGTACCTCTTTTTGGCAATATTGTAATTTTTGTTTGTCAACCTTGTATCCTCTTTGTGCTAGGGTGGTCAGTAAGGAGATGGTGTCTTTCCTGCATTGTTGTTCTGTGGGGCTGCAAAGCAGTATGTCATCGACATATTGCAGTAGGGTGCTGTCACATTGGAAATTGGACAAGTATGTTTTGACAACTCTGTTAAACACGCTAGGGGACTCACAGTACCCCTGGGCCAATCTTCGGTATGTTAATTGCACATTACGGAATGTAAAAGCCAATAGGTATTGGCTGTCTGGGTGCAGGGGAACGCTAAAAAAAGCATTTTTCAGGTCGATGACAGAAAAGTACTGTGCATCGGGGGGGACGTTCGTGAGGATGACAGAGGGGTCTGGGACGATGGGGAACTCTGGTACAACTATGTTGTTAACGGCACGAAGATCATGAACTAGACGCCATTGATTTGTCTTTCCCTTACGCACAGGAAAAAGGGCCGTATTACAAGGAGAGATACAAGGATATATTACTCCTTGATCCAGTAATGCTTGTATGGTAGGGGCAATACCCTCCTCTGCGGCCTTGGACAAGGGATACTGTTTTATTCTTGGCAGGATAGCGCCTTGTTTGAGAGTTATCTTAAATGGCGTGGCAGAGCTGATAAGGCCTACATCGTTTGGGCCTGTTGTCCAAAGATGTGCTGGTACTTGGGCCAAATCTGCCTCTCGGACAGAGTCATAGCTGGGGGTGACGGTTGGTGTTCTAATTTCCACTGTCACTGAGACGGGCACATTGTTTTGATAGATAATCTCAGTTTTGGAGTAGTCTTCAGGGGATCCAAATAACTGGGCATCTGAAATGTCTCTGACCACTCCTTTAGGTTCAATGAAAATGACACAAGCCCAAGTATGAGCGTTGTTATCCCCTGCCAGGAATGCGCCGTAGGTGGGTGTTATCTCAAGGGCGCATATGTCAAGGGTCAAGTTTTTGTCTGATACCTGTGAGCCTGATGCTTGGGGTCTGAAGAGAAATTCTTTTGGTAACTGAACAGTGAGGCCTTGTAATTCGGGAGTGGTGGCGACAATAGTGTGGACAGCTGTAGAGAAGGCGTGCTCGTCCACTGGACGTGCTCTGACCTGGCTGTTTAAGGAAGACTGTGCAGTGACTGCCATTATCCTAGTTAGTGGGGTACCTGGTATGGAGCAAATCATTGTTCCATTGTCATCAAAGTGGATAGTCATGTTTAGTTTGGCCATGAGGTCACGTCCTAAGAGATTGACTGGGGACCTGGGTGAATAGAGCAGTGGCTGTTCCACTACATGGCCTCCTATCTCAATTGATACTGGCTTGGTGAAGGGGACCCTTGCTATTGCACCAGAAAATCCCTGTGTGTCCGCTATTTGGTCAGAAATGGGCAGAGGGCCACCTGTAATGCAGGAGTATGTGGCACCTGTGTCAACAAGAAAGCTATATGTTTTGTTATTTATCGTAACACAAGCAATAGGGTCCTCTTCGGTATTGCTAGTGCATGACAAAATTGGGCACACAAGAGTTGTCTGTGGGCTGTCCTAGCCAGTGTATCCTCCAGCCTGATATTGCTGGATGGTGCCCTGGGTAAAGGGGTTGTTGGGGGCAACAATCGTTCCTCCTATGGGTACATTGTTCTGGGTTTGGGGGACCACTTGATAAGCAGGTACTTGCTGTGGCTGTGGCTGTTGCATTGGAACCTGCACTTGCTGGACAGTTGGCTGAACCTGGGCCATTATGGGCGCTTGGAGCTGCACTTGTTGCTGCTGTGCTGGTTGGGCATAAGAGTATAGTATTTGGGGCTGTTGAAGGTGTTGTTGCGTGCGCTGCTGTTGTTGGAATGGTGCTGGTGCTTGGTAACCGGGACCCATGTATTGCTGACCCATATCACGCATTTTACTGTGGCAATCTCTTTGTATGTGGCCTGGTTTCTGACAATAGTTGCAGATGAGCGGTGGGGTCCCTAGTCCTGGCTGTTGTGGAAACCTCTGCTGTCCCATCCCTCGCCCTCTTCCTTGTACACCTGTGTTCCTGTTCATATTTTGTCTGTTATTGTAGTAGGGCTGTATGTTGGCACTGTAAGCGGGTGGTGCTGGCATATATTGTAAAATTGGCTGTGGTTGTGGCTGGACATACTGTATGGTAGGCTGGGGTTGGGCTTGTATGTATTGTACGGCAGGGGGTTCTTGAACCTGTTGTGGGGCAGGTTGGGCGTTGCCTGCAAGAGCATTCATGGCAGCCTGGGGGAAGGATGTTACTGCCGTCATCTGAGTGACCGGTGCTGCAAACATGACTGTGTCTGCATTGTCTTTTTCTTATTCAGTTTCTGCTGCACCAATTTGGCAGCAGCATTCTCTATGGCCAGCTGTCTATTCTTCTCATGTTCCTGCCTCTTCTTGCAGTAATGTATAATGTGGTCTTGTATCTCAGCCCATGGCTTACATTCCATTGCTACTATGCCATCTAATTTTTCCTGCACTTCGGTGGGCAGACCCTTTTTTATTGTGTGATAAAATAGTCTTTCGTACCCTCCTGCTGCATCCCATCGTTGCCCTAACTCCTGATGCCATTTTTCTTTCATTCTGGAGAGATAGTTGGCAGGGTCTTCATTTGGTTGCATGGTCTGTGACAATAGAGCCCCAATATCGGGAACATCAGGGAATTTCCTGCGCAACTCAGCCCATGCTAGTGTTCTAATCTCATTAAAGGAAACACCATCATGTTTGGTGTTTGTTTTTGTAAGATTGGCATGAACACGTGTGAAGAGATCTTCTGCGTCTTCTCCGATAAGGGAGATCAGCAGGCTTTTTACATCTCCTATAGCTATGTTGTTACCTGTGGTGTAATTTTCAAAGGCCGCAATCCATTTTCCCGCACCCTCAGTAAGGGGTGGGAGATTTTTCTTGAGATTTTCTTTGTCTAGTGTAGACCACGGAATATAGATGGGGGGATCGGTGACATTTTTGTACAGCAGTGGCATTTGGCGCGTCACTCCTATGCGTCGCACTGTAGGTCCTGTAGTGTCATGCTGGCGGGCATATTTTTGCCAGACCTTTAAACTCTCTCATGTACTCATAGTCCCAATCCTCATCTCCTAATCCTTTGAGGATACATTCAACTGCTGTTGCCATGTACTGAGGCTCAAAAGAGCCGTCTCTTGGCCAAGGGAGCATTTGCGGTGCTAAGGGCTCTGACCAGCCTGCCAAGTCGTCTGAAAAGGGGTTAACTGCATAGTCTGAGCCTTCCCCTAATGTCACTATCTCATTGGGAGTGAGATCATTGCTAGTTTGTGGTACACATGGTCTGCTGAGGCTCATGTTGTGTCTATTTTTCATCCTAACAGTAGGCAAGGAAGCAGAGCCCGAGACGTCATATAGTATGTCGTCTGGGCGCCCATGTGTCCCCAAGACTTTAAGTTTCTGTGCTTTGGTGGTCCTGCCCTTCCTTCTTACCACTGGGTCTTGTTCCTGTGGGTGTTCACAATATATGGGGAGTTCACCAAATAAGGGATTGTGACCTTCTCGTACCAGTGGTGGTGTCCTTTCAGGCCCTAAAGCTGTTGGGGATTGGTAGGCTTGGTGTGTGTTGGTGACTGTTTGTGTTATTCCAGAGGCGGCAGCGTCATAGTGGTGGGGGTGCTCATTATGGAGAGATTGTATACTCCCTTCCCCATTCCCACTGATACCTGTCCGTGGGTGGTCCTGCATGCGCTGGTGCAGTGTGGGTGGTTGTGGTGGTGCTGGAGAGTTGACCTTAGCGATCAGGTCTGCAAATGTTTTCTGCATGTTCTCTAATTTAAATGACATGCGTCTCATTGTGTCTATCTGTCCTGTGTGGCTGGGTGGTTGATGCATGTGTGACTGTTCTCTTTCGGGGTGCTCTGGCGAGATACTTTCCAGGCTGATGCTTTTGCTCAAGTCTGCACTTGATCTCCAATTCTGGTATGGGGTGGGAAGACCTGTGAGGGGGGCATGCTGTCCCTCAGTCATGCACAGTAAGGGTGAGTTGTGGAACTCAATGAGCTGCTGCTGCTCTGTCATAAGGCCAGATCCTGGTCCCTTACCCAAGGGTGCAGTGGAAGTGAAGGGCAGGCTAGTTTGGGGTGGGAGGCACGAGCTTGGGAACAGGTGCGTGCCGGTGTCAAGGAAGGGATTGGTGTCAGCGGCTTGTTTAGTGCCGGTGTCACGGAAGGCATTGCTAGGTGTACGTGAATGGCGAGATGATGCTTGAGAGGCAGAGTCAGAGTCTTCCTCATCCTCTTCACCTGGGCGTTGTTGTACAGTATTGACAGCTGGTGTAAATTTTAGTGACAGTTGTGCATCTATAAGGCCTGGGAGACCTGATGCTGCTGTCTCCATTATTGTACCATGGGTAACGGGCATGTGTATGTTCTGACGTTCAGTCAGGCGCGGGTACACATCACCGGTGGGCAGGGGTGGAGTCGGTGGTCTGTCCATGCGGTGATACGGGTGACTGGGTGATGTGTGGGAAGTCTGGAATTCATCCGTTTGTGTGATGTGTATATCTGGACCGAGGTGTGGTGAGGAAGATGCATCATTTGGTAGTGGTTGGAAACCAGCAGCCGGAGAATCATTAGTGGTGACTGCTAGATCTGGTTGCTCCTTGTGAGTGCGTTCGGTATACATACCGCTGAAGTGGTAAGGCGGAGGAGGCGGTGGAGCATTGGGTATGGCTGGGTGTGTCAAGTCAGAGTGAGTTTGAGCCTTGTCTTTGAAAATTCGCCAGAGATCTAAAGTAGCCTTTCTCTTCTGTAACTTAGTGCCGGAGTACTTAGTGTCTAGGAAGGTGGTGGAATGCTCTAGTATGATTGGATCAAAGCTCCCTTCTGACGGCCAGGGATGACTCATCTTGGAGGTACGCTTATGTAATTCACGGCAGTGCTTTAGTATATGATGTTCTTGGCCTCCAAATGTTTTTAAAACATGTTGCAGTGGAGTGGCCATGTTGGTGTGTCTAACGCAGAGCGCTCTAGGCAAGGCCTGAACTAAAGGAGTGCGTGTTTCAGGTGCTAGGGACAATGTCTCTGATGAGTTCTTGCGCTACTGCCTGAATGACAATATCATACACACCCTCCTGCAAGTCTCGCTCTTGTGCTAGAGTATAAAGAGGGAAGCGAAGCTGGCCGTCAAAGCAAGCTTCAGCAATATAACTTTGGAGTGGGTGCCTTGGCCATGTGCTAGATAGTATGGCAGTGAGTAGTGATCCAGGGGGACGTATGATAAAGAAGATGTGAAAGTGGGTGGACGTTTTATACACTGTAGAGCTCAGTATGCCATTCATGAGGAGTTATTTTAAAACACAATGCTTTTGAAGGTGAATGTCGCTAGTTTAGAAAGGGATTCAATTAGGTGTCAGGTGAGGGTTCAGCATCAGGAGAGTGTTGAGTGTCAGAAGTAGGGGGAAGGGCGTCTTTTACTAGTTCCTCTCCTATGGCACTAATAATAATGTGGTATAATGTTTTCCTTAAGTCCAGTTCCTCTGGTCCGGTGTATATTCCGTTAGGGGAGAAGTCAGGGAATTGGAGCTGGTTGCGAGAGAGAGCAGCAATGATCTTGCTTTGTAGCGGGTTGCGCGGATAGGATGTGGTTAATGTGGTAGGTATCTCCAAGCCTGGCGCTATTAAGCAGATGCGTATGTAAATGCAATCCGGTGTTTTATGAACAGAGGTACCTAAAATCCTGTTCATGGGGACCAGTAATACCTGAGGGACAAGAGTGTTCCCTGAAATGTCAGTGCTTGCAAGGTTTTGGTTCTTTGACTTTGGTGGCAATGGGGTGCGGAAAGGACGGTGCTAGTGAGAGTGTTATCTGCTGTGCATGGGTATAATCAATCCCTAGAACTTGAAATATAGTGAGAAGGACAGTGCTTGCTAAAGGTGTAACGTGGACAAAGGAAGATGGGTGACCAGTGGAAAGACCTACAACGTGATTATTGACTAGATATACAAAAATGTGAGATGCTGTGCTATCAGGGGAAGGGTCACTCATTCCCTACAGTGACTGGAAGTGCGGAGGTGGGCAGGCAGGGGGAGTGTTAGACCTGTCAGCCCTAGGGTGGTCTTGCCCTGTTTTTTTCCCTTTTTGCGCCTCATTTTTGCCACCGTGTTTTTACTGGACCTAGGTCTCCGGGCGCCTTACCACTGCTAACCAGTGCTGAGGTGCAGGTGCTCTCTCACTCAAGATGGCTGCCACAGGCCCCTGCTCCTGCAGAGGGGCCTTGCACACATACACACTAGTAGCCAGGGTCAGGCTGGGACATAGGGATACAGTATCCATCCCGTCCCCGCCTCTGGGCCACATAGCCAGACATGTGGAAGGTTCCAGAACCTTCCGGGCTGTGGGAGGAGTTATGTTTTGCCGCCTTTAGGAGGGTCACCTGACCTAGGGGTATAAGAGGCTTGGAGGGAAATCTTTTAGTCAGTTGGGGCACCACTGATCCTGGGAGAACCTCTGCCGGAGTACAGGCTGTAGGGCCTAGGGGGGAGACCTACACTACTGCTGCTGACAAGGCTTAGGCACTGCTGTAGTAAGTTAGCTGAGGAACTCCCACCACCCACTGACCTGGCCCAGCGTGAGGGGACCCAGGGAACCACCTTCAGCATGCTGGGAAGTACCATCCAGCACCCCAAGAACCACCAACTCATTCCCCCCCTCATAAGAAGAAACCCCCAAGAAGCAACCAAACAAGAACTGCCGCAAGAAACCTTAATTTGTAAGGCCTGACCGACCAGCAAGGCCAGAAACCTGAACTGCCAAACTGGGGATCACCAGGTAAAGCGCCGTGCCCTGAAGCGCTAGACCTTCACCCCCTATCTAAATCCTGCCTGCTGCTGGGCTGTCCCCAAAACCCTTTCCAGTCAGCCCCTGCCAGCCTGCCGCCAGCGCGCACCACGCCGCACCTCCACGTGGGAGGAATCACTCTGCAGCCACTGACCTCGAGGCTGGGATTTGCCCTTGCGGCCGTCGCCGCGTGTGAGGAGCTGCGGGGGGTAGCGAGGCCCTCCCCGAGGCCGGGGAGGTGAGGTGCGCCGTCCGCGCCCCCCACCGAAGGTCCGGAGTGTGGGAGATCACCGCCGCGGCCCAGGGACCCTCGCGTGAAGAAGTCGCGGCCCAAAGATCACTGCTGCGGCCCAGGGGCTCGCGTGAGGAAACTGAGGCCTAGCGAGAGGAACGAGGCCTCCAGGCCCGCTGACGCCGTTGCCAGGAGACCGGGGATGCCGACCGCGTCATCGGCCGCGCCCCCGGGAAGGCCGCGCAACGATTGGGCGCCGGCTCCCGCCACGCCCCCAGCGCCGACGGAGGCCGGAGAAGAGCTCCGAATCAACAGAGGGAGATGGGAAGCCGTCCGGAGAGGACTGCCGGCTCCCGCTCCCTTCCCCGCAATCGCCCCATCTGACCACGGGGGCTGGAGGAGAGCGATACCGGCCCCCCAACGACCCGCAATACCGGCCGGAAGGCCGAGGACCCCAGTCCGGGCCCCGCCCTGCAAAACACGGGCCGGCCCAGAACGGAGTCAGTCGCGCTGGAGAGCGACCAACGTACACACTGCAGGTGAGCCCGGGAGGCCCCTAGGGCACGCAAGAACGCCACTGGGGGCCGGGGGCCACCATTACCCTATTGATAACAAGGGGGAAGTCATCAAGCCTTATACCCCCGAGGCGAGGCCCCGGAGAGGAGTGGGCCTGGCCTAAATTAAACCCTGAGAGACACAGAAGTCCTCATTTACAGGAAGGCCCCAGAATAAAGGACATGTTGAGGGGTTCCCTAAGTTGTTCACCAGTCTCATCGTTACACCTGCTGTAATTACTGTCTAGGCCTGATGCATATGCTTATAATTGCAAGGCTTTACCTAGTGTGAAGGTGCTTAATTGAATTGAGCTGAAGTGTACACCGCCAAGAGTTGAAGTGTTTTATGTTGCAGGTGTACCGGAGTTGCGACGCCCACTGTACTGAATGTGGGTGCGCCTAGATTAATGCAGGCCCTGTTTGAAATGTAACGTGAAATGCCATTTATAAGTAATTGAATATTCATGAGGTGAACTGCATGTTTTAGGCCCATGTTTTATTATTGCACCCTGTGATCATTATTGGTGCTACGTTTAGGAGATGATTCCTGCGGCCTTTTAGTGGCCTACAATGTTGATGAGCTATGATGCTTTAATGAAAGTACGCACCAGTTGAGTAATGCAATGATTTTAAATGTTGACCTGAATTAATCTGCCTCATCTGATGCTGCATTGATTTATATAAAAGATCTTGTTTTTAAATACACAAGCCTGGTGTGGTGTCACGTTATTGCGTCCGCATTCCTGAGTCAAAGTAAGAGTGTGCTGCACAACTGCCTTACACATTGCCTTCGGGTGCTTTCCCGCCTCGCGCCATGCTACCGTGCCGGACTCGGTAACCCCGTTTCCAACAGGGAGGCACAATGAGGACGTCTGGTGCAGGGTCCTCCAGGTCCACTGAATAGTCCTGCAGGAGTGCCACGAGGAATGGGGACTCGTTAGCAGGGGACGGTGGTTGGTATAGAGCACTGCTAGAGGCTGATGCTGATACTGTGGGAGAGGCAGGGGTGGTAAGATTAGGGAGTGGTGCCTCTTCAGAGGATATCGTGGAGTGTGCGGAGTCAGTACTGGACTCTACGTCTATGTGAATGACAATGGGAGAATTAGCAAAATAAACAGAGGAACTCAATGATGGTGGGGAGCGAGAAGAGGAATTGGAGGAGTGGTCAGGCCACAGCAGATCCGGGCGAGTGGTGTCTGGTGGTGGTGGAGGCTGGGAGGAAGCGGTGGCTGAGGGAGGTAAGTCTGTGAGAGATAAGAGGGAAAGGCGTATTTCAGTGGTGGGTGTAAAGGTAATCCCTAAAATGTTCCAAGCAACTCCAAGAACGTCACTTTGATGACGTGTAAGGGGGGTAAAACGATCAAGGGAGGCGTGGTAGACTGCAGTGGCTGTACCACGCACTGAATGAATAAGAAGGCTAAGAATTTGCGGGGGGTCAAGGGACATACCTGAGAGGAAGGGGTGCAAGGGAGCTGACAGGAGGAAGGGAGATACGACTCCACCCCCCCCTTGGCTACCAATTGGCCTGGACAAATGGTAGGCAAAAGGTGTGAGAGACAGGAAAAAGAGGCGCAAAGAAGGTGCAAAGTGTAAATAGGGTAAGTGAACAACTACCTAGCGGGATTGCGGCTAATGAGGAAAAATGAGGCAACCCAGTCAACAGCTACCTCGCGGAGTTGCCCCTAACGGGGAGGAAAGAGTGGGGGGGGCAACTCAGACAACAGTAATAACTGGCAGCCCTGTCACTCGGCTAATGAGTGTGGAGTCGGCAGGGCAGCAACAGATGGGGACGGGGCAGGGAGACAACTGTAGTGGGGGAGCAGGGCAAACAAATGCTTAAGGAACAGAAGCACAAAAAACAGACACAATAGACAACAAATAAACAATGATTAAATAAACGAAATGCATATTTAAAAATAACAGTGATCACTGTGACATATTTTGTTCAAGAGCAATCTGCGAAGGCAGAGAAAGGAGGGGCGAGGTGGAGCTGCTGCGAGGGGAGAGGTGCACTTCCTCTTTCTGCGAATGCAGTGAGCAGAAGAAGGCGGAGGGTATCTCTGAAGGGCCCAGATGTTCCGAAAGAGCTAGTTCCTCTATTCGGAGTGACGCAGTCAGAAATCGACAGAGGCGCCTGTCAGAGAGAGATATTAATTTGAAAGATAAAAAGAAGAAAGCACCCAAGCCATGCAGAATGGAATCAGAGAGGGACACGGCAGAGAGGGAGAAGAATGAATGTGTGAAAACACGGGAGAGAGCCCTGAAAAAATAAATGCGCATTGAAAAAGGACACCCCAGCAAATAATACACAGGAGAGATGAAAGGGAGACGCAGGGCGTGGTTGAGCCACGAACGAAAATAGAATACACAATATAGAAAGGAATGTAGCAAAAAACACAATAAAGGAACAGCTGGTGCAGAGAGCAACCGAGAAACCGAAATATAAAGACGTGAAAAAGCAGGGCAAAATGGAAGCACTGTAACACAGTATGAGAGAAAGCACCGTAAAATTAAAATACAGCAATAGACGAAAAGCACTATAAAATGTAAGAACAGAAATATAGTATGGCGCAGAGACCACACCCTAAGTAGCACAATGCAGGAGGACCCCAAGCTGGAGCCAACAATAATAACAATTCAGACACGTGTGCCACCTGTGCACCGTGCCAAGGACGCAAAGCCCTGTATCAGAATTCGGACAATATGGACGGTATCAAGGAATCCCAACCTGTAACAGAATTCGGCCAGCCACGTGCTGGCGCAGGACTCAAACCTCCAAGAGGGTGTAGACACCGTTAAGCAGTGCCAAGGACCCCCGGCCGCTATAGGAGTTCAGATACCCATATGCCCAGGACTCAAACCTCAAAACTTAAACCTCAAAACTTCAAACCCATGTATACACAACTATGTTCGACAATAAAGACCGCCCACCTCAAAACGCGGGCAGAACCTAAGCATAATATACGTGAAAGGCAAGTGCACTACAAAGCAATACTGAGAAACGCCAAGAGAAACCAAGCAGAAGGAAGCCACGACGGAGTCGATGACAGCAGAAGGGAAAGCACCGAAGAGCCTCGGCAAGATGTGACCAGCCACAGAGGACGTCGTGGCAAGACAGTCAACCACAGGGGAACAAAGGAGCAGACACAAGGGAGACCCTGGAGGGCAGAGGCAGCCAGACCTACCTCTCTACACACGCCACACCCTGAGGTAAATTCAAGGAAGAAAAAATAAAACTATCCCTGACTTACCCAGGTGGCCGTGAGGAGAGGAGTCCGAGGGGCAGCCACAGGTGTAACCCCAGTGTGTGTCCCAGGACCGCACCGCAGAGGACCCGCCAACCGAGACCTTCTTCTTCGTGGTCACCACTGTTTGAGGGTAAATGGATGGCCACACCCTTCTGCTTACCGGCTCCTGTGAGCCTGACCCACACTCCGCTCGTTCACTTGAAAAGAAGGAACAACGATGTAAAATACAGTTGCACTTTTATTAAGCAATTCAGAAACACAGAAAACAGTTCAATTTAAATGTTGCCCATCAACACATGAGCAGGATGGAAAATAAAGGCATCGACAATGTTATAAATCAATAGTTCAAGTGAAGCAGAAATGTATATCTATATATCTTTCTATGAGCAGCTGCCCAAGGGGCAACCCTGAATTTAAAGGTGATGAATAGGATAGTGCCTAGAAGGCAAATCTTTTCTTAAGAAAACAACACCATTCAAGACTACGCAGTTTAAGCTAAGATAAATGCAATGGCTTGGGTTTGGATGAGCTAAATTAGATAGACTGACAAAGCCAAAAGGCTAATATTCAGATAGGCTGACAAAGCCAAAAGGCAAATAATCAGATAGCCTGACAAAGCCAAAAGGCAAATAATCAGATAGGCTGACAAAGCCAAAAGGCAAATAATCAGATAGGCTGACAAAGCCAAAAGGCAAATAATCAGATAAGAGCATTACCACCTTGGAAGTAGAAGTTCTAGGCCCAGTCAGGATGACGATCGATCGGGAACCCTCACCATGCAACTAGGCAGTGGTTTGAAGAGTTCGGGGCGTTGGCCTAGGTGTAGACCTTTTATATGGCTTAATGCAGAAGTCCTACCCATGTCTGACGTGGGTCCTGACGTGGGCCCTTGACCGCACGCTTACAGTAACTGTGGAAAATTTTATGTAGAACTGAGAAGTAGTATCATGGTGAAACTAGGGGCTTTTAGCAGGTGGTCAGTGCTCTTGACCGCAGAAAGTAAACAAAGGATAACTTTTACCGTAAAATGCTCAGAAATTAATATTTTATATATTATTTCTCTGTCACGTTGCCGTCTTTTTCAGTTTCAATTAAGCAAGCGCGGAAAGTTTCATAACTAAAAATATTGCCAACCTTGCTTGTGAAACAGCCAGATGTACCAGCAGAATGTCACATACGTGTGGGCTAATCTTATTCTCGTAACTGTGGAAATTTACAAGGGGGGGCTAGTGTCGCGGTGGATGGCACAGGGCCCTGCTGTCAGATCAGTGAAGCCTGCGAGATCTGTTTTATTAAAAAATGATAGCAAGAGACACTGGGCTCTGTGGACCTATATGTATGTATCTGGGAAGGTATGCTTGGGCCTATATGTGGTATCTAAGAAGGTGGGCTTGGGCCTATGTGTGATGTGCTAAGAGGATGAAGGAAAGTGGACAACTTAGGACATCTATCAGGGCCTAACTGGTGGGGCCTATCTGGGAGTGTCATGTTTGGTGGGTAGTGCAGAGTGAGACGTGGGTTTCTTGTTAGATGGTAAAACGGGACCCTAGAGTTTCACAGCAGCTGTGGACTAATATATCACGTGTCCATGCAACAGACAGTTCAGGTTACACAATTATTAGATGCAGTGCCAATCAAAAGAAGCTAATATTGAGTGCTACCTGCATGTTACAAGGTGGTGGTGTTCACATCCTTCCCACTTGTCCAGATTGGTACAGCAGGGTATTTTCCAAGCTTAAGCAATGCGGTAACCAATCAGAGGTAGACGCTTTGTCTCATCCATGGATGGTGTGCTAACAGTACCTAAGGGTCTTATTGCTGGGCTAATATGCAATTGCAAGTCACAAGTGATGTCCTTGAGCAAGCCTTGCATTATATTGTGTTAGAAGCTGTTTACTTGCAGCAGAGTACATCAGTTCACAAAAGTTCAAAATATAAGCTGTGCACGTTCTGCAGGCCTTATCATCATTGAATATCACAGAACTCAGCAAGACAAAATGGATTCCATGCATGACAGAAAAACATGATTCCACAATTGTGGGGCCTAAGTGTCCCCAAACTGCTTCAGGCGGCAGGTTCTTCCTGGTTCTGGTGGATCATGCCACTAGCTAGCCAGAGGCAATCCCTCTGAGAACCATGACTACACCTGCAGTGGCCTAGGCCCTAATGGAGATTTTTACCCGAGTGGGTTTCTCCAAAACGAGTTGTATCTGACAGGGGCACAAACCTCATGTCTGCATATATGCAGTCCATGTGCAAGGAGTGTGGGGTAACCTACAAGTTCTCCACCCCATACCATCCACAAACCAATGGGCTTGTTGAGAGATTCAACAAGACCCTGAAAGGGATGATTAGAGGCACACCTGAGGCCTTGAGGAATAAGTGGGACATCCTCTTACCATGCCTGTTGTTTGCCTACAGGGAGGTACCACAGAAGAGAGTGGGTTTCAATCCCTTCGAGCTTCTGTTTGGGCACCCTGTTAGGGGACCTCTGAGTTTAGTCAAGGAAGGCTGGGAGCAAGCTCCCAGGAAAACTCCCCAGGATGTAGTGAGCTTCATGCTGGCCTTCAGGAGCCAAATGGCTAAGTTATGGAAGCAAGATTCCAGTAACTTAGAAGCCAGCCAAGCTGTTATGAAAGAGTGGTATGACAAACATTCTACCACTGTGGATGTGCAACCTGGTCAGAAAGTGTGGGTGATGGAGCCTGTGGAGCACAGGACCCTCCTGGGCCGCTGGACTGGCCCTAAGATGTGATTGAGAAAGAGGATGAGACCATCTACCTTGTGGATCTCAAGACCCCTAGGCAACCCCACTGGGTACTGCATGTCAGTCACCTTAAACCCCACTTTGAGAGGTCTGAGGTAAACATGCTGCTGGTGACAGATGTCAAGGAGAAAGAGGAGAGTTACCTGACCTCTTAGCCTGCAAGAAGAAAGGTGGGTCTGTGGAGGGTGTAATCCTTTCTCCCACTCTAACTCCTGAACAACAGAGTGACTGCCACCAAGTATTGGGACAGTACCCATCACTGTTCTCCCTTATCCTTGGTACTACCTACCTGTGTACCCATGATGTGGACACAGGGGACAAACTCCCTGTTAAGAATAAATCTTACAGGTTGTCAGATAAGGTGAGGTCCAGCATTAAGGCTGAAGTGTCCAAAATGCTGGAGTTGGGGTTGATACAACCCTCTAATAGCCCCAGGTCCAGTCCTGTGGTTCTAGTATCAAAAGCTGCCCTTGTGGGTACCAACCTGAACTGAGGTTCTGTGTGAACTATAGAGAGCTAAACTCAGTGACAAAAGCAGATGCTCACCCCATCCCCTGGACTGATGAGCTGATTGACCGGTTAGGGGCAGTACAATGTCTCAGTACCTTTGATCTACATCACGGTACTGGCAGATTGCCCTAGCAGAGGGAGCAAAGGAGAGGTCAGCCTTTTCCATTCCAGAGGGCCTATTAGTGTAGGGTGATGCCCTTTGGATTTAAAAATTCCCCTGCCGCCTTCCAGAGGTTGGTGAACCAGGTCCTTGCTGGTATGGAAGCCTTCTGTGCTGCCTATCTGGATGACATAGCTGTCTTCAATAGCAGCTGGAAGGACCATCTCGTTCACTTACAGGGAGTGCTTCACGCTATGCAACAGGTAGATGCCTCAGAGCATGGCATAGAGGTAGTACTGTCTCAGTTTAATTAGGAGGGCCTAGATCAACCTGTAGCCTTCATCTCCAGGAGGGTACTCCCCAGGGTAACAAGGTGGAGTGCGATAGCAAGAGAAACTTTTGCCATGGTCTGGGCACTGAAGAAGCTGAGGCCAAACTTGTTTGGCACTCACTTTCTGATTCAGACTGACCACAGACCCCTCAGGTGTATCATGCAAATGAGGGGTGAGAATCCAAAACTGTTGAGGTGGTCCATGTCCCTACAGGGTATGGACTTCAGGGAGGAACACAGACAAGGGGTAGACCGCTCCATTGCTGATGGTCTCTACAGGTTTTTCCGCCTTAGTGAAGAGAACTCCATAGAGACTGGGCAGATCTCCCCACTTTCAACTGAGGGACACATGTAAGACTGTCATTATTGGGGTGGTTGTCCACCAAACTTTTTGCTTTTTGCCTCCACGTTTTGCTGAATCTTTTTGTTGGGCTTAGGACTCTGAGCACTTTACCACTGCTGACCAGTGCTAAAGTGCATGTGCTTCTTCCCTAAACATGTGTGTAATTGGTGTACACCTGATTGGCATATTTAAGTTACATGTAAGTCACTTGTAAAGTGGTATACCATTTACCCAGGGCCTGTAAGTTAAATGCTACTAGTGGTTCTACAGTACTGATGGTGCCTCCTACACAAGTAAGCCTTCAAACCTGTCTCAGGCCTGCCATTGCAGGGCCTGTGTGTGCAGTTTACTGCCACTTCGACTTGGCATTTAAAACTACTTGCCAAGTCTTAAACTTCCCTTTTACTACATATGTCCTATGTAGCCCTATGTAGCCCTAAGGGCAGGGTGCTATGTAAGTAAAAGATAGGGCATGAGCTAGGGGTTGACCCAAAATCCACTCTAAGTCTATGTAATGGAACGTATATGGAAACAACAGGTCTTTCCAATAAGCAGCTAAAGCGGTCTATAGCCAAGCCTCACAAAGAGAGGGAGCTAGTTGGTAACAATTTCAAAAACAGGGAGTTCCTACTTAAAAGGCCTGCAAATAAGTGCACCTTTTTGAAACTCTAGGGATTTGAAGATGGAGAAGCTCCTTACTTTGGGTTACACAATGTCCTCCAGCTAACTTTAGCTTGGAGACCAAGTAGGACTCCTGTTCCAAAACTAAAGCTATAAAAAACAATCAGGCAAACTTGAATTTGACCCTGGAATTAAGGCTGAACCAATGAACTTAGTTACTGTTTGGGGTTATCCTGACATTCTTCTGAACACCTACAATGAGTCAGAAAACAAAATAAAAGACTCGGACTACATTATGGAAGATATGAACCGGAAATGATATGACCTAGAAGGATTTTGATCTGTCACAAGAGATACAGTTGATTTTGAGCACGCTACATTTTTGCTACTTGTCCACACAGCAAGAGTTTGCAATAAAGACAAATCCTAAATCTTTTACAGAATTTCCCAGATCCACTGAATTCCCACTCTTAGCAATAAGAGGCAAATAGGATTAAGAGAAGGTGCTATACTTTCATGATACATTTAACTGGTACTCAATCCTCGATTAACTCTTCCTCATACCATTCTCAACAAACTCCAAAAACATATCTTCTCACACCATCAGCCATTGCACTTGGTTATTAGATAGCAAAATAGCAGTCCATGGAGCTCTCCATTAAATTTAGTGACTCCTTTATATGCTCATGTACCTTGGTGGTGATAAGGCTTCTATACCCTCTTTATGGAAAATACTGTATTGATATAAAATGCCCTGGCTGGTGACCATACGTTTTCTTGCAAGGACCAGGGTGCATTGAAGCCACTATACTTGGCATAATTCCATTGGTTTCCCCCACTCTTGTTTGTGCTACTGTTCTTTTCAGGGTTCCCAGTTTGTTCTGTGGCAAATAGAATACCATTTGTGAAGGGTCAAGCTCAATTCAGAGATAGGTAAGCATGTTGTAGGGCTCTGAGTTTTGTGTGGAAGAAAGGATACCCAAGCTCCTTTGCAATTTATTTAATTTGTCCATCAAAGCCTGACAATCCCAAGCAATCTAGATTACCCACAAATGAGAAGTGGTTCAGTAAGTGCATCACCTGTGTGGACCTGACTTCCTGCAAACGTCAGTTCATGAAAGCTGCTATAGATCTCAAAATTGCACATGAAAAAGAACAGTTCAAGGTAGCGGGGTGTCCATGAAACTTCCATCTCTGAATTGCATTCTAGGTCTTGCCATTGATTCCCTTTCAGTGCACAGCACCTGCTCCAGAAATGTATCTCTTGGGTGCTCTCCTAGTTTCCTAATTCTTGTCTCTGTGATATAAGCTCTTCATGCACCATCTCCTCATTGTCCCTTCTACAAGCAATGCTCAACTTATCTCTCTCTTGGCCCCTTGCCATGCTCCCAGAGACACTGGCTGTGGAAAGCCTTCTCTCTAATGGGGCATCAATGCTATGACAACCACACTTTCAGACTAAGAACGGCAGCACCATTCCCAGCCCAACTATGAACCACAGCCTGAGCACAGAATACCCTTCAACCAGGTGTGGATCCCAGGTACCCTTACATTTGTCCTTCACCTGTGTCAAGTAGTTCCCAGGAATCCCCAGGACCGGTGCATTTTGGATGACATAAACTGAGGGCTTGGTGTCCCAACTACTTCCGGACACCCCCACAGGATATGTCAGCCGTTAAACCAGCTAGCTCTACAGTGCCACTACCACCCCTCTGTATCTTGCAGTGGTATAAGTAGTTTCTGGTGACCACTGAACATGACAACCTCTGATTCCTCAGGGATCGTGGAAAACAGTACAGTACTTTTCGCTCAGTCACTCGTGCTCTCTTATTCTCAGAAAATACACAGGATGGCGATTAGGACTTTTCAATAAGTATTTATTGGTCCAGCGTCAGTCTTGTGTAAAACATATTTGCTGTGACAATCAGGAGACAGAAGCATACGAAAGAGATTGCAAGTACCAATATAGTAAATAGTAGATACATTTCTACCATAGTGCTAATAGGATGTACATAAGCAGTTCAGATAAAAACAGTAGCACTTGCATATTCCTAAAATGCACGCCCTAAGTAATTTGCCTAAATGTACCTAGCCTAGATATGTAGGTGTAGTATGTATATGTGTATTTATGTATGAAGCCAAGAAACCCCTAGGGAAGAACCAGCCCCCTCACCTGATGGTAGAGAACGAAGGACCCCGTCTCTGCTTCGAGGATGACACCCCGCAAGGGATGTCAGACCACTGTCTGTCGAAGATTCAGCATGCAGGACCCCATGTCAGCTTGGAAGGAATTCTCCTCTAATTTGCAGGGGGAAATAAGGGTCTTATATACTAGAGTGGTCACTCCAGGGTTTCTTCTAGAATCGATATGTTTTGAAAACAATCATAAATGTTTTGAAAACAATCATAAGTATTTGTCCAAATAAATGCGATCATGCATAGCGGGCTGTTGACCAAGGATGAAAAAGTGGTGACCCTTATACAGAATAACTATGCAGTGCCTGTGGACATGTTTATGTGCATCAGGTACAGAGATTATGATAAACTCCTAAGAGCCTGGTGTCGAAGAGACAGGAGCAAGCTACTAGGTAAAAGGCCACCTGTTCATAACCGTTACTGTCTTGTGGATTGGACAATGTTGGTAAAAAGGGGTATACATGACAGGACTAGCCTAAAGGACATGACACCTGTCCTGTGTCACTGACAATTACAGAGCCTTTCGCAGCTGCTGTTTGGCCTATCTGACCTAACTGTCCTTCCAGAAGTCTCTTTCCTTCATCTCTCCACTGCACCCTGTGGAACTGTCCTACTCTGTGTACACGACCTTCAGTCTTCAGCCTGTAAAAAGCACATCACTTTCCTCTCCTGTCCCATTTCCTCTTACCCATTGCATGCGGACCTACCCCTCCTGTTACTTGCAACACCATGTGCATAAACTGAGGGGGGGGGGTCATTAAAAAAATGTCTGTAAAAGGGCATTCAGCTAAAATTCATGGATTTGCTATCCACCAATGCCTATCCCTTGCCTCACTTTGTGGTGTGTTAACAGTCTTAATTTTGTATTGCTTTAGTAGTACTCAAATGCTATTCAAAAACTTACTAGTGTAAATCGCAACCTCCGCCTCTCCTATGTTTTCTATGGGGAAATCCTCACACGTGTAAGTTTACTACTTATTAGGAGTGGCTGGAAAAAGGGGAATACTTACTACTAAATGGGAGGGTTTAAGGAGCAGTAAAGAGGGGTTTAGGAAGGACTGGGGAGAGGTTTAAGGGGGACATGCACCCACCCACAAAAGAGTAAGCCCATTGCTATTCACAAACTGCATTTATAACGTTACTAGTTAAAGCCAAAAGTTCCCAAAATAGTAGTAAATTGTGGCTATTCATAAAGGTAACTTGTGAGTAATTTACACGTGTAATTTACTGCTACACTGTTCAAATCTGAGGATACAATTACTCAAAAATGTAGAGTTACACCACTCCACCTCCTGCAGATGGGGGTGGAGTCCAATTTACGAGTGTATGTTATTACTGCCAAACAAAAACAACTGTATTAAGTCCAGCACCGCATGGCCAACACTGCAACACTCTTCCATAGAAAATAATGGAGGTAGGTTTTTAAAATAATGTGAAATTAACATAAATCAATAAAATGTAATGTTACAAAATATCTAAAAATAGTACATATTTATTATTAAATTATAACATATTTTAATAACCTTGTTGAATTTTAAAATTAATTTGACACTATTTTTCTGTTAAAATATTATACAACCACTTTTAATAATGTGTATATATCACTTTTAATAATTAGCAATGCATAGTAAAACATTTTTTTATTTTAGGCAAGAATTTATTTTTTAATTTAAACTTCAGAAAAAAATGTAATTTAATATATTTAAATAATTTTTTTTTAAAAAGATTTATTTCGAATTTAAGTTATTAGTACTGTAGCACACCTATTTTGATCTACATTTGAAAAACAAAAAACCAGATTGGAGTTGCACCACAACAGATCAGAAAAGTCCATGAAAAATTATCACTGGAAGTTGAAGAAACACAATTCTATGAAGTAAGTCGCTGCTAGTGCAAGATGTACGATGTTTCTCTACTTTATTATTCAATTCATACAAAACCATCAGCCAACGCGTTTCGTCCTTATACAAAGGACTTCTTCAGGGCAGTGTCAATATATGGTAACAGCCCATCCGCTGGGTTGTGACCTGGTTCCAAGAAATATCTTGCACCAAAAACATAGCTTGGTATCTATTTGAAAGCTTCAAATGAATAATTCCAGTTGAGCTGTTAGAATCATCCGGTGTGATCCAATACCAAATTATATAGGAGTTAAAGGAGCACGTGGTATGCTAGCCAAGGAACAGTAATAAGCGAATAGGTACAAACAGGACTAGCACATTGTGATGGAGACTATCCACCCTAGCTAGTAAACCGTTCAAGGTTTAAAATCTCCTCGGTTACGTAGCTGGTGAAAAACCAACCACCATAAGCAAACATTCCTGAGTAAAATGCCAGGAGCAGTTTGTCCAGTGCCAGTGAGCTGCTGTCAAAAGGATCCCGGAAATTTTCAGTGTGTCCTGAAAAGAGAGCCACCATTCCAGGAACAATAATCAGAGTGATGGTCACAAGTTTTAGAACCATAAGAGCAGTTTGTAGGTTGGCGGCCCAGCTAACGCTCCAGCAATTCAATGCTATAACTAGACAGACTCCTACAGCAGTGATGAGCTTTACAGCCAAGATAGGTGCATGGCAGGGGGGGGTAAAAAGAGGTTCGATTACGTAACGTCCAAAAGCCAATGACACAACAGCAGCACTTGCAGGTCGTATCAAGATAAATTCCAGCCACACTCTAAGGAAGGCTGGCAGCGGCCCCAGGGTTTCCAAGATGTAGATATAATGCCCCCCAGACTTTTTGATAGTTGTTCCAAGATCTGCATAACAAAGAGCACCTTACCAGGTCCCGCGCCGCCTCCGTTACTGGCCGGGTGACGGGTCCCGCGCCCGCGGTTTCCTGGAACTTTTTATTAAATGAATTGACATCAATATTAAACATAAAAATTTTTGCATCAAATTCTGTTGATGAAAAATAAGGGCAGGTCCCTAAAAATGAGTGCCGGTAGGCCCCAACCAGCAAACCACCTAAAATTAAGCACTGGGTATGACCCATTGATGCAAAGTAGGTCAAAGTAGTACATGGTGCACCGTTGCATTAAGTTAGGGCTTCTTTTTTTCACAACAAAACCAGTTTTATGCTGGAAAGTAAATTCCAGTTCAACAATTTGTGCTGGTTTGTGTCACTTTTGAGATGCAAACTCAGAGCAAAGTGTTAGCAAATCTGGGCCCAAATATGCACAGCCATTCTTCTTATCCAAAAGCATACAATATCAGATAGAAGAATTACAGTCAAACCTTGTATGTTTACAATGGTTATATTCATGACAGTAACGTAAAATTCTAAAAGTTCGCAAACACGGGTCGTAAAGTTTTGAAGTGGTGTGGCCCTACCCCCTGTTAAATCAATATTGAATTTACACAGGAGACTCTTTAGGAAAGCTTTAGAAAATGATCCAATAAACAAATCCAGGTGCCACTGGGGGTCGAGAGAATGTAGTTGTGTCCTTCCTTTTTAGTAAATATCTTCAGTTGCAATTCAAAGTCAAGTTAGTAGATAAACAAGGCTTCTGTGATAAGATGGTGACTGAGTATTCAACTCACAGGGACGTCGGTATACCTACATAACAAATGACGAGTTCCATTTGGAAAGGATTTGGGTATAGATTAACAAAATTGTTTCCAGAGAGCAACGGGTGTTACATGGATGAAAAGATATTGCCCATGCAGAGTATAGTGACTGTTCCATCAGCTGGAGGGAACCACCGTCCTACATAAATGACTGAATGCCTGTGTCATGCAGTATGTTACAGATGCAGGCCCAATGGTAAAAAGACCTATAAGTGATTTTCTACCTATGGTGACAGGATGACTTTTGGAAGGAGAAGAAGGGGTTCCAGGCACAACTTATAGGCACCTCCAGAGTGTAGCACTAGCCCAAAGGCCTCCCTGTCACCTTTCAAAGGAAGAACAGAGATGCCTCTGCAAAGGAAAGCACCAAGTGTGCAGTCAGTATGTCTGTAGGAGCTCCATGCCCCCCCTACTCCCGAAAATGGACTAAAGGCCTACCAATAATGAGTGAAGTCTCTGATTGTGTCCACATTTGTGGCGGTGGAGAATTAAGGTCTCTTTCAAAAGATGAAGGCCATTAAAGGTTGAAGGCCAGCTGCACAGTACCATGGGGTGACAAGTGAACTGGCAATAAGGGGCATATTAATTAAAGACTTGTGTCGCCCTTGCACCAAGCAATGGGGCGCAAGTGTGATGCAACTCTTAAGTTAGATTTATCAAGCCTCGCAAGGCTACCTTACATGGCCTTGTGTGGCTTAATAAATCTAGAGTAATGCAACACAGCACAAATCACCCATGGATTTTGACGCTTTCCCAGAATTACCATTACCTGCAGACCTGGGAATGCGTCAAAATGCTACACATCCCCAGGTGAGGTGTAAGGAGGAGAAATATCTTTATTTTTCCTTGTTAATTCTTCTTTCTATGTGCTGCATTCTGCAGTCACATAGAAAGAGGAAAATGTCTCTCAGGATTGTTTTTGTGCGGGAAGGTGACCCCTTCCTGCACAAAAACAATCCTACTTACAATGCAGGCGCCCTTGCACCATGGTGCAAGGGTGCCTGCTTTGGCGCTAGGCAGCACATTGTTTGCCAGCACAATGAAAAGACAAGAATGCGCCCTATAATGTTAAATAATGGGCTTTCCTGTCCTTTCCCTATCGTGCAGCAATGTGATTTGCTGTGCTGCGCTGCATGATTTTTTATAAATATACCCCTGTTTCCATGCTGCTCGGTCTGCAGCGCATAAGCTAACTTATCAAGTAAGTGTATGCGCCAAAGACAGCAGGAACAACAACCACTTCTCTGTGCTGGATGCACCTAGTGAGAGTGTACAACAGTGATGTAACACAGGTCCCTGCGTCGCTGATGGGACCTTAACACTTCGGGGTTAACACTTCGGGGGGGGCCCCCTTCAGGGGACCCCATTCAGCCCAAGACCGATAAATGTCTGTGATATTTGGAAGACTAGGGAACTCATCATCTCATTCTGATGAGGGGGGGCATCTTTCTGTGTGCAAAAGGGGCTGTGTACACAAAGTGCAGGGTGCCACTTGACGCGCTATTGCCATGAATGCAAGAGTGGAAATCTTAGTTGGGCAATTTAAATGTGTTTTTGAATGAGCTACTAAATAGATTGCAGAGTTTTTTATTTTTCATTCTCAAACAGAAGTGCAGTGAATTCAAAGAACTCTGATGGCCTGGGTGCTGAAGATTATAACTTTTACTCTTAAAACAAAGTGAACTACACACACATTAAAAAGTATCTGATCCTATCGGTAGGAATGGTCTCAAATAACCACACAGGTTATGTTTATAATAATAAATCATTCATGGTGCTCATCTCTCCAGGTTCCACTGCCAACAAACCCCTACAAAAGTAATGTCTAGACATAAAAAAGAGATGCACTCAGTTTTTATTTATTTTCCCGTTCTCCGCCAATACATTTCATAGAAATTCATAAGTTTTGAAACAGTTCATGAGGTTGTGGATTCTTAATAACAAGTTGTCTATCCAATGATTCGAAATTTCAGACCGATGTAAATATATATATATATATATATATATATATATATATATATATATATATATATATATATATATATATATATATATATTATCTACTGGCGGTCGCCAGTAGATAGTTATAGTTAGGACCTATTTTCCATAGGAAATCCGCAACATTCTATTTGAAATAACTCTTGCGCCGGTTGACGAATCTTCGCGAAAGCTTCCAACTTGTTGGGGCGCTCTGGTCCACTCCTACCCTGAAAGTCTCGGGTGATTCGTCAAGCGGGGGCCGAGAAAAAAGGGGGGTCCCAAAACGCGTTTTCCCCATTCCTTTTTCCATAGGATCTTTTCATCGCAGCTACAGCCCGAACTGCTGAACGGAATTACACCAAATTTGGCAAAGAGGTAGCCCTTGGTTCAGTGTCGTGCCTTTTGCTTAAATGGTGTAAATCCGTTCAGTAGTTTCTGAGAAAATCACAAGTAAAGTCACATATATATCTATGGCCGAGTAGGGTCCGCGTACCCTCCCGATCACGAGCTGCATGCTAATTGGCTGTCAAGTGGCTGTCAACACTCCAAATCAGGAAGTGTTGGCAGCCATTTTGTCCCTCGGTAGAACCGAGGGACAGAAACAAGTGCGCAAAGTGCAAAAAGGGGGCAGGGTAGAAACACCCTGACCCCCTAGGTCTGCTCAGGGGGTCCCACAAGGACCCCCTGGGCAGAAAAAAGCATTTTTTTTTTTTAAATCGGCGGGATGCGCTTAGGGTGCGCGGATCCCGCCGAGAAAAAACACAAGAAACAAGTGCGCAAAACGCACAAAGGGGGCAGGGTAGAAACACCCTGACCCCCTAGGTCTGCTCAGGGGGTCCCACAGGGACACCCTGGGCAGAAAAAAGCATTTATTTATTTTTTAAATCGGCAGGATGCGCTTAAGGTGCGCGGATCCTGCCGATTAAAAAAAAACCACAAGAAACAAGTGCGCAAAACGCACAAAGGGGGCAGGGTAGAAACACCCTGACCCCCTAGGTCTGCTCAGGGGGTCCCACAAGGACCCCCTGGACGGAAAAAAGCAAAAACAAAAAAAAGCGGCATCGTGCCGGAGGCCCCGCCCCCTCCCTGCAGCAGTCTGCAAGCGCGCCCCTGGCGCGTTTTAAGAAGGGAAGTAATTCCCTTGAATACTGGGTGTCCCTGGGGCCAACTAGCCCACCAGGAACCTCCGGTATGCGCTAGGGTCTGCGTTGCAGAGAGGTGTACAGAGGCCATGCCCCTTTTTACACCTCTCTGCAACGCAGCTCTGTGGCGCTTTTTGGAGGTACATGGTGGGCTAGTTGGACTCCAGGGACCCTCAGTATTCAAGGGGACTTAATCCCCCAACTTAAAACGCGCCACGGGGCGCGTTTGCACAGTGGTGAAGGGAGGGGGCGTGGCTTCAGGTGACATGTGTGCAAACAGGCCCCGTGGCGCGTTTTAAGATGGGGAATTAAATCCTCTTCAATCCTGAGGGTCCCTGGGGGCCAACTGGCCCACCAGGTACCTCCAGTAAGCGCCACGGAGCTGCGTTGCAGAGTGTTGTAAAAAGGGGCGTGGCCTCTGAACACCTCTCTGCAACGCAGCTCTCTGGCGCATACTGGAGGTATCTGGTGGGCCAGTTGGCCCCTAGGGACCCTCGGGATTGATTAGGAATTAATTCTCCAACTTAAAACGCGCCACAGGGCGTGTTTGCAGACATGTCACTTCAGGCCCCACCCCCTTCCTTCACCATTGTGCAAATATTCCTCTAAAATCAGCCGAACTACGAATTCCGATTTACTCACCTGTTATCAGGAGAGACCTCAGTGCTGCATCTTTGAGCCCAGTACTGATCCTGAAAAGTAATTTTAACCGTACTTACCAGTAACTTGAATTTCCTTCCATAGGATATAATTGCCTGCTTTTTGCTGAAAAAGTTTCTAAGTGTCGATTTTTGAAACATACAAATATTCCTCTAAAATCAGCCGAACTACGAATTCCGATTTACTCACCGGTTATCAGGAGAGACCTCAGTGCTGCATCTTTGAGCCCAGTACTGATTCTGAAAAGTAATTTTAACCGTACTTACCAGTAACTTGAATTTCCTTCCATAGGCTAACATTGACTGGTTTCACTTGGAAATTCTTCTAAGTGTGGAGTTTTGGAACTTTATAATATTCCTCTAAAATCAGCCGAACTACGAATTCTGATTTACTCACCTGTTATCAGGAGAGACCTCAGTGCTGCATCTTTGAGCCCAGTACTGATCCTGAAAAGTAATTTTAACCATACTTACGAGTAACTTGAATTTCCTTCCATAGGATATCATTGTCTGCTTTTTGCTGAAAAAGTTTGTGTCGATTTTTGAAACATACAAATATTCCTCTAAAATCAGCCGAACTACGAATTCTGATTTACTCACCTGTTATCAGGAGAGACCTCAGTGCTGCATCTTTGAGCCCAGTACTGATCCTGAAAAGTAATTTTAACCGTACTTAACTTGAATTTCCTTCCATAGGCTAACATTGACTGGTTTCACTTGGAAATTCTTCTAAGTGTGGAGTTTTGGAACTTTATAATATTCCTCTAAAATTAGCCGAACTACGAATTCCGATTTACTCACCTGTTATCTTATCAGGAGAGAACCCAGTGCTGCATCTTTTAGCCCAGCACTGACCCTGAAAAGTAATTCTAACCGTACTTACCAGTAACTTGTATTTCCTTCCATTGGAATCCATTGTCTGGTTTTCAGCAGAAAAGTTTCAAAGTGTCGATTTTCACAAACTACAAATATTCCTTAAAAATCGCCTGTATGACTTAAACGCATTCTTTCAACTGTTTACAGGAGATGCACCAGTGCTGGATCCAGGATCCACCACTGAGTAAGAAAAAGTAACGATAACACTACTTACCTGCTAAGTGAATTTCCTCCCATAGGATAACATTGGTGATTCTATGTGAAAAAGTTTGTGTCAACTTTTAAAATACAATAATATTCCTTAAAAATCACTACTGTAACCAAAACGCTTTTACTCAACTGTTTACAGGAGATGTCCCAGGACTGAATCTAGGATCCAGTCCTGTGGTTAGAAAAGTAATCCATAAAGTAACTAATTGCATTTAACTAGAAATTCACATTGAGCTCAATGTTGCATTGTGTTTGAAATTGTGTTGCCCATTGCAACAACTGTAACTACTGTACTTAAAAGTCTATTGCCTATTTGCAAAGTATTTAAACTAAAGTAATTCATTCTGAGAAAGTATATTTTGTAATGTAATGTATAATGTAATTACAATGTAAGTTAAAAAATAAAATATGTAAAAATAAATAGTTTAAAAAAATGTAGTAAATCAGTATCAAAAAAATAAATATAACAATTAATACATTTAAAAATTGTCATTTACAAAACCTTTGAAATTCACTGAAAAAAAACATAGGTTTCAGACATGTTATAGTTAGGAATTAGCATTTAAAAAACCTTTGAAATTCCCTGAAAAAACCATAGGTTTCAGGCACGTTATAGTTAGAAATTAGCATTTAAAAAACCTTACAAATTCACTGAAAAAACCATAGGTTTTAGGGACAGTTATAGTTAGTTGGACATTGCACTCATACAAAACCTGTGAAATTCCCCCGTTATAGTTAGTTCAGCTAACTATAACTCGCGCCCCCGCAATGCACTGCTGATGACGTCACATATTACATCACTCATGACATGGTCAGTGACATCACTGATGACATCACTGATGACATCTCAAATGACATCACTGATGACATCACTGATGACATCATCCACGTGATAATCTGATGCACCTCCTCACACCCTAATATAACCTTTGCTACACCCACTCTAAATTACAGACTGCCATTCGCAAAACCATAGACACTCCAACACCAATAACTACATACCCACTCACTGATTCTTAGGTCTACACACACATCAACTCACTCACCCGTACAGTCACTCATACTTACGGTCACTCAGTACAGGACTATCATATGCACTCATACTCCTATATAGACACTCAAACACCGCCACTCATCCATAGAGGTACTCACACACCTAGTCAGTCATGCAAATAATTAAACACACTGCCATTTACTCACCTATACAGTTATACACACACCAGCTCACTTACTCATACAAATACTAGCACATTCTTACGCTCTTATACAATCACTGATAGAAGCACACACTCATCCATACAGTCACTCTCACAATCACACACTCTCGCTTATAGCTATTTATATACTCCAACACACATATATACTGCATTCACATATGTAGTTACTCACACATGTACCACTGGGACATACATTCACTCACTAACACACTCTTACACACACTTACCCACCCATACAGTCTATCACAGATGCACTCTTGAAACCATCCACCCAGTGAATCACCCACTCACACATCTATGCACAGAGTCGCACACACCCCACCCACACAAACACTCAGGCACCCATACAGATACTCAGACAACCAATCAATAACTCATATAGACACTCATGTAGCTATTCACAAACCCATGCAGCCACTTACACAGCAATAGACAGACGGATACAGACATTCACCCAGTTTAGTCACTAACCCATGCATTCAGTAAGATACGTTTAATCACTCACTTATAGAGTTAGTCACGCACCTACTAAATCATCCATACAGACACTTATACACCCACTCATTCTTCAATACGCCTTTCCCTATATATATTAAAAACCTTTAAACTTTACAGAAACACACAGTCACTGGATAATGTCATCAGTGATGTCATTTGAGATGTCATCAGTGATGTCATCAGTGATGTCACTGACCATGTCATGAGTGATGTAATATGTGACGTCATCAGCAGTGCATTGCGGGGACGCGAGTTATAGTTAGCTGAACTAACTATAACGGGGGAATTTCACGGGTTTTGTACGAGTGCAATGTCCAACTAACTATAACTGTCCCTAAAACCTATGGTTTTTTCAGTGAATATATATATGTATGACTTTATTTCTTCCTACTCAATATCTACATAACAACCCAGCCAACACATTTCGTCTATATCAGAGTTTCATCGTTTCAACATAATGTCACTCCTTGTTCCCAAATCTCTATTGTGGTATTTTCCTTTTCTTTACTTATTCTTTTGGGCTCTGGAGCAGTGTGTTTCCAGGCGTAATTCGCTTCAATGTCTCCTCCGGGGTAATAAAGCAGTAAGCACTTACACCACTCATAGTTTCACTAGCCCAAAAAAAAACGAAATGTCTCACTCTTTAAAGACCTTTAAATTATGTCTCAGCCCTCAACATAATAAGAGAGTATTATTAGCATAGGACCCGGACCCCCCAGGTTGTTCCCAGCCCCGCCCCCATCAGAACCCACAAACCAAGACTTGACAACCAGAGCTGTGGGTAAAAGAGGCCATGTTTATAATAAACCATCACATATAAACATGACAATATATAACCAATAAGATTCAAATTTCATACGACATACATTTATCAAATTCGATCAATGAACGATATTTACATTTATGTTGATCATAACATCATAATCTATCAGCAGAAATGACAGAACTTAATTTATCGACAAAGAATGTTCTCTATCGCTCCAGCACTAAGGAGCCTTCTGGCTCGCGCCCCCCAACTGAGAACCATGCAAGGTGTAACCCACCTGCGTCCTTGAGAGGTGAGCCCCTGCCATCTGGTCCTTGTCCGCCACCCTAGAGGCCCACCCCTCCACCACCAGGCTGCCCACCGGGGCTTGTAGGGTATATCCAGGGTCTGGAGCCCCATGCCCTAGTTTGTAAGCTGGCGACCTTGCCCCCAGCCGGTGTTTCCATTCTCTCTGGGGTGAGCTTACCGACTCTCCCCCTCAGTGCTGGCCTAGGGAGTATGCAGGAGGACTTCCCTTAACAATGTAAGGCAATTTATGTGGCCTCCTTACCGCCACTCCTAATTCAATTTCCTACACCTTCCCAAGCTCTAACTCTAGGGATGGGTGGGTGGGAGATTCACGAAGTCCACTGCACACGGGGCCGGCGCTGTAAGGAAGAGAGGACGAGGGCCTGGGCAAGGTGCCCTAAATAGGCCCCCCCACCATCTCCTCCCCCCCCATTACCGGCCCCGGCAGGAAGTGGCGTTAGTCTCGCCCCGGAAGTACTTCTAGCCGTTCGTGTCGACCAATCACTCAGCCAGGAGTCACGAGGGCATGGCCGGGATCCCGGGGGCCCGTGTCCTAATGGCGCGCTTCCTTATAGTACGCGCTTTTCCATAGGACCCGGACCCCCAGGTTGTTCCCGGCCCTGCCCCCATCAGAACCCACAAATCAAGACTTGACGACCAGAGCTGTGGGTAAAAGAGGCCATGTTTATTATAAACCATCACATATAAACATGACAATATATAACCAATAAGATTCAAATTTCATACGACATAGATTTATCAAATTCGATCACTGAACGATATTTACATTTATGTTGATCATAACATCATAATCTATCAGCAGAAATGACAGAACTTAATTTATCGACAAAGAATGTTCTCTATCGCTCCAGCACTAAGGGGCCTTCTGGCTCGCGCCCCCCAACTGAGAACCACGCAAGGCGCAACCCACCTGCGTCCTTGAGAGGTGAGCCCCTGCCATCTGGTCCTTGTCTGCCACCCTAGGGGCCCACCCCTCCACCACCAGGCTGCCCACCGGGGCTCGTAGGGTATAACCAGGGGCTGGAGCCCCATGCCCTAGTTTGTAAGCTGGCGCCCTTGCCCCCAGCCGGTGTCTCCATTCTCTCTGGGGTGAGCTTACCGTCTCTCCCCCTCAGTGCTGGCCTAGGGAGTATGCAGGAGGACTCCCCTTAACAATGTAAGGCAATTTATGTGGCCTCCTTACCGCCACAAGGGCGACCAGGGCCAACCGGTTTCTTCTCCCTCCCCACCACCAGACAACTTCTGACCACCAAGTTCCATCGATCCCCCCGCCCATCGCCATATCAGACTCTCCGAAGCCACGGATCCAGGAGCCTGAGTCTCAGGTAGACATGTGTACACCATTGGAATGAACCATACGACCCCTATGCGTAATTTGTGGGTGCATTCCCAAGCAGGCCCCTGTCCCAGGCACAGCTAGGCCATTCCGGCATTCAAGGCACTTGGCCATAACATTAAAAAGGGGGGCACTTGACCGTAGTCCTGGCCCCCACTTCCGCCATGGCACTACGACACCATGCTATTTTTGAAAGTCAAACTCAACTGGGCGAATCCGGACAACCGACCGTCCCTTGCAGCCCTGTGTCCAAGCCCCAACATATCATTACCCCCTAAATGTAGGATAACCAACTCTGGGAACTGCAGTCCCCCATGACACATGGAGTCTTCCACCAGCTGGTGAATGTGTGCGATCTGAAGGCCCCCAACCTCAATCCAACTAAAGGGAGACACTCTCAAAGCCCACTAGCTTCAACCCTCGCCACTGCTGCAAACCATAAGTGGCCCATTGCACGGGCAAGTGACCCACACAACTTTGGAAGACATATTACCTTTTATCTCATCCGGTAAATATCAGGCCCGCTGCGCCTGTCGCAGCCCCAATTCTGTTTTGGGTAATCGACTAGATCCATCCCCCAGCTGTGATAGGTAGTCCAAACTATGCTATGCACAACTATGCAAGAGTTTGAACCTGAGGACAGATGGACATGAATTCCCCCGAGATCATCAACCGTCCTACTCTATCCCTTAATGTTGATTCGCGCTCCACTACCGTCCCCTAGCCGGTAGGGTCAGGTTTGAACCTCCCCCTGGGAGTGAGCCTGTCCGCCTATATCCCAGTGTCAAAGAACTGCAGACCTCGCCAGTGCACCGAGTAGTGATGCCCTTACCAATTTGACCCATCTGCAAGCCCCCTACAATGCCACCACACATGCTGCGGAAAATAAGGTAAGTTCGTCGGAGAACCGCCCCCTAAGTGGAGGTTAGCCAATATGTATCCTGCTAAGGTCTTACTCCCCAAGGAGGAATTGCACTCATTTTGTATCCCCTAAGCTTGGCGAAGACCGATCACCGCCCCTTGGGCTCTGGCATAAGACACAAGCTTGCTTTGTGATCTCGATAGTTGCAAGCCGCCCTAAGGAGGCCTGCCTGTAAGCCCTATGCACTTTTTGCATGACCTTGGAGTGCGCTCGTAGCGAGGCCCCTACCAACTGTGATAGGACCGGACTCCAATCCCCCGTCGAGAACCTTGCCATCTGAGCCGCTGCCTGAAAGGAGGCCTGATGGCCCCTTGATTTCCGCCTATGTTATGGGCGCAGCTGGAACCAGCTAAGCCTCTTCTCCGGCTGACATTGCCGCTCAGAACAAGAACAGAAAACTTGCCGGTGCAGCTGAAAATGTCCAAGTGTCCGCAGCTTACCCCCGGACAAGAACATTCTGCATATTCCAGTGGGACCCCACCTCTTGGACGGGTGAACCGCGTCCCCCCTTCGAAACATAATGGGTCGGTGCCATCTACCAGCGTGCACCATCGACTTGTGCCCCGTAACTGGCTAGCAGCCCCAAATCTCTCACTGGCTGAAAAGAGACTAAAACAATACGATGGACGGGCTACACAAGGGTGTATTCAGTGCATGTTAAACTAGAGGATTTCTAGCCTGGCTATGGGAATTAAATCAAGCAATGAACCCATGAAAGATCTGATCCTGGAGTAAGCCGGGTGGGCACGGGAAATACAGGAAACAGAAGAGATGGGGCTAATTGAAAGGAATCAAATGATGCTTAGATGAGCGGCAAAGCAAGACACTTTACCTAGCCCTAAATATCTGAAGAAAGGGTACACGACCGACTGGTATTCCGAAGGTGAAAATACGGAGTCTTGTAACCCGAACATGCTGCAAAGGAAGCACCATTTTAAGGAAGTATGCAAACTGTCATTACACCGCAAACACTGGAACGCATGGCGGCCCCCGTGATAAGGGTGCCTCTGAAACACATGAGAGAAAGGGACTGATCATGTTCAATGCCAGCCTGCATGCATGCGTAAGGTCCACATCGCACCCCTAGCCCATGAGCGCTCTCCACTGGAGGGAGTAATTAAGCAGATGGGAATGGGACCCAGGGATGGAGAATGGGCAGACAGCCTTAAGGAAGAAGCTATCTCTGCTACCCACAATGTTCCACTGACGACCTAGTGCATATAAGGAATGACCACCTTGACCCCATCGCGCTCTTTCCTTCTGTGCTTCCTCTCAGCAGGTACAAATATCTCTCCAAGAGCATCGTACTCTCGAGGATAGATCGCATTCCCTTTACTACACAATTGGTGGCCAGAGAAAAGAGGTTGTTCCCCTGCATGCATCATTTCTCCGCGCAGTCAGGAGGCGTGATTCCAGGCCCACATTAATGTCTGTATTGTAGGAACCTTTGGAGTGTAACCTAGTACATCACCACACATTCA
Organism: Calotriton arnoldi; assembly: GCA_963921515.1. NCBI lineage: Eukaryota > Metazoa > Chordata > Amphibia > Caudata > Salamandridae > Calotriton > Calotriton arnoldi. The sequence goes on from CAWUFW010005441.1 coordinate 241,614, forward strand.
TCGCTCCCGGGACTGTGCATCATCATGAGTGCCCCATTAGTCATCACTGTCTACTCGCTTTTCCCCCACACAAGGTTCCTGAAGCCCCCTACTACTCACACACCCTCAACTCCCGCTGCGACACTATGTGTCCCTACTGCACTCCTTCCCACTCGTGTTATGGATGCCATCGCAATGATGGTGACGCCAACCTCCCCGAGGACTAAGCCACAGAAATGCAACACAGCCGCTCAAAGCGCGTACCAGTGCACCGTATTGTACTATAATTGTACAGGTGAATTTAGCACTATCAACATTGTCAAAATATTAACAACCACATAACCAATTAGCAATGGGGTATCGAAGCGCTTTACGTAAGCCAATTTCGTTACCAACGGACACATACCCGGCGAACCTAAGTGATTTGCCGCTGAATCATAAAATGTTGAGTGTCCCTGCCGAAACTCAAAGCCAACCACGGGGTCCTCCACAACGGTCCATCAAAACAGTATTGAAGGGCAGCCAAGCTACCCCGCCCTAAATGCCTTGCGCTTTGAATGTCTTACTGGAGTACAATATCATCGGTGTGACAATCCCGACTAGCAACTCCGTCAAATTATTCAAACTCAAACACGAATCGCAATCGGGGTATCAGAGCACTTCACGTGAGCACCACTCACGCTACAGAGGAACACACACAATGCGAATGGAGTGATGTGCTCAATATCGCAAATTGTTGAGCCTTCCTGCCGAAACTCGAATCCGGCTCCTCAGCTTCGCGGGCGACCGCCCTAGCCGTAAGGCCAGATCCTCTGCCCGAGTGGCTGAATCTGCCCTTTGTACCTTCACTAATGACTCCCCATGCCTACACACCTCTCGAACTGCCCCTAACAAATTGTGCATCGAGATCCAAGGAATCAGCATGCTACTAGTTCTTGACTGCCGCCGTCGATACCACCCCTTGGTATACTTCCCGAAGCTACTGGCGCACGCACCCCACCGTGAGGTTGCTGCAGTTACCTGTTCCCCCATAGAGCCCGTTGGCGCTACCACCAGAACCGGCAGCGCCTCAGAGATGTGGACAGCCCCCCCAGCTCAACGTAATGGGCACAACGCAGTAATGCCTGAGCTAGCGAACTCGACGAGCCCACAAGAGAGTCAACCCGACCCCGCGAATGATGAGCGGCAGACCCACGCACTTCCCGTGTGTTGTGTGCATGCGCAAGCATAAGAACATTACCACACCATGGTGGATAGACTGCCCCTCTACCGAGTATAACTGAAAATGACCATCGGATATCCGTAAATAATGCCAAAAACCTCATCTGATCCATGCGGCATCTGCCCCGCCCCCACTGGTTGTAACAAAGATGATCGACATAGCGACAGGATGAGATCCCTTGTCCCAGGCGCCCCCATTCCAACCAAAGACTGCCCGCCATTTTCCCCAGGAGACCTCCGAGTAACTGTGCCGCTCGTTTCTTCACAGAACCATTTTGAGCTGGGTATCTCGCGGCTCTCCTCCCGACCGGAGGAAGCACTGCCCGGGAGGGGGTGGTTCGGATTCAGGCTCCGATGCTGTGCCACCAGAATCACACCCGCTCCCCCGCTTAGTCAGCACAAGCCTCAATAGCTGTGCTTGCTCAGGACCGCTCCGGGTACGGAGAAAAGCCGATTCGTAGCCCAATGCCTCTTTCAGCATAAAGTGCCGTTCACTGCGCCCACCACCAGGAGATCGCATGTCATCACATCATACCCTGGATACCAGTGCCTACCACCGAGCTATTGCCCCAATCTACGAACTGTAGGGCCAGATTCCCAAAACTCAGCTACACACGTGTAAAATAGCCGCCCTGTGAATGCCGCGCGCGGCGAGCTCACCTCACAAGCGTTTATACCAAAGGACCTGGAGTTATGGAACAGGAGCTATGGAACAGGAGTTATGGAACTTTGTATCCACAATCACCAGTCTGCGAGACTTATTGTATTCCCATGCCAGACACAATACAGTATTCATGACATGGGCCCCAAGTGACATGCCTACATTAGGCAGGGCGAGCAAAGCAGGTATTCGCTCTCCCGCTTTGAACCCGGGACTCATCTCACGTAACAGCAAAGACCCCCGACAAATTCATCGATCGGTCCACCCCAGAAAAAACCCTGACCCGCATCCTGGTGCACTATGAAGTCAAAACGGTGAGGGGCGGAACAATCGCACTCACCTCAGCCAGACAACTAATTACCCCCCAGACGCCCCACTTAAAATTACATTGGTTGTTTATAATAGTGTTATATTCGTATTTCTTTTTAGTCAGCATGTTAAGAACTACCTGATCCTCCACCCTATCCGAGTGTTTTTTTTCCAGGGTTTTAATTTCGCTTTCTAGATTTTTTAGTTCTAGATTTAATTTTTTGTTGATCTGGGCTTTAATTCCAATAATGACGCCCCTAATGGTGGCCTTAAGAGCGTCCCAGAAGGTAGATGTGGGAATCTCTGGGAGATCATTCGTCTCTATATATTCTTTAATTGCATTGTCAATTTTCACTTTGTTTACAGGGTCCGACAGGATTTCGTCATTGGAGCGCCATCTCTTCGGGGGTGAGGTGGGGTGAGTGCCTGCCAGTTTGGTGTGTATACATGAGTGATCAGATACGAGAATAGGAGCTATGTCTGTTTGATCTAAAAAGTGGGTAAAGGTGGAGGATATTAGGATATAATCTATTCTGGAATAGGAGTTATGTGGGGCTGAATAAAAGGTGTAGTCTCTTGCATCTGGGTGCTGTAGGCGCCAAGTATCTTTCAGGTTGAATCTGGCACAGATTCTACGTATTATATCGTGTGACCGAGACGGGTGATATTTGCATTTTGATTGTCTATCCAAGAGGGGGTCTAGTGGCATATTAAAGTCCCCACCCACCACGAGAAGATCGTCTTGGGGTAAACTTCCAATTATATCTGAGACCTTTTCCCAAAATTGGGGCTCATCTGAATTTGGGCCATAAATGTTGACCACATGGGTGAGGTCCTCTCCTCTCTGTAGGTGTGTGATTAGCAGTCTGCCTTCGTCATCGTGTGTATGAGAAATAAGTGAAATGTTTGAGTTTTTGGCAATAAGAGTAATAACTCCTTTCCTTTTGTGGACCGCCGGTGAACAGGCAGAATGAGAGATCCAATTATGTTTGATGAAGCTTACGTCCTCTCTGGACAGTTTTGTTTCTTAGAGAAGAATAATATCTCCTTTAGCTTTTGCTAAATAATCAAAAACTTTCCTGCGTTTCATCGGGTGGTTCAGGCCCTTAACATTTAGTGATATGATGTTAAGATCTTCTGTAAGTGTTTTGTTCTGAGACATCGTATGGGCTCACAAATCGCGGTAGTGTTGGTCAGAACTATGGTGTGGATACGGTCTTACAGCAGCGTCTCTAGCTAGTATATGTGGATGGTATAGGAATGATAGTGTCGGGAGAAATTTACTTGCTCCGATATTTAAGAGTGAGCTAGTTGTAAGCAAACCTGTGCCATGGTGTGTGTCTAGCATAACAAACAAAAGTGAATGAGACATTAAACATAAAGATAAAGATAAAATGAGCAAAATTAGAACAACCATTTTAATTTCTACCTCTACTCCCCTCTCCCCCCTACTTCCCCCCTCCCCTCCCTCTCCTCCCTCCCTCCCACAAGCAAATAAACACTATTATAAGCAAAAAGGCTGGTGTTTGGATCAACAAATTCAAGGCGCTCAAACTCTGTGAAAGCAACAAGGCAGGGAAATTATTGGCCTCCTACCTCAAGCATAAACAGAGACAGTTCACCATTACCTCATTTAAAGATGCCAAGAACATTACCCAAACCAAACATAACGAAATTCTGGATGCCTTCCAAACGTTCTACACGGACCTCTATAAAAACAAATTAACAATTAACTCAGTTGCCTGCGAACACTATTTGCAGTCACTAGACCTCCCAAAACTCTCAAATACAGATAAATTAAAGCTGGGGGCACCTATTTCGGATTCAGAAATATCATCGGCTATTAAAACACTTAAATCTAACAAAGCTCCGGGGCCAGACGGCTTCTCCACCTCCTTTTATAAAGAATTCAACACTTCACTTCAACCGACCCTGAATAGGCTTTTCAACTCTATAGCCAATGAGGGGAGCATCACTAATTCAATGAGGGAAGCTAACATCATTGTCATCCCCAAGGAAGGCAAAGATTCGCTCCTACCCAAGAACTATAGACCAATCTCATTAATAAATGTAGATTGCAAGATATTTGCCAAAATCTTAGCAAATAGACTAAATAAGCTTCTTCCCACCTTAATCAGCAACTCACAGGTGGGATTCCTCAAACACCATATGTCTAATGACAATACTAGACTCCTATGTCACATCCTAGAGAAAGCCAAAAGCGTTCCTGCCCACCTAATCGCTATCACACTAGACGCGGAAAAAGCGTTCGATAGAGTATCATGGCAGTTCCTGAAACAATGTATGCAAGTCTTCAACCTAGGTGAGTCGTTCACTAACATGGTTATGGCCTTATACTCTAACCCGACTGCCCGGATCGCCATTAATGGTTCCCTATCGGAGTCATTCCATCTAGAACAAGGAACTAGACAGGGCTGTTCCCTCTCACCGGCTCTCTTCCTTCTAGCACTAGAACCATTGATCCAAGATATTAAGCGTAATGAGGAAATTACCGGAGTTCTCTTTGGTGACACGCGAGTAAAATTAGCCGCATACGCGGACGACATCCTGATTGTCACAGAAAACCCGGAAAAATCCATTAAAGCCCTAATGGACACGATAGACGCCTACTCTAGACACTCAGGCTATAAACTTAATCGCGACAAATCTGAGGTCAAACCCCTTAATGTCCATGGTACGCGTGAACTGTTAGGCAATTCGGGCCTTACATGGCAACCAAACCATATTAAATACCTGGGGATTGACACTACACTTGAGACACTCCAACATAACGAAACTAAAACACTGGAGAAGATCAAAACATTATTAGACGCTTGGTCACCCAGATTCATAACTTGGTGGGGCACAATCGAGACCATAAAGATGATGATATCCCCCTTGGTGAACTATCTGATAACAATGCTGCCCCTCATCTTATCGGATGATTTTCATCACAAACTGAACATTGTACTCTCGAACTTCCTATGGAAAGGGAAGAAGGCAAGAATCAGCATGAAGAAACTCTGGCTTCCCAAAAGGCTAGGTGGGGTTAAACTAGCTGATTTTAAACGCTACCAGTCGGCTTTCCTGGCAAAACAGAGCTCCTACTGGCTAACATCTCAGGCAGGATACACCCCTATTTGGCTAGATATTGAGAAATCTCTCCTCCATGATATTCCTCCGGCAACCCTCCTCACCACGAATCTTAACCGAATTACATGTTCAAAAGCCATCTTCAAAAATACAAAATCCTCCCTCTTGAAAATAGATAAACTACTAGACATCAGCGTTAGGAAATCCAGCTTAGAATCTATTTGGAATAATCGTAAAATTTTATATAAGGGTTGCACCTTATACAATGATACATGGATTAGTAAAGGCATCTACTTTCCCCACCAACTTTATGCGGACGCACAACCTCTGTCCTTTAAAGACCTGCAGACCACATATCAACTTGAGCCAATAGAATTCTACAGCTTCTTGAAAATAAAAGCTGCCCTAGCTAAAGCAAACCTCTCAACCCTATCACCATCCCTCCCGCAATATCTCTCAAAACTAAACGCATTGGGCCACCAGGTCTCCCGAGTCTACAATTTGTTGGGCCCCCAACAGTCTACTCTTAATGAGAAGGTCACATCTTTTTGGGAGTCGAACTCCGCCACCCCGATCTCAGACTCAGATTGGTCCTGGACATGGAACTCAGTAGTTAAAAATAAAATCAGTCCGGTATTGTCCCAAACAAAGTTCTGGCTCCTACACAAGGCATATTGGACACCAGCCCGACTACACAAACACAAACTCTGTGACGACGATACCTGCTGGAACTGCAATGATGCAGTAGGAGATTTAGAACACTTACTAATTTCTTGTCCGTGTGTGTCGTCCTATTGGGATAAAGTCCTTGAATTCATATCTAAACTTTTACCCTTTGATACAAGCAGGGATCTCTCGGCTCTGCTGTTCGCTCCTACTAGAGCAGACTCCTTGTGCGAAAACGACAAGGCGCTCCTTGACCTACTCATCACAGCAGCCATTAAGATAATTCTTAATAATTGGAAGGATACTCGCAAAACATCCTTTAAATGCTGGCTAAATTGGGTCACTAATTTGCGAGGAGCTGACAATATAGCGCTCCACAACTCTCCGTGGAAGACCCGGTTAGATGCATGTGGGAATCCCTTGATCTCTTCTTTGAATCACACAAACCACCGTGAAATGTTTCCCCAACTACCCTACGATCTTACACAGCACCGAATGGTGACCCTCTATGACCGACACCTATACTATGAGACTCTAGAGGGGCATGTATTAAGGCTTTCTAACCTCTATTCACTGCCTTTGTCTCACATTGTGTGATATTATTGTTCTTTTCATTAGTCGAAAACTCTGCTAAACACTAGATATATATCGAACGCAATAGCCTCTTATGATATATGTTTCTGCCTTAGATACATTCCAAGTGCCATCTATGTTATGTATGGTATTTGATGACGCACTGATGGACAGTCTATTCACCTATTTTTTGTCCATTTAGGTTATTTATTGTATTGTATTGTATTGTTTTTTTCTTTTATTTATTGCATTACATTGTGTTTTATGTAATATGTGTTATATATTGTTTGAACAACCAATACAAACTTATTGAACTCAAAAAACAAAAATTACATTGGTTGTATATTTACCAGATCCCTCACAATGACAAACCGGGCCAACCTGCCCCCGCATGAAGCCTCCACCGAGCACTTCCCTCGAGCTGGGTGAGTAACACTCAAGACCGTGCGGCTCCCGGTCCTCAGGCGGTGCGACGCTCCCCCACAGATTCCCGCAGCGGTGCGCCCAGTGTCCCGATGCTTCTTGCCCTGCAAGAAAAGAAAGGGAAGAGAAAGGGAAACTCCGTCTGCCGTCTCCTCTCCCGTCTCCCGCTGCGTGACTCCTCCGCTCCAGCGCCGGTGTTGAGATTCACGAAGTCCACTGCACACGGGGCTAGCGCTGTAAGGAAGAGAGGACGAGGGCCTGGGCAAGGTGCCCTAAATAGGCCCCCCACCATCTCCTCCCCCCATTACCAGCCCCGGCAGCAAGTGACGTCAGTCTCGCCCCGGAAGTACTTCTAGCCGTTCGCGTCGACCAATCCCTCAGCCACGAGGGCGTGGCCGGGATCCCGGGGGCCCGTGTCCTAATGGCGCGCTTCCTTATAGTACGGGCTTTTCCATAGTGCTCTAGAGAGAGTAGGGCTGTGTGTGCTTTTCTACAGCCATCTTGCACCAAACCTGCCTCAAGCAAATGACAGATATAGATTGACACTTCTCCTGATAATGCCACTATAAATACCCTTTGTACGTTGAGATGTATATCGTGTCTGGACCCGTTGTCTTATCTCCCTCCCCTTCTCCAGTTCCCATAATTATAACCAAGCAGCATCTTTAATTAATTCTCCACCACCTTCCAGGTGTATGCCTGTCATTCAAATGTGGTTATAAGACGGGGTGTGCCCTCTAAACACGTTATGGTGATGCCCCAATGGGCCATCGATTAAACATTTATTCACAATGCTGATGTGTGTAAATATTTTTCAAATCGAAGGGATTTATTCACCAATAATTTCAACACTGAATAATATAAAGCTCATAGTTCCATATCCAGCATTTTCAGTGCAACATTAAACATTAATACAAAAGAAACGCTGTTGCTCCCGTTGCCACCGTGGGGACTCTAACTTCCACAACTCCCTGGCTTCAGAGGGAGGAGTCGCCCTCCAACGTCACGCTATTAAAGCGCCTATAGCCTCCCACCGCGCGGGACAAAGAAACGCTGTTGCTGCCGTTGCCACCATGGGGACTCTAACTTCCACAACTCCCTGGCTTCAGAGGGAGGAATCGCCCTCCAACGTCACGCTATTAAAGCGCCTGTAGCCTCCCGCCGCGCGGGACAAAGAAACGCTGTTGCTGCCATTGCCACCGTGGGGACTCTAACTTCCACAACTCCCTGGCTTCAGAGGGAGGAGTCGCCCTCCAATGTCACGCTATTAAAGCGCCTGTAGCCTCCCGCCGCGCAGGACGCGCGCGGGCCAAGGGCGGGCCCGTCCTTGCCCATCACAGACAGGAAGAGGCAGGGCAGGGCTACCCCCCTTTCATCTGGAGTACAACTCGGGACTGAGTAAGTGACTATTCATTGTGGCAAATAAGGACTGTCAGTGGGGAACATGGGGAAAAGGAAAGCGATGGAGGGGAATGGTGGAGGCGGCGAGGGGTGAGCTGTTGTAAGAGAACAAAAAGGGAAAAGGGTTAGAAAATCAGTGAAGCAGAAAAAATCAGGGAATAGTTGCGTCATGGATAGAATTGATTCTCTGATCACTGAGTGTGAGGACATTCTAGATAGTGGTGTATCTGTCCAGCCTGGGAATAGCGCATTAACACCAGACCCTTCCCGTCTGATCCACCATAGCCCAGGGAGACAGTTAACTATCCCTGCAATGTTTCACAAACCGGCCGGAGGCGGAAGCCAAGAAAGTCAAATTGATGGGAGTATAGCCATGGGGGTGGAAAAAACGGCTTCTTCTTCTTCTTCTTTGGCTAAAAATGATATCTGCCAGCCTCTGGAAACTGTTGTTGCTTGTGATCCAGCGCGATATTAGCAAACAGCATTCATACACCAGATACTCACTTGGGCCCATACATTCATACTATGCTAATACTTACGCTGGGTTTTATCAGTTGTACTCTTTATCAAAATCCCTGCTACCAATTACCTTCCGATTGAAGAGTAATGACTTACCAATGAATCCTTTGCTAATTGGGAAGTTTAAAATGAGTGACATTCATTATTGTACATAATCCTGAAATAACCACTGAGTCAGGAAGTTTTAAAATGTTTATCTAAAGGTTTAGCAGAGTAAATTACATAACCACATGGTACTTAATCGCATATCACGGGTGAAGCATAGAATAATAATTATTGATTAATGACGGTCCCTCAGAAAGGAGAAGATAGAGACAGCAGCGCAACTAAAGGTTGCATTTATATTTACCAAAGTGCGAGAACCAAACCCCTTGGTCAAGGAGTTGGAAAGAATAGGACCCAGGAAGGATGAAGAGCAAAGACCTCCTCCAGGATCAGGACAGGACCGGTGACCTCTCTACAACGACGCCTGCGTCGTTCCCCTCTCTGATACTCGGCTTCTCATCGATTCTCCCGTGCCTTCCTTCTAATGGACTCCGCCGCCCCCTCCTCAGGACCTCTCTGGACAGCGGTTCAGCATGCACTCGGTCAGCGTCCTAATGATAATGCAATGCCTTTTCTAATTTGCTAATACTATATCTATTATACCCTTCTACGCCCATGTACCTCCCCTTAATGTTGCTAAAATATGGGACCACTACTTCTGATTGGACAGGGACAGGAGGTTGATCCTCACACCATATTGATTTGCTACGTATTTCTGAAGACCTTTGTCTTTAAACTACCGCCCATCAATTTTAATACATTGGCTTTATTTCCCACCCGTCTCACGACAAAGTTTATTCATTTCCATATACATAGTTGCAAGTTCGGCAAGAACACATAAGTATATCAATATCGGCCATTAGGTTGTGGCCTTGGACGAAGTCCAGGTTGACTTCATTCTTTGGCAGCCAAGGAGGACACATGCGCAGAATCACTGTCTCTCGAGTTTCAGATCACCAACCCCAGGCCCAAGTTTACGAACTAATAAAAGTCAAAGAAGAAAATATTAAAATCACAAATAATATGTTTCACTGTATACCCACTCTTTCTACTCTATCCCCATTTACTTATAAATCTATCCCGCATTAGTAGCGTTAAGAAAACTACAAAATAATAATAACACAAGAGCAAGCTGAAGCATGTGAAAACATCAAGCAGCCATTTTAATGCACACTGCGCAGAAGCAGAAATTTCCCACCAAGCAAAGAAAGACGTCACACCATGTGATATGGATGAGACATGCGCAGTAAGGTTCCCGCGCTTTAGCGGCCATTTTAGAAAAAGACAAGCGTTACTTGTTAGTTAGAACACATAGGCAAGCTTCCTTGCTATTCATGTAATGTATGCAACGTTAGTATAAACAATACAAGATTAATAAATTAATACTATGAGGTGATTGCATTCGAGCAAGTCTCATTTTTGAGTCTTTGCTCCATCAATCCCCTCTCTGATGGCGTTTAAGAGCCATCAAAATACTACCCTCAATCAGATGCCAACTTCTAGCAAATAGTTTCATTCTCATTTTTACATTTTCTATTTTTAACATCCCCTTTCAATTTCTTGTATAATTCACTTCTCACATCCTCAAGTTCAATTTCATCAACCTTTCTCTTCTTTCCTCTTCCTGTCACAGTATACGATTCATTCTTTCTACAACATTTGCACCATATTATTATCGTCAGTACTATTATTGCTATTCCTGCTAAAGGTACTAGTATTTGACCTATAAGCCCTTTTCCTACATTAGAAAACCAGGTACCAATTGACTCAATACTACTTGTCAATCTTTCCCATACACTATCAACTTCCAGTGGTTTAAGTTCCTTCTCAAGTTTAGTTATATTCTGTATATACTTTCCAATTTCTGCACTTTTATCAGGAATGTAAGTGCAACAATGTTTCGTCTTCAGTAATTTACAGACTCCGCCCTCTTTTGCCAATAGAATATCAAGAGCAAGTCGATTTTGCATAACCATAGATCTAATCGCAACCATTTCTGCATTAATCATTAGAAATCCTCCAGCAGTGTCAGTTGATAAACGATCAACCACTGTAGACAATTTACATATTTTCCTTGAGTTCAGAATTATTCCCACCGAAGGTATCAATGCACCAAATATATCACCTACAATTTCAGAAAAACTAGCTCTTTTACTACGTGTTAATTCGCCATTGTTTTCATTGCTCCCAGTGTTTCTTTTTACGTGGTATATTTTTGGAAATACTATTCCAAAATAACAACTTCCATACCACCGTGCAGGAAGCCTAAAGTAAGCCTTATTCCCGCATACATAATAGATTCCAGGAAAAACTGAATCTGTTCCTCCTTTTATTCCCCAACCTCCAAGAATTAAGAAATTGTGTTCACATTCACTGGTACCGATGAAAACATTGTTATAATCAGTCCTTAATCTATGTAGACAAATTTTTCCCGTCTTTACAAAATCCAGAGCCATAGCAGCTTGAGCCTTGCCAGGTGTGTAACTCCCTTCTTTCTCAGCCCAAGGTGGCAAATGAGCCTTATGCTCAGAAGCTTTCTTTTGAAAATCTTGTCTTCTATCTTCTACTAAATTCAAAAATATCTTTTCTTCTTCGTGTAAAGAACATGTTAGATTGTGTCTATGTGCATGTGTTATGTCTATCGATTTCATTGTTAAGAAAAATTCTCCCATAAACTGTGCGTCTTGACTACTAAGCACTGGGTTCATACTGTTTCGAATCGGAACCTCAGAAAATATCACATCTATGTTTGAATAATAATATTGAAGTTTCCCTGTTCTATAAAATAAACTAGCTAATACACTACATGATATGCCATATGTCAATGGTAAGTGATGATATGTTAATCCTTCTGCTACTGATTCAGGTAACTTCATACAGACATAACAATTACTAACTTCCATGGTATCTACATATTGAAATAATAACTTTGTGAAAACATTTAAACTAGTGTCGTTATCAGTTATTTCATGATGAAATTCTGGTTCATTTTCTGCCATTAGTTCTACTCTATTTCCCTTCATGTGTGCTGTCTTTCCTTTAGTTTCGTTATTAATCTTTTTATCCATTATCATAAGGTAAGGGACTGCTACGATCAGGACTAACCATACTATAAGCACCATTACTAGACTACATATGCATATTGCACAGCATCTTCTACAACATCTCTGTTTTGGTCTCCCAGCAACTCTATCATCAGGCATTTCGACAAGGAAGATTGCTCTTCTTATCTATTTTCGCTTTTCTTTATATGACTCTTTTGCGTAGTCAAGGTGGTCTTGTTTCTTTCTCGTACGTCAATTCTGCACTTGTTCCTTCGTCACCACTTTCACTTGACTCTGAGCTCTCGTAATCTTCAAGAATAATGTAAGTTCAATCAGGACCCTTGAATTTGTTATTTACAAGTTTCAGTCTCTTGCTTCTTCTTTTCTTAGTTCTGTTTTCTTGTTCGGTTTGACTTGTTACTTCATTTACTTGATCTGGATCTTCACTTCTGGTTGTTATGTGGTATTTTACTCTTTTAATGACACTAGGCCAATGATCACCTTTTCTTGTTTTCTTTGTTTGCACTGTTTCTTTATTTTTGTCTTCAGCAATCTCTTTATTTTCACTGTTTGACACCTTTTCGTTTTCTGTAATTACTGTTTTTCTTTCTTGCTCTTTTCCAGGCCTTATTTGTTTTTCTTCTGCAGCTCCTCCGTGAGTTTCCAATAATTGACCTTGTTCTTTCTTTAATTCTTCATGCTCATGTTTCTCGAGATCTTTTTCTTCTGTATGATTTTCTGGATCTAACTGGTTCTGATCAGGGCTTATTGCACTTTGTACTTCTGCAGCCTGACCGGATTCTTCTAAACCTGTCTGTGCCTGCTCAAAACTTGTTCGATCTTTGTTATTTTGAGCCCAGTTTCCTTTCCCTATCTGGTCCTACTCAGGTTCTTTTATTTATGTTCTTCTTTTCCCTGTGCTGCTTCTTCTTCACCTATCTGATCTTCTTCAATTTCTTCCAATTTTGCTTGACTTCTTGTTCTGTAGTAAACTTCAGGAATTTCTACCACCGGTATCCAGTCCTGACTTGTGCGCGGTTGTTCTTCTGCAGCTTCTCTGGAATCTCGAGCCTGAGATTCTTCAGCTGGGCAACCTTCAGCTTCCTCAGTGATTGATGCTGACTGAGGATTTTCTTCTTCAGGGTCTGGTACTCTTTTGGTGTGGCTTACATGAATCCAATTAGGAAATCCTGCACACTTCACTGCTGTATTGGTAGTCAGTATGACTTGACAAGGTTTTCCCCATCTAGGTGATAGACACAGTCTCTCTGGTGTGATTCTTCACTACCACCCAGTCACCAGGATTCAGATCATGTTCTTGTTCAGGCTGCCTCGAAACTGCGTCTTCTCCGACCTGATGAGAGACAGAACGCACTAGGTCAGCCAATCCTTTGCAATAATCCAGTACCATATCATCAGATATATTCAGCAGTTTGTTTATGGGAACATGTGCTTGTCTCATTGCTCTTCCCATCATTATCTCGTGTGGGCTCAATCCCGTATTTCTATCAGGAATGCTTCTGAGTCCCATTAAGACAAGTGGCAATGCATCTGGCCACTCCAATGATGTTGAAGCACACATTTTTCCCAGTCTTGATTTTATAGTGCCATTCAATTGTTCAACCACTCCAGAAGCCTCTGGGCGATATGCACAGTGCAATTTTTGTTCAATTTGGAATGCTTCACAGATTATTTGAATCACTTCACTGTTAAAATGTTTTCCTCTATCTGATTTCAAAGTTACTGGGAAACCAAACCTAGGAATGAGTTCTCGTAGTAACAACTTTGCGACTGTAATGCTGTCACTCCTCCTGGTAGGGTAAGCCTCCACCCACTTTGAAAACAGACATACTATGACTAGTACATATTTCAACCCTCTGCATGGTGGTAACTGTATAAAGTCGAACTGTAGTCTTATAAATGGACCTTCTGCCTTTCCAATTTTCCCAAACCCAATTATTGTTTTTCTTCCTGGATTATGCATCTGGCAAGTCAAACATCTCTGGCAAAGGCTCTCTGCTACAGCCCTGAACTTGGGATTGTACCAGTTCTGTCTGAAAAGCCTAATCATTGCATCTCTCCCTATGTGTGTGTCTCCATGATACATCCTGGCCATTTGAGAGAGCAGACAGTCAGGCATGACTGGTCTGCCATCAGCACAAATCCACACTTCATCATCTCCCCTTTGGGAACAACCCACTTTGACCCATGTTTTCTTCTCATTTTCATCAGCACCATCTTGCAATCTTCGAACCTCATTCCATGTTTCAGGTGGCATATACAGCATAAGTTGGCAGCTGATTCCCATTCTTTCCACCCTTTTATTGACTGACAATCTATTTCTGGCACAATGTTGAGCCACAAGATCTGCATATCTGTTGCCGACTACCACCCAGTCATCTCCTGACTGGTGTGCGGCACATTTCACCACAGCCAATTCTTTTGGTGATTGTATTGCCTCCAGCAATTCCCTTACAAATTTTCCATTTTTAATGGGGGATCCTGAAGAAGTCATGAAATCCCTCTGCATCCATAGTTGGCCAAAATCATGCACAACCCCGTAACCATATTGGCTATCTGTAAATATAGTCACTTTTTGATTCCTCCCAATTTTGCACGCTTTTATCAAAGCAATCAATTCAGCTACTTGTGCAGATTTTACTCCTGGTAAATAGGATGCTTCGACTATTCCAGTTAATTCACATACTGCATATGCTGCAGTCAGTTTACCATCTTCATGCCTCTGGCATGAACCATCAACAAACAGCTCCCTGTCTGGCTTTCTAAGGGGCTGTTCTTCAATGTCCGGACGTGGTTTCGTGCATAACTCTGTGACTTGTAAACAATCATGTTCTTCTTCTTCGTCATTTTTAATTTCCTCATGATACGGGTCTGGTAGTAAGGTTGCAGGATTTACTATTGTACACCTCACTATGTTCACATTTTCAGCACCCATTATTATTCTCTCATATTTAGTCAGCCGACTAGGAGTAAGATGCTGAGTTCGTGTTCTTGTCAACAGTATCACAACCGCATGTGGAACAAACACCTTTACTGGGTGTCCCATCACAATTGACTCACTTTGTTCAATGCTTAAACAGGTAGCCGCTACTGCTTTTAAGCAGCCTGGCAACGCGGCTGCCACTGGATCCAATGTAGCAGAAAAATATGCTATAGGACGTCTGTCCAAACCATGTCTCTGGGTTAGGACTGAAAGTGCACAATTTTCTCTCTCATGACAGAACAATGCGAAGCTTCTCTTATAGTCGGGCATGCCTAGGGCTGGTGCTGAGCACAAAGCATTTCTCAATTTTACAAAAGCTCCTGCACTCTCATCATCCCAATCAACTGGGTCTTTTGCTTTCTTTCTTGTCATTTCAATTAGGGGCTTCGCTAACAAGGAAAATCCTAGTATCCATTGTCGACAGTAACCTACTATTCCTAGGAACATTCTCACTTCTCTTTGGGTTACAGGCATTTGCATTTTCTTAATCAATTGTACTCTTTCCGATGTTATTCTTCTTTTTCCCCTCTCAATTTGGTGTCCCAGATATTTAACAGCTGTTGTACAGAACTGCAATTTTTCTGGTGAGACTTTATGCCCTTCTTCAGCCAAATGATTTAATAGTGCTATGGAATCAACAACACAGTCCTCTCTGGTGTTCGATGCCACCAGTAAGTCGTCGATATATTGCACTAGGACTGAGCTTCCTGGCATCACTAGTTTCTCTAAGCACTTTTTCAATAACTGATTGAAAATAGAAGGACTTTCCGTGTACCCCTGAGGAACACGATTCCATACATAGACTTTGTTCTCAAATTTAAATGAAAAAAGATACTGGCTGTCTGGATGCAATGGTATTGAAAAGAACGCTTGGCATAAATCAATCACTGTGAACCATCCTGCACTCCAAGGAATCTGGTATAGGATTACTGCAGGATTGGGTACTATAGGACAACAAGGTTCCACAATCTTATTTATTTTCCGCAGGTCCTGAACAATCCTATATTTTCTGCTAGGTTTCTTTAAACCCATTATTGGTGAATTACATGGGCTACTCATCACTTCTCTTAGTATGTTTTGTTCTACCATTCGGTTGATTTCTTCAATGACTCCTGTCTTTACTTCTGCACTCATTTTGTACTGTCTAGTATTTGGGAAAATCGCACCTTCTTTTACAGTAATTTTAACTGGGTCTATTTTGGCCATAAGTCCTACTTCTTTTCCTGTGAAATCCCATACTATGGGGTTTACTGTAGTTTTTAATTCTTCTGGCAGTTCATCTTTTGTTATTAACGAAAACATCTCATCTACCTCTGTGCCTTGTTTTGCAATCATAAACTTATATACATGATCTTCATCTGGGGTCTGAACTGCCACACCATCCGGTGTGCAGAAAATTGTACAATTCATTTTGCACAATAAATCACGACCTAATAAATTTACTGGACTAGAATCACACACTACAAATTGATGCATTTCTCTGAAATTTCCAATTTTAACTTCCATTGGTTCGGTAAGAGGTGTTCTAATCTTTCTATTAGCTACTCCCACTACTTGGATAGCTTCTCCAGAGAGAGGAAGGTCTGGAATGTCTGCTGTTCTCACAGTAGACCGGGTAGCACCAGTGTCCAAAAGAAAAGTAATATCATTACCTTTTACACTCCCTTCAACATATGGACCTGACTGATCTACCGATAAGGATGCGCCAAGTACGCACTCCTTCTCCCCTCTCCCAGGCACCATCATGAACTGTATTGACAGAAATCGTCCTGTAAAAGAAACTGTGATGTTACATAATCATTCTTACCACTTCCTCCTTGATATCCGACGTCTGTACCGTGGTTTGCTCTGCTTACATTACCCTGAATAGGTGCAGGTGGCAACTGACTCTGAGGATTTACACCCTGCTGTGAGTCATTCTGCGTCTGTGGATTTAAATTTTGATTTGGGCCATTATTATTCCGAATCTTTTTACATTCATCCTTCCAATGCCCCAATTTTCCGCATCCATGACAAGGAAATTTCTTTTTAGCTTCTTCTCTACTCATTCGTCCTCTCACTTTTCCACCATTCCCAGTATCGCCATTCGTTCCAGAATCCTTTCCTTGATTTTCACTCGGATTATCCAAATTAATTCCCTGTTTCTCAGCCATTTTCACCTGTGCCCACATCACTTTTTCCTGCAATTTCTTGTGCCTATCCTCAATATCGTCTCCACAGTATTTCGCATATTTCAAAATTTCATCTATGGGTTTCCCTTGCCAACACAACATGTGCTGCTTAACCATCTGACAAATTTCTGGCTTCAGACCATAAACAAATCGATACACAAACTGACTCATGTTCTTGTCTCCAATGTCCTCAAATCCACTATACTGCTTAAATACCTGCAATAAACGCTCATAATAGGCGTGTACCGATTCACTAGCTTCTTGGGTGGTTCGGTCTATTTTCACCCAATCTGTTTCTTTCGGAGGTATTTTGCCCTTTATGTAAGTTATCACCTGCTGATACTTTTTCATTACATCATTTGACGGGGCACCTGTCTTTGGATCCCTAGGATACTCATCACTAGGCCAATCAACTGTAATTTTACAATCTGTCCACAAATCGGCAGGTACCACTATGTCAAACAGACCATCTAAATCTTTCAACAATACCTTTGACACCTTCACAAACCTCTCAACCTGTTTGTACCATTCAATTGGTTTTTCTCTCAACTTTGGAAAATCGTTCGTAAATGACAAAATATCCTGTCTACTCCATGGGACATGTACATAGCCCCCTCCGGGAACTTCTCGCATCGGGTACATTTGATCTGTCTTCCCTGTTTCTTTCATCACATATTCAGAGGCTGTTCTACTGGATCGTGCTTCTTCCTTCTTCTTTGCCCATCGAACTCTCCATTTATCTAGGTCTCCCCATTTTTGCAAGACTGTCATTAACTCTTTTACTTGTAATTTTCTTCCAGAGGCATTCATATTTTCTAAATCTTTGTCTGAGAAATCTGCTCTATAGGGTTTCTGCAACACCTTTGATCTCCCTATTTCAATTCCCATCTGCAGAGCCAAATCTGATAATTTTTCATGAAATATTTTTACATTTCTGGTGATACTTCTGCATACGAACAATAATTCTTCTTCATTGTAAGCATTTAGGCGATCTAACCCTACATTTCCTGCTATTATTTCTTCTAATTCGACTTTTAATTTATAAATATCCAAACATTTTTGGAGGTGTACACTGCTGTTCTGATCCTTGTGCCCACCTTTCTAAGCCTTCTGGACTAACTACAGTGACACTTTTTGCTCCTGATGAAGTTATCAAGTTTATCTCTTTCGAGCACCCAGGTGTAGTTCTTCTGGGTGTACTATTGACAGAATCTCGAATTGGTAAATCCATTAATGATATCGTAGATTCACAATCACTAAAATGATCCTCAACCACTACTGTTGCTTCAGGTTTAGGAATATTCACAGGAGTAGGCATAACTAACGGTGGAGGACAATTTCCCTGACCACCATATAATGGAACTACCGGACCAATTGTTACAGGTATGGTCAAAGAATCAGGATGTACCTTTATCTGTGTTATCTTCTGTATTAATTCTGCTCTGGTTTTCTCTAGGGCTTCTTTCTCTTTATCATGAAGTATCCTACTGGGGGTGAAATCATGCACTACCTGTGGTACTAATGGAGTTTTTAACAGTGGGGCACTTGGGGTGCATCCACTTGTCCCTTCCTGATATGGTGGAGGGTTCCTTAATATTTCTTCTATAAATTCATCTTCGGAATCTCCATTTCTCATTAAATGTTTTGTCTTTTCTGTGCATTTCTTCCCTAACAGTTCTTCTGCCATAAATATTGGATATAATCCTTCTGTAAGCATTGCCCTCCTCCACTGTTTCATCTGACCGTCCCTAGACTCATGTTGGTATCTGGGGAAAAATCCTCAATAACCCCTATTACTCCTGGATCGGTCACGCTCAAATGCCTCGGTTTCCCATTCCTCTAAGGCTTCGTATTGAGTTAATATAGGTCTGGGTTCTAGGTCATTCATCCTCAATCTCAAATTTTGAAGAATTCTTCCATTGAAGGTACCATTCTCGGGAAATGCTAATATTCCATCATTTTTGGTATATTCTATCCAATTCTCTATCCATACACAAGTATGATAACCTCTCTCCATCATCATGAATGAAGCGGGCGTTTTAGCTGGTGGAATGATAATTCCTTCCCTAGTTTTGATTGGTTTATCATTTTTAAAATAGTTCTTAATCTTTTGCAGAAAGGACATTTTCCTCTTTTCTCCGTACATCTTGGGCAAATCTCGATGTATAAAATTATATTCTGCAAAACCCAGGAATCTCCTATCCGGACGAGTTCCTGTTAAAGTCGGATTGCGTTTTAACATGCAATCCCTATCCACTAAGATTTTAGCTTCTAGAATCTCAACCAATCAAGTGTCTGCTAACTTTTATTTCTGAACCAATCCTAACGCGGCCTTTTGGTGACGTTTGTCTGTCAACCCCTCCTTTACAATCTGCGCTTCTCTGTCCCTCGCTGTTTCAACCAATTCCAGCGCGGCGTTTGTGACGTCAGCTCCCTCTCCGGCAGCTGACCCTCCCTTTACAAAATCTTACGCAAACTTTATTTTTCTCTATAAATCTTAATTAAATTTCAGTAACAACATAAAACATTCGCTATCGTGCCAGTTTCTCTAAATTAGAAAAGATAGTTTTGTCTCACACTTAGTAAAACCTTTCCGTTTACTAAACATACACTACGAGTAAAGCCCTTCCGTTTACTCTTCACACAAGCTCCAGAAGTACCTGTTACTTCTTCAATGTTACCCTTTCTAGGTGATATAACATCAAATTTTCACCAGCGTACTCTTTTGCTATTACTCACGCATAGATTCCCTAACCAGTACTGATAGTCCTGCTTAACTTTTCAGTACTATTTCTGCCTGACAGATAACCTCACTGCAGTATGGCTTCCACTTACCAACCGCTATTCAATTTTCCCCAGGGATTCTAGACAACATAAAACAAACTTTGAATACACAGATGTTAGTTCATAAAAATAAAATTCTCATTACCCAATTAACAAAGAGTAACCATCCTCTAATTACCAGAAAACTGATCCAGCGCGATATTAGCAAACAGCATTCATACACCAGATACTCACTTGGGCCCATACATTCATACTACGCTAATACTAACGCTGGGTTTTATCAGTTGTACTCTTTATCAAAATCCATGCTACCAATTACCTTCCGATTGAAGAGTAATGACTTACCAATGAATCCTTTGCTAATGGGGAAGTTTAAAATGAGTGACATTCATTATAGTACATAATCCTGAAATAACCACTGAGTCAGGAAGTTTTAAAATGTTTATCTAAAGGTTTAGCAGAGTAAATTACATAACCACATGGTACTTAATCGCATATCACGGGTGAAGCATAGAATAATAATTATTGATTAATGACGGTCCCTCAGAAAGGAGAAGATAGAGACAGCAGCGCAACTAAAGGTTGCATTTATATTTACCAAAGTGCGAGAACCAAACCCCTTGGCCAAGGAGTTGGAAAGAATAGGACCCAGGAAGGATGAAGAGCAAAGACCTCCTCCAGGATCAGGACAGGACCGGTGACCTCTCTACAACGACGCCTGCGTCGTTCCCCTCTCTGATACTCGGCTTCTCATCGATTCTCCCGTGCCTTCCTTCTAATGGACTCCGCCGCCCCCTCCTCAGGGCCTCTCTGGACAGCGGTTCAGCATGCACTCGGTCAGCGTCCTAATGATAATGCAATGCCTTTTCTAATTTGCTAATACTATATCTATTATACCCTTCTACGCCCATGTACCTCCCCTTAATGTTGCTAAAATATGGGACCACTACTTCTGATTGGACAGGGACAGGGGGTTGATCCTCACACCATATTGATTTGGTACGTATTTCTGAAGACCTTTGACTTTAAACTACCGCCCATCAATTTTAATACATTGGCTTTATTTCCCACCCGTCTCACGACAAAGTTTATTCATTTCCATATACATAGTTGCAAGTTCGGCAAGAACACATAAGTATATCAATATCGGCCATTAGGTCGTGGCCTTGGACGACGTCCAGGTTGACTTCATTCTTTGGCAGCCAAGGAGGACACATGCGCAGAATCACTGTCTCTCGAGTTTCAGATCACCAACCCCAGGCCCAAGTTTACGAACTAATAAAAGTCAAAGAAGAAAATATTAAAATCACAAATAATATGTTTCACTGTATACCCACTCTTTCTACTCTATCCCCATTTACTTATAAATCTATCCCGCATTAGTAGCGTTAAGAAAACGACAAAATAATAATAACACAAGAGCAAGCTGAAGCATGTGAAAACATCAAGCAGCCATTTTAATGCACGCTGCGCAGAAGCAGAAATTTCCCACCAAGCAAAGAAAGACGTCACACCATGTGATATGGATGAGACATGCGCAGTAAGGTTCCCGCGCTTTAGCGGCCATTTTAGAAAAAGACAAGCGTTACTTGTTAGTTAGAACACATAGGCAAGCTTCCTTGCTATTCGTGTAATGTATGCAACGTTAGTATAAACAATACAAGATTAATAAATTAATACTATGAGGTGATTGCATTCGAGCAAGTCTCATTTTTGAGTCCTTACTCCATCACTTGTACAAATAGGTTCGCTCCTCTTTTCGATCTGCAGGAGGGAGATGGGTCGGACATTACGTCGAGTACACCCCCTCTCTTTCTTCGCTGTCCCTCTCCACTTCCCAGCCCACGCCCAAATCCTTGCTCTACTACTGACACCCAGGGAATGTTCGCAATCATTAATGATTTGAAGTCCGAAGTAATATCTATGCGCACAAAGATGGTGGAACTAACATCCATGGTTAAACTTATACTGCAAAATGTTGCCGGTTATAGAGATATACTACATCCTAAGACTGGGCAAGCAGAGCAAACATACAAGGGGATTCATTGTGAACAGAACATATCAAGCAGCTCAAAGGGTCCTAGTTGTAAGGTTGTGAATGTGCCCCGTTATACTAATAGATCAGATAGTAGACCAGGTAAGGAAGGAAATTCCCGTGTGTGGCCAGACCAACCTATTTTGCAAACCCCAACATCTGAACTTAGACAAACTCAACTGAGTCGTCCTTAGATGCACGAGTCTTGTAGTGCCCCAAACGACTATCAAGGGCAAAGGCCAATAACTCCAGATCCTAATCTTTCACGAGTTTCAAAAATCTATATGGTTAATGTCCCAAAATTTGTTAGCAGGTATGGCCCAGAAAGTGCGGATTCTCTCACAAACAAAGCAATCCATTGGATTCGCCATGTAAGAGGGTGCTGCTCGGTTATTCGAGAAGACATTGTTAGAGCACAAAGACTTTCATCCCGATTTAATCCCCTAGATTGCATTGAGCTGACATTTAATGATCAAGAACTAGCGGAAAAGTTGCTAGCCCTGGAATTTCGTACGTCCTCCCCGGATCAATCTCTAATCCAGTTTAGACGGTCCCCATATACAAACAGCAATGGCCCCCTTTTAAGGCAAGGGAATTTTCGTTCCCATCTAGGCGTATCCTCAAACCTAGAGGCAAATGATTGACTCCAGGACTTGTTCCATCAGGATCAGGAAAGCGTGGACCTTCTAGTACGGGACCAAGTACGTCCTCTTAGTTTTTTTCCCACCAGTAGTATGAGATATACAGGAAATGATTCCAGCCCAGGTAATAATCTGATAACGTCAAGTAGAAAAAGGAGTTAGGTGGTCAAGAAAGAAGCCACCTGACTTCCTTGACTGACCTAAGAACGGGTAATAACCCTTCGGCAGGATTGACAGTTATATCGTGGAATATAGCTGGGCTGAAGTCAAAGACTGTATCTCCTGACTGGCATAATTTCATTAACCAAAATGACATCTGCCTCTTTCAGGAAACCTGGGCGGTGAATCCCATTCACCGCATAGGCTAACTAAACTACCATGTTCCAGCTGTTAATGGTGGAAAAGGCCGCCCGTCAGGGGGTTTAACAACTTGGATTCGCCAAGAGACCGGTTTTGCTGTTGAGGTCCTAAAGTCTAATCATGAGGACATCCTAGCACTTAGGCTGAAATGGGGTCGTGGTGAGACACTAGATGTTTATAACATCTATGCGAGAGGGACAAAAGGGAAAAAATCAGAAGTTGTTGTGGTTTTGGATGCCATATTAGATCAACAGTCCAGGGGTAAGAATGTAATAATAGCGGGCGACTTCAATGTGACCTTCGAGCCCCTTTTAAATGGGAAATATAACTTTAGTGAAGAGGAAGATGATCTGTGGAGAATTCCTAAATTAGACTTAGTTCCCATAAAAAAATGGTCTGATGTGGCGATCCAGATTAATTCTATCTGCATGGAGAAGGGATTAAGAGCAGTAAACGGAAGATCGCCATCGGACAGACACGGGGCATGTACCTTTAACAATGGTTCTAGTTCCAGTCGCATTGATTATTTGCTGATTAATTGCCAGTTTTGGCACATGTTGAGGAATATGATGATAAAGGATCGGGTAGAGAGCGACCATAATCCCTTGTGCACAGTATTTGGTGTAATGGTGGAGAATGAAACGAATCCTCCCTATAGAGAATTAATTACCCTCGATGTAGTGCCTGCAAATGATATGAGGCGCCTAAAATGGGGCAATCTACTTGAAAACCCAGAGGTTCTTGATAAAATATCTCTAGACATCAATAGCGCAATAATGAAACTAGAAGGATTGTTGGCTAACTCTGCATCACCGGAGTCTGTTATAAAATTCCATGAGGATTTCTTTAATCGACTCCGTACCTATTTTTATAAAAAAACAAATAATATGACCAGGGCTAAAAACCATATTATTACCACTAAATGGTTTAATAAAGAATGTAAGGATGCACGTAATTCTCTGGGGAGTGCAATCAAGGATGGTGACCCCATCAAAGTACGGACTGCAAGACAGACCTATAAAAAGGTGCAGGAGAAGGCTAAAAAGCTTGGGACGAGAATAGATGGCAGGATCTTAAACGAGCATGTGAAAATAAAAATCACAAACAGTTCTGGGACATTATTAAGTGGGGTAGAGATGGGCGTCCCACAGAGCCGACAAACTATGTAACCCAGGATCAATGGGTAAGCCATTTTAAATTCCAATATGCTCGTAGCCCAGATGAGCAGGAGATGACTGAGTTTCCATATACCTATTATAATGATCCGGCTTTTAATGAGACCGATGTAAATCTTGCCCTGGGTGCTCTAATGGGAGGAAAAGCCCCGGGTCCTGATGGAATCCCAGCGGATATATTCCTCTTTGATAAACCCAAATGGAGTCAGTATATTCGATTTTGATGAATGAAATTGCCAAGGGTTTATTAGTCCCAGATTCATGGAAAGGAGCTGAGATAATACCCATTTTTAAAAAGGGGGATAAATCTCAGCCAGGGAATTACAGACCAATTAGTCTAATCGATTCCCTCCAAAAGGTCATGGGACGTCTTGTGCTGAACAAGGCCCAGGATTGGATAGATGAGAACAACATATTGTCACCATTTCAGGCTGGGTTTCGGGCGCGCACAAGTACTATTGACCAAATATTCCGTTTACCTTTGCTATATTGGAAGACGGTGGTCTTAGACAAGGGCAGTTTATATGCTGCCTTTGTGGATTTAAAGTCAGCTTTTGATCTCGTCTCCCGTAGCAAATTGTGGGTACTGCAAGAACTGGGGATGCCCCTTGAATTGTTATCCCTTATTGTCAAGTTCCATGAGGGAAATCATGCAAAGATTAGGTGGGGATCCCAGGGCCAGGTCACAACTTCCTTCCCAGTAGAAAAAGGGGTGAGGCAAGGGTGCGTAATGGCTCCAACACTGTTCTCCCTGTTTATTAATGGGATTGCAAAATTCTTAGATAAAACCCCCACTGATGCCCCGAGTTTAGCAGGAGTAAGAATCCCCATCCTAATGTTTGCGGATGATACGTTGCTAATCGCTAAGACACCAAGCGGCTTGCAGCGAGCCCTGTCACTCTTTGAAGAGTTTTGTCAACTACGGGGCTTGGAAATCAACGTGTCTAAGACTAAGTTTATGGCATTCAACCCTCATAGATCATTCAGAGGAGGGATGGTGATGAATGGCCGGCCCTTGGAGCAGGTAAAAGATTTTACGTATCTAGGGGTCATAATGCAGGGGGACATGAGATGGAGCAAGCAATTGAATATAGCCGCATTAAAACATCGCCAACTTGCTGGAACACCGATAACTGAGTTTAATGAATCTCTAACTAAACCAGTTAGCCCAGTTATAAATGTATACAACATAAAAGTAGTTAGTGCAGTGTTATACGGGGCATAGCTCTGGGGTTTTATGAATTTATCAAAATTGACAACAGCGGAAAATAATTTTTTTACGTAAAATAATAAATCTTCCGCAAAGCACCCCAGTGCGCCCACTGCTCCATGATCGGGGTAGGAAGGCATTGGCTGACATTGCTAGACTACGCCCCTTGTTGTATTGGCGGAGAGTATGGTCAACACCCGAACTGAATTCCTACGCCGCGGGCTTAAAGGATGTAATAAGAGCAGATTCACAAAAGAGAAAGTCAAATGGCTACAGGTAGTCAAACACATCCTAATAAGCATTGGCTTGGCGTCTTTATGGGAAAACCCAGAAAAACTCAGTTTCCCACTAAAGCAGAGCTGAAGGAAAAGTACTGGGGCTGGGTGACTGACAATACCATTAGATATAGTGACTCCACGACATTAACGGGCCAATTCCTAGACGTGAAACCCTTACAAAAGCTGGAAGCATATTGGGATATTATAACCAAGCCATTAGATAGAAAGCTCTATTTCCAACTTAGAGTAGGCACACTACCCATAAAATCGTTCACTGCAAGATGGGATTTGTCAAATGATGTTACCTGCCCTGTTTGTCATGCGCACGCGAGTCATTGGCTCATTTTCTATTTGCTTGCCCAGCATATGGTATTCCGCGGCGCGTTTGGTTGGCACCAATAGGCAGATCCCTGGGTACTCGAAATTGCAATGTAGCATTGAGATTATTTCGAGCTGACACAATGCCATCACTGGTGATTGCACTGGCAACATTTTTAGGATGGGCATGGACTATTAGACTAAGGGCAATTACTGTACTGTAGTATTTTAATATCTGTGCAATACTGGTTTTTAGCTTTTAGGCTGTTGTACAACGTTTTTAAACTTCTTCTTTTTAACCACTGGTGCCATCTATTTTGCTTGACTTAAGAAGGGTATCTATTATGTAGTTTTATGCATAAAAGATGCTTGAGCATATCATATATTCAGCACCTAGGAGTTTTTTATATATTTATTGTTAGGATTTTACTCTTTGTACAATTTCGGTCATGTGTATCTTTTTTTATCTTGTATTTTGCATTGATGACAAACTGTCGAATAAAGCTATAATGAGTGACTGACTGGCTTCTTTTTTTAATAAAATCCTTTATAAGATTAGGAAAGAGCATGTACATCGTGCCCCGGTGACTAGATTCCATCACCGTGTATTTGTGTCCCAAGAAACGAAGGAAAGAAATTATCAAAACCTTATCTTAAAAACAGTTAAAGTGTGGTAAATTCAAGTTAATTGATGATTCATTTAAATATGTTGTAATTAGAGGATCGATTAAATTTGGCCCCAGATATATATGGGCCCACTTTTTTGAGTCAATCACTCCTCCTGGAGATTGAATGGGGTCCCTGTTGACGTCCCTAAATTGTCTCTAGTCATTTATAGAGGCGTCTGGGATGACTCCACCTCCTCTTAGGTAAACCCCCCCTCCTCCCCCAGGGGCTTAGCCAACGCATTTCGATCTCTTATGTTGTAGTGGAGTGAATACTTGGTGAAGGCCTTCACCAGGACTGGGATGAACCTCAACATCCCAGTCTCCTCTCTCTAGATAAGAAATATAGTTTTTTTAAAGAGATTTAAATATTATTTATGGGGCAATTTGTGCCCAATAATGAGTCCATCACTTAGAAAAATGCAATGGACTCATAAGTCATTAGACTCATTAGTGGGCACAGTCATTCCTGCACATGTTGAAGTCCTTTATTCCCTCGGTCCTCTAGCTTCAGGAAGTTACTGTGGGATAGTTGGTAAAGCTGATGAGGCTTCTGAAAGTGCTTCATCCACGTTTGTTAGACAATTTCTAGAAGCAATGTTTGCAAAAAAATAAGGGCCAGATGCATCAAAGGGTTTTGCCCATTCTGTGTCTATGGGAGAATGTGTTCATGCATATGGCCCTAAATGTGCACAAGACTTTTCCACACACTGTGCAGCAACTGAACAAAATATGCTAGATTAATTTTTAGGAAATCTCAATATCCTCTGGGGATCAGGTGTATAGATGAGACACATGATCTTATCTACCCAGCTGATGAAACTGGATTGATGCATCGCAATTGAAAAAAATCAGCATTCTGTAAATATGCAAGTTGTACACGGTACAAAAAGCATTATCCCTGTCATTGTTGCACATTTTCCTGGAAGTACAGATGACTCCTTTATATTTTAGTTAAACAATAATGGGGCAACCCTGTGTCCCTCAGAACCTGGGTATATATATAAACAAAAACAATGGTTCTGTCGGGTATCTCAACTATTGCTTCAGACAATAATTAATTAATAGTCCTCAAACATTCATGTCTGCATTATTTAAGACATATGGAACACATTGATGAGTATAAAATCTTTTATATAAATTGGTTCATTCAAATATACTCATACATTTGTAGAAGAGCTGTCAAAAATTAACAATAAAGTGATATATGATCAAGTGACATTTGTGCCTAATAGTGAAGTATAGTGCATACTATTTACAGTGTAATAGGAATATGTACAAAGAAAAGGAGGGGGGCCAGAATCTAATGTCAAGCACAATGACTCTGTTGCTTATACAAATTAATTAATTAATTGCACACAGAGTCTTGATCTGTCTGGACCGTATTCGTTCTTCGACGTTTCAACCCAATCTACGCTGAGTTAGATAGTCCGGGCGGGTCTTCATCAGGACAATTAAAGGTTAATAGGAAATGACAGCCTATAATTACAAAAAGCGTGAATTAAAATGTGTTCCACCGATGCACCCAAATGGTCTGCAAACTCGAAAGTAATGACGGGGTGGCGTAACTCACCCACAAAAACCAGAGAATCCTGGTAAATCGGACATCTGAATGGTCCAATAGTTGGATCACGGTAGTGGTGAATCTATGAGCAAAGCGTGATAGACAGTTAATTATACTCGCTTCGATGTGCATATGACCTGCTAAACAAAAACTCTATGCTAGTCAGCACCACTCACCAAGTCACAAGTAGTTGGGTTTGGATATCGAACGGTTGACCTTCCAGCAGTTGAATAATGTGCATAGTATCTCTCACAAACGATTTTGTCTCTGGGACCCAAAGTTGCAAAAAATGATCAATGAACTGATTCAGCGGTTCAAGTATGGACTCGCAACCTGACACTATGGGTCTCCCAGGAGGCTTTTCAAGCAGACGCGTTGAAGCCGTCATATACGGCTGGTTAGAATCATACAGGTTTGCTGACAGACGGCAGTGAAGTACCAGGACTCACGCCGGGCTTCCTGTATTGACTTTGATTCTCCGCCTAAGCTTTGGAAACCTTTCCACTCTTTGGGTAAGTTCCATTAGGATTCTCTAAACGTTGAGGATATATTGTCTCTTGACGAGTTTAAAAGCCGGCTTTTCACTCTCCTTTGATTTTAGATCCGGATAATGGGCGCAATCTGACCGGATCGTCCACACAATAGGGATGGCTGATTGAATACGCCCCCATGTTAGAATAATTCTGCTGCAAGTTATTCAGATTTGGTGAGTGGTGCTGACTAGCAGAGAGTTTTTGTTTAGCAGGTCATATGCACATCGAAGCGGGTATAATTAACTGTCTATCACGCTTTGCTCATAGATTCACCACTACCGTGATCCAACTATTGGACCATTCAGATGTCCGATTTACCAGGATTCTCTGGTTTTTGTGGGTGAGTTACGCCACCCCGTCATTACTTTCGAGTTTGCAGACCATTTGGGTGCATCGGTGGAACACATTTTAATTCACGCTTTTTGTAATTATAGGCTGTCATTTCCTATTAACCTTTAATTGTCCTGATGAGGACCCGCCCGGACTATCTAACTCAGCGTAGATTGGGTTGAAACGTCGACGAACGAATACGGTCCAGACAGATCAAGACTCTGTGTGCAATTAATTAATTAATTTGTATAAGCAACAGAGTCATTGTGCTTGACATTAGATTCTGGCCCCCCTCCTTTCCTTTGTACATATTCCTATTACACTGTAAATAGTATGCACTATACTTCACTATTAGGCACAAATGTCACTTGATCACACATCACTTTATTGTTAATTTTTGACAGCTCTTCTACAAATGTATGAGTATATTTGAATGAACCAATTTATATCAAAGATTTTATACTCATCAATGTGTTCCATATGTCTTAAATAATGCAGACATGAATGTTTGAGGACTATTAATTAATTATTGTCTGAAGCAATAGTTGAGATACCCAACAGAACCATTGTTTTTGTTTATATCCTTTATATTTTAGCCATGTGGTCTTTACAATTGCTCGGCTGGAGAGGATTTTGGAGACAGTGTCAAATTGGTTAAGTACTTTTTTTTGGTTTTGTTAATTCAATGGTATTTTCCATTATACACTTTAATTTTTATTTAATGCTGTCCTTGTAGGTGCCCATGCAGACACAAGATGACCTCGGTCTTTTTTTCAATGCACTTACTCCCAGGAGGACGACAGAGCACATCGACGAACAATTTCAGTAGTAGAACACTCTTTTTGATTTCTAAAAAGCAGATTCCATTGCTTTCACAAGAGTGGTGGTGCTCTGCAAAACTCTGCTAAAGCATCGTGCAAATTTACTGTATGTTTTGTAATGCTGCATTACATAACGACTCAGCTTTCACCTTTCATCTGGACAGGATGTGCCAAGGACATCTGAAGGAAGGCTACACTGGACTCACATTGCAAAAACAAATTTAAGATAAGACGTGTATTTTTAAAATAAAGAAAATACATAACCTTCGTGTTCGTTGACTTGAAATATATTTGTTTCTGTTTATTCATAAAGTCAAGAAGAAATTGATTTTTCATTCACCTTTAACAACCTACATAGGAAGAAGTGATTACTTCGGTCACTAAACGTAATAAAGAACAAAGATAATACTTTAAAAAGGTTTTTTTTTAGGTTTTCTTTCCCTTCTGATTAATGTGAGCCTGTCTGAAGGTGACCCTGCCCAGCACCTTCAGCCTCTTCATTTCGCCCTCTAGTAAAATGCACGGCTTGTACGTCTGCCACTGAAATACTACTTCAACTTGAGGCCTCCTCACTTTCCCATTGTCTGTTTCCAGATTCTAAAGTGTGAGCTTGTAAAATCTGCAAGTCTCCAAGGACTGTAGAGACTTGCATTGGACCTTTTACAACAGTTTGATAACATTTTGACCTCTCTGTTAGTATGTTAATTGTTCTTCTTCTAAAATATACTAGGGGCAAGTGGCCAATTTATCTACTGATCTCACTTGCCGGTCTATCCTTTGCTGAATGTTACAGGAGCAGCATTTTTGGGTCTGTCTTTCTTCATGGATGGAAACACATAATGTAGTAATAGTTTCTGTTAAACCTGCCATATTTTGTGACACATATTGTATGCCTGCTGAACAGTTTTGGCAATAATATCAATTGTAACACCAAGTGACTGCAGAAGCTGTACTGTCAGCATTGCTCCTCCAAGTGCATTACATTCACTTGTAGCGGGGTCCTCAGTCCCCTATATTAAGAGTTAGCATTGTCCTAGGTCTGACACCGAGTCTGCAGCACATAAAAGTCTTAGTTGAACTTGAGGCCTTGCAGTATCTTGGGCAGCAGTGTCGGTTGCTGAGGTCTACATCTAGAGACTTCACAATTGTTTGCAACTGATTAAATTCTAGTTGTTGTGGCGGCGACAATTTAATTGTGCTCCACTCTGTCTTTATATTGGGTAACCCTGGGGGGAGTTCGCGGAGTTGCGCTACGCGAAACTCTGCAAAGTGAGAAAAAACCTCCGCCGCGCTACGCGGAGCTCCGCAAGCGGTGGAGTGCGATAGAAAAATGCTGTTCGCTGTGATTTTCAGTGCTGGATGCTTGTCCGCACTGTGCAATCATCGCGAACGGCACCATGCACAGCGCAAGCGAGCGCTGCTTTCCGTTCTGCCGCTCGAGTAGATTTTTACTCGAGCAGCAGCTTTCTCAACGCGAACGGGCAGTTTCTCAACGCGAGCGGTCGCGAGCATACGTGACCACTCGCAATGAGAAACCCGACCCCCCCGCATTGAGAAATCTTGCCGGGAGGTTTATTTTCCACGCTCGCGCTCGCCAACTTGATGTTGACGGTCGCGAACGAGGAAAAATTTCACCGGGAGGTGGATTTTCCTCACTCGCGCTCGCCAACTTGACATTGGTGAACGCGAGAGAGGAAAAAAACTCTGCTCCGCTGCGCGAAGCGGAGTTTTTCGGAACTCCGCGAGCTCCGCGTAATGCGGAGTGATGGAAAACTCTGCAAACTCTGCGAGCGGAGCCGAATTCACCGCCCAGGGTTAATATTGGGCACCCTCCTCTTGTTCCTCAGCTGCACCCTCTTCTGCTTCTTCTTTTTTGTGCATTTAAGGAGTACATTTTTAACATTTTGATATGTTTATATAACACAATGTCTTTTATTATTGATAATTAATGCAATTATTTAAAAATTTTAGTGTCTTGCTCTGTCATTGACAAACTACAAACGACAGAAGGTGACCACATGCCACCCTCACCTTGGAGCGATAGCCACCAGACAAATTGAATATGCTAAGCACTGCATTATCTGGGGGAAGGAGCACAGTCAACCAGATTAGTTGGGAGGCTTTCCTTGGCAAGACTCATCCAATAAGCAACGAAAAGAGATGTTGCCCACCTGAGCTGTTTCAATATCTGATTTTCCCCCCAAGATTGGGCACAGTTCAGGGTCTTGTCGCGCTAGAAAGGTTGATTCACTCTTTTACATTGCAGGAACTCCTCTGTGTATAGTGGACACTGGTGAAGCGTCATAGAGTAATTCCTAGAGTTGGCCATGTAAGAGCTACAGTGAGTCTTCATGTTCAAGCACATAACAACCATGCTCAAGGATGAGCCCTGACTTCCTGTGAAGTTTGTAATGTGTCAGAATATAGGTGAGTTACTGAGCTCTGCAGAAATCAAAAGAAGTGATAAGTGGAATGCTGGAAATATTATCTGCTGGCATTGCTGTGGGTAGCATTCCATTCCATGTTTTTGTTCACTGTGTATCTACAGAAAGTGACCGGCCAGAAGCAGATCAGTTTTGCCAATACTCCAAAAGGGGTGATCCAGCCCAGAGTACAGGCCTCGTCCCTTCTGAATGGTAACACAAGCAACCCCAGACAACCTTAGAATGCTTGAATGTCACTCCTGAGAATGCCAGACATCAATGTTCCATTCCTGAGAATGTCACTACTGAGGCAGTCACTGTCTCACATTTGGTAAGTACAAAAAAAGGTGCGCTAACCTTACTTTAATACTAACCGTAACACAAAACCCTAAACATAACCCTAACCTAATCCCTAATCTAAACTCTAATTAAGTGGCACATACCCTAATCTTACCAATAACCATGCATTTAATGGGTACTAATCATAACCCTACCCTATACCCTTACCACTGGCTAACCTTAAATACACCTCCAATGCAAGTGATATCCATATCCTAACCAAAATCCTGTGCCTAGCCTACCAGTGCCTTTATCCTAACCCTAACTTTTCCACAAAACTAAAGCTTGCACTACCCCTCATCGTAACCACAAACCTAAATACATGATACCAAGGTTGGAGAGGTGTATGATCCTTTCTATTGACGCATCATCCCTGTTCAATGAGAATGTATCCATGGGTTTTTTAAAAGCCTTGAAGAATGGGAGACCCCTCATCCGTTCATTTCATGAAGTGATTTAGTAGATCAAGGCAAATACCAAGTAAAATCATAATTAATCGGAAAATTCCATTTGATTATATCGGAGTAATTCATTTATTAATTCCAAAAGCGATTCTTCCAAATCAGAATCCTTTATATTCAAACACACCAGCCAACACGTGGTTCACCCCCTTCTGGCTTGCAAGCCTGGGGCTTTTTCAAGGCATACGTCCTTGATATAATATCAGTGGTTACGTCATGTAAACATTGTTAAGAAAGCTGTGGATATTCTCAGGTATTTCATATATGCAGCCCCGTCAGGCACATAGTTGCTGCGGTCTGCTGTGGTCCCTGTTCACTGGAGATTTTCTATTCGTCCGACAAATGAAATACCTGAGAATATACACAGCTTTCTTAGCAAAGTTTACGTGACGTAACCACTGATATTATATCAAAGAAGAGGTTTTCGAGGGTGGGAAGCAAAACATAAAGTCACGTGAACAGAGTTCACTCGCAGCAGTTGTCACAGGCAGTGAGAGAAACAAGCATTTGCAATGCAATCGGTCTTGCTTTTGGGACCTTATATGTATTTAGCTATGCAGCACATTAGCCTGGGTGCTGAAACATCTACTGTTCTTTAACATGGAGGGAAAGTAAGCACCAAACTGCGTGACAAGCCAGGTATGGGAACACATGGAGAGAAATAGTGCCTTTCAGCGGGAAATGGTATAGTCCAAAGCTCTGTTTTTAATATAAAAGCAGGGCCTTCGGTGGTCATATCACTGAAAATACAAGATTTGAAAAAAATATTATTGTATACGGGTGCTCGTGGAAGACAATTTCTATGGACTGGAATCTAGAGAATGCTAAAGTGATTCTGGTATTTTACTGACCTCTGCTGGTCGTTTTCTATCAAGAAAGTTAAATAGAGGCGGTTGACAGAAAAAGAAAAAAAGAAAGTCCCTCAGCAGAAAGCAATTCTGGTATTTTACTGACCTCTGCTGGTCGCTTTCTATCAAGACAGTTAAATAGAGGCAGTTGAACAGAGAAAAAGTCCCTAAGCGGAAGCAGACAAGTCCTAGGGCTGATCTCCAGAGCCCACAAAGTACATACACATATAAGTATATACTAAAGTATATACAAAGTATATATACTAAAGTATATACAAGAGGTCTCGAATGCTCGACCTAAAAAGCGGGTGACCAATTAAAGGCGGGGCCTTATGTGGACTGCACCGCTCTCGCTATAGAGCACCGGAAATCAGCCTTAATACTTCCGGCAAGCTCCCCAGATGACACTGAAGTAGCTTCTGGGGACGGAAGTGAACCACCAGCCACCACGGACCAATGACCATCCGCTCTGAGAATTGCAGTCCTTCAGGTCAATGTCTAAATAGCGGTGCCCTACTGGTGAGCTTTTTTCCAGTTAGTTCGCCAATAAAATAAGCATTTGTTCTATATCTGACAGGATCCATCCATTCATTATGTTGGGAAGAAGCAAATAGTAGATTTTTATGCCTGTTATGTTACTTTGCTATTCTGTTTGTCTATTGGTGTAAAGATCAGATAAGAAAACTCGAAAATGTAAAGCTGTAAAGAACATCACCAGCTTTTGAGAGGGAAGCGCTTTCCAGGGGCACCTTATTAAACGGGACCATCATGTTTTAGAATGCACTCTTTATAATGTTACCTTTTCCAGGTCTGTTTTAAGCCACCCAATGAACCGTCAATAATATTTCTGAATATCTGGAACACCTGTGGTGGTCTTTAGCTGTGCATTTATTTAGAGGGGGGTTTACCTTCCTCGTGTGTGTGCTCTTGATTGCTCATTTTTCCCAATTGGGTCATATTTTTCCCAGGTATTTTTGTTTACTTTCAGTTCTGGGTGTTGGCTGAGCAAGGGTTTTTAGGCATCAAGCTTCTGGTGTGTATGTTCGGTGGGGAGTACATTTTAGAGTATTTACTTGTGTTTGTCGGTTTGCTCCTTTGCAGTGAGGTGTGCCTTTCTCCGGTATACAGTTTTGGATGTGTAATTTCAGTGGTGATGGTGCTTTCCATATGTATATGGTTTTACTTACGTATATTCAGTGTACTTTCAGAGGAATGCAGTTTTGCTTCTTTATTTTCAGCAGGGGTGACCCATTTTCCAGTTATGTATTTTGATTGAATACTTTCATTTTAGATGGCAACTTTAATAGTTGTGTTTGTCTCGTTGTGTATTTAACGTGGAGGTGGTGCTTGTCATGTGTATATGGTTTTGCTTGTGTATATTTAGTGCGGGTGATTACTTCCCTGGGAATGTTGTTTGCTTGTTTATTTTCAGAAGGTTGAAGCTTTTCCAAATGATGTAGTTTGGTTGTGTGTTTATGACAGGTGTGGCTTTTCCAGTTATGTCCCTCTGGTGTGTGCTTTAAGTGGGGATTGTGCGTCTGCCAAATATATCCTTTCGCAGATTATTAAGTGAGGTTGCGGATGATGCACTTTCTAGGTATGTGGGTTTGGGTATATCTTTTGAGTGGGGGTAGTGGTGTCTTTCCAAAATACGTATGTCGGTTTCAAACTTACATTTCGGCAGACGCCTTTCCTTGGTATTTAATTTTGTTTGTGTATTTTAAGTAGGGATGAAACTATATACTTTTAGTTGTACACTGTAGCTGGTGGCTGCTGCCCTTTTTAGGTATGTGACTTTGGTTGTTTGTTTTCCAGTGGGGGTGGTGCTATTTCTAAGTATGCACTTTTGGTTGTGAAACTTCTGAGGAAGGTTGTCTTTCCCAGGGCACGAACTTTGACTGTCTGTTGTTTTTAGTAAGGGTTCGGTGCCGTTCCCAAATATGTATTTTGACCATCTGTGATTCTGTCTTGTGTCTCTGTGTGTATTTCTAGTGGGCATGTAGCCTTCCCAGATAATAACTGTTGTTGGGGATTGTGCATGCCAGTGACTGTATTTTTAGTTGTGTGTTCTCATTATGAAAGGTGCATTTCTAGGTGTGTACTTTTGGTTGTATCATTTATCTGGGTTGTGTGTTTTCCTCAGGCATATACTTTTGATAGTTGCTGCTTTCACTGGGGTGGTTGCCATCCCAAATATGGCTGAATACTTTCGTTTGTGGTGGTGTTTTTCCTTTGTAGGCAGGATTCCCTGTGTGTTTACAGTGGGGATGGGGTCTTCCAAAGACAGGTACTTCTGCTGGGGGTTTAAGGGATTGGTTGTGGATTACTGGGGGTTTGTACGTTTGGTTGTGTATCCTGATGGCGAGTAGTGCTCTTTGTACTTTTAGTGGTGCACTTTCAAAGAGGGAAGTACTAATTTTCCAGCTAGTCACTTTTAGTCGTGCAGTTGTAGTGGTAGTGGGATTTGGGGGGAGGGAGGTCCGGGTATTTACTTTCGGTTGTGCGTCTTCAGTATTTGGGAATGTGCGGCAGCCATTCCGTGCATTTTCATCCAGATGTGCATTTTCAGTGAGGGGAAGCCTTCTCAGTGAATTTACTTACCGGTTATCATTTAAAGGGGGAGGGGCTTTTGCAGGTGTGCAATTATGATTTTGCATTTTCATGGGGGTAAGCTGTCTTTCTACTAACCGACGTTTTTATGGAATGTTTACCGTGGTTGTTGACTCGATGGTGGGCGCTTGCTTTGCACATTTGTTTGCACATGTTGAGCGCAGGGAGTTCCTGTTGCAGAAATGCACTTTTGCTACAGATCGACAATAATACGGGCGCATCAGCTAAACTCCGGTCCCCCACACTATCCTGGGCGCCTCGCTATTAGTGCCTGCGTGTTTGGTTACAGTATGTAATCAGCTCTTAAACCGCACTATTGAAATAGACTGCCTTTTCAATTAGAGGCGTCTTGAGCACAGCAGTCAATTACCCTAATGAAGATGAGTTCTGTTTTCACTTTTTTATTAACGAAAGAGCTCGGCGTTCTCATTAGACGTGATTAGGGAGAAATGCACTAAAATAGCGTGCACGAGTCGGCGCTGCACAAAATGCACGTTTACACGAGGGAATTTAAGTGCAAGGCTCTTAAATAAATTGATTGCGAGGCTCTTGCGCTTAAAGCAACCTCCTTGGGGTCATCAGTGCATAGTCAGATAAGAGCTGCACTGCGCAAACATATATGGATTGAAACTTTTCGTTGAAAGGGGATAAACCTGCAGCTGTCTTTTTTATGTGCATTTTGACTTGTATTAGTCGTTTTTGGCAGCCATGTTCCAGTCAGAGTGCTGCAACTTCAGTTTTTGGGCGATCAGTTTGCCTTTTATTTTCTTTAATCGTAAACATGAATCTTTCAATTATTGGCCAATAGTTATTTTAATCTAATTTTATACAGTGTAAATTAACTATTCTTTCAAAAAATGTTTTAAAAAACACCCAATGAAGTAGAACTTTTTTAATATTCTTTTTTAATTTTCGTACATAAAACTGAAACTGTTTCAGCAAAGAGTCCCTGTGCTGTTTTAACTTGGGTTTCATCATAGAATATCCTATTGCATTGTGTTGAAACGTGCCTTAAAAATATGAATTTTCTCAAATCCCTACTTCTTAACTTCTGTGGTATTTACATTATAACAAGTGTGTAGTTCCGACAAAAACTTAACCAAAGGGTTTATTTCGGTCTTTGATCAAACTGTTGCAGAATTAAAGTCCAAATGCAACTTCGCTGCAGGATCGTTTTTCTCAGCTCCACGAGGCACTAAAGGTATTCTAGAAATGGATTTAAACATTCCCCATTAAAAAAAAATATATATGAACAATCAATCACAAGCGTACAGCCCAGACTCACTCCTGGAAGTACTACAATCAAATGATCTTCTGCCACAATCAATTAAAATGCATATCAAAACACAGAGACGAGGAAAAGAAGGTAGAGCTTCCAACAGAAAGTGAACTGTAACTCTAACACACAGACACATATGAAACACACAGTAACAAAGACAGAGAACAGCAGACACGGAGCAATACGCTGAGCGTCACACGCGCACACACCACATGCAAGCCAAGCACACGTACACACAAACATGCAAGCCAAATGACGCTCAAGCCCAAATCTTAATGCACAGAGCTGACAGATATAGAGGTGAAAATTCACAAGGACTCACACTGGCCAACACGCACACAGACCATAAAAAGGCGTTAGGGCGTAAACACACAGAAAACATAGTCAAATCTGTAAAATATTCAAAAAACGGCAATCAAAACATACACAAAATGCATCAAACGAAGAAAAGTCATGTTACTGGGTACACGGCCCAACACGAATACGTACAAAAATGCGGAGGTACAAACAGACAGCGACCAACAAACACACATATAGTGCCACAGAACAAGCATCGGCCAACGAATAATTTGAATCGGTATGCGAACACAGCCACACACAGCCCACTAAACACACACGTCAATACACAGACAACCTAATGCACCTACAAGGAACGCGTGCATCAGAACCCAGATGCACACCAACCCTTGGAACAGCGCGCAGTCACAGAACAGCAAGGAGAGGCGCTCGCGCTCTGAGACCCGCACTCACACGCGGGTGACTGGCCTTTTATTGGCCCCTCCAAAGGCTGCGCGATGATTTGAATTACGTGATCTTTCATCTCACCGATTCACAAACGCTAAGTACCTTTTCACGCCAAACCTCAATGCTCGTGCTAGGGGAGCGCGCGCAGGCGCCTGCATTGTGCGCGCATTACGGCCCCCATTCTTTCTTCTATTGGTTTCCCACACCATCTGTCCTCCGCTCACCCCGCCTGCACCCGACAGACTGCCTGACTTTCCCAAGCGCCTGAGTCCCTCTGTCTGTCTCTTCCTCTCTGTGTGACTGAAGTTCTTTCTTTCTTTCTTTCTTTCTTTCTTTCTTTCTTTCTTTCTTTCTTTCTCTTTCTTTCTTTCACATCTCGTCCTCCCTTCTTTCTCTGTCTCCCTTTCTTTTTATCACAATTTATTTCTCCTTCAGCCTTCATTCTTTCTGCATTTTCTTTCTTACTCTCCCTTTTCTTTAAGTGCTTCTCATGCAGACCCTATTTCTTTATTTCGTTTAGTTTGTGCCTGTTCGCATTTTGCAGCTTCTCACTCGCCTCACCAAAAAGCCCTAAAGTTTCAGTGTAGCTATGGGGGAAGAGCAGAGCACTCTCTTATCGCTGTACCTAAGAACGCAACGTTGCGCACAATTTGCGCTGTTTTCCCTCAAAGTGCGCAGTTTGCCGGCCCCCGCCTGGCCTCAGGAGGCCTCGCCCTCTGCGTACTTCTTAGACAGGTAAAGAGCGGGCAGCGCTTGCGGCAGTCCGGTCGCGAGCTTGTGATGCTTTCTGCTGCTTTCCCGCCTTTCCACGACTGGAACGTAGATTCCACGTCATATCTGAGAAGCGCTCAGAAGGTTAAGACATGTACCTGGTGAGAAAACGAGACTAGAATCGTCGGTTCGCTTCTGCTCCCAAACAGATAAAGTTCTTAATTACGTCATAAAATCAGCGTAAGTTTCTACTGCGTCACAAAACAAGAGCTGCAAGTTGATGAGGGAATAAAGCACGGATGCATTTCCATTGAACCCGAGAATGTTTATATTCATATTTTTTTATTTTTTTATTTATTATGTGTTTATTTATTTATGTATGCGATTACTTGGCTTTTTAGCACCACGGTTCTTGGCTTGACTACTCTGGTGTTTTAGCTGGTAGTGAATAAAGCCCCCTTGCACTCCTCTTGCTGCTGAGTTGGTTTCTGCTTTGGGGCCTGAGTTGAAGGGGCGCGTGCAGCTGCTAGAAGCCAGCTGAGATGGGTCAGCTGCAGGTAAATAAAACTGACAACACCATAACACCAGCCTTATGTAAAGGGGAACAGATAAAAAAAAATTACATGGTTAAAGATGTGCTCTGGAGCAGGGGAGGGGGGCAGCCCTTATGGACGGGTCTGCTTCCCAGAGGCCAACCCTAGGAGTAAAAAAAGCTAAAAAAGCGTTACCAAAAGTGCTATTAACAGCATTAAAAAGTACCAAGATTACATGTTTTCAATAGAAGTGCTCTGAAATTTCGTCAGCATGAGTGCTGTGAAACATGCGGCATACGACGTGTCCCCAAACAAGTGCCGTGAAAGATATGCGGCATGAGAAGTATCCACAAACAGTCTGAAAAGAAGAAGCGCTCCAAAAATAACTCCAACACACAAAGTGCCACGAACTGACTTCAAAAGAAGAAGCACTCTGAATTTCAAATGATGGTGCGGACCCCGTTCGAAGAGCACGGTTCTACACACCTTCCTAAAGGAACGCTGCAGACAAAGCTTTTCAAAGAAACCTTCCGCCCAAACCAGACTCTATGGGGACCCCACACTCCTCCCCCAACACACTATTAGGGCACAGCCCCTCAACCTGTTCTAATTCACCGAGTTTATTTCAAGCTCTCCAGGGCCACTGGAATTATGGGACTCCGCGGCCGCCGCTTTTTCCGTGTATATATTTACTCTATTTGCCACTTCATCGGTCATCTTCTGTTTAATTTGCATATTTGACAAAAAAAAATAGTTTTTTCTTCAACCAGATAAAAAGTTACTGAAAACGCTACACACCTGTTGTCCCCAGTGGAAGGCCTTACCGAAGAGGCAGGTCACCCTTGAGTTTCCGAGTGCTGTATTTAGGTGTCAAACCGATATTAACGAAATGAAACCTTTGCATATTCAGTGTTAACGTATAAAATGACAAAGTAGTGACGTAATGGTGCTTCGAAATGTGCTGCATTGTTATTACATAACTTGCCTTTTCTTGCCGCATAATTAGTCAACCCTGCCACACAATGTACTCCTCCCCTGTCACATATTTCCAGTGTTATCGATTATAATCCTAGGATGCGTCCTTGCTACGTAGTTTGCTGAAGTAATCTGTTGTACCATCCCTCCTAAGAGCGCTGCGAAGCGGTTCTGATGACATGTTAGCGGAGCCACATGCACATACATTCATAAATGCATATCTTGAGCAGTAGATATGCCATTAAATGCATTCAA
Organism: Calotriton arnoldi; assembly: GCA_963921515.1. Classification (NCBI taxonomy): domain Eukaryota; kingdom Metazoa; phylum Chordata; class Amphibia; order Caudata; family Salamandridae; genus Calotriton; species Calotriton arnoldi. The sequence goes on from CAWUFW010005441.1 coordinate 282,615, forward strand.
ATGAATTGTTTCAGATTTTTATTGGAATACGCATTTAAAAAAATATTTTTTTATTAAAGTGCCTCCAGCGTGTCACGTGCCATGAAATGCATTCGGCACAATAAGGGACATGAAAACATCTTCACCATTGGAACTACTTTGAAATACCTTCAGCGCGTGAAGTCCGATGAAACGCCTAGAGTGGGAGAACTGCACTCGTACAGCTTCAGCATAAGAAATGTTGTGAAATGCTGTGAACTGAAGAAGGGTTGAAAAGTAAATTCATCAATAGTGTGACAACTATTTAGCAAAGGAAGTGCTTTGAAAAAACTTTAACAGCTGTGCCCGGAAATACTTTCACCACAAGCGCTCCGAAGTGTCTTCAGTGCGGGAAGTGCTCAGAAACACCTGTAAGAGAAGTGTTCTGAAGCATCTGTAACAGAGAAAGTGCTCTGACATATCAACAGGAGAAGTGATCTGAAATATCTTCATTACAAGAAGTGCTTTGAAACATATGTAACAGGAAAGGGTCCGTAAAACATCTACGACCGGAGAAGTGCTGTGAAATATCCGTAAGAGAAGAGTTCTGAAACACTTGGAAAGATGCTCTGAAATATCTTCAAGACAAAAAATGATCAGAACTAACAAGGGCTTTCAAATGTTTTCCATGAAAAAAGTGCCGTGAAATATCTTCTCTACAAGAAATGTTTTGAAGCCTGTTGAACAAGACAAGGTCTCTGAAATATCTTTAACGGGAGAAATGTTCTCAAATGTATGTCACAGGAGAAGTGCTCTGAAACATTTGAATAAGAAAAGTGCTCTGAAATATCGCCATCATAAGTGTTCTGAAACATCTGTAACAAGAGAAGTGCACAGAAACATCTGTAACAGAAGTGCTCTGACATCTCGGCAGGAAAGAGCTCTGAATCATCTGTAACAGGAGAAGTGCCCTGAAACATCTGTAACAGGAGAAGTGCTCTGAAGCATCGGTAACAGGAGAACGATTGTAAATATTTTCGTCGGGACTGCCGAAGCGGTGCTCTGAAGCATCTGTAACAGGAGAAGTGCCCTGAAACATCTGTGACAGGAAAAGTGCCCTGAAACATCTGTAACAGGGGAAGTGCTCTGAAGCATCTGTAACAGGGGAAGTGCTCTAAAGCATCTGTAACAGAAGAAGTGCTGTGAAATATCTTGGTCGGGACTTCAGAAGCAGTGCTCTGAAGCATCTGTGACAGGAGAAGTGCTCTGAAGCATCTGTAACAGGAGAAGTGCCCTGAAACACCTGTAACAGGGGACGTGCTCTGAAGCATCTGTAACAGAAGAAGTGCTGTGAAATATCTTGGTCGGGACTTCAGAAGCGGTGCTCTGAAGCATCTGTGACAGGAGAAGTGCTCTGAAGCATCTGTAACAGGAGAAGTGCCCTGAAGCATCTGTAACAGGAGAAGTGCCCTGAAACATTTGTAACAGGGGAAGTGCTCTGAAGCATCTGTAACAGGAGAAGTGCCCTGAAACACCTGTAACAGGGGACGTGCTCTGAAGCATCTGTAACAGAAGAAGTGCTGTGAAATATCTTCGTCGGGACTTCAGAAGCGGTGCTCTGAAGCATCTGTGACAGGAGAAGTGCTCTGAAGCATCTGTAACAGGAGAAGTGCCCTGAAACATCTGTAACGGGGAAGTGCTCTGAAGCATCTGTAACAGAAGAAGTGCTGTGAAATATCTTGGTCGGGACTTCAGAAGCAGTGCTCTGAAGCATCTGTGACAGGAGAAGTGCTCTGAAGCATCTGTAACAGGAGAAGTGCCCTGAAACATCTGTAACGGGGGAAGTGCTCTGAAGCATCTGTAACAGAAGAAGTGCTGTGAAATATCTTGGTCGGGACTTCAGAAGCAGTGCTCTGAAGCATCTGTGACAGGAGAAGTGCTCTGAAGCATCTGTAACAGGAGAAGTGCCCTGAAACATCTGTAACGGGGGAAGTGCTCTGAAGCATCTGTAACAGGAGAAGTCATCTGGAACAACCGTAATAGGAGAAGTTTTCTGAAACATCATCAGTGGGAAAAGTGCTGTGACCTATCTTCAGGTGAATCCGTGATGTGGCGCACTTGTGATTGAAGTGCTCTGACATTTTTTCAGCAGGAGAAGTGCTCTGAATCATCTGCAACAGGAGACGGCCTGTGAAATATCCTCAACAAAAGTGCTCTGAACGTTGTTCAGCTGGAGAAGTGCTCTTAAATTTCCTCAACAGAAGAACTGCTATAACTATCTTCAGTTGTGGGGATAGTGTGAAACACGTGCCATAAAAGAAGTGTTCTGAAGAAGTGATCAGCGGGAGAAGCGCCCTGAAGCATCTGTAACAGGAGAAGTGCTCCGAAACATCTGCATCAGGAAAAGTGCTGTGAAATAACCCAAACAGAAGTGCTTTGAACTATGTTCAGCTGAAGAAGTTCTCTTAAATATCCTCAAGTGCCGTGAACTATCTTCAACAGGAGAAGCGCTGTAAAACACGTTTCACAGGTGAAGTGTTCTGAGGTGTCTTTAGCTGGAGAAGGGCTCTGAAACACCTGTACCAGGAAAAGTGCGGTGAAATTTCTTCAGCAAAAGCGCTCTGAACTATCCTCAGCAGAAGTTCTGTGATCTACATTCAGCTGGAGAAGTGCCGTAAAACACGTGTCACAGAAGTGCTCTGGGGTGTCTTCAGCTGGAGAAGTGCCGTGAAACACGTGTCACAGAAGTGTTCTGGGGTGTCTTCAGCTGGAGAAGTGCGTGAAACACGTGTCACAGAAGTGCTCTGGGTTGTCTTCAGCTGGAGAAGTGCAGTGAAACACGTGTCACAGAAGTGCTCTGGGGTGTCTTCAGCTGGAGAAGTGCGTGAAACACGTGTCACAGAAGTGCTCTGGGGTGTCTTCAGCTGGAAAAGTGCGTGAAACACGTGTCGTAGAAGGGGTGCTCTGACGTCTCTTCCGGTAGAGAAGTTCCGTGAAATACTGACACATCTGTAACAGCAGGCGTGCACCCACCGCGGAGGAGGAAGTGCTCTGCCACAGGTGTCCCGAAGCAGGCAGGGAGTCGTGCAGGCTGTGGCCGGCAGTGGAAGAGCCGTGCTTGCAGCGAGACCGGGCTGCCCTGTCCGGACGGGCCCCCCAGCACCGCCGTCTCCGCGCACATCCTCGGCTGCCGGAGCCCTCCATCCCGGGGCTCGGCTACACTGCATCCTCTCCGCTAAGCGCCAAGCCCGGCTTTAAAACCTAAATCTATATTCAAATCTGACTGAAGGTGTGTTCTGGGATTTATGAAAGCCTCTTACAGGGGTACATTTACCAAACCGTGACAAGCCCGCTGCAATCTTACTTTAAACATCTAAAGGGATGAGGGCTTGTTTATTCAAGGCGCGCTGGCCACTTCGAGCCGCTCTGTTATTGGTCGGGCGCCTGGTGCAAGTCCCCCGACCTCGATCGAGGGGCTAAGACAAGAGCAGCGCTTGGCGAGGCCAACAAACTTCCGCTTTTTACTGTGTCACATAATTCAAAAACCAGAGGGTGCGTGGGAGTGCGTGCCTGTAGGTAACAGCACGCATGGGCGTGTGAACCAGTACATATGTATAGAATCAAGCAGGCAGGAAGACTGACAGAAAGGTGGACAGACAGACAGACAGACAGACAGACAGACAGACAGATAGATAGATAGATAGATAGATAGATAGATAGATAGATAGATAGATAGATGGATACCAGAGCTAGAGAGATTTGTGACAGACAGACAGACAGACAGACAATTATCTAGATAGATAGACAGACAGAAAGGCAGACAGACAGACAGACAGACAGACAGACAGACAGACAGATAGATAGATAGATAGATAGATAGATAGATAGATACCAGAGCTAGAGAGATTTGTGATAGATAGATAGACAGACAGACAGACAGACAGATAGACAGATAGATAGATAGATAGATAGATAGATAGATAGATAGTCCTAAACATAGATAGCTGCATAGATAGATAGATAGATAGATAGATAGATAGATAGATAGATAGATAGATAGATAGATAGATAGATAGATAGATAGATAGATAGATAGAGATAGATAGATAGATAGATAGATAGATAGATAGATAGATAATTTTGCTGTTGAGTTATCTGATTTTTTTCTTTTCCGCTTTGAGGTTAAGGGAGGCTGCTTTCCACCCTAGTCTCTTAGAGCGGCTTCTCTTTCTTTCCCTACGGTACAGATAATGTGGGGTGCACACCAACACCCAATATCCGTCATCCTCAGGTTCAAAAGCACTATTTAGTTCTTCCTGGGGGACGCATCTGTGCCTTCCACGGCAGTGATGGATCCCGGCGCAGTATGCACAGTGTGCTCTGGTGCACAGCATTTGACTTTGGTCACATAGAGGCTGTGTATGACATTCTACCCACACATACATGTTATTATTGCATACACTCAATGCATCGTGAGCCTGATGAGTCCACGGAGCTTGCCCTGCCCTGGACCGAGCTCCCACAAGCCCCCCAGTGCATCCAGTGCCACCCTAGAACAGGCTGCCCACCCTTCGACAACTTCAGCTGCTGGCGGGCGGGCGGGCGCCCCGGCCACCCGGCCCCTCTTTCATGGTACTCCCCTCACACTCCGGGCGAGCATGAGGCACACAAGGAAAAGACTCGTTTATAACTCGATTCTCGTGTGTACTTCCGCCAGGTCATGCCCTAAGTGACCTCAGAGAAACCCGTTCTGAAGGGAGGGTTGCACCCACTTTTTGGTTTCTGGCAGGGGAGACTTGGGCAGAATAAGAACTCGTGTACACCATACGGCTTTACACCGAGAGGTGCTCCCCACAATTTCCGAGCTCGGTGCATATTTCCTACAATTAATTGGACGTTGTGTGCTACTTTTGGGTGATTGTATGGGTGTGAGAGCAAGCGTGCTCTGTTTGCCGGTGTTTGCGTCTGCATGTGTGTGAGACTGTGCCCGCATCAGTATGTTTGCCTTAGCGACTGTCTTTTTGCTGGCTGCGCATCTCTTTCAGGGTTTCTGATGGGATATTCCTGCTTGGTACGTGTCTAGTTATATCTGTGTTTTTTAGTCTCTGTGTGGGCTTGTGGCCATGCCTGTTAAGCTAAGTTTCGGCTACTCTGTTGTATGAGTTAATGTTTGCGCGTGGGTTGTTTCCATGGCTGTGTGTGTGTGGATCTGAGTTTGTGTGTGTAGATATGTAGCTGTAGTTGTGTGCGTGGTTCTGAATTTTGGGGTGCATCGGTGTGGGTATATTTTGAGTTTGTGCATTTATATCTGTTCATCTGCATGTGTCTGTGTGTTCTTGCGTCTATTTGGGTCTATTAATCTCTAATTTTGGACATGTGCCCGTAGTTGTGTGTGTGGATCTGAGTTTGTGAGTGTAGTTTTGTGCATCAGTGTGAGCATATTTTGTGCGATTGCATATCTGTTCATCTGTATGTGTCTGTGTGTGTTCTTGCGTCTTGTTATGTATATGAATCTCCGCTCGTGTGTGTGTGCGTGTAGTTGTGCGCGTAGATCTGAGTTTGTGGGCGTCGTTTTGGGCAACGGCGTGGGTGTATTTTGTGTTCGTGCAGTTAGTTGTATCTGTTAGTTTGTATGTGTCCGTGTTTTCTTTCGTCTTGTTATGTCTAGGAATCTCCCCATGTGTGCGTGTAGTTGTATGCGGAGATCTGAGTTTGTGGGTATAGTTTTGTGCATCGGTGTGTGGGTGTATTTTGTGTGCGTGCAGTTGCATCTATTAGTCTGTATGCGTATGTGTGAGTTCTTGCATCAAGTTCTATATATTCTCTGCTTGTGGACGTGTGCGTGCAGTTGTGTTTGTTGAATTTGTTTTTGTGGGTGTAGGTGTGTTCGAGTGGGTCTTGCTTCGACTACATATGTACGTGAGTCAATTTGTGTGGGTGCAGTGGTGTCTGTTACTCTGAGTGTGCTTGCGCTTCCAGTAGTGTCTGTTACTCTCTGTGTTAGAGCTGTGCCTGTAGTTGTCTTTATGTGTTTTTTGTGTTTGTGGGTGTAGGAGTGAGTGTGTGTGTTTGCATGGTTCTGGCAGGGCTCTGTGCACCACATCCCATGATCCGGGTAACAGTGGCTCCATACTCTGCGTGCTCGGTATTTGAAATCACTTAAATAAAAGCAGTTTAAAAACTGCAAACACCCATGGGGGTGTTTTGCAGTTTTTCGCTTGCCCTACCTCGGGTACCGGCGCACAAATACTCACCCCAGTGCCATGAGTTTAGAGGACACGGGGCTGTCCTTGGTCCGTTTTGGAAATAATGTGTTCGAATACTTTACTCCACCCCCTCTCCAGCACTCCCTCTCTCTCTTTTCTCCCCCTCTCCTCTTCCCCTCCTACCTCCCCCCTCCCACCTCCCCCCTCCTCCCCTCTGCCTCCTGCTCCGGCTTAGTTTCCCTCTGTTTGCTGGTGCATATTCTTGCCTTTAACCTCCAGCCCGCACCTCGTATTTTTGTTCCGATCCAAGGACTTCTTGGCAGGTTTTTTGCTTACATTACACATATCACTCCACTCTCGTTTTCATTTTTTTTTATCCAAGTGCGCACTTGTATATTTTATAGCCTAATCCTCATTTGTATCTTGCCTTCCCTTTTTGTTTTCCGGCAAAAAGTGGCGCGTTCTTGGCTGTCTGCAGCTTGCCCCGCACATGGGTGATTGCATGCGGTCCGGTCGTAATGTCTAGTTTTAATGTTCCTCTGCGCGCTTTTCTGCGCACTCCGTATAATTTTTTGCTGTTATTTGTTGCCTGATTGTCCTCCCGGTGCAGCGGTGGCCTGTTTTCCTCCCCCTGTGGTGCGGTTTTATTATTTTCCCTCTGGCTTAGATGTGTCAATCACTCTCCCCCTGCCATTGGCTGGAGAGTTTGCGTCAAAAAGTTGCCAGAGAGGCGCTTCGCTCGGCAAAAGCTCTCGGAGAGTCGAACGAGCACCAGCTCCGCTGAGCCAACAACGCCTGTGGTCAGAACCGGCAAAACGCGCGCACCACACAGCCACCTCACCTCACAGCAGCCGCCCCTGAGGTCTGTTTGGGCTGCTTTTGTACAGAATTAGGAGGAGATTTGCAGCCTTTCTCGGCCACTGCTTCCGTATCCTGTTCCTTCCAGGCCAGAGAGGGACCGTCGAAGTAAGCGAGAAACGTGCCTTGTGTGTTGCTTGAGGTGTTTTTGTGGTTAGTGGTAACGATTTCAACTTTAGTTCACATATGTTGCCTCTGCACTTCGTAGAGTTTGGACTCTCTTCTTCCTAAGGTTTCTTTGTTTTTTGGTTATTTTTTGTTTGTTTTTTGTTTGTTTTTTTCCCACTTTGTACGTTTTTGGATATGGTTTAGGTAAATTCTGCCGTTGTTGACTCCTTTTATCTGACGGGTGAGTCTGTTGTTCTCCGGGTGCCTTTATGTATTGTACCACCTTCGCTTCTTGTTTTGAATTTAGCGGTAGTAATGTATGTATTATGTATGATCCTAGCTTGCTAAGAGCGCCAGGTTTAATAAACCGTATTTCTGTTGTGGGTATTGGGGCGAGATGATTTTTTAAACTATGTGAACGCTTCTTCCGGTCACGTTTTTATTATTAATCAGTTGAGCAACTGCCTTGGTCTGTATGTTTTTTGTCCGATTTTCGGACTCGGTCCTTACTGAACTAATATCCTCGCAGGTTTACAGGGAGTAAATTAACAACACATTCCTCGCCTGAATATCAAAACTGTCACAGGCCACCAAACAAAACCCGATTTATGATTTGTAAATGTGTACAACAACATAGAAAAGTACCACGAAATATGTGGTCAGGCAGGATTGCTTTTTCCCCTGTAATCTCGGGTCTTTTCAGCCTCTTAATGAAAATGCAAGCAGACCCGGGCAGATAATTGGGGAGGCGGGGAATCACTTCCCCGATTTTTTTTTTTTTTTTTAATGCGCGGGCCAGGCGAGACTTGTTTCTCACTGTTCCAAAAGAGCGTTTTCGTTCTAAAAAAAAAAAAAAGGAAATGTCACCCTGCATATATTGGCCAGAGTGGAAAATTTCGGTCAGAAATAAGCGGGGTGTTAAGCCCATGCTCCTTGGTTATTGGCAGACAGATAGTATCTTAAGAAGCTGCAATCAATACACGGCGAGGGAGGGAAGGAACCGCGGACCTGCCTCTGGCCAGACCGTATTAAAGCATCAACAGTGGGGCACAGTTTAAACCACCGCCCCCCCGGGGTTATCAGGGTAGAAAGCGACACATGGACCCATGTGCTTTCTTTTATTTTCTGCTATTTATCGTAAAACTCAGTTCGCGGGGAAGTTTTATTTTGTCATACATTTCTTTTTGAGTCGAAGACAGGATATGATGTAATCCTGGTTTATATGATTATATTTACATCATTAACAATACTGTGCGATGTGAATGAACAATGAAACAGGTATGTTTATCCACTACAAGTAATATTTTACTGGAAGTTAGTTGTACCTGCATACATCTAAAATTAAATATTTAAACATTGTTCGTTCCAATTTTGCAAGTTTTAAAATCACACGATGTGTGTGTGCGTGTGTATATATATATATATGTGTGTGTATGTGTGTATATATTTATGCATTTGTGTGTGTGTGCTTGTGTTTGTATATTTATGCATTTGTGTGTTTGTGTTGTGTGTGTATGTGTATTAATGATGAGGTAAGATTGTTTTCCTTACAGTAGTGTGATGCATCAAAGTTAATGTTTGTGACTTCGTTTGCTGCCCTAGGTCACGAGTTCGCAAGAGTTCGATGAAGTTCACTTTTACATAGTGTCTGTGATTGGCTGTAGTGTACACTGCTTGTGTTTCCTCTGACAGAAAAAGTTCTTCAACGCCAACTATTAGACCCTAGGTGACAGTGGCTGAGAGGGCAGATTGACCTGTCGGAAACACCCAGATTGCACTTATAAATAGCATCCTTCCAAAATCACAGTGACCCGTTGACTAGGATTCAATTAAATTTTTGGAATATGATGATTTTATTAAAGTTGTTATTTAAAAAAAAAAAAACACGGATTCCAGTTGCACCTTTCTACTGGTCATTGATGTGTCTGTTGGGTTCAGTTCTTCTTTATAGCCAGTCATTTTTATTACCTCCCCCCCCCACCCAACACACACTAAAGTGTATTGTTCCCTAAAAGCGACAGCGCAGCAGAATCCAGTACAAACCATTTGTAACAGGTTGGCCGGAAGTTCCACAATGTGGCGCCTGTAAATGGCGACTGAACTTAAACTTTAGTGCTTAATTTGTGCAGGTGCTTCAAGATGGTGGGCACCGCCGCTCATTTTTGGGGACAGGACCTATATTTCAAAATCAGACCGTGCCCCAGAACATTAGAGAGATGGGAAGGCTGAAGAGCAAGAAAGAAGCAGAAACAGAAAGTAAAATTGCGACGAAGGAAGGAAGTAGGATTGAAACCGAGTCGGGAAGAGTGAGTTTGTCAGACAGCAAGAGCAGACTGGCAAGAAAGAGGCATGAGGTGGACTCAAGCCCAGACAACTTTGGGAATGGGCAATTACTTTGGGATTCGGCAAATACTGCATTTGACAACACCCAAGGTGGGCTATTAGATAAAACACTGACGCCCCCCCTCCCCCCACCCCCGGTTATTTTTATGTTTATTCAATTTACAAACGAACACTCCCTGCACCCAAGCCAGCCAATGCACTCTGCATCTCACACATACAGAACATCCTTCCCTCCTTCATCTATTGCACCCTACATTCATTCACCCTCCCCTCTCCCGCCCTTTCTGAACCCCGTATGTCAGCACTCCTCCATGCAGCCCCCACGCCAGGTGCCCACCGGGGCTGGCAGGTAGCAGCAGGCCCCGATCGCGGGTTTTGTTTCGCTAGCGCCCGGCGGAACGTTAATCACCGCGGAACGTCCGCAGAGCAGGCCGGCGTCCTATAATTAGGGCAGCGTGTGCCGCCCGGATTATCTCGTTAATTTATCAAGAAAACATTTATTATAATTAATTCTGCGACAGGGTAATTAATATCGAGCGAGCATGGAGCAACTGGTAGACCAAGTATGGGGGTCGGAGTGGAGGGGGCGGGGGTTGACAGATTGCGCCAGAACGGCGGAGTTTGACTAAAAGGGAATCCGCGAATCTGGTGCGAGTCCGCTTATTGTATGAAATATGTTATCGGGTGACAGCTGTTTCTCTCTTAGGTGAGTAACTTGTTGTATTACTGAGGCCAGTGACATTCGGGACCCAGTGGGCGTTGGATAAACATTTTAAAACACATTCACAAATAACTTTGGACTCAGTCTGTGGGGGAACAGTGACTCTGACCTGGCAGTGTGTGTGGGCATCAAGGGGAACAGACAAGGAACTCAACCCTAGGGGGCGACAATAGCAGGAGGGTGTGGGGCACTGGGGTGGCAGCGGGGAGTGAGAAAAAGAACCCAACAAAAGAAGGCGAAGGTGGCAAAAGGGGGTTTCACCCCTGTCTGTGAGAGTGAATGCACCGAACATCAGTGTCTGAGGACTTCTGGGGTAGAGGCCAAAATGAAAACCGCCACAGCTGGGGGCACCAAGGGGGTGAGGAAAACAAGGGCCGAACTCCAGGGGATTGGGTGTGGGGGGACTGTGCCGACCGTCTGGAGCTCGGGACAAAAATGCATGGAGTTCAGAGGATCGAAATCCATGGGCACCAGTGGGTGAAGAGTTTGGCAACACCAGGAGATGGGCACGAGGGAGATAGATAAAATGGCCGAACTGCAAGGGTTTGGGGCAAACATGCATGCATGGCAGAGGGTCGAAATCTGGGGGCACTCGTGTCTGAGAGACACCAAAGGTGAGAACTCCTGGAGACAGGCGAGAGTGAGATGCAAAGGTCAATGTGACCCAGGAGCTGGCAACACCAGGAGATGGGCACAAGCGGCAGGCTAAATGGCTCGAACTGCCAGGGCTTGGGGCACACATGCATGAGGGTCAAGGGGTTATACCCCCCCCCCCCCAGGCACTGGGGGTGAGAGACTAGGGACCGAGCCGAAGCAGTTGACACCACGTGGGGCAGGATGGAAGTATTGTACACGGATGGGTGAGAAACAAGGGCCCGATGGGGAACAGAGAGGCCACTCCAGGGTCCAAGGTGGGCAAAGAACCGCCGATCTACGGAGTCTGTCATCCTGATGGGCGGGGAAGGGGCTGGCTGTGCCAGGGGTGTGAGAGCCGGGTGGCTGAACCCCAAAGGCTGAAAATGTACATCTAACATTGGGTTCCGAAGTAGCTTGCTACTCGCCGCAAAGCGCTCCAATGCTTCCTCAGGGTAGTAAGCGCTGTATAAGTACAATTTACAATTACAATGCCAGGAGTTAGCGACACTGGATAAAATCCAGGGTTGGGGTCGAGAGAAATGGAAGCGAGTCCGAGTCTCAGAGCAGGGAAAAGGGGACGGTGACAGGAGCAGCGGGGCACAGGTTCTTCACGGACGGGACGGGTCGACAGGAGCTGAGACAGACGAGGAGCAAGGGTGGGACCTCCAAAGGCGAGAGGGCGGGAGAGGCAAGGTTCTGACAACACCAGGGATGGAAAGTATATGGGCCTACCCCAAGACCTAGTGGAGCATTCCCTAGAAGGCAGGGGGCACAACCCCCTGGGCACCAGAAGGAGGCAATGGAGGCGAACCCCACATGCTGCCGGCGCCATGTTATGGGTAGAGAGGACTAAAGCTAGGGTTGAGGCCAGTGGCGTAACACAAAATGATGGGGCACCCGGCAGAATGTGATGAGGGGCCCCTGTCTCTCCTATATCTCATCGTTATTCCTTGGCCTCGGGCAGAATGGGCCCCCCTGAAGTGTTGGGGTCCTCTGCACCACACGACCCGCATGGGCCTGTGTTACACCCCTGGTCGAGGCCCAATGGTCCGGGCCTCGGACTCAGAGAGCGGCGGGACAAGGTTGTGTCCACTCGAGGGAAGACGACGAGGGGGCGGTGCCCAGGGGCTGACGTCACAGGATGGAGAGAGAGACACGACGGCCCGAAGCATAATTGCTGCTAGGGACAACGTGGACGGAGGTCGAGGGTCAAAAACCCCTGGACATCAAAGGAGCGAGAGGCAAGGTGCCAACACCAAGGGCTGGCAACACCAGGGGAAGGGGTCAAACACTGAACCCGACATGGAAGGGTGCAAAGGGGTGAGAGGAACAATGAGGAACACCAGGGGGCGAACCTGAGGCGCAGAAGTGCCAGGTAGTGAGAATATGTGTCCGGATCCCAGTGGCTGATGGTACAAGGAGGTAGGTACGCTAGACTGACCCTCTGAGAATGCGAGCACGAGGGGGTGAGGGCAAGGGGCAGAACCCCAGCTGCTGCGGTCACCACGGGGTCGAAAGGGACGGGGCTTAACCTTCAGGGACAGGGGATATCGGGGGAGGGGGCAAGGACCTAAACATAGTGGAGAAGGGCCAGCGAGGGAGGGGCACAGAGGCAGGGAGAAGTCAATACCCCAATACACTTAAAGGAGGCTGCCCATTTTCAGAAGTCCGCTAAAACTTTCCATCGTGCTTCAGTCCCCGCTCTCGGCCGAGTAATGGTTTACCCGGAGGGGGGAGGGCGGCCTTTTCTGAAGCGATCTCGATTGCCGGCGAATGGCTACATCTGTAGCCTGTTTGAAGAGACCCGGGGGATCGGCGGAGATATGACGTGTGCCTGTCAGGCTGTCACTACTTGTCCTCACCCTCCTGACAGCCGACATGACATCATATGTTATCAGATTAACCTTTGAGCATGCAACACTCTCCCCTTCACACTGAGGAAAATGGTTCACTAGATCCGTCCTTTCTGTGGAACTGCGAAATGGAACGACCGCCCTATAGGGAAAGTTTACAACACAAAGAAGAATGGTGAACATGATACAGAGAAATAAATACACATATATATATATATATATATATATATATATATATATATATATATATATATATATACATATATATATATATATATACATATATATATACCTATATATATATTTAATTATATATATATTTAATTATATATATATTTAATTATATATATAAATATATATATATATAGTTATATATATTTAATTATATATATAGAGAGTTATATATAGAGAGTTATATATAGATATATATTTATATATCTGTGTGTCAATTGAAGCAACTGGTCACTGTTTGAAACAGCATTTCCTTAAAGTAGTTCCCATAAAAATTATTTCAATCCATCTGAGAAGTGGGATTCATTTTTACCAACTGATATGCATTGCTTAGATGTATTTGTATTTTTCACGTGTGCCACTGAGGTTTGCAATTTCACTAAATGTAGACATTTAAAATGTGTAATGTGCATCAGACACATTACATGATTTTTTTTAAATGCGATACACGAATAATACTTGAACGAAACTGAAATAAATTGAATTACTATACAAGAAATCACAAACAGCATATCGAGAGGGAATACTGCTAAATCTTGTGTCTGGTACAGGATAGGCGGACTCCCGATAGCCCCCAATAAAGATCGGGGAAAGAGTTCAGAAAAGTTTGGCTTGGGGGGACAGGCCATTATTTCTCAGCCATTTTGGAGCTGTGTGGTGGTTGTGTTTGTAGAAAGTGACTGAACGCCACGTGCCAGCTTTTATTTTCTCGCTCATGTGCCTTAATTATTTTTAAAATGTAGTTTCTTTGTTGCGGGAGGACTGACATACACGGGTGCAATGTGGTAATTCGGTGTTTGTAGACTGTTAGGACCTAGTTACTGGATTTAAAAAAAAGTAGCATTGAAACAAAATAATTTAAGCTACAGTTATATAATGCAGTTGAGCGTTTTCTGATTATAATGTTAATTCAATGGTTCAATGGGTTCCGGAGTAGCGTGCTACTCGCCAAAAAAAGCGCTTTTTACACCCCATCAGGGGTAACAAGCGTTATATAAATGCAAACCCTTTTCCCACTTCTATCCCTCCGCTATCCTTCTGAATCCAAATAACTGACTAACCTATCCACCACTTAAATTACTTTAATATTTCACTATACTAACTCCACACTAATCCTTTATGGGTTCCAGAGTAGCGAGCTACTCGCCAAAAAAGCGCTTTGGCGTCTCGTCAGGGGTAATAAGCGCTATATAAATGTAATTACAATACAATACACTACAATTAAGGGTTAATTGTAGACACAGTGGTAAACGAAGATAAAAGAAATACAAAACATATATTCCAGGTGTATGATGCAGTTTCGTGTTTGTAGATTTTTTTAAACTGCTGAAAGGAGTTACGGAAGAAAAAACTTACTCACCTTCAACTACAATTTATTAAAATAAATCATTTTGTTACTCCACAATCTCGTATAAAGACAAACATAAACTATAAACCTCATGGATGTGGTATAAAAATATGTGAGAAACGATATCTTTAATCAAATAGGTGAGAGATAATGGAAAATGAAATATTAACTTAAAGTCCAATTGTTACGTTTTTAAAAGTTGTGAAAACAATACCGACTAAAATATCAATAAATATAATAATAGTTATACCGCGTGCTATCTAGCAGCACATAAAGCAGCCCTGCCTCTTCTAGGCACTGTAAGTAATAGTCGTTATTATTAGTCAGTTTATAGTGTTCAAGGCCAATTGGGGAAAATTACACATTGGCACTTTTGCCTGTGTAGGTGGCTGAAGCTGGTGCACTTGCACGGCACTCGCTGAAAAGTTCTAGGCGCTATATACGCGTGCGGTATCACAATCCCAGCGTTTACACTTGACTTTAGAAAGCTCTTGCTGGCCTCGCATAAACCCTCCCACAATATTCCGGGTGTGAGACTTTTGTTGACGCCATCATCAGGCCTGGTGAGGGCGGAGCCAGCAGCCGCTCAGTATTGTTTATTGTTAATGACTTGTTTGTTTATCACCCCCACTCAACACATATAATCAACACCCTCCAAAGGCCCCATAACTGTGTTATGTGCCTTCCAAATCTAATTACCCAGACTACTAATTAGGTGAAAATGGGCCTCGCGCTGAATGCCGCGGGCAGGGCCGTTGCTCCAGTTCGCCAGGCCTCAAGTTGCTATTTTATGATGTAAATGGACCCACATTCGGGCTCCGGCGCAGCGGTTTGAATGTCGAGGAAAGCCGGGGAGATAATTAAAAGCTCTGTTGGTGTAATGGCCGCAAACTAGGCAGAGATAGGGGTCGTGAATGCCCCCTTTGTTCACCCCCTACAGGCTTTGTTATCGGCATTGTTTACATGAGCGAGGACCCCTTTGTCTCGGGAAATGGCCCCAATCAGGCCTTGTTTGAGACAATTAGCCGGTGGCAGCCCGTGGGCCCTATGCTAATGGCGGGGGCTGCATCTGGAGCAGGAGGGGGAGGGGATGCTGGCCTGGCTAGGAGGCGTGTTGTGAGTGGTGGGGTGGGGTGGTGCGTGGTTGTGGGACACGCTTATCTACTCAGCAGAGCTCCCTGGCGCTTCACACTGGCGCAGTGAGCTCCAGAGCCTGGGACAGCGCAGCTCCGTAGCACTCTCTGATTGTGTCTCCTCTTCTAGGCGCTGAGGACCGGGAGCTGCGGAAGAGGCCGTAGCCCGAAGTGAACCTGCGAACCGGTTGTTTTTACGACGTTTGTCCCTCACAACTTTAGCATGATGTCTTACCTGAAGCAACCACCTTACACCGTGAATGGGCTGAGCCTCACCTCGTCGGGGATGGACCTGCTACACCCCTCCGTGGGGTACCCCGGTAAGAGGCGCTCTCACCTCGTTATGATGTGAAGTGAGGAGGCTGGAACTGATTCCCCCGCTGTGTCCGGCGAATTCACATGGTCTGCGCTGACTTTACGTCACGGTTTCGAGTGCATGTTCATTACAGCCTTTATCAAACCACTCTGAGTGAAAGTTGTGCACACCTGAACTTATCACCATTCGTGGTATGTACCTCTAGAGATTCCGAGTAAACCAAGGATCGAGTGGCTGAGGAATGCAGCTATACCTGGTTGGGTGTGATTGGTTTGAAATTTTGTAAAGCGCTCTGTTACCCCAGAAGGTTGGCCCGGCGCTAGGAGCAAAGTCATAGAAAAGAATGCATTGCCTTCCGTACTTCTCTAGTAGTTTCCTGGAGTGTGTGGGATTGAGTTGAGGTCTGAGGGAGCCGGTCGTGGGGAGCTTCTTCCAGGGTTTGGGCGCCAGAGGCGCAAAAGAACCACCGCCGGTGCGGTTTCAGGAATGCCTGATGAGAGCAGACTTCACCTAATGGGTCTAAGTGCAGGTTCTATCTCATGCCTTTACGTGTCCGATCAGTGCATGATGGGTGCAGATTAACTTAATGGGTCTAAGTGCGTGATGAGTGCAGATTCTACCCCATGCCTTTACATGCGTGATCAATGCACGAGTGCAGACTTTACCTCATGGGTCTAACTAAGTGCGTGATGAGTGCTGACTTTACCGTGTGACTTTATTTCACACCGCTGGCGTGCATGATGAGTGCATGTGAATTACGGTGTGCTTCCGAGGGCAGAAGGAGTGTAAACTTTACTTCACGACTCCGAATGCAGACTGTCTCTCGGGTATTTTAGTACGTGATCTGTACAGACTTTACCACGAGACTCGAAATACAATGTGCCTAAGAATGGCATTGCGTGCAGATTTGTTTCTGCGTGCATGCGTACACGATGAATACAGAGTCTGCCTCACGGATTTGAGTACACGACGAGTGCAGAGTTTACCTCATGGCTTTGAGTGAATGTTGAAAGCCGACCACACTCATGGGTTTGAACACATATCTAGGGCATGCTTTACCTCATGTCTCCATGCTGACTATATCGATTTCACGCCTTTGAGATTATGATGTGTGCAGGCTCAGATGTGAGGGGTAGAGTGCAAGAGACCAGTTCTTCGCTTTATCATTAGTGTTTTATTTCAGGCTGATTTTCTGCCCACAGTGAATTACTCCCCTCCAAGTTCGCTGTGTTTTTGTTTGCTGTACAGGCAGACTGCATTTTGTGGTTTACCTTTTGATAAAGTTTCGTTAACTGGTTACTTTAATTTATAAGCAGTCCCTGTTGCACTTTTCTAGTTGTGTGTGGTGAGCGCCGGGGATTAGGGAGTTCTTTCAGGTGTGGCGGGGTCGCGTGTGGTCACGTGGGTCCTGAGGACTGCTGGAACGTCTCTCTCGAGCACGTCGCCGTGAGGCCGCGCACCGTGATCACGTATAGCTACGCTCACTTTGCTTCCTTTGGCGTTTCCCCTTGCAGCCACGCCCCGGAAGCAGCGGCGGGAGAGGACCACCTTCACCAGGGCCCAGCTCGACGTCCTGGAGTCGCTGTTCGCCAAGACCCGCTATCCGGACATCTTTATGCGGGAAGAGGTGGCTCTGAAGATCAACCTCCCGGAGTCCAGAGTGCAGGTGAGTGAGAGCTTGGTGTTGTTCAGCCTGTACGTGCTACAGTATTACATACAACCCACTTGTCCATCCTCAGGACTTACAGACATTCCCCGAGGTACTGCAAACAGCCCACCGGGCCCTCTCCAGGTATAAGGTTGACAAACCCTGTGGTAATACTATGAGCCCACCTATCCGTTTTTAAGGATTTATAGACAATTCCGGTGGCACTGAAAAGAGTCCGCTTGTCCAGTTTGAGCTCCAGGAGGGATTTAGAGCAATCTTGAATTCCCAAAACTTAGATCTCACTATAGTTAGATCTCATTATAGGTTAGACAGCGGGAAGTGCAATAATACTACTACATAACTAAAAAAAAACAAAAAACGTGACCTCTCATCACGGACAGACGAAATCAGGCAGGATGAGGGGGCCCTTGTCAGTAGATCACAGCACTCTGTGCTCGTCAGCCCATCTTTATGTTGTTACAAAACCACCTGTCCAACAATTGGCTATTACAACATGACTCGCGTGCCCCTTTTAAAATGCCTGGGTATTAAAACAACTCTATTATCGATCTCCTAGGACTAAGGCACCACCACTACTCAATCCCTTGGGTACCACTAGTATCCCACCTTTCCATGTCGTACGACTTCTAGGCACAACAGAGACCTAGGCAATTTTTTTCACATTGGAAAAATCATGTGAAGTTTTCAATTTCTGTATTATGTGATTGTCGTGAAATTTCTTCATGATTTTGCCCACAGGAGACTATTTGATCAGAAAATGTCTTGTGTGAACAGTAAATCTCTAGGCAAGAGACAGACTCCTTGCACCAGTCTCCTGCTGGTATATCTTGTGACTTTTGAACAAGAGTTGCACCCTCACATTCAGTTGTCACACAAGACACTGGCCACAAACATTTCGTTCAATATGGCTAATTTTATCAAAACTTCACAAGAAATTGTGATTTTGACCAACATGCACCCACCGATTCACGAGCTATAACTAAACACTCATGTGTGTGTCCTTAGGACCTGCAGATACTGGAAACAGTCCACGTCTACGAACTCACAGACAACCCCACTTATTTCTCTCCTAGGGTATTAAATTGACATACACCCTTCTCTCCATCCAAAGGGTTTACTAATAACCACCCTCTCAGCCCGTGAATTTTCAAAACACCCCACCAGTATGCTTGGGGGGACTTAATGACTATCACTGGCGTACAACAAAATCCCCACCTGCCGATCAGCACGATTTACAGTCAGCTGGGAAATAGAGAAAGCCTACCTGTCCACTTAAGAAGGCTTACAGACTAGCATACAGAAATTCTACCTGTCCCATTAGGAGGACTTGTACACTATTGAAGAAGTACAAAAAAAACCTCACATTTGCTCAAACTTACTTATGTAGGAATGATACGCCTCTAAAAGGAATCTTTAACCTGTATGGTCGTATATATTTATCGCTAAACATCTAAGTTTCCCTACAAAACCAATTTTCTTCCAGACTAAAACTTCTTATATACATCTAAGTCTTATCCATACCATACCCAAATTTTTCTCTTAATCCCTCATATTTATATTCCTTTAAAATTGCAATATATACTTTCACAACTATCAGTCATTTGCACCATCTAAAATCATATTTCCCTAGATGCTTAGAATGCTAAGAATATTTAGTTTTTGGGTTTGCCTCACTACTTGCTCATACAGACTTACAGTCCGTTTATTACCACATTTTTGTGTACTTCTCTGCTTTGACCATATATTTTATCTAGTATGGCTATTTACTCCTTTAAGTTATTTATATCTTTATTTCCATACTTACCCTCACATGTATGCCATTGTCTTAAGTCATGTCACATCCTATATGTAGGAAGTTTCCCTACTACATAGCTCCGATCTGAAGTAAATTCCAGCGGAATTATGTAAATCAACAATCTTGATGTTTTCTGCATAGTTATGTATTTACAGCACTTGTCACATAGTCCACCATCTGCTGCGTATTTTGCACATTTCAACAAGAATTTTTCAAGCTCAAATGGATGAAAAGTTACAAAAAAACGTGGTAACGAACACTGTTGGACCCTTTTCCAAGGTTAACTGTTACCTGTATATTGCTTCATTCAGATATTAAACTAATCCTAACATCGTGTGTTAAAATTAAAAAATAGTGAAATAATAATGCTAAACAATGTGTCGCATTATGCACCATCATTTGCCATTTCTTTTTGCATAATTTAGTCAACTTTACTGCACAGTTTGGCCTTGCATTGCTAGATAATTTCCAGTGGCCCTGACTAAAATGTACATAGTTATTGCTGGCCGAGTTTGTGTTTCATAAAACATGATACGTGAAAACACCAATAAGTCTATTTAGATATGAGTTGGTTCAATCACTTATGCTCACACCCATATAAATGCCATTTGCCTGGTCCCTGTTTGTGACATGTTTGTATTGTAATCGTCAAGTATGCAGGATTCCCTGTGTTTCATCGGCCCCGCTGTGACAGCAGTCTGCAAAATTGAACAGTATAAGTTTTATATATGTGAAAATTCTACAGAACCATTTCTTTGTGCACAGCTCCTCTTGCTTAGAATAAGTCAGCCCGTGTGCCTTTTTACCTGGTTTCTGAAACTCCGGGTTTTCCATTTTCCCAAAAGTGAAATTGAGTTTTTGGCTGAAGCACACATTTTGCATCAACATGAGAATCACTCATTTTTAGCCTCAAAGATTCCTCTTTAAAAAAAATTGCAATTCTGACGGATTTGCAATAACACAAATCAATTCATTGACATAAAAAAAGAAAAATTCAAAGCTATTCACTTTGCACAAATCTAAATTTGGAGTAAACAGTCTTAGAATTTGCTGTGTGGTGAATTGGTGGTTTTGAAAATGTATCAAGCTGGCTCAGAACTAATTTCACTGAAAACAATGTGCAGCCCAAACACTATGGCCCCCTGGAGGAATGCAGTGGTGCCAACTCACTCAGAATACCCATGTGGGCCAGGGAGGCTTTGAAGCTGCCTACATCCAGGATGTATGTGGTTTAAAGTCTGACCAGTGGTAGTCCAGCATTGTCAAATCTGTGTATTTGTAGAAATGTCCCACTCTATCTCCCACAGTATGTCCTTGATGACCAAAAGTGGAAATTGATTCAGAGTGCACCCACTCCGGTCCCAAGATATTCACTTTTACTCTAGGGATCCTGCGGGAATACACTTCCATTCCAATCTGGATCTCGTTCTACCGTTCACCAAGCTGAAGTGTTATTTCTGTTGCAATCTGACCAACTCTAGTTGTGTTGACTCAAACCCACAGCTAGTCTTAAACTGATCTTACATTCAGCCACAATTACCACCTCTTTCTGCAAGGATTTTGATTTTTGCGTGTGATGAGAAAGTCTGGTGGTAAACTTCTGGCATTAATGATCACCACTTGCTTTAGGGAAACAGCCTTTACATTGCGGCTCGAACCACGATGTATCTTAACAACGCAGTCCGAACCACAAACTCGTCTTTACAAGGCATTCATTTACCACGCAAGTCGTTACAACGACTTGCCTTAAGGAAAGCCTTGTTGGAGTGATGTTGGTCTTTAAGTCCAACACTTTCCCTACTGTTGCGCAGACTGGAGTTGGAATAGTAAATTATACTATTCCAAAGTACAGCGCTTTCCTTAAGGCAAGTCGTTGTAACGACTTGCGTGGTGAAGGAATGCTTTGTAAAGATGCATTCTTGGTTCTTACCGCGTTGTTAAGGCAGGTGTGGTAAATGCCTACATGGTTCTGACATACAACCCTTGCTTTAAGAGCTGGCAAACCAGTGGAGTAGTAATTACATAGATGGTATGTACCAAAGGATCTTGGCACAAGTAGACTCCTCAGTATTGTACGATAAACTACCACCGGCCTCTGCCATTACTGAGACTGCAGTGGCTTCCTCATGTTATGTAATGGGCCCTTAGATGTATTATGCTTTGAACAAATTCTTGCTGCTTGTTTTTCCTCGATAAGTGGTGTTGCAAGTTGCCTTGCCCAGGACTCACATACTGTCCATAACATTAATTGGTGGTTCTTTTTCCTTTTAAGGTATGGTTTAAAAACCGCAGAGCTAAATGCCGCCAACAGCAGCAGCAACAGCAGAGTGGAGGTCAAAGCAAAGCAAGGCCAGCCAAGAAGAAGAGTTCTCCAGGGCGGGAAGTGAGCTCGGAGAGTGGAGCCAGTGGGCAGTTCACACCACCACCTAGCACAGCTGTACCCACCATCTCCAGCACCAGCGCACCTGTGTCCATCTGGAGTCCAGCTTCCATCTCCCCCCTCTCTGACCCCCTGTCCACGTCATCCTCCTGCATGCAGAGGTCCTACCCTATGACCTACTCCCAGGCTCCGGCCTACGCCCAGGGCTACTCCAGCTCCTCATCCTACTTTGGCGGCATGGACTGTGGATCCTATCTGAGCCCCATGCACCACCAGCTGACGGGAGCGGGGGCTACCCTCAGTCCTATGGGCACCAATGGGGTGAGCTCCCACCTCAGCCAGTCCCCAGCCAGCCTTTCCACTCAGGGCTACGGTGCGTCCAGTCTGGGCTTCAACACAGCCACCGACTGCTTGGATTACAAGGACCAGGCCACCTCCTGGAAGCTGAACTTCAATGCTGACTGCTTGGATTACAAGGACCAGACATCCTCGTGGAAGTTTCAAGTTTTGTGAATGGGGTAAAGCAAGGTGAACTCTTTGGGATACATACACTGGGCGGGACATTCCAGCGTAGCCATTTTTTGGGTAAAAAAGACGCTTCCTGTGATTCAAGTCATATCAATCTCCTGCTCACATATGGAATGGAGAAGAAGAGAATTGATCATGGCGACACAAGATGGATTCCTTTGGACTGATGGACTTGTGACCTTCCTAGATTTAGCAGACACTGGTTACGATGTTTGGCGTGAGTTGTGGATCCGCGCCTGGCCTTTCAGCCCTGGTCTGCAGCCTGTGCAGGAGTCCGCTGAGGCGTCCAGTGTTGGCCAAGCACTCTGAAAGTGCTGAGATGGCGACGACAGGTCCGAGCTTGTGAACATTTCATGATCAAACCTCTAGCTGGCTCTGAAATTACCTTTCAGGACTACGTGAACTGTGCGACTGACTGTCCTAGATGCACTACTTTATTTAAAAACAAAAATAAGAAATGATGTTTATAAGGAGTCAAAATGTAGTTTTTCAGAGACAATCAGTGTGTGTCTTATATAAATGGTACATCTGTGGTTTTAATCTGTGCTAGACTTCAAACTGTGATCTTCTATATTGTATGCAACTGTGAACTTGGCGCCACCAGGGGGGTTCTTCTGCCACTGAATAGTTTATAATTATGACTCGAATTCCGAGCCCAGCCTCCATTACCATTTGCAAAGAATGCCTTTAGCCAGAGGCGAGTGTGTGCCCGGGCCTTTCAGAGCCCTCTGAGGAGGGGAGGGCCTGGTGGCGCGGGCCCCTGGAGCCTGCTGCGGGACGTGGTGCAGGGGGCGCCGGCCACCTGACCTTCTACAGAGGGCCACCTGTTTCTCTGCTCGCATTCGCGAACTCAAGGTATATATGCATCAACCGTTCCCTTCTCCCGGATTTGGCAGGATATGTATGGTAGCATTAAACTTGTTCTAGCACAAAGAACTGGCCTTGCACCTTTATTCGATAAAAAAAAGTGGTTAGTTGGACGTCATTTGCCTATAAAAACAGCACATGTTTTTATTTCGTCATTTATGTATTTGTTTTTTTATATATGGCGGACGTTATCCCAAGGCATGTTAGAGCACTTTGCATAGGAAGCGAGGGGATATGATATTTTTAATATATGCTTCTTGATAGTTTTCTAAATATTATATATCATAACGAATGTCATTAAAGCAAGGTGCCTAAATGAGGCGCTGAAATTAGAGGCGGAAAGAAATTTAGATTATTTCTGAATGCGTCGCAGGGTGGTTTAAGAAATTTCACATTACAGAGCCGCTGGATTATTCTTAACTCGTCCTTCAGGGCAGAACCCAATTACCAACATTCAAGAACCGCCTAAAAAAGAAAAATTCAACTTTGCCTTCAGTTTGGTACTATGGCGGTAGTGGGCAGCGGAATACCGAAGTGGAGCCACGCCTCACAACCGGTTGAACCCCAACCACCCATAAACACAAACACGTATTTCGTCTTTGTTAGTGCTCCGAAGCAGACGCGCTGCGCTATATATGACGCCTAAACACATAAACACCTTGTACCGGATGCGGTAAGTATTTACGATTTGTAGGTGGACTCGCATATACTCTACATACCCACAAAAACATATTTTAAAACAGAAATAGTATTTCTCATGGTTTATGTTATTCATTGAACTTTGATTGATAGGTTTTTTTGTTGTATTTTTTTTTTTTATCCTGTGACATACATTCTGACATCCACAAGTGGTTTGTTTCCTCTTTCTGGCTTGGAAGGAAAGTGAACACGAGTCATTTGTGGTCGGCCTCGGTATTTCTCGACAATCGAGCAGAGTGTGAAAGGGGGTCGTGGGGTGCAGCGCCGGGCCCGTGAGGGGGCTGGCCGAGGTGAGGGTTGGAGCAGGGTGGCCAGTTTGGCTGGTTCCCCCTCACCTCTGAGGTGGCTGAAGGGGGAGGGCCCCTGCTCAAAGCACCCCGGCCTCGACAGGGCGGGTGTAACCAGAATCCCGAGCCCGTCGAGCGGAAGTAACCGCCCAACAAAGAAGGTTTGAGTAAAACATTTTTAAAACCTATAATTTCAGCAGCTGAACATAAGGCGTCCTTGTTCATTGGCCCCCTTTCTTTGCCACCTGGGGTGGAGGCCGCTGGCTTCCTTCCGGTGCGTGCACACTCTGGACAACTACAGCTTTATAACGTGATTCTTTATAATGCCCTTAAAGAGCCCCATTTTGCCTGGCGTTTCTCCTCTGCTGTGAACCTGCTGAGATGCGTGTCACTAGGAACTCGAAAACAGTCCTTGAATAAAATAAACGTAGAAGCCCGTTCAAATAGTCATTTCCCTGCAATTTCTAAGTACTCGTAGAACGTTTTTCTTCCTTTTCTAGCCCTTATTTGTTTTCTTTCCCTTAACTACACGAAGCACCATAGAAGTTGTCTGTTGAATTAATTAAATCATTTTACATATCCAGTTTGTTTAAGATAACTTTATTGTCGGAGTCAGGTAGAACGATTTATTCGAACATTACTCTACATCAGTTAATTTTTAAGTTTCACTCGAGTTAATTCCGGTTCGTTCTCATTGTTTTATTAAACGCTCTTTGCCTGTGTCAGATTTCTTTAAGCTCGTTAATTGTTACGCTTTTATTTTTCTAATCTTGCCAGGGAACTTGGGGGCCTTTTATCCACACTTAACTAAAATGCTCGAATTTTACAACGAGGTGCGTTTTTATGCCTCGTGCCGGAAGACGGCAACACTTTTGGGTGTTTTAACGGGTATATGCTTACGGGGCAATTCCGGTTTCAAAAACAACATTTGTTGCTAAAAAATAAAATGACAAAACACCGGCCAGCAAAACATTGGAAACTAGGCTTAAATGCGTTTTAAAAAAAAGAAAACTGATGAGGTAACTTTAGATGCCCGCAGAAGCAAAGGTGCGTGCAAAGGAAATTATTTGGGTTAGTCATTGTTCAATGTGATCGAACTTCTTACGCGTTTTGCCTGGTTGGAGAATGTGCATTTTGTCTGCCCCATCCACCTTCCTATAGTGCTGGCGCCGCTTGTACCTGCACTGAGGCCGCTCCTTTTCAAACTCGCACCCCCTCCAATGGGCCTCCCCTTAAACCGGGCAACTCGCCTCATATTTACCAAACCAATTCCGAGCGAGCCCTGGCTTCAGTCTAGCTTGAAACCCGCCGCATTGGTAGATAGTGGGTGTAGATACTGAGTGGCAGATTCGAACCTTTTGGAGAATTACTTTGTTGCTGAAGAAAGCGCACCGAAACCCTCTGGGTGGCGCTGCAGAGGTATATCCGGGCACAGAGTGGATCGATCAGGCCAGGGGCGTAACGCAGAGCCAGCCGCACAGTTGGTCCTCTCCTTACAAGGGGGTCACGTTCAGCCCGAGGTCAATGAGACATGGGGTGGGGGTGCATCACATTCTGCAGGGGGTGGCATCGTTTTGCGTTGCGCCACTGGACCAGGCGCTTCTTCTTGGGTCTCCAAGTCCCACGCGTTCACATCTCCAAACTCAGGAGGCGTGTTAGCGACACGGAAGGGATGGCAGGCAAGGACAGTGTCAGTTAAATAGAGGCTGACCTGTCTGGAACGGAGTCAGCCAAATCTCAGAGTCGCCTTTGATGGGCCAGTGTGACTGAGAAAGAGTCAGTCACGTGTCTGGCACTTTCCTAGTAGGCCACTGGAAGCAAGGAAGACTGCTGCGCGCGTGACTCAACACTGAGTGAGGCAGGGATTGGAGAAGGCTCTTTCTTTGTCCAGCTTGCAACTGAAAGGCTGGCGGGGCTGGGGTACAGTCAGCCGCGAGGAGGCCGGTAAAGTCAGTCACAAGACAGGGCAGAGTCGCTCACTTCATTTATTATCCCTAGTAAATCCCTAAAAGTGAGGGAAAGTCAGCCACGTGCCCGACTCAACTGTAGCAGCGCCTGGGTTGGGGTTGAGTAATCCCTTCCTCCTATCAACCTTCCGAATGATGGTAGGACGGGGAGGTAGTCAGTCAGGCTTCAACCAGGTAGTAGCGTGGGAATGTCAGTCACACGTGCAGCTCACTTCTAAAAGGCATTCGGCACAGGGGGAGGAAACCCAAGTGTTCATTGGATCTCGCACAGGCCCGGCCAGACAGGGGTCTGTGGCAGTCAGACACATCTCAAGGAGGCTGGGAGGGGAGGGGTTGAAGCCACACCTTTGAATACTAGGACAGTCAGTCGCATGGGAGACGTAGCCAGTGACAATGCACCCTCGTCTAAAAAAAGTCAGCAGAGGCAGGGTCAGTCGCTTGGCCAGTCTGTCCCTTTGAAAAACTTGCTGGGAGGAAGAAACTTCTCTTGAATCTGTCCCAGCCCTATCAGCTTGGAATAAAACACCAGCCTGTTACCTTCCGATAGTCAGCAGAGGCGGACTGGCTGATTAATCCCTAAAGTCTCCCACGGCGTTCGCAACAAGTTATTCTCTGACATGTAGGGACTCATGAGATGTCCAGACTCCAGACCCCACCAGAGAAGCATCTTACCTCAAGCTAAGAAAGGAAGACAACGCACAATCCTTGTTTCGTGGCACGAGTCCCCTCCTCAGCAGCTCACTGACCCCCTCTACTGGCACCAGTAATAAATTGCTGGACTCTGTGCCAAGAGTCACCTCTTCATCAGCTCTCTCACTCCCTCTACTGGCAAGAGTACTGAATTACTGGAATCGGCGCCTACGTTTTCTGTTGTGAAGACACAGATCAGCTTTATGTAGTGCAAGCGTGGCACAGTCTCGTCCCTTGCTCTAGCAGTAAAATCATTGAGATTATAATGCTCAGCGGTGCATATACTTGTCTTCCCGCAGCCCATCTGTCTTTCTGCGTTTCTTTCACTTCCACTGTTTCTACCTGAAACATAGGTGCGCATATACAGATGGCGGCCTATCGGGAAAGGATGTGCCGTAACGGCTAGAAATGTAACCGGTGCTCATGTCAAGCGCTCCAATATCTCCGGGTCGGGTTCGCACTATATAAAACTACAAACAAATAAAAATAAAGTGTATTAATATTCCAAGTTTCACAACAATCACAAAATTATTTTAGAGTACAGATTTTGACCAATAGAAAACCTACACGATTAGATCCTCAAATTCTCTTTTCACAAATCAGGTTTTGGTTCCTACCACAATCGCTTTGAATGGGGCCATCCAGAGAAGGACGTCACAATAGATCTCAAAGCACTGGCAGACGTCATCAAGCGACGCAACATGCCTATTGTTAGGGATTTTTAGAGCTGGGTGACCAAAAACAGATAAATATTCTTTTTTTCTCTGCACTGTATGCCCCTTTAAGGAGCAAAACACTCTGTTTCATTTTATGGGACCACTTAATTAATTAAGCAATTCACACAAGGAGTATACAGCGCAAAAGAATATTCTCGATATCAGTTGCCCATTGTTATGGGAACATTAAAACAGCTTATGCCACACCCACACAGAAAAGTAATTTAAATACAAAAAAATCTTTTCTACAACGGCACCCCTGTTTAAACAAATTAACTCATGTTCTTATTTTATCACAGACTACAATGAATCAAATATGCTGCAGTACTCAGATACCTGCTTTCAGTGAACATATTCATTCTTGGCTGAAAAAAATAAAACATTTTTCAAGCCTTTCTAAACTAAGCCATGGGAGAAAAATGCACCACGTTACGTGTATTTTATTGTTCACCAGTGCCATTTGGAGGACTGGTGTTTTTTTTTTTTTTTTAACAAACCATGTGTTCTTTGGCAGCCTACTTTTAATCACTGGTGTTTCTGATATTTATAAAACTTGGGAATTCGTTAAATCACCAAATTTAGTAAAAATTACACAATTTCATTCTTTGTTACTTTAGACTTCGACAGAGACCAACAAAGCACCAAAAAGACAAAAATTACACTATTGGGACATTACAATTAATATAAATTAGAAATCATAAAAAAGCTCTTTAGCGATCTATCTCTCTGCGTCGTTTTTTTCCTAATCACACACTCATAGAGATTAAGCTGCATGGACAGAGTTAGCCAAACTGAATGTAATTTTTTGTGTACAAATTCTTTGAATTGCTTCAAAACACCGCTTTTTACGCACTTTCTTATTTACGTCTGCGTATACATTTAACAACATTAGGTATATTGAAAATTGACCTTGCGTATATGTAGTTGATTTTAATTTACTTCAGACAAATTTGCGTTGTTGAGCGCAGCGGGTTTTGAAATCCGCCGATATCACTCCTACTCTGAATCCACGGATCTGAAAATACAGGAGGCAGAAAGGATAAACGACGAGAGTCCAATTAACAGCCTCCGGGAGGCAGCGCCCTCTGGCGGAAGTGGGGTGTGTTATCGTTTTATGCAGGAAAAAAAAATCACCCTGCCAGATAAACAACTATAAATTTCATTGTAAAATAATACCAGTAGGAAGTGTTACCCCGTGGTTGTGTGTTATTCGTTACGATATACTCGTTCTGGGTGTATCTTTGACGTGAGCAGAGATTGTCTGGCCCCTGTGTATGTTGTGGTGAGAATACGTTTTTAGCGCCGGTGGTGTACTTTACTGGTGGGCACAGGTCATCTTACCCGCGTGTGTTAGTAGGGAGTTTAGATATGATTCCCCTGGGTGTGTGTAGCAAGGAGCACAATATAATATCCCGCTGCTACTGTTGGTGGTCAGCAGCGAACCTTTGCCTGTGTTTCTGTGCTGGTGGTGAACACAGTAATGTTTTCCCGCGGATGGGTGGCGGTGGATATTGGCTAATCTGCTGTCTATTGTTGTGCGTTTCAGGTGAGCACCTGTTTCCTGCCTGAGGGCATACGCTGGTGGTGAACACGTATGTTGCCCCTTGGATGGGTGGTGGTGGATTGTTGTGCGTTTCAGGTGAGCACCTGTTTCCTGCCTGTGGGCATACGCTGGTGGTGAACACGTATGTTGCCCCTTGGATGGGTGGCGGTGGATTGTCGTGCGTTTCAGGTGAGCACCTGTTTCCTGCCTGTGGGCATACGCTGGTGGTGAACACGTATGTTGCCCCTTGGATGGGTGGCGGTGGATTGTCGTGCGTTTCAGGTGAGCACCTGTTTCCTGCCTGTGGGCATACGCTGGTGGTGAACACGTATGTTGCCCCGAGGATGGGTGGTGGTGGATTGTTGTGCGTTTCAGGTGAGCACCTGTTTCCTGCCTGTGGGCATACGCTAGTGGTGAACACGTATGTTGCCCCTTGGATGGGTGGCGGTGGATTGTCGTGCGTTTCAGGTGAGCACCTGTTTCCTGCCTGTGGGCATACGCTAGTGGTGAACACGTATGTTGCCCCTTGGATGGGTGGCGGTGGATTGTCGTGCGTTTCAGGTGAGCACCTGTTTCCTGCCTGTGGGCATACGCTGGTGGTGAACACGTATGTTGCCCCGTGGATGGGTGGCGGTGGATTTTCGTGCGTTTCAGGTGAGCACCTGTTTCCTGCCTGTGGGCATACTCTGGTGGTGAACAGTATGTTGCCCCTTGAATGGGTGGCGGTGGATTGTCGTGCGTTTCAGGTGAGCACATGTCTCCTGCCTGTGGGCATACGCTGGTGGTGAACACATGTATGTTGTCCCGTGGATGGGTGGCGGTGGATTGTCGTGCGTTTCAGGTGAGCACCTGTTTCCTGCCTGTGGGCATACGCTGGTGGTGAACACATGTATGTTGTCCCGTGGATGGGTGGCGGTGGACTGTCGTGCGTTTCAGGTGAGCACCTGTTTCCTGCCTGTGGGCATACGCTGGTGGTGAACACATGTTTGTTGTCCCGTGGATGGGTGGCGGTGGATTGTCGTGCGTTTCAGGTGAGCACCTGTTTCCTGCCTGTGGGCATACGCTGGTGGTGAACACATGTATGTTGTCCCGAGGATGGGTGGCGGTGGACTGTCGTGCGTTTCAGGTGAGCACCTGTTTCCTGCCTGTGGGCATACGCTGGTGGTGAACACATGTATGTTGTCCCGTGGATGGGTGGCGGTGGACTGTCGTGCGTTTCAGGTGAGCACATGTCTCCTGCCTGTGGGCATACGCTGGTGGTGAACACATGTATGTTGTCCCGTGGATGGGTGGCGGTGGATTGTCGTGCGTTTCAGGTGAGCACCTGTTCCTGCCTGTGGGCATACGCTGGTGGTGAACACATGTATGTTGTCCCGTGGATGGGTGGCGGTGGATTGTCGTGCGTTTCAGGTGAGCACCTGTTTCCTGCTTGTGGGCATACGCTGGTGGTGAACACGTATGTTGCCCCGTGGATGTGGGACGGCAGTGGGTATTGACTGATTTGCTGCCCGTTGGTGTGTGTTTGTGGTGAGCACCGCTGTCCTGTCTGTGGTTATTGTGCTGACGGCCAGCAGGGATTCTCTGTCCGTGGGTGTGTGATGGCAGAGTATGACCTGAGCTGCTGTCGGTGTGTGTATGCTGGTGGTGGTCTGCTACCCGTGGGTATATGTTGATGGTGGTGAGTACACAACTGCTGCTGTGAGGGTGTGCTGCTGGAGAGTACACATATACTGGCCACGTGACTCCGATGAAGAGAAGCAAACATCGGCCGCACGTCAGAATGTGCTTGTGGTGAGCACACGTTTGCTGTGTGTGTGTTGAGTACAAGTATGCTGCCGCATTGATGCGTGTGGGTGCGGATTTGCTGTCCCTGTGGATATGAGCGGTGCAGATCTGCTGCCCCAGTGTGTTTGTTCTGTCTGATGTCGTGGGTACACACAGCTATGCTGTGCGGGTGCAGATCTCCTGTCCCAGTGGGTGTGTAACAGGTGTGCGTGTAGATCTGCGGCCCACGGTTGTGTGTGTTTGTTGAACCCAGATCTGCTGCCCTGGGGGCACGTGCAGGTGCTGAGCAGAGATCCGCTGCACGCGGACAGGTGAGAGTCTCGCGTGGCCTACAGGTGCTTTAAACATCTCAAGTCTTATTTTCAGGCTCATGGATCAGCTGAGATCTCAAGGTGTCTCTTTTAAGCTGGATTTCTAAGTCGCCTTCCCTAACCTATGTTTTATTTTCTGTACATCTGGAGTTTAACCCGTCGCAGCCCGTTGTAGGTGGAGACACTAAGCAGTAGAGTACAAAGTGAAAAAAAGGACCAGAAGAGCCACGTAATTTCAAAAGCGTGTACTTTGCTGATATTACTTCACACACTGTTTGACCCCAGAGACCTTCCAGGAAGTAACAGCCTCCTTGAACTTTTATCCGGCCGTTTTATTAAACAACATATCTAGAACAATAGTGTACTCTGGCTGTGATTATTTGGCAACTGTACTTTTGAAAAACACTACGATGTCTCCGGATCATGTCCCTGTTACATAACATCACAAAAATAAAAATCATTCCGCACTGCAGAGACTGACAAAGCAAAAACAACTGTCAACGCGGCATTCAACAAAAACACTCACATTGAGCCACAGAATATAAACATTCACTAGTGATAGAAAAGGAAAGTCAGTTTGCAGCACTTCGCCGCTTTTATGCCTCGAAAGGGCGCAAATAAATGTTGCCCCTTTCCATGGTGGGTATTTGTGTACCACGGCGAACATGGAGCAAACGTGCTTTTTCATGTACATTTTTGTACGCAGGTCATAGAGGTTTCAAGAAAGAATTACTAGTCTACAAACAACTTTTTATTAAAATAAACACACTTATTTTACCCTACTTTTGCTCCTCGTGTGGGATGAACCCAGCTGATTTCTCTCGAGCTTCTTTCGCATTACAAAACCGAGGAAACGCACTCTTTCCATATGTTACCGTATTTAAAGAAAAGTGTAAAATAGTACGCAAGCTACTTGCTCCATATTTTGCCTAAGTGCAAATACAATTTGCCCCGTTTCCGATTACAGAAAGAACAAACATAGTGCAATGGATTTTATTCTTCTTAATTTTATTATTGAGCAGTTTTGCAAACTTTCTGTAAACATCTTTTTTCGTATGAAGCGCGTAATATACTGCACTCTTGCCGTTTCCAAGCACTGTAAATGAAAGATGTTAGTAAAAGACAATTTAATGGTACTCAATAAAAAAGTGGTAGCAATAAACTACCAAGGAGGCACTCTATTGGGCAAAAGAAAATAATTCAGACCAGTTGGCCGTCTTTATGTCATCATCGCAACTGAGATATACTGCAACTTTATTGGCTGGAGATTCTGGGGCATATTAGCAAGACCCACGTTAAAATTATCGCCGTTTTAGCGGTAGGAAACTGCCGCTAAAACGGCGATAATGGGCTTGCTAATATGCGTTATAGAATTCCAATAGAAGCCCAGGTTAGATGTGCAGGACATCTAACCTGGGCTTCTATTGGAATTCCATAACGCATATTAGCAAGCCCATTATCGCCGTTTTAGCGGCAGTTTCCTGCCGCTAAAACGGCGATAATTTTAACGTGGGTCTTGCTAATATGCCCCTCTATCTTATATTTACCGCTCACAGAAAAGTTAAGAAATGAATGGTTGTTTCGGTGAATGCCGCTTATTTCTCTGAAAGGAGCCCCGGGGGCACGACGGCGGTGTGAAATGGCGCGCTCACATTTTTCGAGTTTTCCGACCGGTGCAACCCCCTGCCCCTGCTTTAAACAGACTGACAGGATCAAAAGAAGGCAGAGAAAGACACCGAGGCAGGGCAACTAGTCGGCGAACAACAAAATGAAAAATACAAACAAAAATGAGTCGCAAAAGGGAAAGCTAGTGGCTTAACGCAGGGCCCTACAGCCCCTGCTGCGCTGGGGTGCTCTGACCCTAGTAGGGCCCCACAACTCTTGAGGGGGGGGGGGGCTCATTCAGCCCAAGGGCAATGAATATCTGTGAGACATGGGAGACTCGGGGCACCCCCTTTCAACATTCTGCAGAGGGGCCCCATTATTTTTCGTTGGCTCTGGGGAAAGAAGGGGTGGGGAGAACAGAAGGGAACTTCGACTGACGGAGTTTGTTTCCAGCAGTGCAAACTTATATAACAGACTTCTTATCTTAACTTACGTTAAGAATATATGTGGCGCCTCCGGGGGCTTCCCATTTCACTTCATTCAACGTTTCCTTAAGAATGGGATTTATACAGAAGGGAACACGTCATGTTGGTTTTTTACATGCTAACTTGTTTCTTATGTTTAGACAACGCAGCTACGTTTTATGCTACACACAGGCAGCAGTTAGGTAAATCAAGGACTGGTATCCATTCTTTAGATGCGGACACTTCGAGGAAGAGGTGAGCAACCCACTGGATGTTTTAGGGGTGCGGAATATTTAAAGTAAGGGTTAGATGACGGTTTCCCTTTTACAAAAGTAACATAACAGTATTAAGCAATCTTAAAAAAAGAGAGGATGAGGTAGGTAGGGAAAGAGAGCAAGAAAGAGCAAAAGAGAAAAAGAAGAGAGACAGCCTTAGATAGAGAAAGTGATTGAAAGATAGAAAAATACAGAGTCAAAGCAATGGCGAGAGTACTTGAGGAAAGAGAGGCAGAGAGAAAGGAGGTGAAAAAACGAGATCGATAGACAGTTAAAAGAAGGGAAACGGAGAGAAGTCGGGAATGAAAGGGACAGCGTTCTAAGCGTGTGCGCATTTAGTAGATAGATAGATAGATAGATAGATAGATAGATAGATAAATAGATAGACGGTGGAGCGGTCCACCTACAGGCACACTCCTGTATGGCATGGGCAAGGAAAGTGTTTCAGTTCTTAGAAAAAGTATTCTCGGAATAGATAGGCGTCTTTTGATTGGGCCAGAGATCCGCATTAAATCACCGACGTCACCTAGTGAAGATGACTGCAAGAAGGGGGTGCGATATTCTATCTTTGAGACGAAAAGGTCTCTTTTGCAGGTCGGTCTCTTCAAAGCAGTCGGGGATATAAATAGTTCCCTCAAACTTCCACGGACGTCGCCGGCTGCAGCTGAGAGACTCTTCCTGACACGCGAGGCTGCCAGAGAGACGCCTGAGGCCGAGCATTCTGAGAAGTGAAAAGACCTTATCTAAATTGGTCTCATTAAACTCACAGCGATCTTCTCTTCTCCCAGGCGGCCGCACCAATGACGTGTGGGACGTAGGCTCGTTTCTAAGACAGGACGAGCACACTTGAGTGGCGACTGGTGAGTCAGGCACCACTTGTCCCTGGAGGGGCGTCTGACAGAGTGAGTGTCTCTGCACCCCTCCCCTCCTCCAACAGACAAGAGGGCAATCTTCTCCACCAGTGGGCCCAGAAAACTCTGACAGAAAGAAGAATGAAATTAACACAAACCACCAGTTTAATCATTTGTTGTCATACAGCGCGAACTCCACCCAACCAGGTTTTAAAGCGCTGTAAAACAAGAAGAAAGTGAGCTATGACCTGACTGTGATAGCAAACAGACATCTAGGCATGTCTATAGTACTGATCGCGGTATTTACAGAGGCAAGAAGGATTTGCAGCACCTCGAATGATTGCACAATGCAAACGAGAGATATGGGTTATCAACATTCAACACAAATTACACAGCTAGGCAAATTGATGTATGCGTTCTTTAGTCTTGCAAAGCGACATAAAAACTGTCACAATGCGCTAAATGGGCCTATACAATGTGCGACATTTTCTGACAGCCATGCCCTTTTAGCCACAAGAATACTGCATTCTGGGACTTGTATTTTCACGTTTATCATCAAAGGTATCGGCTCAAAAAATCCAGCATGCAAACTGAAGTGCCATAAAAAGCCAGGATAGGATAGAGGTCTCATGCATGACGTGAGACCCCCTCGCAGCCACGTGTAAGGTTGCTCTTGGATCAGTCCATTTTGTTTACAGCTTCTAGGGCCCTGCCGAAGAGGTCTAGGGTCCGAAGGCATATTTTGGAATCTCCGGGTATGTCTTCTGACCTAGGTTAAACAGACCGCTTCCAGCCGGGTCAGTTGGGAGGGGGGGAGGTCATCTTGACTCACCAACATTTTAATTCAATCACTTCTGAAATTAGAGTAAGTGGTTTAAACATTCTTTGTTTACCTGTTATGTTTTTAAATTTCTTAATACGGTTTTGAACTCTTTTGCTCCATACGTACTCTGCTTTTAAGTATGACTTTTTAAAGGAGAAATTTACATTCACCACGAGTCCACGGTGCTTGCACGTTCATGTGGTGTTTTAGTTGTTTTAATTCAAAGGCAACCTTCGGCGTCAGAGTGTGGAGTTGTTTAGTCACTGTGGGGCATATTAACAAGGCGGCGTTAATGAATTATCGCCGCTTTAGCGTCCGTTTTCGGACGAAAAGCGGCGATAATTTTATCGCCGAATTAACAAGGACACGCTAACGCGTGATTCCTGACTTAGCGTCCGTTTTCTGCACGCCTCCCATCGCATAGCTAATGAGATGCAAAGGGGGCGTGCCTGTGAAAACAACAGGGGGAAATATCGCTAACCCAGGTATCGCCATATTAGCAACGTGGGTTAGCGATATTTTAAATTGCGTTAAGTATGCCTTAACGCAGGAATTTAACGTCTGCTATATTCCTGACTAAGGCATACCTAACATGGGGGGTGGATTGTGTGGCTAAGACCACAGGCCCTATCACCAAGTATATCGCCGTTTTCCATGGGACATCGCTGGAAAACCAGCGATGTTCCATGTAAAACATCGCTATCACTGGAAAATTATCGCCTTTGCGCTAAGCGTTGTTAATACAGCGCTAGCATGGCGATAATTTCCAGCGATAGCCGGCGATAGGATTCCTCACGCTAACAGCGGCCAGCGATAATTATCGCTGCCGCTTGATAATATGCCCCTGTGACATTTCGGGACTGGACAAGAATGGTAGGAGGGGGTATGTGTACTTATTCTGCAGAGCAGAAGACGCTTCCGGTAACACCTGCCACTGATCAAGGGGAGGGGCGGGGCCGGCATCTAGCGAGGTGTTTCTGGACCATAACCCCATTGTAGGTTACACAGGAGATATAAAGGAACTCAGGAGTCCCAGGCCATCACCCCCTCCACCCCTCCCCACCCCCATGTCTTTGGTTCAGCCAAACGCGTGTACTCTCCTAACTTTAAAATCACTTCTAGCAGACGAGCAGCCATTTAAGAAGTGCACACTTCCCGTCCTAGCCGGAAGTGCCCCACTGACTGACGTGAAGGGGCGTGACGTTTAGAGCCCGGAGCACTGCTGATAGATGTGGCGGGAACACTAAAGCAAGTGCAATTGGGCAAGTTAGGAATAATAAAGGCCTTTATTTTTTCCTGTCCTGTATTGGTACGTATTGTAAAAGAGGAGAGTTTCTGATAGACCGCTACCAATAAGTGCCGTTTATGGTTTGATCCAAGTGAATAGGAAACATACATTCTAACATGCCAACAATATATGAATTTCCTACGAGCTGCCTAAATCTTGAAACCTGTGCGCATGTCCCCTCATTATTATTATTTTTATTAGCAGTAGTAGCAGTAGCAGTAGCAGTAATAGTAGCATTAACCATAACACAGATAACAGCAATGGCACTAGCATCAAGAATAACAATAGTGGCAGCAATGACAACATTAATAATAATAATAAAATTAATAATAATAATAGTTTCAAGATTAACAATGCCAATAATAATAATGCAGACAATAATGATTAGAGTGGATAAGAGCATACACATACTACCGACAATAATTTTAGTAATGATAATAGCGCATTAGCAACGACACAGTAATAATAAAAAATATTATTATTATTGTTATTATTATTATTATTATTATTATTATTAATAATAATAATAATAATACACGTCTTGGACATCAGTGTCGTGCTGCAGGGACCACTGACAAATGGCGCAGCTAAGCCCCGCAACGCCTGACATTTGTGCCTCTTCTGGTGACATGTTTCTCACATCACCATCACTTAGGTTAAAATGTCGTCAATAAAAAAGGCGCCTGGCCCCAACTTGACAAACGTGCCCCACAAGGGTCTATGTAGACTTTTAGGCCCGGATCATGAATACACAAATCTTCTTATGTGCCGGCGGATAGCGGCTTAGGGTCGGTAATGGAGGTGCTGCGTGGACGCACTCTCGGCAGCGGCACGGGCCGGGGCGGGCAGGGGAGCCGGACAGCGCCGGCTGATTATCAGCTTAGCCCCAAATGCTTCTTAGCGCGCGATGCTCTTAAGGACGCGGCCTTCACGGGACCGGATCCAGCCGCACTCTGCCGGCCGCCTTTTAAACGGACTTAGCGAGGCATCATAGCCCGGCCGGGCGCGGGGGAGCAGTCTTAATCGTATCGACTTAGGCTGCAGAGCTGCCTTTATAGCCACCATATGCTGCACGGTGACAGCAATACATAAATATGAGCAGCGGGGAGCGAGGTCCGCGCGCGCCCGTCCGCTGCAAAGCCGCAGACAAAGTTGGTGCTAGTTGGAAAGGCGCCTTTAATACGCCGCTGTTTGCTTTCACGGTGAAGCCGCAGATAAAATGCGTGTAATTAGGTCATTAATCCTATAGGTGGCGCTGAAAATACAGCATTGCGCATACAGATGCATGCAAAAACTATATGCTAGAAATCAAATTTTTGCGTGCCGCCTTTCATGTTTCTTAACAAAGTTCTGCCTCTCACATCTGCATATTTCCAGTCACTTGCACCACTCTGTAACGATCTCTAACTTTCCAACGAAACATATCCCAAACCTGTTTCACTCTATGATCAATTTTTTCAACTCTCCTGATCTATGTCACAGAGTCGTGGTACCAACTTTTTGGTTTTACCGCCTAACCTTTTGCATTTTGTTTTTTCTTTGCAGTTTTATATTGCGCGAAATCGACCCGAAGATACTGGAGCGCTTTGCATGAGTACCAGTTACGTTACAAAAGGACACATGCATTTTTGATTTGCCCAGAATCACAGGATGTTCTGCCGACCCCGTGGCTCGAACCTGGTTCCACAGCATTAAAGTCGGCAGCTCTCGCCTTTAGGCCACATCCTCCTTGTCCTTATACGTGCGGTGGTTGCAATCGCGAACTTTTTTTTTAACGAAATATGCAAAGTTTATTGAAAGCCTGGTATGCATCATCATCATCAAACCACTTTATTCGGCTAACCAAAGCCATAAAAGTACACCACAGTGAACAATACATAAAAAACTGGTTAAAAAACATATTTATACATTTTGAATTCCTTAAAATATACCACATACAAACAATAAAATAATACCAATAAAAACAAATGACTTATAGTTCATTAATCATGCAATAAAAGCAATTATATCTATGTATAAAATCAATCAGCACTTTATGGTATGCAAAATTAGGCGTATTGCTCAAAATGTAGGTGGCCTTTGTCTTGAACATTGAGTGAGAGCACAAACATTGAGTGTAAAAGTTAAGTGAGATACAACAAGAGGCTTCTATAAAGAGCATGTATTGCTGTTGTGGTTATGCTGTTCCTGCAAGAAATTTCTGCTTCACCTCTCTTCAACTTAGCGAAAGCTGGCAAAATTGCATGCCAGTGAAATGACAAGAATTGTCCCAGAATTACTATGACCAGGTACTGCCGAGTCCCCCTCCCTTGGTCAGACAACCGCCCTTTTACCTCAACCTTTGGGGCCCCCATGGGGCAGACAGCTCCTCCTCCATTTTCCCCCCAAGGCAACAATGTAGACAACACACCAAAGCTTGGGTTAAGGGTCGTAGAACCCAGCCGTATTTTATTCATAACAATAAACAAAACATTAATTTTAATATTTACACCATTTTACACAATACGCATAAAGTCCGGTCCATTACATTGATATGTACAGTATGTCATTTGGCTATCCTTAACATGTTTCTAATTCATAGCCATTCCTATCATAAGCTAAGTGATCAGCAACATTATCTTTCTGGTTATCCCTGTTTGAGCCTACGGCAAGGTCAATGACTGGTCTCAGATCAAGATCACGCTACGTCCCACCCTCCTACCGGAGTGACCGTGTGCAGGAGGCCCAGTTCGCTGGAAGGTTACCTCACCCCGGGCACCCACTACGCCCTCAACATTATCTCCATAAGGGGATGTGCAGTTATGCCCAGTTTTCTTGCACCCTTGCGCGTGTTGGGGGTTGGCCAAAAAGCCTACCGGAAGCAAAACTTCCCCACCCCCGCACCCTTCCAGCCTACCGTCTGTAACTGCCCCTGGAGTTCCACGAGAGACCATCTGCTCCCCCCATCAGGCGTCCCCATTTGACATTGGTGATGCCTGCTAAGGACCGTAAACGATGCCCACCAATCATGACCTTACCGCCTGACCAAGGATACTACTTAACTTTACATAAAATACGACAAGACGCCACCCTAGAAGAAAAATTCGGTTAGCAAAATAAAACTGCATCATTATAATATCTATTAAATTACCTACTTGGACAAAAAACAAGAGAAAACAGAACAACACATTAAAAACCTCTGCCTCAGGGAATGGTGGGTGGGGAAAAAAGTTCTTTTCCAAGAGGTCTCAGTCCTGGAGAACTTTGTGTCCTGTTCAGGCTGTAGAGAGGCAAAGAAAGAGGCCAATTCGCCGCTCCACAGCCTTTTTATTGCCAAATTGGCCGGGGAGCCGGTTAGAACCGGTTTCCCGGGCGCATTTTGCCTTCAATGACCCGGAAGCGCTTCTTGCGCTTCCGGGTCACGGCCCCAGCGTCCAATAACTACAGGCGTGGGGCAGGAGCCACCCGCGTCACTTCCTGTGCGCGGTGACCCCGCCCCCCACCTGCACTCCGGTGTACCGGCGCGACCGCCATACTCGGCGGCGTGCCCGAGTCCTGGTTCCGCCTGTGTATTTTCAGAAGGTTTCGCTTGCTTAAAAAAATAGCGTAGGGTGCTCTTTGCAAAATCTACTCTCTTCATTGCTAGGTCTAGCTAAGGTAGCTTTACCCCTGCCTTGTATTGCTCTGCTCTATTGCTCTACCTTTGCTCTCAGACTACCTTGTATTAGCCATTACACATGTAATAAACAATGGTAGCCGCACGTGCATCCAAGTTGGTCACCTTTGAATGCTTTTTGGTTTGTTTAATACTTCATGCTCAAAGTTGTGCATCTACGGTGGCCATCTTCAGAGATTTTTTTAACCTAAAACAAACACATCGCCCCATGGATGAGCAGGTGCCATCTTGAAATGGTCAAAACATTTTAAGATGGCCTCCTGTGATAGTACAGCCGGGACTGGATAGGAAATGGTCCCTGGGAGGGGGAGAGTAGGAGGAATAAGAGAGGGATAGGGGCAGTGATGTAATACAAGATGATGGGGACACCCAGGGCGAATGTGATGAGGAACCCCTGAGTCTTCCATATCTCACAGGATATTCTTTGGGTTGAATGGGTGACCCCTAAAGGATTGGAGGCCCCTGAAAGATTGAGGACCCAGTGTGCCACGGGGCTGCAGAGGCCTGCGTTATGCCTCTGATGGGAGAGCAGGGAGTAAAAGTTGTGCCTCCAGTCGCTGACATCAGCAACGGAAGTATACATCATCCAACGAGAGCACTACAGGCAGAAATGCTTCTAGGCAAGACAGGAGCAAAGCCTTTGAATCAGGAAATGTGAAGTGAAATAGGCAACAAAGGCCATCCAGACACAAACAAGGGGGCTGGTCAAAGCCCACTCGAAGTATGTAACATATTGCAGACAGTAGGTCTTGGGAACAGAAAGCTAAAGTTATCTGTAACAGAACTCTAAAACGGAAACAATTATATACTTGTGTCATGCTGAGTCCACCAACAAAGATCTTTGCCCAATTATTGAAGGTCCAAGAAAGTGGGTAAATAATACGTGGGCTCTACCATTGCTGCAATACAAAAAGATGATGGACGGAATGCTGAACATTGTCAAACATTCATCCCCAGTCACAGGTTAAATCCATCGTTTTTTTTGCTTGCCACACCATTCCACTTTGGACTTGGCCATATGCAAATCAGTCTTGACCCTGCTGCCCATGGAAACAGTCCAGCCTAAACTGCCAGGCCAGATCCTCCCTGGACCGGAAAACAAGCATCCTGAGACTATTATCACAGATAGGTTTTAGAAAAGGAATGTTTGCAATGCATGGACCAGTCACTGAAAGTTAGGAGGTATCGGGATAGGTGTGACTATCCTGGACACTGCATCTGGGAAGTAATCTATTGCATTTGACATCATTGACAGGGATCAGGTCTGGATAAGTCTATATGGGATTCCTCCCCTTATGAGATGATGGTCATTATGAGTGAACTATATTCAGAGCCACCGGAATTGTGCGATTATGGAGCTGCAGATAAAAAAATATATATAATTATGAATTTCTTGCACTTTAAATTTTTTTTTTATTTCAGAGAGTTCAATGATCACATGGTCAACATCATAAATTTTTAATGTAACACTTAAAATATGCCTATTAAATATAACATACATAATACCTATACATTCCATACATCATATTACATATTAAAGGTGGATAAAAGATACGTTCTAGAGGAGAATAACAAAGTCGCCTTCTTAACATTTCAGGATATTATATGACACTGATGAATATTGCACATTTTCTATTGCACCTTGGCCCATTGGCCATATATTGCCAAGATTAAAACATTTATGTTACATCCTAACTTCTTACTCCTTTTAAGAAAAAACCTCCACAACAATTTATCCTTAGAAAAGAAGCCCGACCTTAGAGCATACCTTTTTTTCCATTTCCTCAACCCTGCGCATTTTATTTACCCACTGCTGGAATGTTGTGGTAGCTTCCGTTCGCCAGTTCTGCAATATCAAAGATCTGGCAACTAATACAATAATAAATAATCGTTTCTCCTGTAGAGGGCTGATGCGCTAGAGACACAATCCTTCAACCTCTGCATGGTTTGGAGATTTGAAAAAAAAACCAACGTTTCTAGCTCAAACTGATCAAAAATGACTAAGAATGCTGCCACTCGTGTTTCCACGCAGGTCACTTTTACGCATGGTGGCAGGTCTCCTTTCAGTTGCTGATTGCTGTATTTAGGTGTTACACTGATGCTAATGAGGTGAAACCTTTGCATATACAATTTTAACAAGTGTAAAAATGACAAGAGTAAATGAATACAGACACAAAAAGTGCCTGATTTGCATTTTCTTGACACATAGGGGCCGATTCTGATGCGGGTTGGAAAAGCTTCCCGACCGAATCGGTTGGGAAATGGTGTCCGACCCTCTCGGATCGGGAAAGTCCGACCGGCGGAGTAGGATGCATCCGGATGCTTCCAGATACGATTTGGTTGAACTCCCATTGACTTCAATGGGAACATTTGTTCCTAACCGCATCAGAATTGGGCCCTCGGTCGGGAAGACACGTTCCCGATCCGATTTGGAAGGAGCAAATGCCGTTAGGAGGCCTTCCTAACCGCATCAGAATCAGGCCCTCGGTCGGGAAGCTTTTCCAACCCGCATCAGAATCGGGCCCTAAATCTAGTCAACTCTGCTGCATAATTTGGTCCTCCCCCATTGCATAATTCCAGTGGCTCTGATTGTATTCTGATAGCTGGTTGATGTACATGCCGTGTGAAGAAATGGTCAACGAGCTTCCTGGATGTAAAAGTGGGGACAGCAAAAAATGTGCCACGACTCTTTTATTATTCATTACACTAAAGAAAGTGCCCAGGAGCCTGAAAGATGATAACTTTTTAAAGAGCCCTGACCAATGGACTTTAACCCTAGATATAGATCCTTCTATCTCTCTGTGTCAATCTCGCGCAAAAGAAGTGGCATGCTGCGTTGTTGGGTTCCTCATCAACATGACCAGTTTTCTTGTTCATGGCGGGCTCCTGTTAAACATCTTAAGATGAGAATGTGTTGCCCTTAAAATCTCTGGGCACATCTTCTACAGAGACAGGGTATTACACTGCCCAAAGTGTAATTTTTTCTAACACCTTCCCCTAATGGTGGGAAGAAATTGCCTGGGGACTCTGAGTAACTTTTCACATGATTAACTACACCAAGGCGGGCATGTTAGGAACTCTTTTTCCATTGTTTACATGTTATTGTTCTCCCTATTCACCCCTACCCCTGGGTATGGGCATTTCTCAGAACAGGTTGCTAGCCGCCCATCTCTAACCCGCTATCCCTGTGGCCCTCTTTTTGCTTGGTATGTGGAAAGGAATAATATATATAATACACCTATCTGTCCTGATGTTTCCCTTCGGGAATCTACCCTCTCCTTCTGGACATTTGATTTGAAAAATAAAGGCACACAGCTTAGGTCTTGGCTCTTAGTTTGCAGATCAGGAGCCATTTTCAATTAATTTATGTCTCATTAGTAGTGTACTTTGAATGACATTTAAGGCATTAGATGCTGGTCCACATAATGTCATTCGTTCAGACGACCTTTCATATAGTAGCGGGAGGCTTCATATGCATAATAAACTATTACAATACATAATAATATGCACAACAAAAGTAGCTCTTTGCAAACCCATATATAAATGTCTGATTGGTTTTCATTTATTTTTAACTACAGTGAGCTTTACGTCACATACAATACAGCTAAATTGTAATTAAATAGAAAAAACATGAAAACAATGTTTACATCTGTGCAATGAGACAAAAACAGAGTACCTACCACCCTATGTTTTAATGGAGTGCTAAGTTATGTCATTAACAATTTCTCATACATTTTCTTTCAAAAAGTGAAAAAAGTAAAATGCATGCAAAGTTTAAAAAAGGAAGCAGCTTTAGTGGCCCCTACCTGTAGTGAGAAATTGTTCCCACTGCTATTCTTGGCTTCAGAGCCAGCGATTGGACAGCTGATGTCTAGTAGGAGCTCCTCCTCACCCACACGCACCAGGCATTTACCAGATGTAGATGACTGGGTGGGTACAAGGTTAAGACTGAACTAAAAACGCATGGGCCTATTAAAAACTGCATTTTGTAGTACATTTCGAAGCACTATATAGTACTCCAAAAGCTCTACAAAATGGTATTCACAAACCTAAATGCAGAGATTCTGCCTCTGCCTCTCCTATCTTTTTCTGTGTGGAGATCTCCTCCTCGACTGTAGAGTCTCCCCACAGGTAAGTATACGTTTTAGTAGTAAATGGGGGAGAGTTGGGGGGTGGCTGGAAAACTAAACAGTGACTACTTACTACTGAAGCAGAAGGGTTTGGAGAGGAGTGAGCATAGGTTAAGGTCAGTTTAGGGAGGGATGTGTACTTATCCACAAAAGTGTAAGCCCATTGCTGTTCACAAACTCCCCTTCTAAAGTTACAAGAGACAAATAGGGACCCACAACGGTAGTAAGTTACTTCAGCTCAGAGCTGAAGTAAGTCCAACACCGCACAATGTCAATTACTGATACAGCAACACCCTCCCATAGAAAGTAATTGCGGTAAGTACTTAAAATAAAACCCCATAGGAAAACATGTTATATTAATTTAAATGATTTAATATAGGTAAAATGATACACATTTATTATTTAATTATTAAATATTTCAACAACCTTTTTGCAGAAAAATTAATGTAAGATTACATTGCAATAAAATATAATGACATCAATTTTAATGAATTCTTTTGACTACATTTGATAATTTTTAATGTATAATAAAAACTTGAATTTGTGACTTTAGGTGGAGGTTTATTAACTAAATTAAACTTAAGCA
The DNA here is from genome assembly GCA_963921515.1 of Calotriton arnoldi. Classification (NCBI taxonomy): domain Eukaryota; kingdom Metazoa; phylum Chordata; class Amphibia; order Caudata; family Salamandridae; genus Calotriton; species Calotriton arnoldi. The sequence goes on from CAWUFW010005441.1 coordinate 327,240, forward strand.
AAATCATTTTAATTTAATTTAATATATTTACATTCATTTAATTTTGAATTAAAAATTAAGATGATAGTGTTGTTGCATATTTTTCTTTAGTTCTACAATTACAATACATACACAACATTCATTTACACAAATATATATCATGCAAATATTTTAACAACATTTTTCCAAATTCAATAAACTTTTTTAATTTTTCCTATACTTTACCCGCAGACTCGGCAGTCAAAGTGGAACTCTTAACATTATTATTATAATCCCCTAAAATTTGCTGGGTTCACAAATATCCCTGCAGCCTGTGGCTTAAAATAAAACTCTATTGGAAGTAATGTTAAATTAATTACATTAATAAATTAAGTAGACTATAAATACATGAAATGCACTGTAAAATATATATAAAAATAATATATAATCATTATTTAGTTACAAAATATCTCAACAACCTTTTTACATAAAAAATTAATGTAAGATTAGATTTAATAAAATATAACTAAATTAACATTAATACACTACTTTAAATAATTATTAATGCATAATAAAACATATTTATTCTTTATTTGTTAGTTTATGTTCTAAACTACACTTGAGCAAATATTTTTAATTTAATTTAATATATTTAAATTAGTTTCAATTTTTAACTCAAAATTAAGCTATTAGTGCTGAAGCATATTTTAATGTAGTTCTACTGCTAAAATACATATATAAAACTCATTTATATCAATATTTAACACAAAATAGTTTACCTCATTTTTTCCAATTTTAATGAACTTTTCTACTTTTGCCTTTACTTTACCCTCAGATTCCGTAGTCAGGGTGAAGCTCTTACCATTATTATTATCCCATGAAATTTGCTGGGCACACAAAGATCTCTGCAGCCTGTGGCTTAACCCCATTGGATATATTAAAATGAAGCTGCTTTGTGATTGATTAAATAAGCCAGAGCAGATTTACTTTCATGTTTCTCATTGTTGCCAATTTCTTTGAAGCAGAGTTAAAAAATATATATATATATTCACTGTCAGACTCTGCTTTTCATAACCCCACCCCTCGGGACTCCACCTCCTTTCTGCGCCAGACCCTGACCCCAATTTATAGGTTCCTATAGTAAATGTTTTCCCATTCCAGCATTGATTATAACATTAACAATTACTATTCCTTCCTTTCCTTTTGGTACCCACACAGAAACCCGCAAGAGACCATAGAAAAAGGACTGATGTTCTCTGTTTAAAACATAGTACCCAACTCTGATTTTAGAAAAAGAAATGCTGTTCTTAATGTAATCATGGCTCCCCAATTTTGATCATATCTTTAACGACTAAAATTCTTCTCCTTCTGAGACTAAAATAAGAATCTGCAAGAGATCACAGAAACAGGACAGCTACTTTTCAATGCAAATTATACACCCAGCAGTGATTACATCTCTTATAATTATTACTCACCTCCTTTTAAACGTGGCTCACATTTTCATCCCCATTTCAAAGAAAGACTACTACTCCCTAAAGCCAGTTCAACAAATAGTCCACCTGCCCTTACACCATGCTCCTAGCAGAGGTCCCTCCGGTGCTGGGTTTCCTCTACTTCGCTGTGTTTTAAACATGCCAGGAGATACTGAGGGTTTCTGTGTGTGACAACATGGGAGGTGGGGAACACTGGCTTGTAGTTTGAGAGCCTTCCTTTTTTTCCTCACTGCCTACCCCCTTCAATATAGAGGCAGAGCTCACTTCTCGACCTGCTTAATACAGATAGGCTAAGAGTCTTAGGGCCTCATTACGATGGTGGTGGGACTGCCACCATCAGGCCGTTGGTGGCGGTCCCACCACCATCGGACCCTGCATGACTGCCCGCCGCATTATGATGGCAGGCGGATGGAGGGCGGGTGGAGAGGCCGACCTCCACGTATCCGGAGGGACTGCAAACCCTACAACAGTGGTGGTGCCTGCTCAGGCACCGCCGTAGGTATTACAAGATCTTTTTCCGCCGGCTGTTTCATGGCGGCTAACCCGCCATGAAAATGCAAGTGACTATGTGGGCCCGTAGCGGGCCTCCCTTCCACCCTGGCACTCCGATATGGGCATTGGGGGGCACCTAGGGTGCCCCCTACATATCCCAGCACCATGTGGCAGGCACCGCAGGGATATGTGCAATGTGTTTATTTTGGACTGCGGCGTGTGCTGCAGCCCACAGCACATGCCGCAATACAAAATATACAGATTATACAGATTATACAGATATACAGATTGCGACCGCCTTGAAGGCGGTCGCATCCTAATCCCGATGGTGGGACCGCCCACAGCCTGTTGGCTGGTCCCGACAGGATGGCGCCCGGATGCTCGTCCGACCGCCATCATAATCGGGCCCTTAGTTCTCAGACAATTCTGACCTTCTATATCCCTTCAAGACTAATTTTGTACCATCTACTACATGACTGCCTGAATTACTTCTCCTGCCCTTTCAGATACCAGTCATTATGCCTTATGGCCTTCTGTGCTTTGTCCTCCCTCTTGAAACACCGCTCTAAAACTGGATTTAATTCCTTTATAATCACTTATCCTCCTTTATCAAAATACAGCATGAAAAACTTCAAACATGAGATTCTAAGGGAATCCCTAGAAACTCTGGGCCTGATTCATAATGGGCCTTTGCACTCGTGGCCGAGGCCGCACTCGTGGCGGGACCTCCACAATGAGAAACTGCAATGCAGAGGTCCCGCCACGACTGCGGGTGCCCCGCCACGACTGCAGGGCATCCGCCACGAGTGCAGAGGCCCTTTGTGAATCAAGCCCTCTGATTGCAGGCCAGTATCTCTATGCTCAGAAGAGGTCCCTCAAAACTGATCTTCTACTTTTTACTCAAAACATGGACCATAGATGTAACGTCTTACTCATAACCCTAAATCTCTCTTCAACAAATAGCGTCCTCTATAAGCGAAAGCTTAAGTTATCACACTCTTCACACTATAATGGCAGTTTTTCTTTTTCCATCTTCAACAGCAGAAAGATTATGCTACAAGCCAACAATGCAGACCTCGCCTTACAAGATTGTCTTTTTCAATATCTCAACATTAACTTTGCCTTCCTTCTACTGCCATACTCTGATCTCCCTGCTCCTAATCAATCCAACTTTGACATGATCCCAATTGACTATTGGCCACCTCTGGGATCACTCTTCCTGCTCCCAATTGGTCCAATATTGACTTGACCCCCTTTGGCTCTCTATGACATCAAGGAGCACCTTATCCTTCTCCCCCTACTCCTCCTAACTACCTTTACACTTAACTTTCCATTGCTACTGCTGTATCTCTACCCCCTCGTTTTTTACACTCCAATATTTTGACTCATACCCACTACCAATTGTTCCCCCTGACTCTCCCTCTAACACTCCTTTGAGCAACCATCCCATAGATATCCCTTTACCTTCTTCCCTTCTAACACCGCTCCAATTGAATGTCGGCCCCACCTTTCCCTTTCCTTTTTCCTATTCACCTCCTCCTGACATACCTCTCAGTCTCACACTAATTAATCTATCTTTTACATGAACTGCTTTACCCAACAGCTCTCTTGTATACTTCATGCCACATATTATCCTATTCCCTCCATGCTTCTTCCTATCAAAGCAACCTTCAGCAACCCTCCTTCTCCCCTCCTCCCAATCCTAACTCATCCTCCTACAGCTTTCCCTAATCAATGAATACGCTTGCAAGAGACCTAAGCCATCTCTCACTTGGCTCTCGAAGCATGTATATGCAGACAGAAAATATAGGAGGCTTCTTGAAAAAGTCTGGAAACAAATAACCTTGCCTTTGAACCTTAATATTATCACAGCTGCCCGAAAAAAACTACAAATCAAAATCTTCAAAAGCTGAATCTAGCCACATTAAATGCATGCTTTATGTCACTAAAAATCATTCAAAGATGCTTATTGATACCATCAAACAATCAAACTACCAGTTCTTCATCAGCTTAGTCTCCACACCAGCATCTAAATATGAAGAGTTTGTGATCTTCTTCATAGAGAAAGTAAAGTCTATTGAGTAATAATTTCCACCTAAATCCATTACACCAGATGATTGCACACTGATCCGCAGAGCTCAGTGGACTTGGTCACTTTGACACAATCGCTGAGCCAGAGTTACTTGAAACTATAACTAAGGTCATACCAACCAATCACCTAACCAACACATTGCCTAGCACTCAGAGCAAGAAAATGGCCAAGATGCTGCTGCTATACCTGACATCCCTGCTTAACTTGCACTGAAACAAGGTGTTTTCCACAACAGTTTGAAAATTGGCCAGGTGTCCCACATTCTGAAAAAGCCCATTGCTGATACCAACAATGTTCATCCCATATCACACTTGCCTTCGTAGGGAAGGCGGTAGAAAGCTGTTTAGCATCACAACTGTCACTCCATTTTCCAATCTTGATTGAGATAGATTTGCAGCACAGAAAGGGCCATCTGCAAATTGAGGATGACACTCTCCACCTCCTCGATTGAAGTAGCTTCTGTCTACTTATGCTTCTGGACCTTTTGGCTGTCTTCGATAAAGTCAATCACCATGCTGTGATTAACATTATGAAGAAACAGATCGGCATCGAAGGGACAGTCCTAAAGTGGTTTGATTCCTATTTTTCTAACCGTTCACAAATATTGAAAATAGGGAACACTGTCTCTGGCAAAACCAACCTATATCAAGGGGTTACACAGGGTTCTATACCCTCCCCAACCTTGTTTAATCTGTATCTTTAGCTGCTTGGTGAGAGTTTGAGAAAATCTGGAATTTGTTATCCTCAACATGCTGATGCTACCAGATCTTCCTGAAGGTATCATCCCCTGAAGATATCATCTTACTCTCCTGCAACCTCGATAGGATTTAAACATAAATTACTAACCATCACTTAAAACATAATCCAACAAAAACTGAGTTTTTACTAATCCAACCACCCTCTCCAAGAGTGGCTTGAAACCTTCTCTTCCCTCGACAGCAAACTGGCTATTGTGGAAAATTCCAAACTGCTAGATTTTATCCGTGACTACCATCTAGACCTCCAGAGGCAAATCTCAGACATTGCCAAAGGTGCATGCCACCAGCTAACACTGATCTGGGCCAGCAGGCAGTTCATTCCTGATGAGGGCTTGAAACCTCTGGTCCAAGTGCCGGCTCTTTCCATGTTGAATTATGGAAACTCACTCTCTCAGGTCTCTCTAAAGAGCACCTAGCTCCTATGAGACTAGTAATCAATGTAGTTGCCCACTTTGGTGCACGCTGCAGTCTCTCCTATTTTCTCTACCCTGCAATGTCTCCCCATTAATGCAAGAGCCCAATTTAAGACTGCATGCATTACTCCCAAAGTCCTCCACAACACCACTCCTTCCTACCTAGTTGGAAAACTGAAAGTCTCTAGAGCTCAACGAAGATCAAGAAACACTAAGTCCCTCCTATTCAAACCTCAAACATCTAGGCAAGAACGTCGCATGAGACAGGCATTCTCTGGTAGGCCTTTCAAGGCTTTTGAGCTCCCTCCTATAAACACTCTACACAACTTCTTGTCTGTTCACATTCTAAATGAATTTAAAATTCTCTTATTTGATCGACACTTTAGATAAAATGGGTATGGTTGCATGTATCTCCTCTGTTAACTTGATTGGTCTAACCTTTTATGAAGCTTTTGCTCTTTGTGCTGTCTTGGTGCTTTGGCAGCTTTTTATATGATTGTTAGCTAAGTACTTCTTATTCTGCAAAACCCATGCTGGAAAAAACTGTTTGTTCCTTAGTTTTCCTGGTTCGCATACATTGTTTTAAAATGTTTGTTAACCAGAACGTATCTCCTGCACTCCTGTAAAGTGCTCTAATGCCTTTGGGCCAAGTATGTGCTATATAAAATTGCAAATCCCTCCTCCGTGTCCTCTGATATTTCCGAAGTCAGTTCTTCCACATTTCTCAGTGCTCTCTGAGCCCCCATGCCTCTGCAATGCCGAAATATCACTGCAGTAAACATCACTGCAGACGCCTAAGGTTTTCAGTGGAAACGCCAACGGAGTAGCTCCGCCCTCCGCAAGGAGCAATGTGGCGCAGCAACTAGGTACTTTAGGATGCCACTACCCAGGCAGCTTTGCTAAATGTGGCGTTAGACTTGGACTCGGCCCCGCCAGTACCCCACCACGTCCTGTCTCTGCTGGGGAGTTGGAGGGGTTTGGGCACACGGGTACCATAGACTTGGTTGGTGCCTATGACGTATGTGCTGGGCTGTACAGTCAGCTAGGCAAGGCGCATTCGACTGTTTCAGGTGCAAGGGAAGCAAGTAACCAGGAAGTATTCTATCAGTATATAAGGCACCAAAAGTTTAAGGTTGAGGGATTATGTAAGGAGAAGGCAGCCGTACTGTGATACTACTAGCTGGTTAGAAAATTAAGAGAAATCCTACACTCGCAATGATTAGTTTTGGGATTTGGGAGGAGGTGAGTTGAGATCTGATCCTGTGATACATCATCCAAACCTTTATTATGGTCATATACTCTGCGCAAAATGCCTGCAGGCAGAGGAAGACCCATTAAAACGCTGCTTTTCACAGAGAAGGTGAGAAGAAAAATAAGGCATGGGCTGAAGAAATCAACTTCAACCACAGGGGTGAAGAAACTTCTCCCCCCATTGCAAAGACTCCTCCACATTATATTTCTTTGAGTAACAGAAACAGCACTCAGAGAGATAGGTCAAGCCTAGCCGAGAATGTTGAAGGAGCAACCGGTACATCATCAGCACAGCCACTGGCTTCCTCCATAAAAAAGTTTGTTGGAAAACACTTCAGAGTTGGAAATAGGGAGGACTCCCCTAACATTCAAACCACTAAAGAAAAAAAAAAACGGGAATATCCAAAAGGAAGTTACTGCCTCAACAAAAATAACCCAACTGTCTATAAACTCATTCCCAGACATAGATCTTTTAGAACCCCTACTATGATCTTCCCCTAACCTGTTGATTGAGATGCAGAATATTTCAGGGTGATTGAATGCTATCAGCAACATACATAATTTATACTCAGTAAACAGCTTACAGGATAATAGCAAATTAGACCAAAGTATTGAAGTAATAAATACTCAGGACTTGGTAAATGGTAACAATGGAAGTAAAACAATGTCATCAGTAATGGAGACATCAGCTAGCACATCATCATCAATGTCAGATGTGCTGCTTCATATGCAGTAAACTGTGCATGCCATACTTGAGTCAATATTTTTAAGTAATAATGCAGGGAAATTGCAGGCTTGTATTTTAAAGACAATTGCAATGCATGCAGACCAATGTTGGTTACTAAGAGGGGGACTGTATTGTCTATAAATGAGGCTCTCTAGATAAATACAGAAATGGAGTAAATCTCATTCATAAAAAGTGTAAAGTAAGAAACATAAATGTAAAAAATCACGAGAATCAGGGAGAAGAGTCTTTTGCATGTAGCATCTGAGGGGAATTTCTCATGGTTTGTGTTGAGGATGAAATGTGAAGAGTCGGACACGGAAATGCTCCAACACGGCAAGTTTATTGCGCTCTTCGACAGAACGGGGATCCCAGCCTGCTGCCTTCTTCAACCCCCTCTCTGAGAATGCCGTGCCTGCCCAGAACACTGAAGGAGAATTCCTTAGGCATCACGGCAACCCCGCGAGACGCAGCGAAGAGAGAACAGAAAGCCAAATCACACTAAAACATATCCCCTTTCGTTATAAACAGAAAAACACAAAGGAAAAAATACGGAACATTACTAGCAACATTCTGAAAAATGCAAGGTACCAAAACGATGTAAGAAGAACATAGTCAAAAACAACAACTGTATAGCAACAGAGATTGAACTGGTTGCTGCCTGACAGAACAATAAAAATATAGAAAAAATGAAAAGTAAAGAAAGACAAATTAAAACATAACAAAGTCTTTAAATTTCTCGCGAACATGACGTATCCGTGGTTTTTTTCCCACATCCATAGGCCCACTACCTTCCTCGGGAAGAACCTGTGGGAAGTTTCTGTGAACTAAATTTCCACACACCACATCATTTTTCTTTTTATAAAGAGAAACCCTTCTCATGTTCCATTTTTGTCCGTTCTCTAATACTACATGCCACTTGTGTACTTCCTTCACCAACATGGGATTGGAAAATTTGTTTAGACCATGCTCTCTTCTTTCCAATTTCACCTTGATAAGGTCACCAACTTCAACCTCACTAGCCTTCCCAGAATGCTTGATGCAAACAGAATCACCAACAGTCACTCGCATCCACTGAGGGGTAAGCTTAGTTTTCGGTATCCTGCCCCTCATTTTTGTAAAAGGCACTTCATTTGTGACACCATGTACAGTAGTGTTATAAGACCACACCATGTCCTCTACACTCTTCTGAACATCTTGACTCCCTTGCATAGCCATTTGAATAGTGCCCTTGACAACTCTATTCATGCGTTCCACCATGCCGTTTCCCTGAGGATTGTTCAAGGAGGTACAAACGTGTTTTATGCTATTACCCATCAGAAAACTCCTCATGGCATGGGAGGTAAGTTGAGTACCATTATCAGTTACCAATACGTGCGGAAAACCTTCCCTCTTGAAGATAGAGGATAAACTTTTAATAACTGCACTGGTGGTGATATTTTTTAAAAATTCTACAGTAAGCCATCTAGAAGAAACATCCACCAAAACCATAGCAAACCGTTTATTGCCAGAAAGAAACTCCATGGGACCAATAAAGTCCAAACACACTTTTTCCAACGGTAAACCATCCTGTCCTCCAGAAATAGAGCCCATGCTCTGCGAACCTACTTTGAGTCTTTTTTCACTCTCCTTGCATAAAGAACAGGTCTGCACCCACACTCTAATATCTTCTTCCAGACCAGGCCACCAAAAATTGTTCTTAAGATGTTTCATAGTGATGGTCTGACCTAGATGCCCTTCATGAGCCAAAAGGAAAAGCTTCTTCCTAAGTGCCCTGGGGGGAATAAATGTCTCACTCCTCAAAACTAAATCATCAGAAACCCCAATGTTGAGTTCTTCTTGTAATTTGACATAACTGCGTAAGGAGGGCTTAACATTACCTTCACGCCTCCAACCAGATCGAATGGAATTGACTAATTCACAGTAATCAGGATCATCAATAACAACTTGGTGCCACTCATCCTTAGAGATGGATTTAAACGCATCCGTGCATGCGTCCTCAACACTTGCCACCACACAAACCACCTCCTCATCAAGCTCTGCATTCTCCTCCACACTGAGAGGTAATCTCGATAAACAGTCTGCTTGGACATTCTTCCAACCAGAGATATATTCTAGTTCGTAAGTGAACTCTTGCAACCTTGCTGCAAACCTCATCAGGCGAGGGTAACCTTTACTAGCACCTCCCGGACTCAGCATTCTGATAAGGGGTTTGTGGTCCGTTCTAAGAGTGAATTGTGTTCCCCACACATAGGTATGGAAGTAATGGACACCCCATGCCGCAGCTAAAGCTTCACGCTCAATAACAGCATAATTACGTTCGGAATTACTGAGCGTGCGTGACGCTAAAGTCACAGTTTTTTCCACACCACATTTAGTTTGATGAAAGTATCTTTGCCAGGTTCAAATGGGGTGAGGATACCAGCATTGATAATTTCATTTTTAATATCCTGGAAGGCTTGAATTTGTGGTGCACCCCAAGAGAAAGGTGCCCCTTTCCTCAAAAATTCTTGTAATGCTTCTGTTTTGTGTGCAAAATTGCTAACAAATTTTGAGTACTATTCGATTGACCCAATGAAGGATTTAAGTTGTTCCTTGGTGGTGGGTGTGGCTGCTAGCCTGATGGCTTTCAACAAATCCTCTTTAGGTTGTACACCACCTTCAGAAATGGTGTAACCTAAATAATCCACCTCCTTCATCAAAAACTTACACTTGTCTTTTCTTAAAGTTAGACCCGCCTTAAGTAATGTCTCTAAGACATTAGCCAAAGTATGGTTATGTTCAACTTCAGTTTTCCCAGTGATAAGAATATCGTCTTGAAAATAATGCGTATTCCTCATGCCTTTCAGTAGGCCATGCATCATGCGCTGGAACACACTAGCGGCTGATGCAAGGCCGAAAGGAAGCCTCTTAAATTGAAAGGCCCCCTCCATGGTAAGAAATGCAGTTAATTTCCTTGAATCAGGATGCAAGGCAACTTGGTGATAAGCTGACCTTAGATCGAGCTTGGTGAAAAACTTAGCTTTGTCCATCAAAAGCACCATCTCGGAAATATTGGGAAGGGGAAAATTATCAACAATAATGTTCTGATTAAGGGACCTGAGGTCAACACAAAAGCGAAGTTTACCATCCTTCTTCTTTGCAACGACCACTGGAGAAAGCCATTCCGAGACTTCCACGGGCTCAATAACATCCTGCCTCTGCATGTCATCTAACATCTCCCTAACCTCATTGCGAACGGCAATGGGGATCTTCCTTAGGGGATGCTTGACAGGGTGAGCATCATCCTTGAGCTTAATTTCATGCATATACCCCACTAGTTTTCCTAGATCCATGTGAAAAACATCACTGTATTTTGACAAGACAGAGTCAATGGTGGGAAAATCCTCCACTACCAATACTTGTTCGGAAGACCTAGGATCAATGATGACATGCAAGTCATGCTGTTGTAGCCAGCCTAAAATAGCAGGGCCCTCATCCGACACATACACCTTACCTATGGCACTTCTACCCTTGAATTCGAATTTGGTTTCCATGACACCTTTGATGGGAATGGCTTCGCCACTATATCCTTTGGGAGAAACATCACAGTTAATAAGTGAAGCATTAGGTCAACAATCATTAAATATGCGAAAAGGAATAATAGTAAACATAGAACCAGGGTCAACCATTAAAGTTACAGAGACCCCATTCAAAATGAAGGTAGCTTTAGGTCTCTGTAAAATGCTTGTGTAGTCGTCTTCCACACAAAGAGAAATATTAGGTGGAACACATTCCTCATCAATAAAGGCAACCCTGTTTCTTGAAGAGTTCTTACAAACTTTGCTTAAATGGCCTTTTTTCCCACACTTCCTACATAATTTGTCTCTAGCGAAACAACCGGCATAGTCTGCAGCATGACCCATACTGCCACATCTGTAACATCCATAAAATTTGCTTTTATTGTCGCCTGGCAGTCTAGTTTTGGGTTTAGAAGAACATGGAGTATATTGCTTATTTTTGACTTCATTGTCCGAGGAAGTGTCTTTTTTAGAAACAACATTTACGGTGTCTTCTTTTTTTAAATTCTAATGCATGCATTTCTTGCATGCATTTATCGGATTCCTCAACGACCTTAGCGATTGAAATGGCCTCAAGTAAGGTAGGATTTTTAGCAGCCCAACGTTTCTCTTGCATCCTTCTATTTTTGCTCTGTACAATTAGTTGGTCTCTGATTAATTGATCCATCATGGGACCAAAGTCACATTTAATAGCCAGCTCACGTAGACGTGTAACCATCTGATCAATTGTTTCTTTTTCTTTCTGAGGTAAAGTATAAAACTTGTGACGTTGCATGACAATGTTGATTTGTTTTCCAAAGTACTTAGCAAGTCTTTGTTTTGCCTCAATGTAAGGATTGTCAATAGGTTCACCATCAGCACCCATAAACTCAGGAAGAAATTTGAAAACATGTTGACCTGATTTCCCTAAAGAATTTAATAATAAAGCCTTTTTTCTAGACGCTTGAAACCTAAGACCATCAATGACTTCTAAATAATTTTTGAAAATGCCAATCCACTCCTCCCATTCTATGGATGGTGTTTCGCCTTCAAGTAAAAATACGGGTGGTGGAGATATCATTTGACTTGCAGCCATGATGTGTTAGTTTGATCAACACGAACACCAGAGGAAACAAGCAAGGTGTGCAGATCACCGTGTAGATCTGTAAAGAAAGGTATTTGAGGTGTGCAAATCACTGTGTAAACCTGCACAATATATAAGGTGAGTAAATGCCGTAATATTTAAGGTGTGCAAATCACCATATAGATCTGCAAAGTATTTAATATGTGCACTGTAGGTATGATGAAGCATGTCACCAACTAGGCTGGTGAGTGAGGGCTTTATTAAGAACCTACTGGGTTTCTTTTGTTGTGCTTTATTTTGTTATTACAAGGCACACTCTCTCGTTGTTTATTATCACTGTAGGTATAGTCACATCTAAACAAAAAGATGTGCAGATCACCATGTAGATCTGCAATGTAATTAAGTTGTGCAAATCATCGTGTAGATTTGCAATGTATCTGAAATGTTGAAGAACAATAAGTATTTTGAAGAAAAGCGGTCACAGGATCACGAAGAGTAGGCAAACGAGTGAACCGCGAACCAAGGAAAGCAGTAGCAATGTAACAATGTATCAGCGGTGAGAGAATCGGCATACACGAAGAAAGTCAGAGGAAATGGCAGCACGTTACGTGTTGACATCAACACAAATGCATAGGAAAGCCAGTCCCAAAATGGCGTCACGTCAGCGTGTGCGTCCTGACGCCACTGATGCCTCAGAGCAGAGCAGTTGTTGTATGATGACGTTGCTAGGCAACGCAGCGAGAAGTGAAGGAGTGTGCGCGCAAGCAAAAAACAGCCAGCCAGCGGAAAAGAAAATAAGCAAAAAAAAGTACCTTAATGAAGCAGAAGGTAACTGGACAGAGAGTTCCTGTCACCAACAGGACCTTACGAGAACAGGAACATAGGACTTCCTTCTGTAACGGGACTGGAAACGAAGACGCGTGAATCCGCTCCCCGCAGACGAAGAGCTGCCGCAGGTAATCGTCGCCAAAATGTTGAGGATGAAATGTGAAGAGTCGGACATGGAAATGCTCCAACACGGTAAGTTTATTGCGCTCTCCGACAGAACGGGGATCCCAGCCTGCTGCCTTCTTCAACCGCCTCTCTGAGAATCCCGTGCCTGCCCAGAACACTGAAGGAGAATTCCTTAGGCATCACTGCAACCCCGCGAGACGCAGCGAAGGGAGAACAGAAAGCCAAGTACACACTACAACAGTTTGCAGGGAAAAGAATTTGTAGATCCATGTGGACATCCACAAAAAAGGAAAAAAGAGTAAGAATTTGAGACACTGCGGTCTTAACGAGCGTGTTCCGACTACGCAAGCTAAACCGCGCATATGCGTGGTTAAGGCAGTGCACGGTGTAGCTACTGGCTGCTGGGGACGGAAGCAGGAAGACCTCGCCAGGAAGAGATCCGTGGTGAGGTAAGTGGGGCTGGGCTGTAGTTTTCTGGGCTGGGGAGTCGGGGTAGTTTTCTGGGTGGAAGGGTGGGTCGAGGGTAGTTTGCTGGGCTGGGGGCTCAGGGTAGTTTTCTGGGCTGGGGGGTCGGGGTAGTTTTCTGGGCTGGGTAGGGGGTCGGGTTGTTTTCTGGGCATGGGGGTTGGGGTAGTTTTCTGAGCTGGGGGTCAGGGTAGTTTTCTGGGCTGGGGTAGTGGTTAGTTTTCTGGGCTGGGGTAGTTTTCTGCGCTGGGGGGTCGGGGGTAGTTTTCTGGACTGGGGGTTTGGGGCTAGTTTTCAGAGCTGGAGGGTCGGGTAGTTTTCTGGGCTGGGGGGGTTCGGGCTAGTTTTGAGGGCTAGAGGGGGTCGGAGGTAGTTTTCAGGGCTGGGGGGGTCAGAGGTAGTTTTCAGGGCTGGGGGGTCGGGGCTAGTTTTCAGGGCGGGGTGGGGTCGGAGGTAGTTTTCTGGGCTGGGGGTAAGGGTTAGTTTTCTGGGCTGGGGTCAGGGTAGTTTTCTGCGCTGGGGGTCGGTGGTAGTTTTCTGGACTGGGGGTTTGGGGCTAGTTTTCAGTGCTGGGGGTTGGGGTAGTTTTCTGGGCTGGGGGTTCGGGGCTAGTTTTTAGGGCTAGGAGGGTCAGAGGTATTTTTCTGGGCTGGGGGTGCGGGGCTAGTTTTCAGGGCTGGGGTGGTCGGAAGTAGTTTTCAGGGCTGAGGGATCGGGCTAGTTTTCAGGGCGGGGTGGGGTTGGAGGTAGTTTTCAGGGCTGGGGGTTGGGGCTAGTTTTCAGGGTGGGGGTGGTGGTAGTTTTCAGGGCTGGGGGTAGGGGTAGGTTTCAGGGCTGGGGGAGGGTCGAAGCAGTTTTCAGGACTGGGGGAGGGTCGAGATAGTTTTTTTAATTAGGGGTTAGGGTATTAGGCCTAAGGGCAGTGGAAGGGGTTGGGGTAGTTTTAGGGACAACTGGGGTGTGAGGGGGTCAGAATAGTGTTTGTTAAGGGATAGGGTTTTAGGCCTCAGGGCAGGGGAGGGGAATGGGTAGTCAGGTTAGTTTTTAGGGCTTAGGGAGGGTGGGGTAGTTTTTGGGGCTCGTGGGGGTCAGGTAGTTTTTCAAAATAGGGGTTTGGGTTTTAGGGCTAAGGGCAGTGGAAGGGGTTGGGGGTAGTTGTAGGGCCACGCAAGTGGGTGGGAGGGGTTGAGGTAGTGTTTAAGGGTTAGGGACAGCATGGGGGTTGGGAGGGGTCGGGTATTTGGACCTCAGGGCAGGGAGGGGGGGCGGGGAGTTTGTAACTTAGGGCGGGAGAGGGGGTCGCGACCTTAGCCACGCATACCTCTTTACCATTCATGCCTTTACCACAAACGTACGAGGTAAAGGCAAGCGTGGTAAAGGAATGCGTGGTTAAGAACCATTTGTGGTTTAGGCTATGTGGTAGAAGCACGCTTGGTTTATGCAGTCATACCTCTGTCATACAACCACCCAGACTTTTTGTAAAAGCTCACAACGTTGTCAAAATGACTATATTATTTTCCAAATTTGGCATTTTGGTCTAATTGTAGATTTTCATGTCCTTCTATTAGAGTGTAGTATCCATTTCCTTTTACAAACCTTGTTGCAATTAGGTAGAATCAAGAAGACGGATCAGATCTTAACAGGTGGAGTGCCCTAGGCCTTTAACAACACGGATAATAAAGTTAGCTAATTTGCAATTTTTATGGAAGATTGATGAAATAGAGGTAGATAACAACAATAGAATATGTTGGTATGTGGAAATATTAATAGAAATAGTAAAACATTCTAACAAAAGAGTAGAAAAAGAAAGGAAGTGTTGGACCTGACATCCTTGGTGTGGTTTTCCCCCAACTTTTTGCCTTCAAGGCTCTTGTTTTTGTTGACTTCACTTTTGCTGTCTTTAGAACTCTCTGCACTTTAGCACTGGTAACCAGTGCATAAAGTGCTTGTGCTCTCTCCTTTAAACATGGTAACATTGGCTTACACCCGATTTGCATATTTAATTCACTTGTAAGTCTCTAGTAAAGTGGTACTACATGTACTCAGGGTCTGTAAATTAAATGTGTTAGTGGGCCTGCAGCACTGATTGTGCCACCCACTTAAGTAGCCTTTTAAAACTGTGTCAGGCCTGCCATTGCAGCCTGTGTGTGCAGTTTTAAACTGTCATTTCCATCTAGCAAGATAAACCTCTTGCCAGGCGCAAACGTCCCCTTTTAATACATATAGGTCACTAGGGTAGGCCCTACACAGCCCAGTGGGCAGGGTGCAGTGCATTAAAAAAGTTGGACATGTACTTTTCAGTTTTATGTGTCCTGGTAGTGAAAAACTCCTAAGTTTATTTTTCATTAATGTAAGGCTTACCTCTCCTATAGGATAACATTGGGCTAACTTATTCAATTTATTAAGTGATAACTTTCAATTGGGAGCAGGTAAGAAGGTCAAATTTAGTGTCTAAAAAATTGTAATTAAAAGCCCTCTTTAATGGTAAAGTCGGATTTTAAGTCACAATTCTGAAAATGCCACTTTTAGAAAGTTGGCATTTTCTTGCCCTAACCATTTGGCGCCTGCACCCTGTCCCTGTGTCGCATGACTAGGTGTAACTGGCAGTTGGTCTTTGTGTATTGCTCCCAGCCAGTGAGACAAAGTAAAGATAGGTGTTGGCAGGAAAGGCCACTTTGTGTTGACGAAGGGGAGGAGCTGTCGCCTACCACAGTTGCATATCACAAAGCCTCTGCATGAGCACAATCACAGAGTGTTTGACACTAGTCTTTTGTGGCCCCAGACAAGATGGGGCCAGGGCAGAGAGGAAAGGAATGCATGGCAACCCAGAGGGGTGGAAACCTCCAGAACCTTCTGCTACTTCAAGGGGGCACCAGGTCTTAATATTGGACCTTTAGAACCAACTCTTCAGTACACTTATGGACCTGTGGAAGACTCAGCAGAAGGACTGCTGTACTGCTGTACTGCTCTGCAAGAAGGATTGCCACTCTGCTGCCCAGCTGCCTGCTGCCATGCTGCATGAGTGAGAAGGACTGGACCTGCATCTTGAACCTAAGACCACCAGAGTCACTCCAAGGGCTAGTTGGCTGGCCTCCTGATCAGATTCTCAGGGACAGAACCGGCTCCAACAACAGTGTGGTGTATTCAGCACCAGGCATCTGCCTGCCAGTCCTAACCTCCCAGTGGTGCCACCCCAGTCCTGGACCCTTGGAAGTGCGCTTAAAGGTGCTCTGCCAACCCAACTTTGGTCCCAGCAGACCCGACGCAGCGCAAAGTATCACCACCCAAAAACTCTGCATGGGAACCACTGTGAGACGAAACTCCGACTCAGGACTTTGCATCGCAGCCCGCAACCTCATCGGAACTGCCGCTGCACAATTTATCCATGCCACAGGCCTTTGCATCACAAGTCCCTCGTTGGAACGCCGCCATGAGGACAATGCAGGACTAATCATCGCAAGCCCCACAGCTTCTTTGGAACCAACCGGTGTGCGATGGATCTAACACGGCGTGACGCATCTCCAACCAGTACCTCGCATCGCCTCGGCTGCATGAGACATCCTTAATGCAGGACCTCGCAACGCTCCACAACCAGGATTTAATGTATTGGTGTTCAGCGGGTCTAACTGGGTCCATGTAGCTGGCCTTTGCTCCATTGGGTCGGCCTGAACTTTCGACTTTGTCTCGTTCCGGCACGACCAGGTAACCACAGTTAGCGCTTTGAGCCGCTATTATCACTTAAATCTTGAAAATAGAATAGCCCTGGTTCTACTTAGTGGATTTTTGTTGTTTTGGTCTTAAATTATTTATTATTATTTTTCTCCATTTTTCTAAATTGGTGTGTATTTTTTTTCTTGTGCTGTGTTTCACTTTATTACTGTTCGAAGTGCTGCATAAATACTTTACACAATGCCTCTAAGTTAAGCCTGACTGCTCTGTGCCAAGCTACCAGAGGGTTGAGCACGGGTTAGTTTAGGGTTTGTTTGTGATTTCACTGTGACAAACATTGTGGATGCTGCTTGAGTAGGGTTTCACCCCCAAAACCAGTAACCCAATTTCTTACAGGACGTTTATCATTAAAAAACCCTACAAGTTAGGATAGTATTAATAGCATCTGAAGATGTTAAACAACCTGGAAAAAAATTCACATGGGATGGGAATTAAACAAATGAAGACTAGTTGTATGGATCCAGAAGATGCATGGATAAACCATCTAGAAATTGCTTTTTTGAAGGGCTACATTGATCCCAAAAAAGAGAATGTGATGGATATTGAACTTTTTTTATAGATATATAGAAAACGCATTATTAAAAGTTATAAAGGCACTTTTGTTATCTAGAGCAGCTTGTCAAAATAACCTGTCTGCTATTATACTAAAGGAGAATGTGGACTAGTGAGTTAGATTTTACCATCCAGAATTTAAATGAATAACAGGAGGGAACAGTCCCAGAAAATTGGAAGGGGCAATTTTAAACCCCATACATAGTACCCCCAAAACCCTAAAACTTACAGATTAAGAAGCCTAAGGGCAAAAGTTTAGGCAACGTTTATATTACAGAATCTTAACAAATGGTCTGAGGAGAATGAGTTAATTCCAATTGAACAGGGTGGTTTTAAGAAAGGGCACTTTACAACAGACCTCTGTTTTAGCCTCTGGTCAATTGCCAGGGAGTCAATAGAGGTCAGGGGAAATCTCTTCTGTTGTTATGTTGATTTACAGGCAGCATTTGACCTGGTAATTAGATAGATACTCTGGGACAGTCTGAATGAGCTGGGTCTCTTGAATTGCCTTTTAAGTATACTTAAAGAATTACATTGGAAAAATTGAACGAGAACTGAATTGGATGAAAATGGTTCTCTCACAGAAAAAAACCTAATATGGAATGGTCTGCAGCAGGGATGCATACCTGCCCCCATATTATTTGCACTTTATTTAAAGGATTTTGACATGTGCCTTGTCTCTGGTATGCAGATAACCAGGTGATAAGCAATTAGACGCAGATAGGTCTACAGAGAAAACTTGACGCTTTCCATAAATACTGCAAAATGAAACAAATAAAAGTTAGTATGGAAAGGAGAAAAATAATGGTCTTTAGGCATAAGAAGGATAATTTTAATTGGATACTGGGCAACCTGAAGGTAGAAGAAGTACAATATTATCAATACCTTGGTATGCAATTCAAGCAAATCTACTGGCACAGTCCAGCACACTACCTACAATAATGGGGCTAAGGAAATTTAGCCCCGGGTTCAGTCCCTGTCCTGTTGGCTTTCAAAGCCATGATCCAGACAAAATTGTTATATGGGACCAAATTTTATTTATGAGCAGTCTGCAGACTTGGGATGTGATAGAGGGTAAATGCTCAAAAAGTCTGCTTAATATGTCCAAGTCAACTATGGTTCAGGCCATAAGGTTGAAGACAAGACTGATATCCAAATATCATATTTCTATGAGGTCATTGTTCCCCGTGAAGTTGCTGATTTCAGGGGAAGATAAAATTGTGGCACTTTGTAGGAACGGAGTACAGAAAAATGTATTCAAATGGGCTGCGAGTCTAAGGGAGCAAATATATTGAGACAAAGGGATTTTAATTATTTATTAACAAAGAAGTCAGCAGCCTGATGTGGGACTCATGGAGGTGGGATACGGTTATACCCTATATTTCGTCCCTACCCAACGCTGAAATGAAGCAGGCAATATTGAAATTCAGAATAGGGATAAACCCATTCTATGCCAAATCAGAGATGACAAAGTGGTTGAAAAGTAACAGGGGATATTTATGCTTGGAATCTCAAAAAATGCTCTGATTCCCATATTTTATTAGATTGTTTATTTTTGTACAGAGAAATTAAGTATTTTTAAAAACTATTTTAAAGCAATATGGAGTGTATAATAGATGGTATTTTTTAGACCTGTCAGCCTTAGGGTAGTCTCCCTCCAAACATTTTGCCTTCACCCCTCTTGATTTTGCTAAATTTGTTTGTGTTGCCTTAGGACTCTGTGCATTTTACCACTGGTAGCCAGTGCTAAAGTGCTAGTGCTCACTCTCTAAAACATAGTACAGTTGGCTTACACCGGATTGGCATATTGAATTTATTTATAAGTCCTATACCATACGCCTAGGGCCTGTAAATGAAATGCTACCAGTGGGCCTTCAGAACGTATTGCGCCACCACTTAAGTAGCCCTTTAAAACATGTCTCAGTTTTAAACTGCCAATATGACTTGGCAATATAACCCTCTTGCCAAGTCCCAAACTCACTTTTAATTCAATTTGAGTTACCCCTAAAATAGGCACTGCAATTAAAAACGTGTACTTGTACTTTTAAGTTTTACATGTCCTTGTAATGAAAAACTCACAAATTCATTTTTCACTACTGTGAGGCCTACCTCTCCCATAGGATAACATTGGGTTACCCTATTGCATTGAATAAGAGCCAACATTGGACTGGGAAAAGGTGGGAATGTCATGTTTGGTATGTGAGGAATTGTAATTTAAAATCCTCTTTAATGGTAAAGTCAGATTTTAAGTCACAATTCTGAAAATGCCACTTTTAGAAAGTTGTCATTTTCTTGCCCCAGACATTTAGTGCCTGCAGACTGTTTCCTGGGTCACATGACTAGGTGTGAGTGGCAGTTAGCCACACAATAGAGAGATTAGGTGTGCCTGGATGGTCCATCTCAGGAAGGTTGGGGGGGGCGGAGCTGGGCACTACCCCACTTACACTTAGGCTGTTCCCTGCTTACACACAAAGGGTTTCACACTATGCCATTGTGCCTGTAGCCAGGACAGGGAGGCAGGAAATTGCAAGCACTTCTGAAAGGGGGTCTTCTAGAATCTTCCCCTACCTCAAAGAAGGCACCAAGTGTAAAAAAGGGACTCTCAGACCCACTCTTCAGATCACTTCTAGACTTGTGGAAGATTCGGAAGAAGGTTTGCTATACTACACTGCTGCAAGAAGGACTGCCCTGTTGCCCTGTTACTCGGCTGCCATGCTGCCTGAGTAAGAAGAACTGGGCCTGCTTCTTGAACCCAGTGCCATCAGAGTGACTCCAAGAGCTAGTTGGCTGGCCTCCTGATCAGAGCTTCAGAGACAGAAAAGGCTCCAATCCCCTCGAACCCTGCCACTGGACTCTGCCTGCTGTGAGTCTGTGAGTCCTAACCCCCCAAGTGGTGCCCATCCAGTCCTGGACTCTTGGAAGTGGGGATAAAGGTTCTCTGCCAGCCCAACTGTTGTCCCTACCAGAATCAATGCAGTGTGTCAGGGTAAGTGTACTCACAGAGTAGTTCCCAGTACTTCATGGGAGCAGAATGATGCACAGATCCCAACTCCCCACTAAGAATCATCCCCCTCAGCCTCCACTTTAGAATGAAGGGCTAAGTGAACTCCAAGGGGGGAATGGGTATGGAGATAGACAGAAAGAGACTGCCTTGTATAGTTTTCTCTGGTTCACCTCGTTACTCTCCACAGTCTGCTCTTACTAGTCTTAATGGAGAATGCTGGAGACACTGGGTAAACTGAAATACAAAAGCACACTGTTAATATTCCTACACTCTTTCCTATTCTAATTTTCTGTAATTTCTATATGTGAGTGTTACTATTTTAAATAACTCATACCCTCTAGACTAAGGTTTTAGCTTCTCTTCTTAGTCTTGTAAGTTGTACTTTCTGCGCTCTCTGTAGTTTCCTTCTAAAAACTATCTATACTGCTTTTGTTTTCTATTCTGTTTAGTATAGCACCTCAATACTTTCTTATAGCTCTATTGTTTTAAAAGCATTCGTTAAAAAATTCAATCAACTTGAGTAAATAATGTTATTATCCTATTTTTTCTTCTAAAGGTTTTGGTACTTGCGTAACCCAGAACAACTTGCTGCTGAATTTACTCCCTTCTACATAACCACTGTCCCCAGGTAAGTTTTCTTCTCTTCTTTTTTGAGAACACTATGCTTTGGTAAAATTCTTCTTTTCATGGAGGGCTTGGTTGTGACTGAAATTCTCAAGCTTATTAACCCAGACGAGACCGGTGCCTAAAATGAAACTATACACACGCACTACGAACTACACTAATCTGACACTAAACTAATTGGCCCGCGCCCGCGCGAAGACACAACACTGCCGGTGAACTGTCTAAGGTGAAGTGCGCCACTCAGAATGTTACAAGCCCACTTCACTGCTTCCCCGGAACTCACATGAGATTTGGGCGGTGTGAACACTAGACCCGCAACTCTTGCTGAATGCAGCTTCCATCTTCTTATTCCACAAACATCTCCTGCAGCACCAGGTAGGTAGATTACAACTTCTCGCTGCTGCTGAAGGACTAAACGTGTTCTGCCTGATATTATAAAAATGTTCTGTGAAGCAGGTAACATGTTTTTGGGCGAACTCTGACACAGTGCAACGCAAACCCAACACAGCACCTCGCAGCTTCTCCTCGGAACTAACACAGCGCGACTCAGCCTTGACGCAAGTTCACATTGCAGTTCTCGTAGCTCAACGGAATCGCTGCTGCATGACGCATCCTCAACGGAAGCCTGCATCGCAACTCTTGCAGCCCATCAGAACCACGGTTGCGCGACGCATCCTTGACCTGAACCTTGCATCGCTACTGGGTACCGCCTCTGCACTGCACAACGCTCCGCATCCAGGACTTAAGATACATTTCTCAGCGGGTTTGACTTGGACCCTGAAGCCAACCCGTGCTCCATCGTGGTCAGACAGAACTTCTGACTTTGTCCTGGTCCTAGGCGACCAGATAACCACAGTTGGCGTTTTGTGCTTTGAAGGACTATTTTTATCGAAATCTTTATATCTGTATATCTCTGGTTCTACTAATTTGAATTTTGTTGGTTTGATCGCAAACAATTTATTAAAATTTACTCCGTTCTTCTAAATTGGTTTATGAAATTTCTTGTATTGTGTTTTCACGCTATTACTGTTTGTGTGCTGCATAAATACTTTACACATTGCCTCCAAGTTAAGCCTGACTGCTTTTGTGCCAAGCTACCAGAGGGTTAAATACAGGCAAATTTGGTGACTTTAGTGGTTCACCCTGACCAGGATTGTTGTTGTTGCTTAAGTAGGGTTTCACCCCCCTCAACCAACAACCCAATTTCTCAAAGTACTCAATTAAGTTTTTATTCTGAGTGATTTCGATGCTGTCTGTGCTATAGGCCGTTTTCTATGTGCAGTAACAAATTGTGTCATTTTTCAGAAACTTTTAGGTGACAAATTGTATAATTGATGTAGATTTATGTTATTGCCTTATTTTATATATTTGTGTTTTTGTGCGTTTAAAAGACCCTGGTCTCAATAAATATATATTTAAACTGAAAAAAAGAAAATTGCAAAAATAACGAACTAGCTAGCTAACTAACTGCCTATCTAAATAAATAAACAGGAAATTATACAATTTAACAAAAAAATACACAAACATTGACTTACCCCAAAATAGTGGGCTTTCTATGTTTGCTGAATTATATAAAAAAAAAAGACCAAATCTGTAAATCATTCCATTTGATACTTCCCAAAAGAGAAATATAATCAATCCCCTGCTGCAAAAAGAATCAAAGGATTTAATTCCCTACAAAAAGCAATACAGAGAAAAGGCTACATTTGTTTCAAAGGGATGATTTACACTGTTCTCGTTGTTATGATCAACATAAGAGTAGCTTGCGTGTCAGAGGGCAGCCCCCTCCACAGCAGGCTTCTTCTGGCATATCTAAATCAACTGAGATTTCTTAGCTTAACCCTGGCATCATGCCATTTAATTTGTTCATTAAAATGTGTATATTTAATATTCTTTAATAAAGTCTAATGTTTTCCACAATGTATTTTGTGTTGTACTGGGAATAGTTATTCTACCCCTATTCATGACCAACATTTTCCTACATGTAATTTAGGGCCTGATTTATTCAGCGGACGGGTTATTCCGTCACAAACATGACAGTTATCCCGTCCACCTTTGTTATATTCCCGGGTTAGACCCATGTTGTAAAGCAGCTTATTTCTTACATTGTCCTCACAAAAACATTTCAGCCGTGAACTTTTGCACATATTTGCATGCTCAACAGTGTTGGATTAGTTTCCCTGAAACTAAACTTGTTTACACATCTAACTTTGCACAACATTACCACAATGACCTGCACATCATGTCCAAGGTCTCTTTTCGCACTATGAACAAATGTCCTCTCTATCTTCATCCACGGGGCGACAGGGCTATCTACATTTCCATAACCTCACTAATCTATACGCACATCGCAAGGCTGCTTTCTATTATAAAAAATGAGCATCCCGATAGATTGGTAGAGGAGGCACTTCAGCTGACACTGAGGATCCCTGCATGCTGAGACTTCACCACGCAGCGGTCTGACAACTCGTGAGGGGTGTCCAGTTCATGACCAAGACGAAGTCCTTCATTCTCTCCCACCAGGTAATGGGGTTGGATCGTCCCTTGAGGGGATTCTTGGTGTTACACCTACACACACTCTAGGTACACTTAAGAGTAGGGTTTGCATAGTAGGAGTACCCTCGATTACTGCCTTGTTTTATATGCCTGCATATATACACTGCTTTAGCACCATGGTAGAACTATATCTACTATTTACACTTTTGGTGCTGGTAATCCCTTGTATCTGCTTCTGTCTATTAATCATTTTAGCCCACGTATTTTATACAAGGATAACGTTGGTTCAATAAACTTATTGAAAACGTCCCACTGTGTATTCTCTGTATACTTCTCTGAGAATAAGCAAGCATGAGTGACTGAGCGAAAGATTCTGTACTGTTTCCACAATCCCTGAGGGTTCAGGGTTGTCATGTTCAGTGGTTGCCAGAAACCATTCGCCCCCTGATAAGGATAGGGGGGCTTATGGTGGCACTGTGAGCTAGGTGGTCTATAGGCCAACAAATCCTACGGTGGTGTCTGGAATCAGGCTAGGCACCAAGCCCCTAGTTTATGTTGGCCAACAAATGTGCAGATCCCACTGATTAGTAGGAACTACACGACACCGTATTACAAGTACATTATAGCCAATGGCACTTGGAACACAACGGAATGAAAACCTGTCATGTTTGTGACAGAGTAACCTGTCAGCAGAACCTTAAATCAGGCCCTTTTATTGGAGCGGGAATAGTAAATGTAACTTCTTCAATGTCAACACTTTCCCCTATGCAGCTTCGATTGGAGTGGAAACAGTAAATCTAACCACTTAAGTGTCCAACACTTTCTGTAATGTAGTTTAGATTGGAATGGAAATAGTAAATCTAACCCCTTCAATGTCCAACACTTTCCCAATGTAACTTGGATTGGAGTAGGAATAGTACATGTAATCCCTTCTGTGTGCAACGATTTCCCCAATGTATCTTACATTGGAGTGGTAATAGTAAATAAAGTGTGTAGCTTTTAAAAAAAAAATTATTATCAGTTTGCTTAGTCACAACAAAACATACAGTGTACAACCCACAGTGTGGGTGAACATACATCAAAAAAAGGCAAGGAGAGCGATACTTTCGAAAGTGATTGAATAATCCAATAAGTACAGTAATGTAACAAAAGCACATTGTACACAAAATGAAAAAGGAGTGATCAGCTGGACCAGTGCAGTACATAACCATTGGCATGAGCCATTCATTGGGAGGTCAGTATAAATGGCATAGTATTTGTATAGCCACATGAGGCAGTAAATTAGTCTGGATCATTGGTCTCCAGAGAGGGCAGATAGTCCAGGAGCGGATGCCAGATATCTTTAGGCCGAGCCGCTGGAGGTTGTAACATAGCATAGATTACGCTGGTAGAATCACAATATATCCTACTTTTTAACCATGAAGCTGATGATGGGCAATGTCTGCTACCCCAGTTCAAGGCAAATTCCCATTTAGCCAACAGTAGCGTTAGCGCTGTGAACCTACAGACTCCTTTAGGTAAATCCTTAATATATCCCAGCAATGCTAGGAGTGGGTCTAGTGCTAGCACCGCCCCTATCATCAATGAAAACGGGGTGACAACCCCCTATATGGTAACATGTCCATGTTAAGTATGAAAAGTTCGCCCCTCCCGCATTGCATTTGGGACATTGTGAGGATCTTGTGGAGTCTATTTCAGCCAGTGCGCATGAGTTGTGTACACACTATGCAAATACTTATAGTGAATGAGCTTGAGTCTATGATTGGGAGAGATCAGCTGGGTTTGCGTGCAGCAGTAGTACCATTTTTTATCAGCCACTGGACATCCTAGTTCGCACCCCCATAGTTCTCTGATATTTCCGTCCCGTCCCGCACCGGTAACAGTCATACAGGCACGGTAAAGCTTAGAGACTAACCTCCCTCCCCCCTTTGGCATCTGTTATCACCAATCTAAAAGGAGGGTACTCCTCTGGAGCCAATGGATAGGTGGGAACATGCGTACACATTGCGCTGTGTGGCCTTCTTAACACAAAATGGTCCATGTAGGTGGCGTTCGTGAATCAAACATTGTCTGCAGTGTACCTTGGACCAATTTCTTGTGTGTGATAGGAAGCCATTGATTGTCTGCTAAAGGCAGGGCATGGGAGTTGAGGACCCCCCTGAGCATTTGGCAAAGTCTTCTCCATGCTTAGCAGGTAATCGAGAGCATTTGGATGTCTGAGGCCTCTGGGGAGAATGGAGTGAAGAGACAATGACCCCACCTGGTCCCACTTGGGCTTAACATAGGGGAGACGAGCATCTGCGTGGTACCGATGGTGCATGAATTAGCACTGTGCAGCCAAATAATAGAGGCGGAAATTTGGTACTCCTAAACCTCCTTGTTCATAAGGAAGTACTAATGTGTTCTAGCCTATCCGCGGTCTACCGCCAGCCCAGAAAAGCCTCAGCAAGAGGCTCCGCAGGGTAGTAAAAATTCTATTGGTGGGAGGTATGTGGATGTTCAGGAAGAGGTACAAAAAACGGTGGAGTACTACCATTTTGATGATATTAATACAGCCTGCCATAAAAAGAGGAAGCTTAAGCCATCTCTCAACTTGTCAATTTGTCTATAGCCGGCCCGTAGTTCAGCGGTATCACCTGCTCTTTCTCGTGATGCAACCGAATGCCTAAATATTTAGTCGGGCCATCGCACCATTTCAGGGGGAATTCTCACATTACCAGTGTGGTGATGTCCGAAAGTGGGAATAGCTCAGATTTGACCCAGTTTATGTGAAGGCCTGAAAATCAGCCAAATCAAACAATTCCCCACAGAATGGGTGCCAGATTATCGGCTGGGTGAGGGACGAACAGTAAGATGTCATCCGCATATCGGGAGAGAAGCAAGGGGCCGTGTTTAAAGTGCATGCCACAGTGTATGCGTTTTTCTTGTAAATGAGGGACCAAAAAGTCCACGGCTATGATTAATAGTAGAGTTGCCAGGGGGCATCCCTGCCTGGTTCCCCTATGTATGGCGAAAGCTCTGTAAGGGAGCCAATGGCTCGCAAGCAGGCCAGTGTGTGTGAGTATGACAGTTGGATGAGTGCAATGAACCCGCGCAGCAGGCCCAGTTTGTGCAGTGTTGCATATAGAAAGGGCCATTCTAAGGAATCAAATGCCTTTTCCACATCCAATAGGGCCACAGCAGCAGGCAGGCTCAGCGATATTCTATTCAAAACCGAAAAAACATTACTTAGATTTAGGGGGTCATTACGATGGCGGGCGGACTCGAGTCCGCCCGCCATCGTACCGGTGACTGGGACCACCCACCTGTAAGGCGGCGGTTCCGCACCATGGATTACGATGTGACCACCACCATAGCGGTCGCATCCAGCCCGTTTAACACTGCAGCGGGTGCTGCTCGCTGCAGCACCCGCCGCAATGCTGAACAGCCATGTTGTGCATTTCCCTGCACTACGTGGCAGGCACCACGTGGTGCCTGCCACATAGTGCAGGTAAATGTAGGGGGGTACCCCCCAGTGCACCACTACCACACCCCTACACAAGGGGGGCCCACAACGGGCCCCCGAAGCCAATCCCCGCCAGCCTTTTCATGGCGGTTTCACCAGCATTGTAATTTGGCGGACGATGCCTGCTAGGCACCGCCACCATTTACAACATGCAGGCCGGTCCGCCAGGCAATCAGAACGATTGCCTTTGGCGGAACCGTGGCGGGCGGTCTTTGCGACCACCACGGTACCAGAACGTTTCCCCCCCGCCATCGTAATATGGCGGGGGAAAATTGCTGTCCGATGGCGGAGGGCCCGCCACCGCACGGCTGGCGGTGGCGGACCCTCCGCCATCGTAATCACCCCCTTAGTGAGGTGGAGCGATGGGGCACAAAGCCAGATTGCATGGGTGAGATAATTTGGTACATTAGGAGTGACAGTCGGGTCGCTAGAATTTTCACCAATATTTTATTCTCAAAATTTAGTAGTGACAACGGGCGATACGACTTGCAATAGTGTAGATCCCTACCCGGCATTCATAATAAAGGGAGAGCTCTGGTTTCAAGGGCTTCAGCATACATTTCCAAAATATGCGGCACAAGTAGATGCTTATAGGTCTTGTAAAAGCCTCCCATAAGGCTGTCCAGGTCAGGGGCCTTTGACCCATCCAAGAAGTCAATCGCCTGTATAATCTTGTCAGTGGATATAGGTTTGCTAAGAAATTGCCTCTGGACATCAGTCATCCAGACCATAGCAATTTCCAATAAATGAGCCTCCAGTGCAGTGTAATCGCAGTTTATATGGCATGTATAGCTGGGTATAATACCGAAGGAATTCATCAAGAATGTCACGATTATCAGTTATATGAATCCAGTCGGACCAATGCAGTTGGGTATATAACCTCTGCCTCAGGGTGGGTGCAGCAATCTCGCCAAAGTACGTCCCGAACGTACACCCTCCCCATATCGGCAGGCCCTCGCATATTTCCCCAGATAGGCCTGTACATGCTTGGCCAGCTCCCAATATTCATCTAATAGAGTCACACAGTGGTGGAGCTGGGGCCTGTGCTGTGCTTGGGTGTCAACGCGATCAATAGCTGTCAATTCTGTCTCAACATGAGCCAAACTGCTACGGATGTCATGCAGCACTCTGGCATGTTTGGATATGCATACCACACTTTGAAGACGTCCCACAGAGTATCCTGCATAGTAACTGAGCCTACGTGACAACGGTGCGGAGTTCCAGATGAAACGCTTAGTCATGAAGGGCTGTGCTGGAGAAGCGCTATGGTCACACCTAATGCCCTGGAGGATTTTCATGCATGCATGCACGACACTGCGCAGTGGTTACGTAATAACTCCCTACAATTTAATTCGGATAAGACCGAAATTCTACACTGCGCAGTTGGGAAGGTCCATTTGCCTCTTCCTTACAATTTTTGGCCTCTTGATACATTTACTCCCTTGGCGCCGTCTAAGGCGGTGCGAAACTTGAGAGTCATGTTCAATGCCAACCTGTCATTGGAGACGCAAGTGAATAAGATGGTGGGGTGCTGTTTCGGCCTTATTAGAGCTTTGAGAAAGATCCTTCCGTTGCTTCCAATCTCGGTTAGAGCCTTGGTTGTTCGAGGTGCTATCTTAAGCAGACTTGACTATTGCAATGCCTTATTGCTGGAGTCCCCCAAGTATCTGATTCAGAGACTGCAACGTGTTCAGAATACGGCTGCGAAATTGGCCCTGTCTAGACCACGAGGCTTTTCTGCCTCAATGTGCCTAGCTGAGCTACACTGGCTCCCTGTGCAGCAAAGAATTCATTTTAAATCCCTTTGCATAGGGTTTAGGGCTCTGCATGGACTCGGTCCTAAGCCGCTACAGAAGAAATTGGTTTGGTATATTCCTACCCGGAGCCTTCGTTCCTCTTCTGCTTGCCTGGCAAAGGTACCCAGGTTCAACAGGGCCAGACTGGGAGGAAGATCTTTTAGTATTGCCGCTGCGAAACTTTGGACTGCACTTCCACTTGAAATCAGACAATGTAGTACCCTGTCCCTGTTTAGGAAAAGGATCAAAACGTGGCTGTTCCCCAGAAACTGATTCTGTCGTTTTCGAGTAATGTTTTTTAGGTTCTGTCTTTCTCGCTCCACGTTGGTCTGTGTTCACGTATCTTTAGCGCCAGGGTACCCGCAGGGTGTTTGTTGCGCTTTATAAATGCTATATACAATACAATACAATACAATTCCAACCCCCCCCCCCCCCAAATGGCAATCTCAGGATCCTCTGTACTGGGGAGTGGTCCGATAGTGTACAAGGAAGATGCGCCACAGATTCCAGCCGGGGGTAGTGATCCCTGAGACAAACCAATAGTCTATGTGAGTCCACACATTATGGGGTGCGGAGTAAAATGTATAGCCTGGGGTAGATGCGTGTTTCAAGAGCCACTCATCTCTAAGTAGATATCTGTCACCAAGATCTCGGAAGACCCTCAGCGACTGTGGCTTGATCCTGGCTGCTGTATGCATAGAGTCCAATAGGGGGTCAATAATCATGTTGCGGTCACCTCCCATCACAACAAGATCTGCATCCACACATCCCTGCATGGACGAGAGATCATGGAAGCAGTCTGGGGAGTCTACATTCTGGGCATATGTGTTAACTAGAATCATGCAATGACCCACCATGGTCCTTGCCACAATAACATACTACCCATTGTCGCCAATAATGTTAGCTATCTGTGAGGGCCCCAAGTGGAAGCAAAGGTGTGAGTGGCTCCAGGGGGTAGGTGTGTCTCTTGTAAGAGGCGATTTTAATGTCATGCCGAGCGAGATAGTGAAGAAACTGCTTGCCTTTGCGAGGATTGTTGAGACCTCTATTGTTCCATGAGAGGTACTTAAGCTCAGATATGTGGTCCCGACCTTTTCGTGTCACTGTCATTTAACAAATTATGTTTGGCTACACGTGTGCAATGGTAGTAGTGGTGCCTTCCTGTCAAACTATGTCATAAATCAGAAACAAATACCCCAACATTATCCTTTCCCCTCCCCCACCCTTACTAGGCACCAGTCTGCCCAGTGAATCCCAGAACTTACGACTCAAAAAACGTATACCCCAACAGTATCCAAGCTGGTGTACACCTCGGAGGTGAGCAACACTTTGGCAACAGGCCCTCTGGTACAGTGAGTCTTAATAGAAAGAGCATAGGGATAGGGTACATTGTATTAAGAAAACAGAGGCCTTATCTGCAATTGAAAGCCGCATGGGGTAACTAGGTAATCTGGTGGATGTCCAGGTAAAAACAAGGGTATGAAGGCAAAGGTGCATCGCACGGGGTGCATGTCAATCAGGTGGGAAAAGGTTAGGCAGGGCTAGTGGCCAAGGGATGAAGGTCAGGGGGGAGCATTCTGGTGCCTCGTGAAGAGGGGGTTACCTCTCCTTACCATACTGTTTGCATAAAGTCAGGGCATTCACTGGGTTGTCAAAGAAACGGGCCTTCCCATTGTGCTCAACCCAAAGAGGGGCCGGGTAAAGCATACCATAATTTTATGCCTCGCCTCCTGTACTACCATCATGAAGTCTGGGAAGAAGGAGAAGGCTGAGTCCTGATATGGTACCGGTCTATGTTCACGCACCAGCCGGAGCACCATGTCCCTGTCTCTACAATTAAGGAGGCCAGCATTAATTGGACGTGGGGAGGGGGGGGTGCCAGGAGGCAGGCGTGGGCAAAGAGAACAATGAGCTCTCTCCACCACAAACTTGGACGTGAAGTTTTGGCGGCCGAATAGTTTAGCAAGAAAACGCTCCACAAACAAGTCTGGGCAGTCTGTATCCATAGTTTCTGCTATTCCTATAATGAGAATGTTATATCTGTGGGAACGAGCTTCAAGGTCTTCGTTCTTGACTGCTATTGCTTTTATGAGCCTCTTCAATTTCTCCAGTCGCTTATTAACTGACTTAGCTCCATCTTCCATGGTCGATATTTGCTCCTCTGCACTGTCCAAGTGAATGTTGTGGTGGCCCAATCATTCCCTCACACGGTCCAGTCTGCTGGTGATGGATTATAACTGGGCATCGATAGAGTGGAAGCTTGCACAGAGCTCCACCATGATAGCATCCGCACCTGTAAGTGGGACAGAGGACGTGGGACCAAGGACATGGCACCAGCAGCACTGCTCTCCATATCCGATGGGGATTCTGACCTACTAACCTCTATAGGCCTCTCAGAAAAGGAGTTTCCACTGCTTGGGGTCCCCCCGCACCATGGTCAGCAAGTATCTCAGTGAGCAGCACCACAAGAGTGCAATGGTATGTGTGATCCAGTGAGGATTGGCTATAGGACAAGACTAAGGGTCTCCTCAGCGCACTCCCCAGAGTGCAAATGAGTGGCGCAGGCATCCACAATAGAATGCAGCAAGAGGTACCTAGAGTGCTAGATTAATGAGCCGCACAGTCTTGCAAGTAAGTAGGCCAGACCAGGGGGGGGGGGGAGAAGTCTCCGATGTGGTAGTCCCTGGAGGGAAAAACCCCTGTGTGGCAGGAAGGTACCAGAACACAAGACGACCCCAGCAGGTGGTGGCAGCAGAGGCACAGATGGCTCAGACAGGGCCCCAGATACCCCGTGAGTGGAGCAGTGTGATCTGGCAATCCCATGAAGGCAGCTGCTAAGGAATCCAACTTGTTTGCCCAGGCTGGCCGGGCATCCCCCAAAGTGGCTTACTGGGACCAGATAGGTGCAGCAATGTGGGGGGCAGTGGGTACTGGATCAGTATGGCAAATGGAATGAGAGACCCTCTTCCGGGTCTCACACGGAGTTGTGTCAGTGCACCCTGCCAAATGGTAAGGCCCCACCTCAGGGCCCTCGCAGTCTTCAGCAGCTCCATGCGGCCGATGCCCCCAGTCCTTTATACCAGTGCTGGGGGGATGCTGTAGTGACCAGTGCGGGACAAGGGGCCCGGCGAGGCTTGGTAGCCTCAGACCTCAGGCTCAGCCACGGCCCCTGTCGCAGCGGAGCCTACGAGGTATAGGCCCAGCCACTGTCTGTCCGCGCTGTATCACCATGTGACAAGCAGCCACATACCACAAAAGGACCTAATTTTATGCCACTGCCAGCATCGGGTGGGATCCCATTAACAGGGACGAATTCTGCCCGATTCCATGAATATACAGACAGTAGGTGCCAGAGCGTCACAGTTAGGTGGCTATCTTGGTCTCTGGCCTGGCCACGCCGCCAATGAATTGTATAGTTTACAATAAGTTTGTTGTAGTTTACTTTTGCACTGTTCAAAATAAATGAGATACATTTCTTTCTTTTTTTTCTTTTTTCTTTATAAAAATCCACAGTATCGAGCCAATTTATACAAACAAATCACAAACCAGGATACAATGATGAGAAATGAAGAAAGACAAAAAAAAACCATAAGAAAAGACAATCAATTCATAGCCTACCCCAGAAACATTAATTTCATCCGGTCAAATGCTCAAACATAGCCCCCCAAATGTACATGCCTAGTTTTCGCTTTCTAAGTCCTTTGACAGAATATAAACTAAATTCCATATTGAATGTATTATAAAACCTTGCACGCCACATTTCAAAAGATGGAGCCTCCGGGTGTAGCCATGTGGATGCTATGCACAACCATGTAACAGCCGCAGCAATAAACACAAAATATCTAGACTTGCACATCGGTCTCCCAAACAGTAAATCTTCCCCAATCCCAAGCAACATAATAGTAGCCGATATTTTTATAGCTACCCCAGTAATTTCTGATAACAACCTCTCAATGTGCTGAATAAGCACTGTCAGCTTGGTACAGAAGTAGAAAACATGAAGAATATCGGCGTCATCTGCGCCACATCGGAAACATTTCCCATCATAGACACCCCCCCCATTTCTTCATCTTTGCGGGAGTATGATACAAATTGAATATTGTTTTATAATGTTGTGTTTTCAAATTCGCCGCTATAAGAATTTTCCCTGCTATATCAATCGACTTCTCTAAAGAAACATGTGGCTCTCCCAGAACATTCCCCCATTTAAGATTGTGTTTCTCTAGATCAGAGGTCTTCAAACTTTTGGATGCCTAGACCCCCCTGTCAACATTTTGAGGCGTAAGGACCCCCTCCTGACAAAAATTTCTAAACCTGTAGGCAGGGCTACTGGAATTATGAGGTAGGTGAGGACCAAATTACGTGACAGGCTTGACTAAATTGTGTGGGAAGAAAAGGTAAATGATGTTATGTGATGCCGCGTACACAGTAACACTGAGGAAAGATTTCACCCCATCAGTACCAGTGTATAACCAAAATACAGCAATTAACATCAGAAAGATTTCTAGTCAACCTTTGTGAAGGGCCTTCCACTCCGCAGGAATACGTGCTGCCACATTAGAAGCTCACTTGGCCCTGGCCGGGAGAAGCAGGGGTCCCTTAAAACCCTGGCGGTTTTGTGCAGAGTTAAGCAGTTTACCCATGCAGCTTTCCTCTCACCCCCTCCCTTCCATCCCTCTGTCCTCTCCTAACCCCGGATCCCTCTCTCACTTTGCAGGCCATTTTATTTCACCCCTTTTACAACTTCTGAACTCTCCCCATTCAACCTCTCACTTCACCTTTAACACTCCCAGCCAGGGCTGGTCCTAACACTGGTCGCACACGGTGCAACAGTCTTTTTGGTGCCCCACCCCCGTTTCCTCTTCTCCATGAATTCCTTCACTGCCACTCACCAACAATTCACCTCATCTCTCTATAGCACCTTTCTGACAAACATTTCATTTTTTTATAGCGCTACTCATAGTTTACTCACACTCATTTCTGTGATCTGCATGGTACATATTCTTTGTAGCAGGAACGTTAACCCTCTGCACTGTGTGGGTGACAAGAGTGCCCATGTGAGTGCACGGTGAGCGATGCAACAGTGTGAGAGTAGGGTAAGAGGAGTGACTGCAGGGTGAGTGAGGTGGCTTATGAATTTAGGTGCGGATGCAAGTTCAGAATGGGACGAATGAGTGTATGATTACTGATGGGCTTGTTTGAGTGAGTTGCATATTGAGCAGTGAGGGGGACAGGTGAGTGAAGTGTCACATGAGTGCAGGATGAGTAGTGTACTCGTGTGGCTGCAGGGTGAGGTATAGGATGAACAGCGCAAGTGCATTGTGAGTGCAGATTGATCACTGTGAGTGCAGGGTGAGCGGGTGAATGGTGTGAGTGCATTGTGATTGCTGTGAATGCAGTTTGAGCGTGAAAGTGAAGGGCGAGAATGATGAGTGAGTTGTCTGAATGCAGAGTGCATTCCCAGACACTTGAAGTAACTCAGCATGTTATGGACGGCGGCGTAGGGTTTAAGATCTAAGTTAAACTATTGCTATTATGGCATTAATCGGGGATCGAGGAAATAAATAATGTGCTGATCCTGCAACAAACTTCCAGTCCTATGGTTAGGGTTGCCAGCAGATTATTTTGATGGCCCAGTCGGTACAAAAATAAGCAGTCACCTAAAGCTGAATTTTAAGCACTTATCTGTGCATACTTCGAACAGCAAATATAAATAGAAAGCACTTTTAATTGTGTTCTAGGGCTGCCTCAATGATCCATGACTGATAATTAAAGAGAACAAAGACAGAAAAGTCACATAACGAATGCATACATACTTTTTATTTATAAGTCTATTTAGTGTCAAGGAGGTCTTTGCAGGCTCTTTAAACAAAATACGGCAGGCATTTTTCTTTTGGCAACCCTACTTTATATTCCTTTTCATGAAATGCATTCTCACACTGCAGCAGTAAAGGTAAAATACAAATGTAAGGAATAGGCAGAGTGGGGGCCCAGGGGATACTGGAACCAGGAAAAAAACTAAGCCTCTGTAACCAGTTTACAAAGGCATGTAAACATGCAAATGGTCTTTAAAGACCTGTGAAAAACTTGGGCGTGCCGGAGATAAGACTCCAGACACTGCCCAGCTGAGCCCCCAGCAGCTCGAGTTGCACTGCAGCAGCCCGGGCTGAGACGCAGGACGGGGGAAGAGGGGGGGCTGAAGCCCTTGGGCCTTGGCAGAAGTGTGACTGGGAAGGCGCGACCCCTTTTGCATCGCTCCACGGCCCCCCTGGGGGTCGCGCCCCACAGTTTGAAGACCCCTGCTCTAGATCATCTACTTTAACAGTTTGCAGCTCTTTATAGAGAACCCCAATTTTTTCTTGACGTTTAATGATTTCGACTATCTTATGTTGTTTTAACGTTGTTACATGTTTATTTAAGAAATCACGTATCTGTAGATACTTAAAAAATTGGCTTTTGGGTAACTTATATTTGTCCGCCAAGTTTGAAAAAGAGGAGAGGGAGCCCCCAGCCTCCATAAGATGCCCCAAATGCGTAATGCCGGCCAGTCTCCATCTTCCTGCCACATGGTCATGAAATATCGATGGAAGAATCCCTGCGGCAGACATCGGTGTATAAAATGATAACCCATCAATCTCAAGCTTTTTCCGTACAGACTTCCAAACCTTGTAGACTGCGGCCAATATTTTAAAGCGTGTTCTTTTATAATAACTACCATCAATTTTTTTAAACAGACAGTTTTTGGTCTCAGTGCCCAATACCATCTAATAAATTGATGGAGCCTCAGCAAGGTTAACAACACCTTCCCCAGTCAATAGTAGGCGTATGTTTACTAAGATACAAGCATAATAATATAATACAAAATCAGGAACTGACCACCCCCCTTTATCATGCGGCATAGTCATATATCGTGCAGCTCTCCGTGGTTTCCCGGGGGCCCATAGGAATCTAGAGCAAAGTTGTTGAACCTGTTGTAATTGCGGGTGAGATATCTCCAAAGGTACAGATCTAAAAAAATTTAGCACTTTCGGCAGTATGTTCATTTTAAGAACATTAGCTCTACCTACCAAAGACAGATGGAGACACTTCCATCTCCCAAGGGCTTGTTTGATGTTTCCAGTAATGGCCCCCCAGTTCACATCGACAAGCTCTTTCAAGCACACCCGTATCTTAATACCCAGATATATAACCTCGTCAACGACTCTCGGATCACTATCCATAATATGATTAGTACAAAGAATCTGGGTTTTTGATGAGTTAAGCTTGTAGCCAGACAGACAACCAAATTCGTGTGCTAGATGTTCAATTTCGGGTAGAGCCATCGCCGGATCCGATGTTACTATTGCTACGTCATCCGCATACGCAAAGACACAAAACTGATCCTGCCCTACCATAAATGGACTTATCCTGGAGCATCTCTCCAGCATATCCAAAAAGGGGTTGATATATAACGCAAACAGAAGCGGGGAGCAAGGGCACCCCTGGCGTGTACCTCTAGAGATCAAAATTGGTTCAGATGTCATTCCCATAGAGCAGATCCTAGCCACCGGAGAATGATATAAAACCTGCAAAGATTGAATATACCCCTGGCCAAACCCCATCGAATGTAGGATCCCCCAAAGGAAATCCCACGACACGCGGTCGAACGCCTTCTCGGCATCGAGGAACACTATTCCTAGGTCGCTAGACTCCACTTGAGCAATGTCGAGAAGGCTGATAACTCTAGCAATATGATTCACAGTTCCCCTTCCAGGGATAAACCCATGCTGTCTTAAAGAAACCAATGGGGATATAACCTTGGCCAGTCGATTAGCAAGTATTTTCGCATAAATCTTCCCATCACAATTGGTGAGTGAAATTGGATGATAAGACCCTGGGAGATCATATGGCTTGTCCTTCTTTTTAAATACCACAATATTAGCATCATCCCATGACTGTGGAGCCAGACCACTTCGAGCGGTCTAAAAAACAGCCAGAAGGTCCGTTTTAAGATTTTGAAAGAAAGTCCGATAGACTTCGGATGGAAGCTTATCTGGACCCGCAGCTTTACCCCTCATCATGCTATCGATAGCCTGCTCTAGTTCATCCAGCGTAATCGGACTATCCAATATAACACTTTCCGCTTGGGGTAGCTGTTGAAATTGCATGTTAAGAAGCCCCTGATCCCTGACATCCCGCTCAATCTCTTGCTCTGTATAAAGTTCTTGATAAAAATTACGAAAGATCTCCAAAATTTGGTGGGGATCGTGTACCATGTTACCAGCCAGGTTCTTCATAGCTTCTATTCTATGTGCCGCCTCTTTAGAGCGCAATCTCTGAGCTAGACACCGCCCTGTCGCCTCCCCATATTCGTAACATTCTTTTTTAAAAAGCTGATACCGTGCAGCAATTTCTTTACTCAATACCAGATTAATGTTGGCTTTACATCTAGCAACCTGAGTTTGGAGCTCAATCATACTATTTCCTTGCATGATACCACGTGCAATTTTTTCTTAGGCAGCTTTTAATTTATTGTACAGTTCCTGGACTATAAGTTTAGCTTGCTTTTGTTTATATAATCCGAAACTTAACACTTCCCCTCTAAAGCAAGCTTTAAAAGTATCACACACAATCCCCAACCTCGCAGAGTGACGGTTATTTTGAAAAAAATCCCTAATCCAGTTTCTCATATGGTCGATAAAAGCATTATCTAACAAAAGCTTCCTATCAAAAGTAAACCCCCTTGGGACTGCATTCATGCCCAGAGCTGGAATGTCCAAAACCACTGGAGCGTGATCAGACGTAATTCTGGGGAAAACTTGAATCTGAACCTCTGTGAATAATAAAGGTGAAATAAAAAAATAGTCAAGCCGGACAAGTTTGTTATGTGAGTGAGAATAAAACGTATGTCCTGAATTCGGCGTATTAAGCGTACCCCAGACATCTATCAACCCATGATCTAACAATAAATGGTATAGAGCCTTAAAAACCCTGGGTTTCCTACCACTATAACTCTGAATACCTAACTGTAATTCCCGGCCCGTCAAGTTAATGTTAAAGTCCCCACATAGCAACAGTGGGGTGGGCCATAATACTAACTCAAGATTTAGTTGTTCCAGAACAGGGGTTTCTTCAAAATTAGAACCGTACACTGTACATGTGAACATAGCACCCCCCATGATGCACTCCACAATTGCCCACCGCCCCTGACTGTCCGTTAAGGTGCGTCCAGAAGATTGAATATTCGGTTTAGCCAGCACCGCTACCCCACGATTCATTGTCGTTTGTTGTGAGGAAGCTAAAACAACATATCCCATTTCCGATAGTACCTTATGTTTCCCCCAAGGTATATGTGTCTCCTGTAAACAGACTAGATCCGGTTGAATCACCCGAAGTTCTGCAGCTACCCTCTGTCTTTTATTATAATTATTGAGCCCACAGACATTTAGCAAACATATTCGAAGGCCTACCTTTGCCGTAAGATAAACATGTAAACCATCCCTAGTACATATCCCTTGATTAGCTTCTGAAATCTCTGAATCTTCATAAACTTAACTATACTGTGGATTAATTTCCTTTTTTTACCCCCACACATCCCCCCTCTCCTCCCCACAACCCCCCAGATCCCCCCACAACCCCCCCACAACCCCCTCCCCAACCCATCAAAAGGGCAATAGGACTCATGGTCCCAGTGATGACAAGCTCCCGCCACCACACTAATATATCACCTTATGTGCTAATAAACCCTTCATTGTACATCAAACAGAGAGAAAACAAAAAAAGACCAACTTCTAGATAGCACGCATATTGCAAATGCCTAGGATACATTTTATAGATAAGCACATCATCCGGAGAGTGCGATACAGATACTCATAAAGTGAGAATATACCAGCAATGCAGACCTAACCCCTATATTTATATATGTCATGAAAACCAAACTATCATTCGGATTATATCTCACCATTAACTCCAAGCTAACTCATGCTATATTACAGAGACTGTAAATACTCTTTAGCCTGGACCTCAGATGTAAAGAATCTGGTATGATCTTTAAATAAGACTTTTAACTTCGCAGGATTAAGTAAAAAGGCTTGTGCCCCTTTAGCCTGAAATGGTGATATAAGCTGACGAAGCTGCCAGCGCTTTTCAACTGTGTGGTGACAATAATCAGGCCGAACAAAGAACTCCAGACCCTTACCGGCCCTCTTTCTGTCAGGGCGAGCCAACTCATACAAGGCTTCCCAGGCAAGAAAATTATTAAGAGAAATTAGAATAGCTCTGGGTCTAACTGTTGATTGAGCGGGACCGGGACGGATGGAAAAAGGAAATCTGTGTGCCCTCTGCACCTCTCTCTGCCAATCCCACTGTTTAAGTTCAGGAAAGGCCTCGGAAAATAACTCAATAATAAGCTTGCGAGGATCTTGGCCCTCCATGCCCTCAGGAATCTGCAAGAATCTGAGATTGTTCCGACGAGAGCGATTTTCTAAGTCGGCCAGTTTCCATTGAGTGTCATCTTTTAAAGAGCGCAGAGTCTCAGTCATAACTTTCTGTGCTACCAGTTCGTCTTCTAGAGAGGAAATCCGTGCCTCGACTTCGTTGAGTCTAGTTGTAAATTCCGTACAGGTTTTCGCTATATGACGAACCGAGTTCTGAAGCTTACGGCAGGAACTTTGCACTCTCAGGCTCTCTGTCCATGTCTCCTCCCTATGGGTCATTATAGTTTGATATATCAGGGCTAGTGAGATCTCTTTGGACGTTACCTTTAACCACCTCAGTACCAGTACCAGTGCCACTCTCAGTTGTAAAGGAGTAATCCCACTGTAAAGCATTGCCACCATTACTGCTATCTACCAATGCAAGGCCCTCTTTAATCTCATATTTCTTTCGTACCGTGCGGGGCTATCATCAGAAGTATCCCCTCCTGTATCCTCCAGCTGTACACTGCTGAGGTCACTGCCACCGGCCCCCTGCAGTCCGTCATAGATCTTTAAACTTAGCTCTGGATCTTCGCTGGAGGAGTAAGAGTGGTCTGAGAGAGAATAAAAATTATCACCAGAGTCTGTTTACTTCAAGGGAGATTTTATATTTCGTAAGTCCTTTTTAGCACCTGCCTCCAATTTTTTTGCATTTCCAACATTTACGGTAGTTAGTGAACAAACCGGAGTTTCCTCAGTAGTAGGGGTGTTAAATCCATTAATGTTATGGTTAAGTCCCCCTACAGCGTCTTCCACCATTGGTGTTGATGACACCAGGTTGGTATGAACTGCTTTAATATAAGAAATAGCAGCATCTACTCCCCCCGTGTTTTGGTCAGTTACAGCATCAGGGGCCTTCATAACCCCCTCTACAGGTTCTATTTGAGGGGAATTAATAGCTTTTTTCCTTTCTTTTCCCCCAGAAAACAAAAGAGGAATGGTGCGCTTCCCGGTGGTATCTTTAGCAGTTTTTTCATCAATTAGGCTATATCCCCTTAGTAACTTTGTTGCCATGATTTACACTTGTTGAATTTCTAGTATTCGCTGGTCCAACTCCCGCTCCACCACCGGATTAATCAGCCAGGGGGCGAGCTCTCCCTCTCGCAGCCTTGGGAGGCATCACCGGAGGAGTGTAGCGTGTACCTAGTCGGCCGCCATAGAACGCTGCAGCCACGAGATCACCACACCGTCGATAGCGCCGAGCGCTCCAGTAGCCTCTCTGCAATCGCCGCAGTCCCGCTGAAATCACAGCAGCCGTGATACTCAGCATTCCGGGGAGACCTCCAACAGGTAAACCTTCCGTAGCTTTGTGGCTGTACAGCAGTTTTTTGACGCCCGTTCTCTAGCGCTGACACCAGGGAGTTACAATCACGGAGGCATTCCAGGCATCATGTCGAGCAGCCACTCTTCCGAATTTTACCAGTCCGTAAAAACTGCTTCTCGTACCATAAATGTTACTTCCGACCTGCCGACAGTTGCATGACTTTTACCGAAAACATTATCTCTAGGCAGGTCCCCGGTCAGTGTGGAAGCAGGGAAACCCGGGTGCGGTCAGCTCATACGTCCGAGCTTGCGGACGCCATCTTGCCCCCATACATTGATTTTGTAACATAACTTTTAATATTTGAAAGCATTTACTTTTTTTTTACAAATAGTAATACATTTTTACTATTTTATACATATTTTTTGTATTATGCATTGATTTTTTTTATATCAGTTTAGAATGTAAATTCACATAAATGCACACATTTTCATTTTTTTTGTATGTTTTAGTTGCATGTTCATAAGTTCAGTTTTTAAAGAAAACATTTCAAGTATCTAGGTTGCATTTAAGCATATTGTCATTTTCTCCATATATTTTCATAAACACTTTTTTTCAGCAAACGTTTTATATTTTACAATGACTTTATTCATAAGTTTTACCAACATGTGCATATTTATTGTATATATGTAATAAGTGCTATAAATAAAAAAATATATTTGATAGTACTTTTTAATAAATTTCCACTTACATTTTTTTCCACATTTCATACATTTTTATTGCATTTGTAAATAGTTATTAAAACATTTTTTCAACAAATAATTATTTTTACATGTTTTTTTCAAAGCCCAATGATTTCTGTGGCTATGTAGTCTTTTTTTATTTTCATTGAGCAGCCATTTTTATTACTGCTACCTTCCTTTTGTAGTCCATTCACATAATTTTGGGTTGTTCCTGGTTCTTATCAGTCACGGTTCCCTGCTGCTGCTCTATGTTTCAGGTAAGTCCACTTTTAGGTTACTTTTTGAGGATTTGGTAGTAGGGGGAGGTGCTTAAGGTTACTAAAGTTAGAATAGTTTAATGTTTTGTTATGGTTCATTAGTTTAATGGTAGGTTGTAGTTTAATTGTGGGTTAACTGACCCAATTCCTATAAATTGGGGAGTGAGGCAGGGGAGTTTGTTGGCCCCAA
The DNA here is from genome assembly GCA_963921515.1 of Calotriton arnoldi. Lineage (NCBI taxonomy): Eukaryota > Metazoa > Chordata > Amphibia > Caudata > Salamandridae > Calotriton > Calotriton arnoldi. The sequence continues at coordinate 369,074 of CAWUFW010005441.1, forward strand.
CCCTCTTTCTTCTCTACATTAACGATCTAGTATCTCATCTGGGAAAAGGTGAGGGTAATGTTCCGTGCCTTGCCAGGGTTAAGATCCCAGCCCTACTGTTTGTGGATGACACCCTTTTGCTATCCAAATCCCCCTATGGGCATACAAAAGCTCTTGGATTGCTCTGGGTCTTTCTTCAGGCAGTAGAGGCTGGAGATCAACCTCAGCAAGACCAAATATATAGTATTGTAACTCTGCCCAACATCTCGCTCGAAACCTACTCTTAACGGTGAAAGTTTGGAACACGCTCAGGTGTTTGACTACCTGGGGGTCACATTTTCAGAAAATTTTGACCAGACATCTCATGTCCAGAAGCGTAGACTCAAGCGTGAACAATATTGTGGGGTATTCTGAGGGCCCAGTGTACTTCTGCATTTCTCCCAATTATCCTAGCCCTTGAGATTAACAACAGAGTGCGCTTGAAACCATTGTTGTATTGGCAGAGACCGTGGCTAGCTCCTGAGCTCATACCCTTCCGTAAGGCTCTATAAGAGGTAATGGGGAAGCCGGGGGCCAGTAAGATCCCCTGGCTTAGGGTGGTAAATGGTCACCTGAGGCAGTTCGGGCACGAGACTCTCTGGTCTAAACCAGAGATGTTGCATCAGTTTTGAAACATTAAAATATTAAAAGGTACCTTCTGGCACTACACAGATCAACTTACCCTAAGTTCCTTCTGGGTGGGTTCCCTCATTGCCTTTCTCCTGGAGTTCAAAATTGACTATTGTCTGGAACCATTTTTGGATGAGGTTGAGCCTCCCCATGCAGGGAATTTGACAATTAAATTTGATTAGGGATTCTACCTATTCGTTCCTTTACTGCTGCATGGAAGCGCAGAAACTCTTACTCCATTAGAACATGCCCCTTCTGTCCCAGAGTAGTGGAAATGGCTGAACATGTAGTTTTTTTTTGTCGAACCTATCATGGGTATAGGAAGAGGTGGATTCTGCCAGTCTGTCGCAACCTGGATTTTAGGAACTATAAGACTGCATTTAGAATACTTTGAAGCAATACCAGGCAGTGTAATGTCTTTGCTGTGTCAAGGTTCCTGATATATATGTGGAGGCTAAGACAGAAGAAGGTGTCCACTTGATGAACTACGGCATCTCTTTGTTGTGTATTCTAATTTTTTATATACATTTTATCTTGGACCTTTTAATAACATGTATTGTGTTGGATATGTTCTGTAAATTATAATTAGGGCTCCCAGTTTTCTGTTTTTTCTGATTTTAACAGATAAATACAGACGGAAAACTATTTATTTTCCTGTCTGTATTTATTTTTAAATACAGAAAAATAAGGAAAATAGGCCTTCTTTGAATGATTTTTTTCTACTGACAGTCATAAGTGCCAGGTCAGCAGGTGCACAGATTGAAAGGTAGGAGAGAAGAAAAAAGACAATAGATTTCCTAATTGAACTTAAATAAGTGCAGAATTAAAGTTATTTATGCTATTCTACAATGCAAGTGTTTTCAGATAAAGCTATTGCCCTGTATACTGCTGAAAGCATTTGGACATTCAAATGCGAGTATACATTTATCAGTTAAATAAATGTGGAAACATAGGCATTGCAACTTCATTTATGCAGAAAACACAAAATAAAAATGGCTAAATACAGAAAAAACGAGCAAAAAATAAATTTGGATAAATACAGACGGAAATGTTGAAAAAATAAATACCATAAAACCGGGAGTCTTAATTATAATCAAGATGTTATTCTTGTATTGTTCTTATGTATTATGACAAGCACATTCTTCTATGGACACTGGGCCGAAATAAAGATTCTTTGATTGATTGATTGAATTGTGGGTTGTGTAGTGAGGTAGGCCGTAGTTTATTATGTATGTATTAATGCATGGGTACTCACAAACATTTTCCCACGGGCCACAAAGTATGGTCTTTGGTGTGACCGAGGGCCGCACTGATACCAGCAGGGTGGTGGTCAGGAGATATGGGGTTTGTACGGTGGGTGTAGGGGAAGCGAAGCATGTACATGTAGTGGCTGGATTGCACAATGCAAAACTAGAAAACCTGGGATAAAAAGCCAGCTTCCCCACTTGACTAAATTGTGTGATACTAGGCAAATTCTTTTTTCTCACTTTGCCTCCTTTTCCTTATCTTGTGTTTGATTTAAAAAACTATGCTGTTTTCAATTTATAATAGCAACCTAGACCACCCGAGGGTGCACATGACAACTGACTTGATCTTAGTTCTCTATTGGCAGTGTTGTCAGGGTCGGTGGACGCACGAATGTTCTAAATTCATGTTTGAACACTATCATTTAAAAAGAAATGCCTCTCAATGCAGTGATATCATCGGATGTGCTAAGGTGAAAAGGTTCTGCACGTTAACAAAATACACATTTTTGAATTTGAAGAAACTATTATATTTTTGCATGTTTGTTGTAAAATGTTTTTTAAAAATGAAGGTGTTTCTAAAGTTAAGTGATGCAGGGCTTCCATTCTAAATGTTAGCCCTGAGTCAAGGGAACCAGCATACTAGTGCTTCTATTCACCGAGGGGCTGCATGGAAAGAAATGTCAGGAGGGCCGCAAGCGGCCCCCGGGCTGTAGTTTGAGTAGTACTGTATTAATGTAATGTTTTAGGCCTCATTCATAAAGGTAAGCTTATGCTTTTGTGTATGTTTACTATTTTTTTGCTATTCACAAACTACGAGTTAATTGTAAGTTCACGACTGTGGACACTCCGTAGTCGAGATGGAGAACTCTGCACATAAAAAGATAGAACTGGTGTATCAAAATTAGGCCCTCAGTATATTTGACTGTTTGTATGTTATTGTATAATTAATGTTATTTTGTTTATAGTGTGTATTTTTTTTTTTTTTTTAACAGATTTTATTGGGTTTTAAACAGACATTCAGTAGGGAACATCAATATTGCAAATTACGTACATTCAGGTGTAATCATCCATCAACTTCAGTTACATATCAAGATGGACTGGAGTGCTGTGCCAGTGGACTAGGGTCTCTCCCCCCGCTTCCCACTTAATAAAGATAGTACAGTGTACATCCCAGTTAGTCCATCAGGGACTCTGCTATTAGGCCGTAGAGTCACTGCTCAACATGATAAACCACCCCCAACTAACCCCTCCACCCTCCCCACCCCCCCAGGCGTGTCACATGCGACCAGGCAATTATCAGTCTGATTTGGGGATGTCCTGCTCTGTGCTCTACTAGCTCCCAGTATAGGTCTATACCGCTAACCTAACGGTAGAGGAGTAACTGCCCCTGCATATCTGCTCCAGCATTCGGTGTACAACAGGGTCTAGAGTGTGGGGTTCAACCTTCGCCGTCAGGGGCTTCTCCTACTGGGTCTTCGCCCCTCTCATCCTCCGGGTTCTTTAGCAATTCCACTAATGCTGCCCATGCCCTGACATTTTCCAATGCCTTCTCGCTCCCTGTTTTTTGGGCTATTTGGAACCTGACTACCCCCTCGCACTCTGCCCATTTAACAAATTATTTTTTCCATCTGTGTGTGTTAGGGCCACCCCTCAATTTCCAATGGCTGGTGATGTCCCTTTTAGCCAAGACCAGCCCCAAATCCATAAATTACTCGTCACCTTATTCTTGGCCTTGTGGGGGAACCAGTGTAGTAGGCAATACCCTGGCGTTACTACTACCTCCCTTGCGGTCACATCTGCCAGTAGTGTGGTTACCTCCTCCCAGAAACCCCCCAGGTTCGGGCAGTCCCAGAACATGTGCAGAAATTCTGCTCCTTCCATGCTGCAGCATGGGCAAGCGGCTGTTTGCATGTCAAAGTATTTGTTAATCTTGCCCGGAGTGAGGTAAGCTCTGTGCAATACATGGAAATGTACCAATTGGAACCTAGCATTTCTAGTGCTCTTCCATGCCCTTTCCATCAGCTCCCCCTACGCTTTCTCGGCTATAGGTTCCCCCAAGTCAGCCTCCCATTTTTTACGCAGCTCATAAAAAGGGAGGAGCATTTTGTGTGTAAGTCGCCTGTAGAGGCATGTAACTGCCTTAAAGGTACCAGCCGCTGTCACCACATATTCGCACCCTGCTGATGTCTGCGGTTCTGTGAGTCCCTCCCGCCAGTGTTTCTGCATCGCTGCCATGAGGGCCATGTGCAACAAGAATTCCCCCCTCAGGTATGTCATATCTCTCCCGAAGGTCGTTGAGTGGGATCAGGGTACTCTCTTCATATAGGTCCCCCATTACGGATATTCCCAGCTCTCCCCAGGCCTCCAGTCTACGCCAGTCACCCCCATAAGGCAGCGCCTCACACATAGCCAATGGGATCTCCGGGGCATAGGGGCATTTGATCTCAGATCGCCGTAGGCTCCTATTCCAGCATTTACGTGCTGTTTTTAGTTCAGTGGGGATGGTAAGGTCCGGGATAGGGAGCCTCAATATGACTCACGATAGCAGCCGCAGACTCGGGGCCTCATCTCCCTGGTCCTCTGTCCCTCTAAGTTTTCCTGCCACCCACTTCGTAAGCCACTGTAACTGTGCCGCAAGGTAATAACACTCAAAGTCGGGCACGGCCAAACCTCCCTCCGCTCTTGGCCTCATAAGGGTGGTGAGCGCTACTCTCCGCCTGCCGGTCCCCCATATGAACGCCAACACCATCGTTTTGAGTTGGGTAAACATTCGTGCCGGCATCCAAACTGGCAGTGTTCCGAAGTAATATAAAAGCCTTGGTAGTGTCACCATTTTTAGGAGGATGACCCGTCCCGCCACTGATAATGGGAGGGTCCCCCAGAAGTCAAAACTACTCTTGGTTCCCCTCAAGGCTCTCCCTACATTTACCTTCCAATAGGTCCCCTTGAGAATGATATATCTGGGTACCCAGATATGTCAGGCAACGGTCCTCCCATTACACACCTTCCGTCTCTTGTGGGCCCACCCTATCCGCCCTGGCAGGGAAGAGGCATGACTTCGCCCACTTACCCTTAAGGCCCGCCACCCTCCCTAGTCTATTTAGGATCTCTTTAGCCCCTCGAAGCGCATCTCCCATATCTGCCAGGAACAGCAGCAAATTGTCTGCATACAGTGCAATGTGATGCATCCACCCGGTCACCTCCAGGCCACGGAAATATTGGCCTGTTCTAGCCCGGGCCGCCAGCGGCTCCATAGCCAGGGCAAATAGCAGGGGTGACAGCGGACAGCCCTACTGCGTTCCCCGGTCTGTTCTGCAGGCGTCAGAGATCAGGCCGCCCATCTTAACCCTGGCTGTGGAATCCTTGTAGAGAAGAGCCGTCCACCCAACAAACTTAGGCCCCAACCCAAATTTCCTCATCACTTAGAAAAGGTAAGGCCATTCAAGGTTATCGAATGCCTTCTCAATGTCTATTACGAATATGATCGCCTCTTCCTTGCAGTAGGAGTCAGCCTCCAATACATGCAGGAGATGTCTGACATTCAGTGCCGTGTTTCTGGTGGGGATAAAGCTCGCCTGGTCTCTGTGTATCAGTGTTTTCATATGTGGGAGGAGGCGGGTGGCCAGGATTTGGCTCAGGATCTTGTAATCCAAATTAAGCATAGAGAGCGGGCGGTATGCCGCTCTGTCCCATGCTGGCTTCCCCGGCTTAAGCAGCGGGATGATGACCCTTTCTCTTGTCGACCCAGGCAAGTGCCCCTCCTGTTTCGCCCGGTTATATAGGTCCACCAGCCTAGGAGCTAGTAGATTGACATACATTGAGTAGAGCTCTACCGGCAATCCATCCATCCCTGGCGTCTTATTCCTGGCCATGTTCTTGATGGCCCCCCTCACCTCGCTCACCTCTATGTCCCGTCCCAGGGTTTCTGCAACTTCCTCAGATACCATCGGAAGCTCCATGTTGCTTACAAAACCGTCCAGGTCCTCATCAGTCGTGGCCAGTCTGCTCTTATACAGATCAGTGTAGTAATCCAGAAACAGGTCATTAATGTCCTGTTGTCTGTGGCGAATCTCTCCTCCCTGTCCTTTCAGTTCTAATATTACCGAGCCTCTCCTAGCCGGGTTAGCCAACCAAGCTAGCAGGGCCCCAGATTTGTCCCTCTCGGAGTGGGTCCGTATCACATAATTTTTATAATCGAAGCAACGCAGCCTCTCTACCTGCTCAGCCACTGCTTCCCTGGCCACCAGAAGCTCCTCCTGTTTGTCTCTCCTTTCTGGCCGTTCTTTCTCTAGGTCCGGGAGTTTCTGCTGAGCCACCAATGTGTCCTGCATAAGCACCTTCTGTACTCACACCATCTCCGAGATACAGCGCCCTCGAATAACCGTTTTAAAGGCGTCCCACTCTATAAGTGGGTTTGTCGCCGTGTTAGCGTTTTCTAAAAAATATTGTCCAATAACGGTACCCACTGTCGTGTGGAAGACCTGGTCCTCTAACGCCTCAGGTCTCAAGTGCCAGGTAGGAATTTTTGGCCTCGCACGGGACCACAATAGGCCCAATAATACTGGGATATGGTCCGAAATTGTTCTGGCAAGATATTCACTGGTTTTTACACATTCGTGTACGTCAGGGGAGCACAGTATAGAATCTAGGCGGACATGGAGCTCATGCAGTGCAGAGAAAAAAGAATAGTCCCTGTCTCTAGGGTGTTGCGCCCTCCAGGAGTCCACCAATCCCCACCGCTGTTGCCATTGTCGTCGCGCCTCTGCTAGCTTATGTATGGGAGCGTCAGGGAGTGGAGGGTGGGAACGGTCCAGGCCGACATCCGTAAAACAATTAAAGTCGCCCCCTAGTATGTTCGACCCCGTCAAGGCTGGAGCCAGTGTTCTGGAGAGCTGTGCCAGGAACGCGGCTTGCTCCGTATTAGGGGCATAGAGGCTACCCAGGGTGATATCTCTGTCATCCAAACAACCAGTTAATATGACATACCTCCCCTCGGGGTCAATTATTTGTCCCATGCACTGAAAGGGCACACCCGCCCGCACCCAAATCAGGACTCCCCTGGCGAAGGCCGAATAATTTGTATGGAACACTTGGCCCCGCCATCGATGCTGGAGTGCAGCCCCTTCTTTTGTCATTATATGTGTCTCCTGCAGCAGCACGATTTGCACTCCTCTCCGAACCAAGTACGCATGTATTCTATGGCGCCGCAGCATAGTGTGCATCCCCTGTACATTCCAAGATATGCATTTAAGATCTATGGGGGGTACCATTGTGCTAGTTGCATCTCTTCCCCGGTGATTCCTTCAAGTGTGACATGCCTGGCCCCAGAAAACAACCCCTGAAACAAACAAGGATCCCAACTCCCCCTCCCCAGGACAGGTACAAGCAAACAAGTTCCCATCCAAACACAAAATCAATAACGAAAAAGTCCTCTGGTGGTTGTGGGGCTCTGCAGCTTACCCTACCGGCCCCGGAGCACCACCAGGCCGCATACCCCAATGTCTTGGCTGGATCATAAGCCCCGGCTCCCATGTCGCAGTCCGTCTGCCTGATCAGTAGGGGTGATATCCCCCGCATCCGCTTTCTCCGTGCAGGCCCATCCAGCATCTGAATGTTCCCCCGTTACGTCATCTCAGCTTGTTCCACTCAGGCAATTTCATACGCCGTTTGGGGTGTGACCTCCGGCAATTCCGTTTCAGAGTCCTCGTTAGCGCTGGCAGCCAGCGACCCATCCGACCTCTCCGCTTCCAGCCCACTCTTGCTCGACCTAGGGCTAGAGCCACCCTGGCTATGTTCCGCCACTGCTTGCAGTACTTTGCGCCGTTCGGTTCTGACCTCCTTGGAGGACGGCGCCCGTGTCGTATTTTTACTCTTGTCGGTGGGCTGTTGTGTCAGCTCTGGTGAGGAGTTACGCCATTCCTGGCCTTGTCGGGAGTCCAACCATTCCCATGCTTCCTGCGGCGTAGTAAAAAACTGCACTCCTGCTTTATCAGCCACCCGTAGTCGTGCTGGGAACAGCATTGCATAGGGGATCTGCAGCTGTCGTAGCTTCTTTTTGAGGGCTAAAAATGAGGCTCGTTGACGCTGCACCTCTCTGGTAAAGTCCAGGAAAATCATAATCTTACTGTTGTCTATCTGCAGGTCTTGCTTTTGGCGGGCTTGATGGAGTACATGATCTCAATCCCTAAAATGAAGGAGTTGTGCCACTATTGGACGAGGAGGGGCACCAGGTCTAGGCGGTCTGGCTGGGACCCTATGAGCTCTTTCCAATGCGTAGAAGGGGGAAAGCCCCTCCGGGGCTACTTCGGCATTGATCCACTCTTCAAGAAATCGTACCATGTCCGAGCCTTCCGCTTTCTCCGGCACTCCCACTATGCGCAGATTATTTCTACAGGATCTCCCCTCACTGTCCTCAGCCCGTAGCTCCAGAACCTTGATCTTGGCCTCCACCGCACTGAGTGATTTTTGTAGAGTGGTCACTGCCTCAGGGAGATCAGTGAGTGTTTTTTCAGTAGTTGCCACGGCTCCTTAAGTTTACAGTGATCATCCTTCAGAAGGCTGAGGTCTGTCCCTATTGCATCGAGTTTCACCTCCAGTGCCTCCCTGGAGGCCATGATGGCCTGCATGATGTCCGTCAGGGTGGGCCGCGTGGCCCCAGCATCTTTTCCCGCCTCCACACTCTCATTGTTGTCCGTTTGAGTTCTGGTACCCCCGTGCTGAAGGCGCTATACCCCTTCCGCTTGGGTACTTTCCCCATTTTTCTCTGAGAGGCCCTGCACCCACAGTGCCAGGCGGATCAACCTACGCAGGTTATGCTTGAACAGCCCTCACTGCCTCTCCGTGTCTCAATGGGCTGCTCCCCTCGCAGGCCTTCGGCGCGCCAATCAGCAGAACAGCACGGTCTTCTATGGCAGACAGGGTCAGCCACATCGCTCATCGGGCTCCAGTCCGATGGAACCTACTGCCTCTCAATATCCGCCTCCTTCGCACCCTCCTATCAGCCTCCGCTGAGTTGGACAAACTGCTCTGTCGTCTCCCCGGCGCCCCTTCTCTTGCGCTGTGTCACAGTGGTCTGGGGGCTCCGGTCAGTCTTCTCGCGGTTCACCGCCCGATTTCTGGCGGACTGGCAGACTTGCTCGCTATACTCTGTTTGCCCAGTTGTTTGCCCAATTGTGTCCCAGTTGTTTACCAGATCGGCGCCCAGCAGGCCTTGGTCTCCAGGTCCCACTCAGCTCAGGGACAGCTATAGTGCTGGGGGTCCGAATCCGGGTGGGGGCTCCTGCTGCTCTCCCCATCCCTCCCGTGTTGCCTCAGGGGGTCTGCTTTGCCGTCTATGCTAGGTCATTGCGCCTGCCGCGGGTCTCACCAATATGCCAAGTAGTGGGAACTCACTCTCGATCAATAAAGCCCTCTCGCTCCGAGGGCCTCCACTCAGTGCCTGGGCCCCCACCAGCGCAGTTACTGTCCCCTCTCAGGCTGCCCTTATTTCCGTGGGCTCTCATGGTAAGTAGATTCCCTGTGGTGGCCGATGCGGATCCCCCGCTCATGGTGGGGCAGCCCCCTCCGGCGCACCACCGTCTGAGCAGATGTCTCCGCCTCACAACAGGCGCCGCAGGGCTCACCTGGGTACAGCCGTCAAGCACACAGCAGCGTTCGTCGGTGCCATGGCCGGTAGTCCTGGGGACACCTCTCCGCTGCCGTCAGGATACCGCTTCTCGCTGCAGCTAACCCTGCCGGCCTCCTCACTCGTTGTCCCCGGCTTCCTTCGTCAGCAGGGTCTGCCCCTCTGCATCGCGGCCGCCATTTTGCTGCTCTCACGCCACTCCTCCCCGGGCAAAGACCCACAATTTCCCCGCGAATCGGGGTTGCTGGGCAGTTCTTCCCTGGATCGGCGTGGCCCAGGAGTATTCAGCCCCAGGCAGCTCTAGAAATTATTGCGCCCGGGGCTCAGGATACTTGGCAATGTGGAATGCGCCGGCCGGAGCTCCGCAGCCTGATCCTGCCTACATCGGCGCCAACATTATTTTGTATTTCCTTTGTTTTTCAGTTTTCCAGGACTGTTTTTTTCTACTTTATTTTTCAGGTGTTTTTATGGTTTACATGGATTACCATTTTCTCTTGTAGCTGCATTTTTTGTACTTAAATTCTGCATCTTTGTGGGCTTTTTAAAACTGTTTTTGGTGGAGTTAATTTGTTGTGGAATAACTGAAGATCATAAACTGTGTGCTCCGTGACCTGTTGTTTTGTGAAGCTGCTCGAGGTCCTCTTGCGGCTCCTGTGTCTCCGGCCTGTGGGTCCATTTGAGGATAAAATTTGCTTTTCTTGGGCTTCCCTGGTTGCTCCAGGCTTGTCCTGACTACCCTGGGTGTGGTGAGTCCCCTGGACCTTGCTGGTCTGAACCGTACACTCCCTTGACCTTCTGCGTGGGTTGCCGTTGCCAAGGCTTGTTGGTTCTCCCGCCGGACACCGATCCCTCAGGACTCAACATCCTTCATGGGACAGCTCGTATTCAGCTCCTGGTCTTCCTCGACATCGCTTGGTCCCAACAGCTGCAGAGTCAAGGTCCCCGTCAACTATCCTGAAGCACCCGACATCGGTGGGCATTCGTCTACCGAGCCCCTGGTCACCCTGAAGTGACCCAGACTCTGTCCCCTCTGCTTTCAGGTATTCTTCAACAAGAATCCATGTTTGGATTCCAACGGACTTTCTTCTCCCTTCCAGCAGCGTCTCTTCTTCGAAATCCTCCATTGGGTTCGACTGCGGTTTATGACGCCACTTCACACCTATGCCCCCAGCTTCCCTGGGTTAGATAACTTGGGTTCTTCAGTATCCATGGGTGGGGTGGCTCTCCAACCTTCTGTCTTTCACAGGGTTTCTTCATAGTCCACTGGGAAGGGTCCTTAAACTCTATCACTCCAGCCGCAACTTTCGCATAGAGTTGTACGGAGCACGCGGTCGTGTTCACACACTGCACCCGTCCTCCGTGGGGTCCCTATCTACTCACCTTGGGTGGTTCCTTGGGGTCCCAGCAATTCTACGTCCTCTCGACATCGTCCTGACTCGAGTCGTGGTTCTTATACCACTTTCTTAATATATGGTTCGGTACCCCCGTGTCCCACTGTGTATTAGTGCTATTTACTGTTGTTTCTGTGCTTAAGTATTGTGTGCTTTGTGTCTATCTCCATGTAGGAGACACTGTAATGTAATAGATAGTGTCATATAATAAATATATATTTTTCATAACTATTGTGTGGTTCTCTTTTCATTTAATCTATACTATAAGATTGTATTCTGGTAAAACAAGATGCTTTACACTCCATCAAGACTTAGCCTGAAGGCTGCTCTCCACAGCTACCACTTGGATAGCTTTCTAAGGTTGTCTGAGACTTCTTAAATCACCATCAGGGTTGTCTGGACTGGTGCAGGGTGCCTACTTTAATTAGTGGACAGCATATAATAGGCCAGCCTCTCACCTTGGTGTGCAGCGGTTGGGATTCAAGCCTGCATTGGTTTACCAGATAAATCTTTGTATTGAGTAACTGAAAAACCACTAAGTACTAGGCACATATAATACAAGCTTATAATAAGTAAGTTCTACTGAACTTGGGGTTGGGTAGCTAAGGGTCTAGCATACCCTTTCTCCAACCTAAGAGAGTTTAGCTCCCACTAGGTTAGGTAGGTGCAACACCATACCACACTTAGTATGTCTACTAAAGGAGATGCCAGTGGCTCTCTGCCTTCTAGATACAGTGAACGTTCGTTCCAAGAACTGAAAGCACTGTGTGCCTCTAGGAAGCTGAAGACAGGGAGGAGTGCCAACACTCAACACCTGGTAGAGGTGCTACTGTTAGATGACCTAAGGAAGACTCCTGGGTCAGATGAACAGGACAGAGTGGGTGGGCCAGGGTATGAAGATAGGACTGGAGGGGGACCCCTAATTTGACCTAGAATCTAACCTGGACCAGGGGGAACCTGATGGCTCCCACCTGGACAGCTCAGATCTTCAAGAGGAAGATGGAGAAGGCCTTGGGGACCCCTCCTTTGTTCCTCCTGGAAGAGTGCAGAGTTTACCAAAGAGATCTAGATCTCCCTCTGCAGAGTCTAATCACTCAGGGCAGTCTGTAGGGACCTCTGTATCTAGCAAGAGGGACCACTCTTTTGATAGGGAATACCAACTTCTTGAACTTGAGAAAGCTAGGATTAGGCTCAGGAAAGAGCAGTTGGCCCTTGACAAAGAGTACCTAGAAGTCCAGAGAGCTAGAAACAAGTTGGGACTAGAGTCCCATGGTGCCAGCAACAGTGTTCCTAGAGTTAAGGAACATTCCTTTGATCATAGGAACCTGAGCAAGATTGTCCCTCCCTGCCATGTTGGGGATGACATCCACAAATGGATAACTGCTTTAGAAAGGGCCTGTAAGGTTCAGAAGGTCCCTCAAGAGCAGTGGGCAGCCATCTTGTGGCTCTCCTTTGCTGACAAAGGTAGAGATAAACTCCTCACTGTTAGAGAAGAGGATGCTGACAATTATTCAGTTTTGAAGAGTGCTCTCATTGATGGGTTTGGCTTAACCACTGAACAGTACAGGATTAAGTTCAGAGACACCCAGAAGGCACAGAGTCAGGACTGGGTAGACTTTGTGGATAGTGCTATAAAGGCTCTGGAAAGCTGGTTGTTTGGCAGCAAAGTACATGATTTCGATGGATTGTATAATTTGATTATGAGGGAGCAGATCCTTAATAATTGGGAAAGAAGGCAGATAAGTGGGTCAGAAGCAGGGTGAAGCAGAAAACCCAGAACACTGGTGGTGACCAGAAGAAGCAAGATTTACAAGGGTAAAGACAAAAAAGAGTCTTCATCAGGGCCCCAACAAAGGTAAAGGCAAAAAGAAACCTTGGTGTTACTTTTGTAAGGTGAAAACCCATTGGACAAAGGATGCTGATTGTCCAAAAGCCAAGGAAAATCCTCCTACCACCACTGCCCCTAAGGCAATTGCACCCCCTAGCACAAGTACAAGTGGTGATACAGGGAACAAGGGATTAGTAGGGTTAACCTTGGGCTCTGAGATGGGTTCTGGCCTAGTCAGAACTCCAACTCAGGCTGTGCTTGTCTGTGCTGGTGGCATAGATTTTGCCACCTTATTTGTTAGTCCTAGTAATCTGGGCAAATACAGACAGCAGTCTTTGATAAATGGTAAGGAGGCCATGGCATACAGGGACACAGGTGCAAGTGTCACTATGGTGACAGAGAATCTTGTGGCCCCTGACCAAATAATACTTGGAGAAATGTACCAAGTGACCAATGCAAACAAAGTCAGGACTGACCATTCCTTGGCAGTTGTTAATTTCAGCTGGGGAGGGGTAACTGGCCCTAAAAAGGTTGTGGTAAGTTCAGACCTACCACTAGAGTGTTTGTTGGGCAAAGATTTGGAAACTTCAGCTTGAGCTGAAGTGGAATTAAGGACTCATGCAGCAATGTTGGGCATCTCTGCAGATGTGTTTGCTGTGACTAGGTCACAAGCCAAACTGTCAACCACTGAACAGGCCCTGGATCCTGGAACAATGGACCAGGTGCCTTCCAAGAGAAGGAGCAGGAGGTGGTAAGGCTATGTCTTCCCCCCAGACTCAGAGTGAGGATCAGTCTCTAGAGGGAGATGATCTTAGCCCCTGTGAAGGGACTGTCTCAGATGAGCTTGAACCTGATCAGGTTGAGTTCTTGGGGACAGGTGGCCCTTTCAGGGCAGACCTGAGTTTGGAGCAGCAAACCTGCCCTTCTCTTGAACCCCTCAGACAGCAAGCTGCTGCTGAGGCTGCTGGAACTGTCAGTGGGTCCCACAGGATCTACTGGGATGAGGGACTCCTTTACTCAGAGGGTAGAGACCCCAAGCCTAGTGCCACCAGTAGGTTGGTCATACCTCTGAAGTTTAGGGGCTTCCTACTCACCCTAGCACATGGCATTCCATTGGCAGAACACTTAGGCCAAAGTAAGACTTGGGACAGGCTTGCCCCTCACTTTCACTGGCCTCACATGTCTGAAGACACCAAGGAGTTTTGTCGCTCCTGTACCACCTGCCAAGCCAGTGGTAAGTCAGGTGGTACCACAAAGGCCCCTGATACCACTACCAGTGGTGGGGGGTCCCTTTGAAAGGGTTGGGATTGACATTATTGGTCCCATGAACCCTCCAACAGCATCTGGGCACAGTTATATCCTAGTGGTGGTGGACCATGCCACTAGGTACCCAGAAGCAATTCCCCTTAGAACCACTACAGCTCCTGTAGTGGCCAGGGCCCTCCTGGGAATTTTTTCCAGGGCGGGCTTCCCTAAGGAGGTTTTAACTGACAGAGGTACAAACTTCATGTCAAGTTACATCACTGCAATGTAGAAGGAGTGTGGAGTGAACTACAAGTTCACCACACCCTATCACCCACAATGCAATGGGTTAGTTGAGAGATTCAACAAAACCCTCAAGGGCATGATCATGGGCCTCCCAGAAAAGCTCAGGGGAATATGGGATGTTCTTTTGCCCTGCCTTCTCTTTGCCTACAGAGAGGTCCCACAGAAGGGGGTTGGCTACAGTCCTTTTGAACCTCTGTTTGGGCATCCAGTTAGGGGTCCCTTGTGTTTGGTGAAGGAGGGATGGGAGTTACCTCACAAACCTCCCAAACAAGACATTGTGGACTATGTACTTGGTCTCCGCTCCAGGATGGCCGAGTACATGAAGAGGGCCAGTAAAAACCTTGAGGCAAGTCAAGAATTGCAAAAAGCTTGGCATGACCAAAAGGCTGTTCTGACTGTTTACCTGCCAGGGCAGAAGGTGTGGGTGCTGGAGCCTGTGGCCCCAGCAACTCTCCAAGACAAGTGGAGTGGACCCCATACCATAATTGAGCAGAAAGGTGAGGTCACCTACCTGGTGGAACTTGGCACTCCCAGGAGCCCCCATTGGGTGCTCCATGTGAACAGGCTCAAACCTTTTGTGGACAGGGCTGACATGGGCTTGCTCATGGCAACTGATGAGGGACAGGAGGAAGAGAGTGACCCTCTTCCTGATCTCCTCTCACAAAACCCTGATGATGGGTCAATTGATGGTGTAGTCTTGGCAGACAGCCTCACTGATCAACAGCACATTAATTGTAGGAAGGTCCTCAATCAATACAGGCATTTGTTTTCTTTGACAACCAGTCAAACCACCTGGTATACCCAGGAAGTGGACACAGGTGAGAGTCTACCTGTCAAGAGTAAAATCTACAGGTAGCCTGACCATATCAGAGATTGCATCAAGACAGAGGTCCAAAAGATGCTGGAACTGGGAGTGATTGAGCCCTCAGATAGCCCTTTGGCTAGCCCAGTAGTCCTGGTACCCAAACCTCACACCCAGGGTGGTAAGAGAGAGATGAGGTTTTGTGTGGACTACAAGGGACTCAATGCAGTCACTAGGACTGACACTCACCCAGGGAAGATGAGCTTATTGATACTTTGGCCTCAGCCAAGTTTCTAAGCACATTTGACCTAACTGCTGGCTATTGGCAAATCAGACTAGCTGAGGATGCCAAAACAGCATTCTCAACCCCTTTTGGGCATTACCAGTTTACTGTGATGCCCTTTGGTTTGAAGAATGCACCTGCCACATTCCAAAGGCTGGTGAATAAAGTTCTCACAGGTCTTGAAGCCTATAGTGCAGCATATCTTGATGATATAGCTGACTTTAGCTCCACCTGGGAGGATCACCTGGTCCACCTGAAGAATGTTTTGGAGGCTCAGTAGAAAGCAGGCCTCACTATCAAGGCTAATAAGTGCCAGATAGGGCAGAGCAAGGTTGTGTACCTGGGCCACCAATGGGTGGAGGCCAGGTTCAACCATTACAGAGCAAAATCCAGACCATAATGGACTGGGTTGCTCCAACTACCCAGACTCAGGTCAGAGCTTTCTGGGCCTGACTGGGTACTACAGGAGATTTGTAAAAGGATATGGGTCTATAGTGACTCCTTGAATGATCTCACCTCTAAGAAAATGCCCAAGAAAGTTCAGTGGACAGTTAGCTGTCAGAAGGCATTTGATGATCTCAAGCAGGCCATGTGCACTGCTCCCATTCTGCAAAGTCCTGACTACTCCAAGCAATTTATTGTCCAAACAGCTGCATCTGAGTTGGGGGTAGGGGCTGTGTTGTCACAACTTAATGCAGAGGGTCAGGATCAACCAGTAGCTTTTATTAGCAGAAGGTTGACCCCCAGAGAGAAACGTTGATCAGCTATAGAGAGGGAAGCCTTTGCTGTTGTCTGGGCCCTGAAGAAGTTGAGGCCATACTTGTTTGGCACTCACTTCATTGTTCAGACAGACCATGAGCCCCTCTTATGGCTAAAACAGATGAAGGGTGAAAACACCAAACTTTTGAAGGGGTCCATTTCCCTACAGGGATGGACTATACAGTGGAACATAGACCCGGGAGTAACCATGCCAATGCAGATGGACTCTCCAGATATTTCCACTTAGAAAATGAAGACTCAACTGGGCAAGGTTAGTCTCATCTCCTTACGTTTTGGGGGGTTGTGTAGGAAAGTAGGATCTGCTTCTTATGGCTACCCCCACCTTTTGCTAAATGTAATACTGTTTTTGACTAGTCTGACTGGGATCCTGCTGGGCCAACAAGGTTACAAGGTGCGGAGTGTCTATTTAAAGGGATACTTCCATCCATTTTTTTGATCCCACCCCAATTTAAAAACCATCTTAGACCTTACTCCAATCTCCACATTTCGGTGAAGTACCATTTGTTACAAACCCATTGAATACAATCATTGTCAAATTCAATTGCCTGTTCATTTTTACACTATCTAATATTTATATACATGTCATTAAATTACACTACATTTGTTTTTTTGACTGCAATTTTCAATTTCTCATTTTCTACTTTATTTCCTTCCTTCCTCCTTTGCTGTTTTTCCTTTTCCTTTCATTACCATTTTTACGGGGTGAAGTACCGATCTCCAACTTACTATCAAAAATGAATTTCATTCAAATTTCCTTATAACGAGCAAAGGGGGGCCCTAGGTATTCATGCAATGACCCCAGAAAATCATTTCTTCCTGACTTCTCTTGTACTAATGCAATCTTGAATCCAATGTTATCATTAAAAAAACACGTAGCATGCAAAAAATGTTTGGAAAAAAGGGGTGCAATTGATACATGCAGAAGACATGCAGTTAAAGCATATTAGTCACAATCCTGATTTTCTACTCTCAATTCCCCTTCTCAAGTCCTAGATTTCATGTTCCAGCTACAGATCCATTTTAGGTATGTTTTTCAATACCCTTCATAAGATTCAAGAAAGGAATAAATACCTCATGTGCCTAGGATAATCGATAAAGTGCAAAAAGTGCCTCGCAGTTTTACTGATTTTCCATAAAGTGCATTATGTTAGCAGCAAATTATTTTTAAAGTGCATTCTTATTGCACCATATCCTCGTATTCTCACAGATTTATTGTAAAGTGCATCATCCTAGCAGCAGGTTATTTTTAAAGGAGGGTTTTATAGCAGCATATTCTCGCATTCACACCGATTTGTTATAAAGTGCAATGTGTTAGCAGCAAATCATTTTTATAGTGCATTTTGATAGCAGCTTATTATGATATCGTCAAACATTCATGCACCTGACCCAACCCTTCCGGAGTGTACTAAAGTGCCTTCTTTTTAGCAGCTGATGCTCTTCAGAAAGTGGTAAAAAGTTAAAACAACACTTAAGGATTTTTGATAAAGACCTTTGATCAAGAGATGGTTAAACAACTGGGTTTTAAAAAAGGGAGGATAAATAAAGATTCATCTGGGGTAGCAAATGTCAAAAGATGTACATGCAGTTCAGCGTCCATATTCAAACCTCATGAAATCTCAGTTCCTATTGACAAAATCCATCAGGATTCACGTCTACTTAATGCCAGCCCCGATCTCTTCCTCTTTGGTTGATTCCGATATGTTGTATCCTGTAGTAACAAAGTCCACCCATGTCTCCTCTATGTTCTTCCCAGATATGTTCCACAACCACATAGCTAAAATCTCGATTAGCAATTGCTCTTAAGTGCTGAAGTATGCGAAGTTTCAAATTGTTTACAGTAATTCCAATGTCTTTTTTTTACCACAACCACACTCCAGTACATATACTACATGTGTAGTTTCACAATGGATCCATTCTTTGATTTGTCTTGTGTTGCCATCTGATGTGTTGAAACTTGTCATATTCCAACCTATTTGGCATGCTTTACATTTCTGGCATCTATAAAAACCCGGTTTCTTTAACCAGTTTTTTTTAATCATTTCTTTGCTTTACAAAATGACTTCGTACCAGCATGTCTCCAAATGAGGCAGTCTTCTTATATGTGATTTTGTGAAGCTTTGAAATTTCATCCTTCAGATCTTCATCTTTTGTTAGAATATTCCAGTAGGTGCTTATCGTTTTCTTTATTTCTTTTTCTGCCTGATTGAAATCCATTATATATCTTATGATTTGATCTTCCTCCGCCTTATTCTGATTTCTTGGAATCAGCAATTCATCCCTATTCTTCGATCTAGCTCTTAATAAGGTGTCTTCAAGCACACTGACTGGATACCCTCGAGGTCTGAATCTCTCAAACATCTTCTGGCCTTCTGCCTCAAATTACTTTATTTCGGAGCAATTTCTACGTGCTTTTAGAAATTCCCCATATGCAACACTCCATTTCAATGCTTTTTGGTGGGCCCTATTTGCGGATAAAATGCTGTTACAACTTGTTGGCTTCCGATGTAGTTTAGTTCACATTTTTCCTTTTTCAATGTACACTTCAGTGTCCAAGAAATTGATTTTGACATTGCTTATCTCATAAGTGAATTGTAATTTCAAATGATTCTCATTCAATGATTTTAAAACATTTGTTAGCTCCCCCTCACCTCCTTCCCAAATTAAAAACAAGTCATCAATGAAGCAGACCCATAAAATCACCCTCTTTAGGTCCTCATAGTTCTTCTCGGTCCACACGGTCTACGCTTCCCAATGTCGTATTGTTAAATTGGCATACATTGGGGCAAATGACGTGCCCATTGCTGTCCCTTGTTTCTGAATATAGAACTTTTCATCAAAAAGGAAGACATTATTGTTTAGGCAGAATTCCATGATCTCCATTATCGTTTCATTGTGTTCCAAGAGATTCAGTGACCTGGAACGTAGGAAGTATCTACATGCCTCTATTCAATCCTTATGTGCAATTGATGTATATAAAGAAACCACATCCACTGTGGCCATAATGTAGTTTTCCTTCCAGGGTATTCCATTTATACGGTTTAGGAAATCCATGGAGTCCCTGATGTATGACGGAAGATTTGCTACATAGGGAAATAAAAAACAATTCCACAAATCTTGAGGCATTCTCTAGGAGAGAGTCACATGAGCTAACAATGGGTCACCCTGGCGAGTTGTCCAGTTGTTTATGGACCTTCTGTAATATATATAACGTTGGAGTAGTCGAACAATCCTTTTTTAAGTTCATCAGCTTGTCATCCTCTAGGAGCCCACGTTCATGCCATTGATTCAATTTTGTTTGAAACCTCATTTTGATCTTTTCCATGGGATTACTTGTTAACTTCTCATAATGTTGTGTTGTTCAATTGTATTTTTACTTCAATCAATCAATCAATCAGGGAATTGTAAGCGCGCTACTCACCCATGAGGGTCTCAAGGCGCTGAGGGGGGGTCTGCAGATCTGTTTAGCTGAAGAGCCAGGTCTTGAGGGTCTTCCTGAAGGTGTTCAGGGAGGGGGCGCGTCTGATGTCTGCCGGTAGCTCGTTCCAGGTCTTGGCTGCAATGTGAGAGAAGGATCTTCCGCCTGCTCTGGCTCTGTGGATGCGCGGGGTTTCGGCCAGTGCGAGGTTGGAAGATCGGAGGTTTCTTTTGGGTTCGTGGAAGTTGATTCTGTCATTGAGGTATTTGGGTCCGTTGTTGTGTAGGCATTTGTAGGCATGAGTGAGGATTTTGAAAGTGACTCTTTTCTCCACGGGGAGCCAGTGGAGACTTTGTAGGTGTTGGCTGATGTGTTCGTGTCGGGGGATGCCGAGGACGAGTCTGGCGGTGGTGTTCTGTACTGTCTGGAGTTTGCGGAGTAGGGACTTGTTGATGCCGGCGTAGAGTGCGTTTCCATAGTCCAGTCTGCTGGTGATGAGTGCGTGGGTGACTGTCTTCCTTGACTCAGGGGGGATCCACTTGAAGGTCTTGCGGAGGATGCGGAGGGTGTTAAATCAGCTTGAGGTGACGGCGTTGACCTGTCGGTTCATGGAGAGTGATGAGTCGAGTACGATGCCGAGGTTCTTGGCGTGGTCTGAGGAGGTAGGTGGGCTTCCGAGGGCAGTCGGCCACCAGGTGTGTCCCATGCAGAAGGGGTGGTACCGAGGACGAGGACTTCTGTCTTCTCGGCATTGAGCTTCAGGCAGCTGTTGGTCATCCAGACTGCAACGTCTTGCATTCCTTTCTGGAAGTTGAGTTTGGCAGAGGTGGGGTCTTTGGTGAGGGAGAGGATGAGCTGGGTGTCATCGGCGTAGGATATGATGTTGAGGCCGTGTTGTCGGACGATGGCTGCGAGGGGGCCATGTAAATGTTGAAGAGGGTGGGGCTCAGTGATGAACCCTGTGGGACTCCGCAGGTGATTTTCGTGGGGTCGGAGAGGAAGGGTGGGAGTCTGATCCTTTGGCTTCTTCCGGTGAGGAATGATCGGATCCAGTCCAGGGCTGTTCCTTGTATGCCTGCGTCGTGTAGTCTGACGACTAGTGTGCGATGGGAGACGGTGTCGAAGGCCGCTGATAGGTCGAGTAGGATGAGGGCTGCGGAGTGGCCTTGGTCCAGGAGGGTGCGGATGTCGTCTGTGGCGGCGAGTAGGGCGGTCTCTGTGCTGTGGTTGCTTCGGAATCCGGATTGGGACGGGTCGAGGACGGCGTTTTCTTCAATGAATCGTGTCAGTTTCCTGTTGACTGTTTTCTCTGCAACTTTGGCTGCGAAGGGAGGAACGAGATGGGCCGATAGTTCTTGAGGTCGGTGGGGTCAGCTGTGGGCTTCTTGAGCAGGGGTCTGACATCTGCGCGCTTCTAGTCGTCTGGGAAGGTGCCTGTTTTGAAGGTGGTGTTGATGGTGCGTTGTAGTTCGGGTGCGATGGCGGCCACGGCTCTGTGGTAGATGTGAGGGGGGCAGGGGTCGGTGGGGGCCCACGAGTGGATGCTTTTCATGGTCGAGGCGGTGTCTTCGGCCGTGATCGGTGTCTAGTTGGAGATGGTGGGCTGGCTGGTGTTTCTGGGGGCGGGGGCCGTCTGTGGCGCCTGGTGGATGGTCGATGAAGTTGTCGTAGAGGTTTTTGATCTTGAGGTGGAAATAGGTTCCAAGCTTGTCGCAGAGGTCTTGGGATGGGGTGATGTCTGTGGCTTCGCTGCGTGGGTTGGTGAATTCTTGAATGACACTGAAAAGTTCCTTGGAGTTGGTGGAGTTGGCCAGGATTTTTTGTGGATGAAGTTCCTTTTGGTGGCTCTGATCTGATTGTGGTAGTCCGTCATGGCGTCCTTGTAGGTGGTGTGGTTTTCGGTTGTCTTGGTGTTTCTCCAGTTCTTCTCCAGGCGTCTGCAGGTGCGTCTGGCTGATATTTTGATATTTTGTCTTGTCCATAATTACAATATTACCTTCCTTATCTGAGTTTTTCATAATGATCGAGTTATCGTTTTGTAAATCTTTCAATGCCCACCAGTCATTTTGTGTCATATTATGCAAAAGATTGGCTTCCTTTTGTCTCGCATTGCGATTATCCTCAATTCCTCTGAGACAATCTCCTGGAACAGATCTATTTTGTTCCCAGGTGGTAGTTGTGGACAAAATTTGGATTTATCCTTACACCCACTCTAGGTGGTTCTATTTGTTTCAATTCCGATTGCAGCACAAAATTTCAAGTTCGATGTCATCTCCTGCTCCCTTGGGCTTGTTCTTTCATTTGATTCACTTTCCAAAGAGGACAGCATCCTTATTGGGCCTATATCCTCACTTGTTAATATCGAAAGGGATTGGAGTGAAGTATGCTTACATTTAAAATTTTTCTTCATTGCAATTTTTTTCAGCTTTCTGCAGAATTTATACAAGTCAACTCTTGCAGTATATTTATACTCCTTCACGATGTTCAACTTCAAAAACACCAAATGCAGTGGCACAGCATGTAATACCGGCATCCGAGAGGTATTGATTCGATTTCTTTTTTATTTATTTTTCATTTTTCATGTACAAACTCCAAGATGTTCACAAAAGCACTAAATAATTAAAATAAAGTGACCAACGCATTTTGGCTGATGCCTTCAACTGGTATATATATGTTTTGGAAAGTATATTTGTGGAAAATTAAGTGTTTTAATGAATAATATTTGGTGAATAATATATATGTTGTTTTTGTTTGCTTTTTGTTTGATATATTTTGCAAAATCTGTTTAAATAATTGTTTTTGTCTTTAAATGTTAAATAGATTTATATTTTTTAATTTATTTTTAATTATATTTTTGTAGTTGATAATGTTGTTTTTGATATCTGGGTAGTGTTATATATGTTTAAGGTAACGACGATATTTTACATTTCTTTAGTTGTGTTGTCAGTATTAGGGTATTATAGACAAATAGTACAGTGGTATTTTTGTAGTCGATATTTGTGTTTTTCTGATTTAAGTGTAGGGTAATTACATTTGTATAAACAATATTGTTTGGCTATATTTGTGTAAATCGATATTGTTGGGGGTCAATATTCTTTCATATACCCTCCTTCTGCCTACCTGGACCAGTTAATTGTGACACAGTGACCTCCAGCAGTCAGATACAGGCACACTCTTGGAGTGGGAGCTACAAGTCTTTCCCGAAGAGGTGGTGAAAGAAGAGGTTTAGTTTCTAAGGCTTCTCCTGATGAAGACCACCCAAAAGGTGCATGACTGTTTATAGAAGCAAGTGACTGACAAAGCCAATGCCATGTCTTCATACCACTCAAGATCAAGGAAATCAAAAAGAGTTAGATAGTCATCATATGAAGGATAGGGTTCCTCAATCCATAGCACCTTGGTGCCATGGATTGGAGAACCTTACCCTCCATTTCATGTCTAAAGTTAGCACCTCCTGAACTCTAGCTAATACCTTGGGTGGAGATGACCTGCTCAATCATCAGCCTCTCATGCATTGAGAGTATCGCCAGCAGCTGGAAGGGACAAGTCATCTATGTCAGTGCACTACAGGAATACTGCAGTGCCTCATCATGTATCTGTTTATCACAATGGGCTTATTGTGAGTGTGTAACATCAGTCAAATGCCAACTTCCAATGTGGGGGACAGCCATGTAGTAATATCTCACTAGGAATTTTCCAGCATATCCTGGTGTAAAAATATAAAGCTTGTGCAGTGAATATGATGTGAACATGAAGCATAATGTGCATTTACCTGAGTTTTTTTTACGAAGACAAACTTCTTTTCACATGCAAGCACTGCAATCATTCATCTGGACAACTGTGTAAATGGTAAATGTTGGAACTGGGAAATATGGGCATAGCATTGCATGTACTAATTGGCATAAAATTGCCACAACATTGGATTAGATCAGCAAACTGAAAAAGTGAAATATGTATATGTGTCAGATAGCACAAACTGATTGACACAGGCATCACCAAGGGGTATTTCTTATACACACGCAGGCCAGAGAAGAGGCATGTAATGCGAGCTTAGGGAGCTGACTGATAGTAGTTTAAGCTTTACTGATTATGTTGAATGTGAAAGATAAAGTTTGTTTTAATTTTGAACCGGATTCCTTTTGAAATACCCACTGGAGGGTTAATATTTGCACCAAGAAAATGATTGTATGGCAGATATCTTTGGGAAAAGTACTGGTGAAATAAAACCTACAAGTCCCAGGATGCTTGAAGAACTGAGCACCGGAGCCAGCCCACCTGGGGGCAGGAAATTGCCATTTAAATGAGGGACTTGCAAAGACGATGTAATCTCTGCCATCAATCACAATGCCGGTCCGTGAACAAGAAGCAGAAGCTTTGAAACGCGTAGGACCTTTTATGATGACTTATTTGTACTTTGGAAAGGCACTAAAGATCTAGCCACCGAATTTGTGGAACAACTGAATGATAATGATATTAATTTGCATTTTACTGTTAATATGAGTCAAACTACGGTCAACTTTTTAGATACTGAAGTATTTATAAGTAACAACAAAGTTGAGACTAAACTATTTAGAAAGGTAACCTCTGGAAATTCCGTGTTACATGCAAGTAGTGCACACCCTAAACACCTCATAAACAGTATCCCCTATGGGGAGATGTTACGCCTCAGGCGCATATGCAGTAACGAACAGGATCTGAGATTGGCACAGGAAAGCAGCAGAATGAGATTTCTAGAAAGGGGATATACAGAGGAGGTGATTAATAGAGCTATGATTAAATCTATGACGATCTGTAGGGAGGAACTTATTAAAGATAAACAATCTACATTAATCACAATGATAGAAGACAACACTGTGAGAGAGTCCAAACAAGTCAGATTCATCATGAGATTTAGTCACCAACATAATAAGATACAAAAGATCATCAATAATAATTGGCCGATAGTTTTAAGCGACCCTCTGTTAGGACCCACATTACCACGTAAAGCATCCATTACTTACAGTAAGGCACCCACCATGCGCGACTCTTTGGTCAATACTAATCCAGATATTATTGAAAATACTAACTGGTTCTTAAATACTAGAGGGTTTTTTAAATGTAAAACATGTAAGGCCTGTCAGCATGGGATCAATACCAAGATTTACAAAACTCCATTTGGTAACCGGGAGTACAAGATATCTAAACTGCTCACATGTAAAACGGAATATGCTGTGTACGTACTTGAGTGCCCATGTGGCCTCCAGTACGTGGGCAGCACCAAACATCCGGTACATAAGCGTATTCTGCAGCATCTCCGTGCCATCATTCATCAGGATAATACCTATCCAGTGGCACGGCACTTCAGGGAGAAACATCAGAGTAAAACTGAGGGTTTAAGATACTTTGTGATTGATTCCATACCACCAGATAGAAGAGGGGGAGACAGGGAAACCAAATTGCGAAAATTGGAAACCAGATATATTATCCAATTAGATACGAAAAATCCTGCAGGTTTGAATGCAACAGAAGACTTATACACCTGTCTTGTGTAAGGGATATTTTCACCATTCTGGCAGACACAGAGCAAACCCTTTTTTATTCCAGTTTCTTCTACTTTTTACATGCTTTTATCTTTGACCAACCTGTATACCTCAATCTGTTTTATACCAACTTTGGATCAGTGCTAAATCAATATATGTATTTTTTTATTGGTTTTTACTGCAAATTGTAATGTAATAATTAATCATGTATATTTATACAATTATTTATTTATTTATTTATACTTGAACAGATTTGAGCACTATGAGTATTAGGTATAACAAGTAGGCTAGACTCAATAATATTTTTGATATAATTGTTTGGTCTTTGATAAGTTACATAATATGGATTTAGAATGGGATAGCTCTGCGATGTAATATAATCAAACACACATATTTCTCTGCCGCCAATGTTAAGCACACGTGAGTGTACTAGCCTATCAAGTTGTTTTTAACAGTTTTTTACATTCATTGTTGGACACACCATTGGTTTTATTCATTGCACATTTTGCACAATTGTTTTTAATTTGAACATTGATAAGAAAGATGCCAAGATAAAGTAAAACTCAATGAGGGATATATTCTTCAATATATGCACATTTAAAATACAAAAACAAATTAGTTGTATCATGTAGGTTCTATAAACAAGGAACTTGTATTGTAAATGCAATTCTGAATATGGCTAAAACTGGCATTTATCCCGGCAATTATGAGGTTCTATCAGGTATTATACCGGAATTGTAATTTATAGCATTTTACTGTAAATGAATCCAGTCTAGTGCATATTATGGATAAAGTCTCAAAGAGAGAAAACACATTTAACATTATATCGAATTTGGCAGTAACTCTTCTTTGTCTATGTAAGCACTGCACACGTGGTTTTTTGAAATGAGCACTGTCACTTTAAATAGTCGAGCACAACCGATACAAGATGTCATGTGAACAAGGCTCGGACGAGCCGAAACGTTATGGCGCGACTGCAATAAACTGAAATATTGAGCACGAAACTGGTCCGTGTCCATGGTGTTAGCTGAGTTCCTGGGTGCAGGAAACACGGAGTTTGGAGATATATATATATATATATATTATCTACTGGCGGTCGCCAGTAGATAGTTATAGTTAGGACCACGTTTCCATAGGAAAAGCGTTTTTTGATTTGCTTATAACTTTGGTCTTGTTTGACGAATGTTTACGAAATTTTCCCAAAAACTTCTCTTTTTAGATCAGCTCCTATCTTGAAAGTTTGGGGGTGATTCGTGAAGGGGGTGCTGAGAAAAAAGGGGGGTCCCAAAACGTGTTTTCTCCATGCAATTTCCATAGGAAACTTTAGACAAGTCTACAGGTCAAACTGCTGAACGGAATTATGCCAAATTTGGCAGGGAGAAAGGTCTTGGTCCAGAAAGCACGCTTTTGTTTAAATGGGGTAAATCCGTTCAGTAGTTTTGGAGAAATATCACATTTTACAGATATCGATATTTGAGAATTCTGACATCTGATTGGCTGAGGCGTTACGAGCACAAGCTTGCGGCTCATTGGCTGCGAACTGTTGAAACTAGGAAGTGTTGGCAGCCATTTTGTGACTCAGTTGAAAGGAGTAGGGGGAAAAAAGAGAAAAATTGTATAAGAGGGTATAGTAGGAACACTGTGGACTTATTTCAAGCAGTCTGTACGGTGCACAGACAGGTAGTGTGAATGTTGCATAGGCCGTGGAAATTACGTCCGTAAAACAACGATGCGCGGTATTGCGGCAATGCTCAGTAGGCTGTGGAAATCATATCGGGAAAACAACAATGCACCGTATTGCGGCCTTCCTTTAATATAATGCGCAGTAATGTTTACTTATAATGCGGTGTTCAATTTTATCTCGGATAGTGTCACTTTGTTAGAGAAAATGTAATATTATGTGGGAGGGCGTGTTCTCTCCCTGTGCGCGGAACAAAATTAACGTTTAATTGGCTGAGGTGTTCCAACAACGAGCTTAATGTTCATTGGCTGTAAACCATTGAAAGTAGAAGTGTTGTCAGCGATTCCCTCCCCCTCCGCAGAGTATCAGGGACATCTGATTAGGTAACGTGTTCCAAGCAGGACCTTCCGAAGCTTAATGTTCATTGGCTGTGAAGCATTAAAAATAGAAGTGTTGGCAGCCATTCCCTCCCCCTCTGCGGAACACTATGGACATTTTATTGACTAAAGTGTTCCGAGTACAAGTTTGCTCCTTATTGGGTGGGAACGGTTCACTGTTGTCAGCCATTTTGTGACGCACTTCAAAGGAGTACAGGAAAAGAAAAGTAGTAGAGGGGAGGGTAGGAACACTATTAACTCTGTACAGTGGTCACAAGGTGGTGGACAGGGACTGTGAAGGTAAAAATTGTTTTTTATATACTTTAAGGGCCATTTATATAATTTGCGTGGGGCCTACAAATCATGGCGGGAAAATAACAGAGTGTGTTGCGGTCTTCTTTTTATTAAGTCAGCGGGTGGGATACTTCCCAGGAGCAGTATTTACTTATAATGTGGTATTTACTTTTCTGACGGGGAGTGCTACATCTTTGGAGGAAAAATTATAATATGGAGGAGGGGGTTGCAAAAAGAAAGTGCGCTGTTGCGGTCTTCATTTAAATAAGGTTCTGACTAGGCTACTTCTCGGGAGCAATGTTTACTTATAATGTATAGTTATAGTGCGGTGCTTACTTCTGTCGCGGGGAGTGCTACTTCCTTGCAGCAAAATAGTAGATGTGTTTGCGCTGCAAAAATTTCAGTCTAGGTTTGAAACAGTTTTTATTAAGCAATCACAAATATACTTTCTTAGGAAAGTGTAGCTGTATATATCAGAGGGGTGACAAATAAAAACGCAATTCATAAAATATCCCTTAAGCATGGCCACACCCTCCCTTTCTTTTGTCGTCTATAGTTTGTAAAAGTGTTGCCCCATATTCTTGTTAATATAAGAGGGCATCAGTTACTTTAAGATAAAGTAGAAAAGAAGTGCTACAAGAAACACTCCCGCACTACATCATCTCAGGTCACAACAACAATAACAAGTAAAAAACAGTTAAACACAAATGACGTCATATTACCTAGAAATGTACGCTTCATCAAAACATTAAATGAAGCACTATGTATATTATTTTTTTTTTGGGACTACTATTTTATAAAATATTAGCAGTGTTACAAACTGTGAGGTAGTAAGTTATCAACGGAAATAACTGTAGTATATGTTGTTAATGTCTCGCACAGATAGATCTCCAACCCCTTTGAAGTACTATAAACTCACAGTATTAAAATGTACAGGGTGCGTTTATAGTATTCCACAGGAGAAGAAGAATAAGAAGCACAACAAAAAAATCAAAATTTTTACAATTTCTATTCTGTAGAAGTCGGGAAAGTTTTGTCGTAGTGCTTAGAGGTCGCTCACTGCTCCGCTAACAGATCACGTACTCCTTTAAGAACATATAGGATAGTAGTAATATATACACTACTATTCCTATAAATTCTATAGTGAGAACGAGAATAGGAACCACAACAGAGAAAAAGAGAAATACCAAAATATCATTCAAAAATGTAGGGTTTATCAAAGGCATTCAGTAAGAAAGTGTCTATGCAAACAATCTTTTTTAAACTGCAATTTCAAAAAATATTCTCACTGTAAAAATATCTGATCAAGTAAGTTATAACGGTCAGTAAGCTGTATTTGAGATGGTTTACTCCTGGCGGCGACAAATCTCCAATTCCTGTTGTGTGAAAATATGACACTCTACTACAATGTAGAGAGTGACACTGATGCCACACAAAAAGGAAAAGGAAAATAAAGTCATGAACACAAAACAAGATCAATAACGAAATACTTCTCAGCGGTGAATATGTTCAGAGCTTCTTTTCTCTGGGACTTCGAAATCTTTCATCTTCGCGCCAACGGTCATAAACTCCTCTGAGATCATAATGACTGTGAATATTACAATATACATATTCACACTATATGATCCCAAGGGGAAACAGAGTAAGAACCAGAAGCTGCTGACGTTACTTATAAATCTTTAGTCTTCGCGCCCACGGGTCACCAACACCTCTGAGGTCAAGTATAGTGTCAATATTATAATATACAAAGTGACACTATATGAGCTCAAATGAGCCAGAAAAGGAATAGTGTTTCCTCTATTTTGTCTGTTTCTGAATACAAGCTGCTGACATTACATATAAATGGCAAAAACAACCAATAACATTTTTTTCTAAATACAAATCTTTAAATATTCACAAATAGCTACGTATTATAAATATCTACTATGCCATAATCAAACAACTTACAACTCCGTAATATGTTTTGTTGTCGCAAAAGAAGAATCCGACGCTAGAAAACGGAAGCTGCATCACAGAATGGACATGCGTAAATAACTCGCAAAAACGAAACTAATCGAACAACGAGTGTGGTTACACTACTATTCCTATAAATTCTATAGGGAGAACAAGAATAGGAACCACAACAGAGAAAAAGAGAAATACCAAAATATCATTCAAAAATGTAGGGTTTATCAAAGGCATTCAGTAACAAAGTGTCTATGCAAACAATCTTTTTTAAACTGCAATTTCAAAAAATATTCTCACTGTAAAAATATCTGATCAAGTAAGTTATAAAGGTCAGTAAGCTGTATTTGAGATGGTTGACTCCTGGCGGCGACAAATCTCCAATTCCTGTTGTGTGAAAATATGACACTCTACTACAATATAGAGAGTGACACTGATGCCATACAAAAAGGAAAAGGAAAATAAAGTCATGAACACAAAACAAGATCAATAACGAAATACTTTCCAGCGGTGAATATGTTCAGAGCTTCTTTTCTCCGGGACTTCGAAATCTTTCATCTTCGCGCCGACGGGTCATAAACTCCTCTGAGATCATAATGACTGTGAATATTACAATATACATATTCACACTATATGATCCCAAGGGGGAAACAGAGTAAGAACCAGAAGCTGCTGACGTTACTTATAAATATTTAGTCTTCGCGCCCACGGGTCACCAACACCTCTGAGGTCAAGTATAGTGTCAATATTATAATATACAAAGTGACACTATATGAGCTCAAATGAGCCAGAAAAGGAATAGCGTTTCCTCTATTTTGTCTGTTTCTGAATACAAGCTGCTGACGTTACATATAAATGGCAAAAACAACCAATAAAATTTTTTTCTAACTACAAATCTTTAAATATTCACAAATAGCTACGTATTATAAATATCTACTATGCCATAATCAAACAACTTACAACTCCGTAATATGTTTTGTTGTCGCAAAAGAAGAATCCGACGCTAGAAAACGGAATCTGCATCACAGAATGGACTCGCGTAAATAACTCGCAAAAACGAAACTAATCGAACAACGGGTGTGGTTTATATACTTTTTGGTTATTGAGTAGTCTATAGAAGGAACATGCGGCTCCGCCCATTTAGATGTCACGTTTTACAGTTGACACGTGCTCACGTTTTCACTGTTTAACTTGTGCACGTGTTGGGGAAAGTTACAAAATGTGAAGCGGTAAAGGTTTCGATTTCGATCCTCACACGTATAAGCTCCTTAATATTTACATACGTTGGAGACCTTAAAAACTGTTACCCGGTAAACTGTGTCATTTCCTTTCTCGTGACTAAAAACATCTATTAATTGCTGTAATTCTAAATAGAAGACATAAAAAAAA
The DNA here is from genome assembly GCA_963921515.1 of Calotriton arnoldi. Classification (NCBI taxonomy): domain Eukaryota; kingdom Metazoa; phylum Chordata; class Amphibia; order Caudata; family Salamandridae; genus Calotriton; species Calotriton arnoldi. The sequence continues at coordinate 399,844 of CAWUFW010005441.1, forward strand.
TATCGTGCAGAATAGAAAAAAAAATACGTGCTAATATTTGTCATCACTATAGTTTTAAATTAAAAAAATGCCAGCATTTGTAAAGCGTACAGCTACCTCCAGAGAGGTGTCCTGGCGCTCGGGGCGTTGGGAAGATTAAGCAAGGTATTGCCCACAGTGACATAGTGGTGGGCTAACGTGCCGCCGGAGCCGGGAATCGAACTGTGAACGCTGTTGTTCTAAGTCAGGTATCATAGCAGCTGCGTCACACTTCTTCCACACTTATAGGTTAATTAGTGCTAAATAAGTTTTAAACATTGTTAAATTATAACTTATAACAGACTACTGTTACAGTTAGTTTTTCACAACAAAAAGTATGCACGTCTTTTTAAAATTTACTTAAAAACAATATAGGTTTCAGGGACATTGTAGTTACAAATTAGCATTTAAAAAACCATTGAAATTCACTGAAAAAACCATAGGTTTCAGGCACGTTATAGTTAGAAATTAGCATTTAAAAACCTTAGAAATTCACTGAAAAAACCATAGGTTTCAGGCACGTTATAGTTAGTTGGACATTTCACTCGTACAAAACCATAGAAATTCCACCGTTATAGTTAGTTCAGCTAACTATAACTCGCGCCCCGCAATGCACTGCTGATGATGTCACATATTACATCATTCATGACATGGTCAGTGACATCACTGATGACATCACTGATGACATCTCAAATGACATCACTGATGACATCACTGACGACATCATCCAGTGACTGTGTGTTTCTGTAAAGTTTAAATATGTTTTATATATATATATATATATATATATATATATATGCCAAGGTGTATTGAAGAATGAGTGGGTGTATAAGTGTCTGACTAGATAATTTAGTAGGTGTGTGACTGACTGTATAAGTGAGTGATTAATCGTGTCTTACTGAATGCATGGGTTAGTGACTAAACTGTGTGAATGTCTGTATTAGTCTGTCAATTGGTGTGTAAGCGGCTGCATTGGTTGGTGAGTGGCTACATGAGTGTCTATATGGGTTATTGATTGGTTGTCTGAGTATCTGTATGGGTGCCTGAGTGTCTCTGTGGGTGGGTGGGGGGTGTGTGACTGTGCATAGATGTGTGAGTAGGTGATTCACTGGGTGTATGGGTTCAAGAGTGCATCTGTGAAGGGCTGTATGAGTGGGTGAGTGTGTGTATGGGTGTGTTGGTGAGTGAATAGATGTCTCAGTGGTACATGTCCAAGTAACTACATATGTAAAAGGCAGTGTATGTGAGAGTTGGAGTATATAAATGACTATACGTGAGAGTCAGTGATTGTGAGAGTAGCTGTATAGATGAGTGTGTACTTGTATCACTGATTATATAAGAGAGTAAGTATGCGTTAGTATCTGTATGAATAAGTGAGGTGGTGTGTGTATAACTGTATAGGTGAGTAAATGGGAGTGTGATTGATTCTTTGCATGACTGACTAGGTGTGTGAGTAACTCCATGGATGAGTGGTGGTGTATGACTGTCTGTATAGGTGTATGAGTGCATATGATAGTGTTGCATTGAAGAGTGACTGCATGTATGAGTGATTGTATGAGTAAATGAGTGGATGTATGTGTAGACCTAGGAATCAGTGAGTGCGTATGTAGTAACTGGTATTGGTGTGTTGATTGTTTCGAAAATGGTAGTCTGTATTTTATAGTGGGTGTATCAAAGTTCATATTAGAGTGTGAGGAGGTGCATCAGATTTTCATGTGGATGATGTCATCAGTGATGTCATCAGATGTCATTTGAGATGTCATCAGTGATGTCATCAGTGATGTCACTGGCCTTGTCGTGAATGATGTAATATGTGACGTCATCAGCAGTGCATTGCGGGGGCGCGAGTTATAGTTAGCTGAACTAACTATAATGGTGGAATTTCTATGGTTTTGTACGAGTGAAATGTCCAACTAACTATAACGTGCCTGAAACCTATGGTTTTTCAGTGAATTTCTAAGGTTTTTTAAATGCTAATTTCTAACTATAATGTGCCTGAAACCTATGGTTTTTTCAGTGAATATATATATATATATATATATATATATATATATATATATATATATATATATCCATAAACACAGTTCGGCTAAACCCAAGCCTCTTGATCACGGCGGGCAACATGGCAGGGGAAGCCAACCCCTAATATCCACACAAATCCAATGAGATAGAGTATAAGAAAACACTGGAGCCACGGCCACAATTCCAAGTGTGTATTGCAACATTTATATATATCAAAGCTCCCGTGTCAGAGACACACACTGCACTCGCGAGGTTCCTTCATCCATTTATTAAGCTAGGACGCGTCTCGGCGTTCTGCCTTCATCTGCTCGCATTTGGAAAATGAAACAGCATATCTGTGACCGTACTTTAAACTAACAGATGGCTTCTCATTCGACACAGTGGATAGAAGGAAGGAGGGGATTGGCTGGTCGCATACCAATGTCCTTCTCCATTCTTGTTGATATAGCAGGATACATATCTCGGGAGTGTTCGATACAAATTATTGCAGTCCCAATAACAGTTATCAGTCTTGCATATTGAGCCGCAATGGCGCCCCCAAAGTATCCAAATGCATACTTCTCCTCCCTTCACCACTGCCAATCGATTCAAGAGTACCTCACTCGTTGTTATGTTGACCCTTGTTGGGGAGCCCCTCGTCAGACCCTGGGCTCTATGGCACTTAGCGCAGGAGTCGGTAATTATCCGAATCCCCACCAGTTTATATGCTTGGCGACTCCGTCGACGCTGGTGCCTCTGGTGTTATTGGCGTGTTGCACCGCAACATTATGTTATTGGCGTGTTGCACCGCCATATGGGCACCTGAGGCACCAGCGTCGACGGAGTCGCCAAGCATATAAACTGGTGGGGATTCGGATAACAAAGGATTCTTGTAATCCGAAACGCGTCTCCCTTACCTCAGGGGTTGAGGGTGGACCTGAGCAATAAATATTTGCCTCATCTTAACTACCTCGTGTCCGTGCCTTCGTCCATGGATGTGTCTGTGGAAGCTGGATTGTTTGGTCATATATATATATGTATATATATATATATATATATATATATATATATATATATATATATATATATATATATATATATATATATATACATATATATATATGTGTGTGTGTGTGTGTTTTTTTATTTAACGAAAAACCCAAAGGTTAAAGCAAAGTTGTAGTTCGGAAAACTTTATTTATTCTTTATATACAAAACCAACTTAAACTATACATATTGGAGAAATTAAAATTTGTGGTTATATATTGAATTTCTAATTTATGCAAAAACAACAGTTGATGGACAGAATGCAGAACAATGACATACATTCACCCCAGAACAGAGATTTGGGCCTAAAACCATCGTTTTGTTGCTCACCATGCCATTCCAGTTTGAACCCAGCCATATGCAAATCCGTCTTTACCCTGTGCCTCATGGGAACAGTCCAGCCCGAACTGCCAAGCCAGGTCCTCCCTGGACTGGATACAAGCATCCTAGGACCGGTTTCGGGGTTTCACCCCTCTTCAGCCAGGATAGCTTGGTTCCAGTGGCATGGAGAGCACGGGACCCACGTCTGGGCATACCCGGCCCACTCGGGGTGACAAATGCAAAAACAACAGTTGATGGACAGAATGCAGAACAATGTCATACATTCACCCCAGTACAGAGATCTGGGCCTAAATCCATCGTTTTTTGCTCACCATGCAATTCCAGTTTGAACCCAGCCATATGCAAATCAGTCTTGACCCTGTGCCTCATGGGAACAGTCCAGCCCGAACTGCCAAGCCAGGTCCTCCCTGGACTGGATACAAGCATCCTAGGACCGGTTTCGGGGTTTCACCCCTCTTCAGCCAGGATAGCTTGATTCCAGTGGCATGGAGAGCACGGGACCCACGTCTGGGCATACCCGTCCCACTCGGGGTGACAAATGCAAAAACAACAGTTGATGGACAGAATGCAGAACAATGTCATACATTCACCCCAGTACAGAGATCTGGGCCTAAATCCATCGTTTTTTTGCTCACCATGCCATTCCAGTTTGAACCCAGCCATATGCAAATCAGTCTTGACCCTGTGCCTCATGGAAACAGTCCAGCACGAACTGCCAAGCCAGGTCCTCCCTGGACTGGATACAAGCATCCTAGGACCGGTTTCGGGGTTTCACCCCTCTTCAGCCAGGATAGCTGGATTCCAGTGGCATGGAGAGCACGGGACCCACGTCTGGGCATACCCGTCCCACTCGGGGTGACAAATGCAAAAACAACAGTTGATGGACAGAATGCAGAACAATGTCATACATTCACCCCAGTACAGAGATCTGGGCCTAAATCCATCGTTTTTTGCTCACCATGCCATTCCAGTTTGAACCCAGCCATATGCAAATCAGTCTTGACCCTGTGCCTCATGGGAACAGTCCAGCCCGAACTGCCAAGCCAGGTCCTCCCTGGACTGGATACAAGCATCCTAGGACCGGTTTCGGGGTTTCACCCCTCTTCAGCCAGGATAGCTTGATTCCAGTGGCATGGAGAGCACGGGACCCACGTCTGGGCATACCCGTCCCACTCGGGGTGACAAATGCAAAAACAACAGTTGATGGACAGAATGCAGAACAATGTCATACATTCACCCCAGTACAGAGATCTGGGCCTAAATCCATCGTTTTTTTGCTCACCATGCCATTCCAGTTTGAACCCAGCCATATGCAAATCAGTCTTGACCCTGTGCCTCATGGGAACAGTCCAGCCCGAACTGCCAAGCCAGGTCCTCCCTGGACTGGCTACAAGCATCTTAGGACCAGTTTCGGGGTTTCACCCTCTTCAGCCAGGATAGCTTGATTCCAGTGGCATGGAGAGCACGGGACCCACGTCTGGGCATACCCGTCCCACTCGGGGTGACAAATGCAAAAACAACATTTGATGGACAGAATGCAGAACAATGTCATACATTCACCCCAGTACAGAGATCTGGGCCTAAATCCATCGTTTTTTGCTCACCATGCCATTCCAGTTTGAACCCAGCCATATGCAAATCAGTCTTGACCCTGTGCCTCATGGGAACAGTCCAGCCCGAACTGCCACGCCAGGTCCTCCCTGGACTGGATACAAGCATCCTAGGACCGGTTTCGGGTTTCACCCCTCTTCAGCCAGGATAGCTTGATTCCAGTGGCATGGAGAGCACGGGACCCACGTCTGGGCATACCCGTCCCACTCGGGGTGACAAATGCAAAAACAACAGTTGATGGACAGAATGCAGAACAATGTCATACATTCACCCCAGTACAGAGATCTGGGCCTAAATCCATCGTTTTTGCTCACCATGCCATTCCAGTTTGAACCCAGCCATATGCAAATCAGTCTTGACCCTGTGCCTCATGGGAACAGTCCAGCCCGAACTGCCAAGCCAGGTCCTCCCTGGACTGGATACAAGCATCCTAGGACCGGTTTCGGGGTTTCACCCCTCTTCAGCCAGGATAGCTTGATTCCAGTGGCATGGAGAGCACGGGACCCACGTCTGGGCATACCCGTCCCACTCGGGGTGACAAATGCAAAAACAACAGTTGATGGACAGAATGCAGAACAATGTCATACATTCATCCCAGTACAGAGATCTGGGCCTAAATCCATCGTTTTTTTGCTCACCATGCCATTCCAGTTTGAACCCAGCCATACGCAAATCAGTCTTGACCCTGTGCCTCATGGGAACAGTCCAGCACGAACTGCCAAGCCAGGTCCTCCCTGGACTGGATACAAGCATCCTAGGACCGGTTTCGGGGCTTCACCCCTCTTCAGCCAGGATAGCTTGATTCCAGTGGCATGGAGAGCACGGGACCCACGTCTGGGCATACCCGTCCCACTCGGGGTGACAAATGCAAAAACAACAGTTGATGGACAGAATGCAGAACAATGTCATACATTCACCCCAGTACAGAGATCTGGGCCTAAATCCATCGTTTTTTGCTCACCATGCCATTCCAGTTTGAACCCAGCCATATGCAAATCAGTCTTGACCCTGTGCCTCATGGGAACAGTCCAGCCCGAACTGCCAAGCCAGGTCCTCCCTGGACTGGCTACAAGCATCCTAGGACCAGTTTCGGGGTTTCACCCCTCTTCAGCCAGGATAGCTTGATTCCAGTGGCATGGAGAGCACGGGACCCACGTCTGGGCATACCCGTCCCACTCGGGGTGACAAATGCTAAAACAACAGTTGATGGACAGAATGCAGAACAATCTCATACATTCACCCCAGTACAGAGATCTGGGCCTAAATCCATCGTTTTTTTGCTCACCATGCCATTCCAGTTTGAACCCAGCCATATGCAAATCAGTCTTGACCCTGTGCCTCATGGGAACAGTCCAGCCCGAACTGCCACGCCAGGTCCTCCCTGGACTGGATACAAGCATCCTAGGACCGGTTTCGGGGTTTCACCCCTCTTCAGCCAGGATAGCTTGATTCCAGTGGCATGGAGAGCACGGGACCCACGTCTGGGCATACCCGTCCCACTCGGGGTGACAAATGCAAAAACAACAGTTGATGGACAGAATGCAGAACAATGTCATACATTCACCCCAGTACAGAGATCTGGGCCTAAATCCATCGTTTTTTGCTCACCATGCCATTCCAGTTTGAACCCAGCCATATGCAAATCAGTCTTGACCCTGTGCCTCATGGGAACAGTCCAGCCCGAACTGCCAAGCCAGGTCCTCCCTGGACTGGATACAAGCATCCTAGGACCGGCTTCGGGGTTTCACCCCTCTTCAGCCAGGATAGCTTGATTCCAGTGGCATGGAGAGCACGGGACCCACGTCTGGGCATACCCGGCCCACTCGGGGTGACAAATGCAAAAACAACAGTTGATGGACAGAATGCAGAACAATGTCATACATTCACTCCAGTACAGAGATCTGGGCCTAAATCCATCGTTTTTTTGCTCACCATGCCAATTCCAGTTTGAACCCAGCCATATGCAAATCAGTCTTGACCCTGTGCCTCATGGGAACAGTCCAGCCCGAACTGCCAAGCCAGGTCCTCCCTGGACTGGATACAAGCATCCTAGGACCGGTTTCGGGGTTTCACCCTTCTTCAGCCAGGATAGCTTGATTCCAGTGGCATGGAGAGCACGGGACCCACGTCTGGGCATACCCGGCCCACTCGGGGTGACAAATGCAAAAACAACAGTTGATGGACAGAATGCAGAACAATGTCATACATTCACCCCAGTACAGAGATCTGGGCCTAAATCCATCGTTTTTTGCTCACCATGCCATTCCAGTTTGAACCCAGCCATATGCAAATCAGTCTTGACCCTGTGCCTCATGGGAACAGTCCAGCCCGAACTGCCAAGCCAGGTCCTCCCTGGACTGGATACAAGCATCCTAGGACCGGTTTCGGGGTTTCACCCCTCTTCAGCCAGGATAGCTTGATTCCAGTGGCATGGAGAGCACGGGACCCACGTCTGGGCATACCCGGCCCACTCGGGGTACAAATGCTAAAACAACAGTAGATGGACAGAATGCAGAACAATGTCATACATTCACCCCAGTACAGAGATCTGGGCCTAAATCCATCGTTTTTTTGCTCACCATGCCATTCCAGTTTGAACCCAGCCATATGCAAATCAGTCTTGACCCTGTGCCTCATGGGAACAGTCCAGCCCGAACTGCCAAGCCATGTCCTCCCTGGACTGGATACAAGCATCCTAGGACCGGTTTCGGGGTTTCACCCCTCTTCAGCCAGGATAGCTTGATTCCAGTGGCATGGAGAGCACGGGACCCACGTCTGGGCATACCCGGCCCACTCGGGGTGACAAATGCAAAAACAACAGTTGATGGACAGAATGCAGAACAATGTCATACATTCACCCCAGTACAGAGATCTGGGCCTAAATCCATCGTTTTTTTGCTCACCTTGCCATTCCAGTTTGAACCCAGCCATATGCAAATCAGTCTTGACCCTGTGCCTCATGGGAACAGTCCAGCCCGAACTGCCAAGCCAGGTCCTCCCTGGACTGGATACAAGCATCCTAGGACCGGTTTCGGGGTTTCACCCCTCTTCAGCCAGGATAGCTTGATTCCAGTGGCATGGAGAGCACGGGACCCACGTCTGGGCATACCCGTCCCACTCGGGGTGACAAATGCAAAAACAAAGTTGATGGACAGAATGCAGAACAATGTCATACATTCACCCCAGTACAGAGATCTGGGCCTAAATCCATCGTTTTTTTGCTCACCATGCCAATTCCAGTTTGAACCCAGCCATATGCAAATCAGTCTTGACCCTGTGCCTCATGGGAACAGTCCAGCCCGAACTGCCAAGCCAGGTCCTCCCTGGACTGGATACAAGCATCCTAGGACCGGTTTCGGGGTTTCACCCCTCTTCAGCCAGGATAGCTTGATTCCAGTGGCATGGAGAGCACCGGACCCACGTCTGGGCATACCCGTCCCACTCGGGGTGACAAATGCAAAAACAACAGTTGATGGACAGAATGCAGAACAATGTCATACATTCACCCCAGTACAGAGATCTGGGCCTAAATCCATCGTTTTTGCTCACCATGCCATTCCAGTTTGAACCCAGCCATATGCAAATCAGTCTTGACCCTGTGCCTCATGGGAACAGTCCAGCCCGAACTGCCAAGCCAGGTCCTCCCTGGACTGGATACAAGCATCCTAGGACCGGTTTCGGGGTTTCACCCTCTTCAGCCAGGATAGCTTGATTCCAGTGGCATGGAGAGCACGGGACCCACGTCTGGGCATACCCGTCCCACTCGGGGTGACAAATGCAAAAACAACAGTTGATGGACAGAATGCAGAACAATGTCATACATTCACCCCAGTACAGAGATCTGGGCCTAAATCCATCGTTTTTTGCTCACCATGCCATTCCAGTTTGAACCCAGCCATATGCAAATCAGTCTTGACCCTGTGCCTCATGGGAACAGTCCAGCCCGAACTGCCAAGCCAGGTCCTCCCTGGACTGGATACAAGCATCCTAGGACCGGTTTCGGGGTTTCACCCTCTTCAGCCAGGATAGCTTGATTCCAGTGGCATGGAGAGCACGGGACCAACGTCTGGGCATACCCGTCCCACTCGGGGTGACAAATGCAAAAACAACAGTTGATGGACAGAATGCAGAACAATGTCATACATTCACCCCAGTACAGAGATCTGGGCCTAAATCCATCGTTTTTTGCTCACCATGCCATTCCAGTTTGAACCCAGCCATATGCAAATCAGTCTTGACCCTGTGCCTCATGGGAACAGTCCAGCCCGAACTGCCAAGCCAGGTCCTCCCTGCACTGGATTCAAGCATCCTAGGACCGGTTTCGGGGTTTCACCCCTCTTCAGCCAGGATAGCTTGATTCCAGTGGCATGGAGAGCACGGGACCCACGTCTGGGCATACCCGTCCCACTCGGGGTGACAAATGCAAAAACAACAGTTGATGGACAGAATGCAGAACAATGTCATACATTCACCCCAGTACAGAGATCTGGGCCTAAATCCATCGTTTTTTGCTCACCATGCCATTCCAGTTTGAACCCAGCCATATGCAAATCAGTCTTGACCCTGTGCCTCATGGGAACAGTCCAGCCCGAACTGCCAAGCCAGGTCCTCCCTGGACTGGATACAAGCATCCTAGGACCGGTTTCGGGGTTTCACCCCTCTTCAGCCAGGATAGCTTGATTCCAGTGGCATGGAGAGCACGGGACCCACGTCTGGGCATACCCGTCCCACTCGGGGTGACAAATGCAAAAACAACAGTTGATGGACAGAATGCAGAACAATGTCATACATTCACCCCAGTACAGAGATCTGGGCCTAAATCCATCGTTTTTTTGCTCACCATGCCATTCCAGTTTGAACCCAGCCATATGCAAATCAGTCTTGACCCTGTGCCTCATGGGAACAGTCCAGCCCGAACTGCCAAGCCAGGTCCTCCCTGGACTGGCTACAAGCATCCTAGGACCAGTTTCGGGTTTCACCCCTCTTCAGCCAGGATAGCTTGATTCCAGTGGCATGGAGAGCACGGGACCCACGTCTGGGCATACCCGTCCCACTCGGGGTGACAAATGCAAAAACAACAGTTGATGGACAGAATGCAGCACAATGTCATACATTCACCCCAGTACAGAGATCTGGGCCTAAATCCATCGTTTTTTGCTCACCATGCCATTCCAGTTTGAACCCAGCCATATGCAAATCAGTCTTGACCCTGTGCCTCATGGGAACAGTCCAGCCCGAACTGCCACGCCAGGTCCTCCCTGGACTGGATACAAGCATCCTAGGACCGGTTTCGGGGTTTCACCCTCTTCAGCCAGGATAGCTTGATTCCAGTGGCATGGAGAGCACGGGACCCACGTCTGGGCATACCCGTCCCACTCGGGGGACAAATGCAAAAACAATAGTTGATGGACAGAATGCAGAACAATGTCATACATTCACCCCAGTACAGAGATCTGGGCCTAAATCCATCGTTTTTTTGCTCACCATGCCATTCCAGTTTGAACCCAGCCATATGCAAATCAGTCTTGACCCTGTGCCTCATGGGAACAGTCCAGCCCGAACTGCCAAGCCAGGTCCTCCCTGGACTGGATACAAGCATCCTAGGACCGGTTTCGGGGTTTCACCCTCTTCAGCCAGGATAGCTGGATTCCAGTGGCATGGAGAGCACGGGACCCACGTCTGGGCATACCCGTCCCACTCGGGGTGACAAATGCAAAAACAACAGTTGATGGACAGAATGCAGAACAATCTCATACATTCACCCCAGTACAGAGATCTGGGCCTAAATCCATCGTTTTTTGCTCACCATGCCATTCCAGTTTGAACCCAGCCATATGCAAATCAGTCTTGACCCTGTGCCTCATGGGAACAGTCCAGCCCGAACTGCCAAGCCAGGTCCTCCCTGGACTGGATACAAGCATCCTAGGACCGGTTTCGGGGTTTCACCCCTCTTCAGCTAGGATAGCTTGATTCCAGTGGCATGGAGAGCACGGGACCCACGTCTGGGCATACCCGGCCCACTCGGGTGACAAATGCAAAAACAACAGTTGATGGACAGAATGCAGAACAATGTCATACATTCACCCCAGTACAGAGATCTGGGCCTAAATCCATCGTTTTTGCTCACCATGCCATTCCAGTTTGAACCCAGCCATATGCAAATCAGTCTTGACCCTGTGCCTCATGGGAACAGTCCAGCCCGAACTGCCAAGCCAGGTCCTCCCTGGACTGGATACAAGCATCCTAGGACCGGTTTCGGGGTTTCACCCTCTTCAGCCAGGTTAGCTTGATTCCAGTGGCATGGAGAGCACGGGACCCACGTCTGGGCATACCCGTCCCCTCGGGGTGACAAATGCAAAAACAACAGTTGATGGACAGAATGCAGAACAATGTCATACATTCACCCCAGTACAGAGATCTGGGCCTAAATCCATCGTTTTTTGCTCACCATGCCATTCCAGTTTGAACCCAGCCATATGCAAATCAGTCTTGACCCTGTGCCTCATGGGAAAGTCCAGCCCGAACTGCCAAGCCAGGTCTTCCCTGGACTGGATACAATCATCCTAGGACCGGTTTCGGGGTTTCACCCTCTTCAGCCAGGATAGCTTGATTCCAGTGGCATGGAGAGCACGGGACCCACGTCTGGGCATACCCGGCCCACTCGGGGTGACAAATGCAAAAACAACAGTTGATGGACAGAATGCAGAACAATGTCATACATTCACCCCAGTACAGAGATCTGGGCCTAAATCCATCGTTTTTTTGCTCACCATGCCATTCCAGTTTGAACCCAGCCATATGCAAATCAGTCTTGACCCTGTGCCTCATGGGAACAGTCCAGCCCGAACTGCCAAGCCAGGTCCTCCCTGGACTGGATACAAGCATCCTAGGACCGGTTTCGGGGTTTCACCCCTCTTCAGCCAGGATAGCTTGATTCCAGTGGCATGGAGAGCACGGGACCCACGTCTGGGCATACCCGTCCCACTCGGGGTGACAAATGCAAAAACAACAGTTGATGGACAGAATGCAGAACAATGTCATACATTCACCCCAGTACAGAGATCTGGGCCTAAATCCATCGTTTTTTTGCTCACCATGCCATTCCAGTTTGAACCCAGCCATATGCAAATCAGTCTTGACCCTGTGCCTCATGGGAACAGTCCAGCCCGAACTGCCAAGCCAGGTCCTCCCTGGACTGGATACAAGCATCCTAGGACCGGTTTCGGGGTTTCACCCCTCTTCAGCCAGGATAGCTTGATTCCAGTGGCATGGAGAGCACGGGACCCACGTCTGGGCATACCCGTCCCACTCGGGGTGACAAATGCAAAAACAACAGTTGATGGACAGAATGCAGAACAATGTCATACATTCACCCCAGTACAGAGATCTGGGCCTAAATCCATCGTTTTTTTGCTCACCATGCCATTCCAGTTTGAACCACCCAGCCATATGCAAATCAGTCTTGACCCTGTGCCTCATGGGAACAGTCCAGCCCGAACTGCCAAGCCAGGTCCTCCCTGGACTGGATACAAGCATCCTAGGACCGGTTTCGGGGTTTCACTCCTCTTCAGCCAGGATAGCTTGATTCCAGTGGCATGGAGAGCACGGGACCCACGTCTGGGCATACCCGTCCCACTCGGGGTGACAAATGCAAAAACAACAGTTGATGGACAGAATGCAGAACAATGTCATACATTCACCCCAGTACAGAGATCTGGGCCTAAATCCATCGTTTTTTGCTCACCATGCCATTCCAGTTTGAACCCAGCCATATGCAAATCAGTCTTGACCCTGTGCCTCATGGGAACAGTCCAGCCCGAACTGCCAAGCCAGGTCCTCCCTGGACTGGATACAAGCATCCTAGAACCGGTTTCGGGGTTTCACCCCTCTTCAGCCAGGATAGCTTGATTCCAGTGGCATGGAGAGCACGGGACCCACGTCTGGGCATACCCGTCCCACTCGGGGTGACAAATGCAAAAACAACAGTTGATGGACAGAATGCAGAACAATGTCATACATTCACCCCAGTACAGAGATCTGGGCCTAAATCCATCGTTTTTTTGCTCACCATGCCATTCCAGTTTGAACCCAGCCATATGCAAATCTGTCTTGACCCTGTGCCTCATGGGAACAGTCCAGCCCGAACTGCCAAGCCAGGTCCTCCCTGGACTGGCTACAAGCATCCTAGGACCAGTTTCGGGGTTTCACCCCTCTTCAGCCAGGATAGCTTGATTCCAGTGGCATGGAGAGCACGGGACCCACGTCTGGGCATACCTGTCCCACTCGGGGTGACAAATGCAAAAACAACAGTTGATGGACAGAATGCAGAACAATGTCATACATTCACCCCAGTACAGAGATCTGGGCCTAAATCCATCGTTTTTTGCTCACCATGCCATTCCAGTTTGAACCCAGCCATATGCAAATCAGTCTTGACCCTGTGCCTCATGGGAACAGTCCAGCCCGAACTGCCAAGCCAGGTCCTCCCTGGACTGGATACAAGCATCCTAGGACCGGTTTCGGGGTTTCACCCCTCTTCAGCCAGGATAGCTTGATTCCAGTGGCATGGAGAGCACGGGACCCACGTCTGGGCATACCCGGCCCACTCGGGGTGACAAATGCAAAAACAACAGTTGATGGACAGAATGCAGAACAATGTCATACATTCACCCCAGTACAGAGATCTGGGCCTAAATCCATCGTTTTTTTGCTCACCATACCATTCCAGTTTGAACCCAGCCATATGCAAATCAGTCTTGACCCTGTGCCTCATGGGAACAGTCCAGCCCGAACTGCCAAGCCAGGTCCTCCCTGGACTGGATACAAGCATCCTAGGACCGGTTTCTGGGTTTCACCCTCTTCAGCCAGGATAGCTTGATTCCAGTGGCATGGAGAGCACGGGACCCACGTCTGGGCATACCCGTCCCACTCGGGGTGACAAATGCAAAAACAACAGTTGATGGACAGAATGCAGAACAATGTCATACATTCACCCCAGTACAGAGATCTGGGCCTAAATCCATCGTTTTTTGCTCACCATGCCATTCCAGTTTGAACCCAGCCATATGCAAATCAGTCTTGACCCTGTGCCTCATGGGAACAGTCCAGCCCGAACTGCCAAGCCAGGTCCTCCCTGGACTGGATACAAGCATCCTAGGACCGGTTTCGAGGTTTCACCCCTCTTCAGCCAGGATAGCTTGATTCCAGTGGCATGGAGAGCACGGGACCCACGTCTGGGCATACCCGTCCCACTCGGGGTGACAAATGCAAAAACAACAGTTGATGGACAGAATGCAGAACAATGTCACACATTCACCCCAGTACAGAGATCTGGGCCTAAATCCATCGATTTTTTGCTCACCATGCCATTCCAGTTTGAACCCAGCCATATGCAAATTAGTCTTGACCCTGTGCCTCATGGGAACAGTCCAGCCCGAACTGCCAAGCCAGGTCCTCCCTGGACTGGATACAAGCATCCTAGGACCGGTTTCGGGGTTTCACCCTCTTCAGCCAGGATAGCTTGATTCCAGTGGCATGGAGAGCACGGGACCCACGTCTGGGCATACCCGTCCCACTCGGGGTGACAAATGCAAAAACAACAGTTGATGGACAGAATGCAGAACAATGTCATACATTCACCCCAGTACAGAGATCTGGGCCTAAATCCATCGTTTTTTTGCTCACCATGCCATTCCAGTTTGAACCCAGCCATATGCAAATCAGTCTTGACCCTGTGCCTCATGGGAACAGTCCAGCCCGAACTGCCAAGCCAGGTCCTCCCTGGACTGGATACAAGCATCCTAGGACCGGTTTCGGGGTTTCACCCCTCTTCAGCCAGGATAGCTTGATTCCAGTGGCATGGAGAGCACGGGACCCACGTCTGGGCATACCCGTCCCACTCGGGGTGACAAATGCAAAAACAACAGTTGATGGACAGAATGCAGAACAATGTCATACATTCACCCCAGTACAGAGATCTGGGCCTAAATCCATCGTTTTTTGCTCACCATGCCAATTCCAGTTTGAACCCAGCCATATGCAAATCAGTCTTGACCCTGTGCCTCATGGGAACAGTCCAGCCCGAACTGCCAAGCCAGGTCCTCCCTGGACTGGATACAAGCATCCTAGGACCGGTTTCGGGGTTTCACCCCTCTTCAGCCAGGATAGCTTGATTCCAGTGGCATGGAGAGCACCGGACCCACGTCTGGGCATACCCGTCCCACTCGGGGTGACAAATGCAAAAACAACAGTTGATGGACAGAATGCAGAACAATGTCATACATTCACCCCAGTACAGAGATCTGGGCCTAAATCCATCGTTTTTTGCTCACCATGCCATTCCAGTTTGAACCCAGCCATATGCAAATCAGTCTTGACCCTGTGCCTCATGGGAACAGTCCAGCCCGAACTGCCAAGCCAGGTCCTCCCTGGACTGGATACAAGCATCCTAGGACCGGTTTCGGGGTTTCACCCTCTTCAGCCAGGATAGCTTGATTCCAGTGGCATGGAGAGCACGGGACCCACGTCTGGGCATACCCGTCCCACTCGGGGTGACAAATGCAAAAACAACAGTTGATGGACAGAATGCAGAACAATGTCATACATTCACCCCAGTACAGAGATCTGGGCCTAAATCCATCGTTTTTTGCTCACCATGCCATTCCAGTTTGAACCCAGCCATATGCAAATCAGTCTTGACCCTGTGCCTCATGGGAACAGTCCAGCCCGAACTGCCAAGCCAGGTCCTCCCTGGACTGGATACAAGCATCCTAGGACCGGTTTCGGGGTTTCACCCTCTTCAGCCAGGATAGCTTGATTCCAGTGGCATGGAGAGCACGGGACCAACGTCTGGGCATACCCGTCCCACTCGGGGTGACAAATGCAAAAACAACAGTTGATGGACAGAATGCAGAACAATGTCATACATTCACCCCAGTACAGAGATCTGGGCCTAAATCCATCGTTTTTGCTCACCATGCCATTCCAGTTTGAACCCAGCCATATGCAAATCAGTCTTGACCCTGTGCCTCATGGGAACAGTCCAGCCCGAACTGCCAAGCCAGGTCCTCCCTGCACTGGATTCAAGCATCCTAGGACCGGTTTCGGGGTTTCACCCTCTTCAGCCAGGATAGCTTGATTCCAGTGGCATGGAGAGCACGGGACCCACGTCTGGGCATACCCGTCCCACTCGGGGTGACAAATGCAAAAACAACAGTTGATGGACAGAATGCAGAACAATGTCATACATTCACCCCAGTACAGAGATCTGGGCCTAAATCCATCGTTTTTTGCTCACCATGCCATTCCAGTTTGAACCCAGCCATATGCAAATCAGTCTTGACCCTGTGCCTCATGGGAACAGTCCAGCCCGAACTGCCAAGCCAGGTCCTCCCTGGACTGGATACAAGCATCCTAGGACCGGTTTCGGGGTTTCACCCCTCTTCAGCCAGGATAGCTTGATTCCAGTGGCATGGAGAGCACGGGACCCACGTCTGGGCATACCCGTCCCACTCGGGGTGACAAATGCAAAAACAACAGTTGATGGACAGAATGCAGAACAATGTCATACATTCACCCCAGTACAGAGATCTGGGCCTAAATCCATCGTTTTTTTGCTCACCATGCCATTCCAGTTTGAACCCAGCCATATGCAAATCAGTCTTGACCCTGTGCCTCATGGGAACAGTCCAGCCCGAACTGCCAAGCCAGGTCCTCCCTGGACTGGCTACAAGCATCCTAGGACCAGTTTCGGGGTTTCACCCCTCTTCAGCCAGGATAGCTTGATTCCAGTGGCATGGAGAGCACGGGACCCACGTCTGGGCATACCCGTCCCACTCGGGGTGACAAATGCAAAAACAACAGTTGATGGACAGAATGCAGCACAATGTCATACATTCACCCCAGTACAGAGATCTGGGCCTAAATCCATCGTTTTTTTGCTCACCATGCCATTCCAGTTTGAACCCAGCCATATGCAAATCAGTCTTGACCCTGTGCCTCATGGGAACAGTCCAGCCCGAACTGCCACGCCAGGTCCTCCCTGGACTGGATACAAGCATCCTAGGACCGGTTTCGGGGTTTCACCCCTCTTCAGCCAGGATAGCTTGATTCCAGTGGCATGGAGAGCACGGGACCCACGTCTGGGCATACCCGTCCCACTCGGGGGGACAAATGCAAAAACAATAGTTGATGGACAGAATGCAGAACAATGTCATACATTCACCCCAGTACAGAGATCTGGGCCTAAATCCATCGTTTTTTTGCTCACCATGCCATTCCAGTTTGAACCCAGCCATATGCAAATCAGTCTTGACCCTGTGCCTCATGGGAACAGTCCAGCCCGAACTGCCAAGCCAGGTCCTCCCTGGACTGGATACAAGCATCCTAGGACCGGTTTCGGGGTTTCACCCTCTTCAGCCAGGATAGCTGGATTCCAGTGGCATGGAGAGCACGGGACCCACGTCTGGGCATACCCGTCCCACTCGGGGTGACAAATGCAAAAACAACAGTTGATGGACAGAATGCAGAACAATCTCATACATTCACCCCAGTACAGAGATCTGGGCCTAAATCCATCGTTTTTTGCTCACCATGCCATTCCAGTTTGAACCCAGCCATATGCAAATCAGTCTTGACCCTGTGCCTCATGGGAACAGTCCAGCCCGAACTGCCAAGCCAGGTCCTCCCTGGACTGGATACAAGCATCCTAGGACCGGTTTCGGGGTTTCACCCCTCTTCAGCCAGGATAGCTTGATTCCAGTGGCATGGAGAGCACGGGACCCACGTCTGGGCATACCCGGCCCACTCGGGGTGACAAATGCAAAAACAACAGTTGATGGACAGAATGCAGAACAATGTCATACATTCACCCCAGTACAGAGATCTGGGCCTAAATCCATCGTTTTTTGCTCACCATGCCATTCCAGTTTGAACCCAGCCATATGCAAATCAGTCTTGACCCTGTGCCTCATGGGAACAGTCCAGCCCGAACTGCCAAGCCAGGTCCTCCCTGGACTGGATACAAGCATCCTAGGACCGGTTTCGGGGTTTCACCCTCTTCAGCCAGGTTAGCTTGATTCCAGTGGCATGGAGAGCACGGGACCCACGTCTGGGCATACCCGTCCCACTCGGGGTGACAAATGCAAAAACAACAGTTGATGGACAGAATGCAGAACAATGTCATACATTCACCCCAGTACAGAGATCTGGGCCTAAATCCATCGTTTTTTGCTCACCATGCCATTCCAGTTTGAACCCAGCCATATGCAAATCAGTCTTGACCCTGTGCCTCATGGGAACAGTCCAGCCCGAACTGCCAAGCCAGGTCCTCCCTGGACTGGATACAATCATCCTAGGACCGGTTTCGGGGTTTCACCCCTCTTCAGCCAGGATAGCTTGATTCCAGTGGCATGGAGAGCACGGGACCCACGTCTGGGCATACCCGGCCCACTCGGGGTGACAAATGCAAAAACAACAGTTGATGGACAGAATGCAGAACAATGTCATACATTCACCCCAGTACAGAGATCTGGGCCTAAATCCATCGTTTTTTTGCTCACCATGCCATTCCAGTTTGAACCCAGCCATATGCAAATCAGTCTTGACCCTGTGCCTCATGGGAACAGTCCAGCCCGAACTGCCAAGCCAGGTCCTCCCTGGACTGGATACAAGCATCCTAGGACCGGTTTCGGGTTTCACCCCTCTTCAGCCAGGATAGCTTGATTCCAGTGGCATGGAGAGCACGGGACCCACGTCTGGGCATACCCGTCCCACTCGGGGTGACAAATGCAAAAACAACAGTTGATGGACAGAATGCAGAACAATGTCATACATTCACCCCAGTACAGAGATCTGGGCCTAAATCCATCGTTTTTTGCTCACCATGCCATTCCAGTTTGAACCCAGCCATATGCAAATCAGTCTTGACCCTGTGCCTCATGGGAACAGTCCAGCCCGAACTGCCAAGCCAGGTCCTCCCTGGACTGGATACAAGCATCCTAGGACCGGTTTCGGGGTTTCACCCCTCTTCAGCCAGGATAGCTTGATTCCAGTGGCATGGAGAGCACGGGACCCACGTCTGGGCATACCCGTCCCACTCGGGGTGACAAATGCAAAAACAACAGTTGATGGACAGAATGCAGAACAATGTCATACATTCACCCCAGTACAGAGATCTGGGCCTAAATCCATCGTTTTTTGCTCACCATGCCATTCCAGTTTGAACCACCCAGCCATATGCAAATCAGTCTTGACCCTGTGCCTCATGGGAACAGTCCAGCCCGAACTGCCAAGCCAGGTCCTCCCTGGACTGGATACAAGCATCCTAGGACCGGTTTCGGGGTTTCACTCCTCTTCAGCCAGGATAGCTTGATTCCAGTGGCATGGAGAGCACGGGACCCACGTCTGGGCATACCCGTCCCACTCGGGGTGACAAATGCAAAAACAACAGTTGATGGACAGAATGCAGAACAATGTCATACATTCACCCCAGTACAGAGATCTGGGCCTAAATCCATCGTTTTTTTGCTCACCATGCCATTCCAGTTTGAACCCAGCCATATGCAAATCAGTCTTGACCCTGTGCCTCATGGGAACAGTCCAGCCCGAACTGCCAAGCCAGGTCCTCCCTGGACTGGATACAAGCATCCTAGAACCGGTTTCGGGGTTTCACCCCTCTTCAGCCAGGATAGCTTGATTCCAGTGGCATGGAGAGCACGGGACCCACGTCTGGGCATACCCGTCCCACTCGGGGTGACAAATGCAAAAACAACAGTTGATGGACAGAATGCAGAACAATGTCATACATTCACCCCAGTACAGAGATCTGGGCCTAAATCCATCGTTTTTTTGCTCACCATGCCATTCCAGTTTGAACCCAGCCATATGCAAATCTGTCTTGACCCTGTGCCTCATGGGAACAGTCCAGCCCGAACTGCCAAGCCAGGTCCTCCCTGGACTGGCTACAAGCATCCTAGGACCAGTTTCGGGGTTTCACCCCTCTTCAGCCAGGATAGCTTGATTCCAGTGGCATGGAGAGCACGGGACCCACGTCTGGGCATACCTGTCCCACTCGGGGTGACAAATGCAAAAACAACAGTTGATGGACAGAATGCAGAACAATGTCATACATTCACCCCAGCACAGAGATCTGGGCCTAAATCCATCGTTTTTGCTCACCATGCCATTCCAGTTTGAACCCAGCCATATGCAAATCAGTCTTGACCCTGTGCCTCATGGGAACAGTCCAGCCCGAACTGCCAAGCCAGGTCCTCCCTGGACTGGATACAAGCATCCTAGGACCGGTTTCGGGGTTTCACCCCTCTTCAGCCAGGATAGCTTGATTCCAGTGGCATGGAGAGCACGGGACCCACGTCTGGGCATACCCGGCCCACTCGGGGTGACAAATGCAAAAACAACAGTTGATGGACAGAATGCAGAACAATGTCATACATTCACCCCAGTACAGAGATCTGGGCCTAAATCCATCGTTTTTTGCTCACCATACCATTCCAGTTTGAACCCAGCCATATGCAAATCAGTCTTGACCCTGTGCCTCATGGGAACAGTCCAGCCCGAACTGCCAAGCCAGGTCCTCTCTGGACTGGATACAAGCATCCTAGGACCGGTTTCGGGGTTTCACCCTCTTCAGCCAGGATAGCTTGATTCCAGTGGCATGGAGAGCACGGGACCCACGTCTGGGCATACCCGTCCCACTCGGGGTGACAAATGCAAAAACAACAGTTGATGGACAGAATGCAGAACAATGTCATACATTCACCCCAGTACAGAGATCTGGGCCTAAATCCATCGTTTTTTGCTCACCATGCCATTCCAGTTTGAACCCAGCCATATGCAAATCAGTCTTGACCCTGTGCCTCATGGGAACAGTCCAGCCCGAACTGCCAAGCCAGGTCCTCCCTGGACTGGATACAAGCATCCTAGGACCGGTTTCGGGGTTTCACCCCTCTTCAGCCAGGATAGCTTGATTCCAGTGGCATGGAGAGCACGGGACCCACGTCTGGGCATACCCGTCCCACTCGGGGTGACAAATGCAAAAACAACAGTTGATGGACAGAATGCAGAACAATGTCACACATTCACCCCAGTACAGAGATCTGGGCCTAAATCCATCGTTTTTTGCTCACCATGCCATTCCAGTTTGAACCCAGCCATATGCAAATCAGTCTTGACCCTGTGCCTCATGGGAACAGTCCAGCCCGAACTGCCAAGCCAGGTCCTCCCTGGACTGGATACAAGCATCCTAGGACCGGTTTCGGGGTTTCACCCTCTTCAGCCAGGATAGCTTGATTCCAGTGGCATGGAGAGCACGGGACCCACGTCTGGGCATACCCGTCCCACTCGGGGTGACAAATGCAAAAACAACAGTTGATGGACAGAATGCAGAACAATGTCATACATTCACCCCAGTACAGAGATCTGGGCCTAAATCCATCGTTTTTGCTCACCATGCCATTCCAGTTTGAACCCAGCCATATGCAAATCAGTCTTGACCCTGTGCCTCATGGGAACAGTCCAGCCCGAACTGCCAAGCCAGGTCCTCCCTGGACTGGATACAAGCATCCTAGGACCGGTTTCGGGGTTTCACCCCTCTTCAGCCAGGATAGCTTGATTCCAGTGGCATGGAGAGCACGGGACCCACGTCTGGGCATACCCGTCCCACTCGGGGTGACAAATGCAAAAACAACAGTTGATGGACAGAATGCAGAACAATGTCATACATTCACCCCAGTACAGAGATCTGGGCCTAAATCCATCGGTTTTTTGCTCACCATGCCATTCCAGTTTGAACCCAGCCATATGCAAATCAGTCTTGACCCTGTGCCTCATGGGAACAGTCCAGCCCGAACTGCCAAGCCAGGTCCTCCCTGGACTGGATACAAGCATCCTAGGACCGGTTTCGGGGTTTCACCCTCTTCAGCCAGGATAGCTTGATTCCAGTGGCATGGAGATCACGGGACCCACGTCTGGGCATACCCGTCCCACTCGGGGTGACAAATGCAAAAACAACAGTTGATGGACAGAATGCAGAACAATGTCATACATTCACCCCAGTACAGAGATCTGGGCCTAAATCCATCGTTTTTTTGCTCACCATGCCATTCCAGTTTGAACCCAGCCATATGCAAATCAGTCTTGACCCTGTGCCTCATGGGAAAGTCCAGCCCGAACTGCCAAGCCAGGTCTTCCCTGGACTGGATACAATCATCCTAGGACCGGTTTCGGGGTTTCACCCCTCTTCAGCCAGGATAGCTTGATTCCAGTGGCATGGAGAGCACGGGACCCACGTCTGGGCATACCCGGCCCACTCGGGGTGACAAATGCAAAAACAACAGTTGATGGACAGAATGCAGAACAATGTCATACATTCACCCCAGTACAGAGATCTGGGCCTAAATCCATCGTTTTTTGCTCACCATGCCATTCCAGTTTGAACCCAGCCATATGCAAATCAGTCTTGACCCTGTGCCTCATGGGAACAGTCCAGCCCGAACTGCCAAGCCAGGTCCTCCCTGGACTGGATACAAGCATCCTAGGACCGGTTTCGGGGTTTCACCCCTCTTCAGCCAGGATAGCTTGATTCCAGTGGCATGGAGAGCACGGGACCCACGTCTGGGCATACCCGTCCCACTCGGGGTGACAAATGCAAAAACAACAGTTGATGGACAGAATGCAGAACAATGTCATACATTCACCCCAGTACAGAGATCTGGGCCTAAATCCATCGTTTTTGCTCACCATGCCATTCCAGTTTGAACCCAGCCATATGCAAATCAGTCTTGACCCTGTGCCTCATGGGAACAGTCCAGCCCGAACTGCCAAGCCAGGTCCTCCCTGGACTGGATACAAGCATCCTAGGACCGGTTTCGGGGTTTCACCCCTCTTCAGCCAGGATAGCTTGATTCCAGTGGCATGGAGAGCACGGGACCCACGTCTGGGCATACCCGTCCCACTCGGGGTGACAAATGCAAAAACAACAGTTGATGGACAGAATGCAGAACAATGTCATACATTCACCCCAGTACAGAGATCTGGGCCTAAATCCATCGTTTTTTGCTCACCATGCCATTCCAGTTTGAACCACCCAGCCATATGCAAATCAGTCTTGACCCTGTGCCTCATGGGAACAGTCCAGCCCGAACTGCCAAGCCAGGTCCTCCCTGGACTGGATACAAGCATCCTAGGACCGGTTTCGGGTTTCACTCCTCTTCAGCCAGGATAGCTTGATTCCAGTGGCATGGAGAGCACGGGACCCACGTCTGGGCATACCCGTCCCACTCGGGGTGACAAATGCAAAAACAACAGTTGATGGACAGAATGCAGAACAATGTCATACATTCACCCCAGTACAGAGATCTGGGCCTAAATCCATCGTTTTTTTGCTCACCATGCCATTCCAGTTTGAACCCAGCCATATGCAAATCAGTCTTGACCCTGTGCCTCATGGGAACAGTCCAGCCCGAACTGCCAAGCCAGGTCCTCCCTGGACTGGATACAAGCATCCTAGAACCGGTTTCGGGGTTTCACCCCTCTTCAGCCAGGATAGCTTGATTCCAGTGGCATGGAGAGCACGGGACCCACGTCTG
Source organism: Calotriton arnoldi (assembly GCA_963921515.1). Classification (NCBI taxonomy): domain Eukaryota; kingdom Metazoa; phylum Chordata; class Amphibia; order Caudata; family Salamandridae; genus Calotriton; species Calotriton arnoldi. Next base: position 423,468 of record CAWUFW010005441.1, read on the forward strand.
GGCATACCCGTCCCACTCGGGGTGACAAATGCAAAAACAACAGTTGATGGACAGAATGCAGAACAATGTCATACATTCACCCCAGTACAGAGATCTGGGCCTAAATCCATCGTTTTTTTGCTCACCATGCCATTCCAGTTTGAACCCAGCCATATGCAAATCTGTCTTGACCCTGTGCCTCATGGGAACAGTCCAGCCCGAACTGCCAAGCCAGGTCCTCCCTGGACTGGCTACAAGCATCCTAGGACCAGTTTCGGGGTTTCACCCCTCTTCAGCCAGGATAGCTTGATTCCAGTGGCATGGAGAGCACGGGACCCACGTCTGGGCATACCTGTCCCACTCGGGGTGACAAATGCAAAAACAACAGTTGATGGACAGAATGCAGAACAATGTCATACATTCACCCCAGCACAGAGATCTGGGCCTAAATCCATCGTTTTTTGCTCACCATGCCATTCCAGTTTGAACCCAGCCATATGCAAATCAGTCTTGACCCTGTGCCTCATGGGAACAGTCCAGCCCGAACTGCCAAGCCAGGTCCTCCCTGGACTGGATACAAGCATCCTAGGACCGGTTTCGGGGTTTCACCCCTCTTCAGCCAGGATAGCTTGATTCCAGTGGCATGGAGAGCACGGGACCCACGTCTGGGCATACCCGGCCCACTCGGGGTGACAAATGCAAAAACAACAGTTGATGGACAGAATGCAGAACAATGTCATACATTCACCCCAGTACAGAGATCTGGGCCTAAATCCATCGTTTTTTGCTCACCATACCATTCCAGTTTGAACCCAGCCATATGCAAATCAGTCTTGACCCTGTGCCTCATGGGAACAGTCCAGCCCGAACTGCCAAGCCAGGTCCTCCCTGGACTGGATACAAGCATCCTAGGACCGGTTTCGGGGTTTCACCCTCTTCAGCCAGGATAGCTTGATTCCAGTGGCATGGAGAGCACGGGACCCACGTCTGGGCATACCCGTCCCACTCGGGGTGACAAATGCAAAAACAACAGTTGATGGACAGAATGCAGAACAATGTCATACATTCACCCCAGTACAGAGATCTGGGCCTAAATCCATCGTTTTTGCTCACCATGCCATTCCAGTTTGAACCCAGCCATATGCAAATCAGTCTTGACCCTGTGCCTCATGGGAACAGTCCAGCCCGAACTGCCAAGCCAGGTCCTCCCTGGACTGGATACAAGCATCCTAGGACCGGTTTCGGGGTTTCACCCTCTTCAGCCAGGATAGCTTGATTCCAGTGGCATGGAGAGCACGGGACCCACGTCTGGGCATACCCGTCCCACTCGGGGTGACAAATGCAAAAACAACAGTTGATGGACAGAATGCAGAACAATGTCACACATTCACCCCAGTACAGAGATCTGGGCCTAAATCCATCGTTTTTTGCTCACCATGCCATTCCAGTTTGAACCCAGCCATATGCAAATCAGTCTTGACCCTGTGCCTCATGGGAACAGTCCAGCCCGAACTGCCAAGCCAGGTCCTCCCTGGACTGGATACAAGCATCCTAGGACCGGTTTCGGGGTTTCACCCCTCTTCAGCCAGGATAGCTTGATTCCAGTGGCATGGAGAGCACGGGACCCACGTCTGGGCATACCCGTCCCACTCGGGGTGACAAATGCAAAAACAACAGTTGATGGACAGAATGCAGAACAATGTCATACATTCACCCCAGTACAGAGATCTGGGCCTAAATCCATCGTTTTTGCTCACCATGCCATTCCAGTTTGAACCCAGCCATATGCAAATCAGTCTTGACCCTGTGCCTCATGGGAACAGTCCAGCCCGAACTGCCAAGCCAGGTCCTCCCTGGACTGGATACAAGCATCCTAGGACCGGTTTCGGGGTTTCACCCCTCTTCAGCCAGGATAGCTTGATTCCAGTGGCATGGAGAGCACGGGACCCACGTCTGGGCATACCCGTCCCACTCGGGGTGACAAATGCAAAAACAACAGTTGATGGACAGAATGCAGAACAATGTCATACATTCACCCCAGTACAGAGATCTGGGCCTAAATCCATCGGTTTTTGCTCACCATGCCATTCCAGTTTGAACCCAGCCATATGCAAATCAGTCTTGACCCTGTGCCTCATGGGAACAGTCCAGCCCGAACTGCCAAGCCAGGTCCTCCCTGGACTGGATACAAGCATCCTAGGACCGGTTTCGGGGTTTCACCCCTCTTCAGCCAGGATAGCTTGATTCCAGTGGCATGGAGATCACGGGACCCACGTCTGGGCATACCCGTCCCACTCGGGGTGACAAATGCAAAAACAACAGTTGATGGACAGAATGCAGAACAATGTCATACATTCACCCCAGTACAGAGATCTGGGCCTAAATCCATCGTTTTTTTGCTCACCATGCCATTCCAGTTTGAACCCAGCCATATGCAAATCAGTCTTGACCCTGTGCCTCATGGGAACAGTCCAGCCCGAACTGCCAAGCCAGGTCCTCCCTGGACTGGATACAAGCATCCTAGAACCGGCTTCGGGGTTTCACCCTTCTTCAGCCAGGATAGCTTGATTCCAGTGGCATGGAGAGCACGGGACCCACGTCTGGGCATACCCGTCCCACTCGGGGTGACAAATGCAAAAACAACAGTTGATGGACAGAATGCAGAACAATGTCATACATTCACCCCAGTACAGAGATCTGGGCCTAAATCCATCGTTTTTTGCTCACCATGCCATTCCAGTTTGAACCCAGCCATATGCAAATCTGTCTTGACCCTGTGCCTCATGGGAACAGTCCAGCCCGAACTGCCAAGCCAGGTCCTCCCTGGACTGGCTACAAGCATCCTAGGACCAGTTTCGGGGTTTCACCCCTCTTCAGCCAGGATAGCTTGATTCCAGTGGCATGGAGAGCACGGGACCCACGTCTGGGCATACCTGTCCCACTCGGGTGACAAATGCAAAACAACAGTTGATGGACAGAATGCAGAACAATGTCATACATTCACCCCAGTACAGAGATCTGGGCCTAAATCCATCGTTTTTGCTCACCATGCCATTCCAGTTTGAACCCAGCCATATGCAAATCAGTCTTGACCCTGTGCCTCATGGGAACAGTCCAGCCCGAACTGCCAAGCCAGGTCCTCCCTGGACTGGATACAAGCATCCTAGGACCGGTTTCGGGGTTTCACCCTCTTCAGCCAGGATAGCTTGATTCCAGTGGCATGGAGAGCACGGGACCCACGTCTGGGCATACCCGGCCCACTCGGGGTGACAAATGCAAAAACAACAGTTGATGGACAGAATGCAGAACAATGTCATACATTCACCCCAGTACAGAGATCTGGGCCTAAATCCATCGTTTTTTTGCTCACCATACCATTCCAGTTTGAACCCAGCCATATGCAAATCAGTCTTGACCCTGTGCCTCATGGGAACAGTCCAGCCCGAACTGCCAAGCCAGGTCCTCCCTGGACTGGATACAAGCATCCTAGGACCGGTTTCGGGGTTTCACCCTCTTCAGCCAGGATAGCTTGATTCCAGTGGCATGGAGAGCACGGGACCCACGTCTGGGCATACCCGTCCCACTCGGGGTGACAAATGCAAAAACAACAGTTGATGGACAGAATGCAGAACAATGTCATACATTCACCCCAGTACAGAGATCTGGGCCTAAATCCATCGTTTTTTTGCTCACCATGCCATTCCAGTTTGAACCCAGCCATATGCAAATCAGTCTTGACCCTGTGCCTCATGGGAACAGTCCAGCCCGAACTGCCAAGCCAGGTCCTCCCTGGACTGGATACAAGCATCCTAGGACCGGTTTCGGGGTTTCACCCTCTTCAGCCAGGATAGCTTGATTCCAGTGGCATGGAGAGCACGGGACCCACGTCTGGGCATACCCGTCCCACTCGGGTGACAAATGCAAAAACAACAGTTGATGGACAGAATGCAGAACAATGTCACACATTCACCCCAGTACAGAGATCTGGGCCTAAATCCATCGTTTTTGCTCACCATGCCATTCCAGTTTGAACCCAGCCATATGCAAATCAGTCTTGACCCTGTGCCTCATGGGAACAGTCCAGCCCGAACTGCCAAGCCAGGTCCTCCCTGGACTGGATACAAGCATCCTAGGACCGGTTTCGGGGTTTCACCCCTCTTCAGCCAGGATAGCTTGATTCCAGTGGCATGGAGAGCACGGGACCCACGTCTGGGCATACCCGTCCCACTCGGGGTGACAAATGCAAAAACAACAGTTGATGGACAGAATGCAGAACAATGTCATACATTCACCCCAGTACAGAGATCTGGGCCTAAATCCATCGTTTTTTGCTCACCATGCCATTCCAGTTTGAACCCAGCCATATGCAAATCAGTCTTGACCCTGTGCCTCATGGGAACAGTCCAGCCCGAACTGCCAAGCCAGGTCCTCCCTGGACTGGATACAAGCATCCTAGGACCGGTTTCGGGGTTTCACCCTCTTCAGCCAGGATAGCTTGATTCCAGTGGCATGGAGAGCACGGGACCCACGTCTGGGCATACCCGTCCCACTCGGGGTGACAAATGCAAAAACAACAGTTGATGGACAGAATGCAGAACAATGTCATACATTCACCCCAGTACAGAGATCTGGGCCTAAATCCATCGGTTTTTGCTCACCATGCCATTCCAGTTTGAACCCAGCCATATGCAAATCAGTCTTGACCCTGTGCCTCATGGGAACAGTCCAGCCCGAACTGCCAAGCCAGGTCCTCCCTGGACTGGATACAAGCATCCTAGGACCGGTTTCGGGGTTTCACCCCTCTTCAGCCAGGATAGCTTGATTCCAGTGGCATGGAGATCACGGGACCCACGTCTGGGCATACCCGTCCCACTCGGGGTGACAAATGCAAAAACAACAGTTGATGGACAGAATGCAGAACAATGTCATACATTCACCCCAGTACAGAGATCTGGGCCTAAATCCATCGTTTTTTTGCTCACCATGCCATTCCAGTTTGAACCCAGCCATATGCAAATCAGTCTTGACCCTGTGCCTCATGGGAACAGTCCAGCCCGAACTGCCAAGCCAGGTCCTCCCTGGACTGGATACAAGCACCATAATTTATGCACCACTAGTTAGAACCTACATTTATAATTTATGCACCACATTAAATTTACAATACGTCGCGCATCTCCATAGACATTCTTCTCATATCAATCGCCACAGTACATTAACTATAACTCACCACTCTTATGTCATTTCAGATGTCATAAGTCTTGTTATCACTGCTATGATTTCACATGCTATAAGTTATATAATATGCAAGGGTATAACCAGTGCATGGAGAAAAGGTGAGTTATAGTTCATGTAGTCTGTTGATTGATGCGAGAAGCATGTGTACAAAAGTGCACCACATATAGTAAATTGGAGGTGGTGTGTAAATTATAAATGTATGTTTTAACTAGTGGTGTCTAAATTCGAAATTTACCTTTTAACGATGGAAGTAAATATTGTTCAAAAACAGATAAAATATCATCTTTTAAAATTATATATCGACTTTAAAGTAATACATTTAAAATGTTAAAATATATAAAACTAACGTGAATGAAATAGTTTCATTAATTATTAAATATAAAAATAAAGGTTTTTTACAATTGTAAATGAAATATACAAATTGAAATTTAATTAAATGTATATTGTATTGCAACCTTTATAGTGCGCTTACTACCACTATATCCTTGGGGATTTACATCTGACTTGTAACATTGCTTTCAACCATTTTACCTGAGGAATAGATATAGTATAAAGGAGGATGTGTTCATATAGAGTAAGAATGTGTCCTTTTTTATATTAATTCAGTAATCTGGACTTCATTTTGTTGTTGCACTTAGCACTTTAATAATGATTATGTCATTGATTCAATCGGTATTCAGGAAATGTGATCTTGGGAAAGGTCCCCCTTGCTAATATATTTCTTATTCCAAGCAATTATGGTACTTTTTGATGGATTAGATATTAATTAATTAATAGAAGGACTATGAAAGTGGGTTTGTATTATGTTTCCCTTTTTTATAAAAAATGCTTTATTGTATGGATTTTGAGAATTGAACTATTTTAGTAAGAGAGATCATATGAAAAGAGGTCTTTTTAAAAAAAAAAACACGTTATTTTTCAATTTTTTAAACCACTACAAAGAACCAATCAGCAGGCAGTGGTGGATACGGTAGGAGACAAAGTGCACAAAGACCAAATACAGCTTTACAATCGACACTGCTTCAAGCACTGGACACATCAGGCTCCACATAAGAACATCCAACCTCACCACACAGGATTGGATCCCCTCTCCACTTGGCATGTCTGGGCTGGGACCACCCATCCATGTGCTCCCCGCGCTATCGCGATGGGGGCCTATCTGATGTTGGAATTTGGCTTACATCACATAATTCTCTCCCGTCTGTGAGATCCTCTGCTAACTTGTCATCACATCTGCTAAGTTTCATAAGGGCCTCCTCCGCTAGTGACCACTCCAATACGTCCTTGTGCCAGTGTACTATCTCAGGTGCTTGTTGACCCATCAATGTGATGGCAACGCCACATCTAGCCGACACCAATACGAATTGTAAAAATGTATATCACAGTTTCCTACATTTTGGTCGTTTGACATTGCTTAAAAGGCAGCACTGGGGTGAGGAGACTATGTGCAGTTGTGTGGTCCTGGCAATATCAGCCACGACCAGGCGCCAGAAGGTCTGCACCAGGTGGCAATGCCAGGCAATGTGCAAATGTGCAATGTGCAAAAAGTTGGTGCTATCCGCACCACATCAGGGACATCTGTGAGAACGTGTCGGGGTCAAGTGGTGCAGTGCTCTAGGAGTGAGGTAAGTCCTGTGAAGAGAGTTGTAATGTATCAACCTTAATCGAGCATTACTTGAGACAGAATGTGTTAGTTCATTGACCCGTGTCCAATCCCTGTCAGTCAGTGGAGTATCAAAGTCAAAATCCCATGCCAGACTCCCAGCAGCCTCGGCATGCTTGGCTCTGTAAAGTAAGGATATTAGATGGCGTCCTGTGCCACAGCACAGTAAGACCCCAAGTGTTTGTGAGGAGATGGTGACTGCAGGGTATGAATGGCAAGTGGTCTTGGCTATTTAAATCAGGCTTGCATGTTGCAAAAAGTGACCAGGGCCAATCGTGAATTCTTGTCGTGCCTCCTCAAAAGAAAAAATGTTTCTCTTGGGTATAAGTCCCCCAAAAGCGCACACCCTCCCTCCTGCCATGACTGGAAGGAGATATTGTCTAATAACTGCCTAATTGGTTTCAATGTCCCAACGCCAAGTTCCCTGTGGAACGAGGCCCGCTTCAGGACGGACTAAACAAAGCACTCCCATGTATAAGCTGTTTGTCGCACTATGTAAGGGAGGTCCGCCGAAGTCCCTGCACCCTCCATCAGTAATTCCGGCAAGCAGCCCACCGCCTCACTGCCTGACAGCAGCCTCTTCTCCCAATTCTCCCCCAGATCGAGCCATCTGGCCACATGTTGAAGGTGTGCAGCATAGTAATATAGATCTCGTCGAGGAACCTCTAGTCCCCCATCTTCATATCGTTTGGTTAAAGTCATCAGGGCCACTCTGCTCTGTTGTCGCACCCGTAGGAGCATATTTAAAATGGAGTCAAGCTGCTTAAAAATCCTGTTCGGAAGGGGACATAGCGAGTTCTGCAGAACGCAAAGACACCATGAAAGCAGTACCATTTTTTGGAATAGCCATCCCGCCCATTAGGGAGACAGGCAAGGTAGTCTAGAAATTCACTGATGTCCTTAAGGCCTCCAACACCCTCTCCACATTTAGGTAGCTGCTGAGATCTGTTGTGTGCCACTTTGATACCCAAATATCTAAACTTTTCTAGTTCCCAACATAGGCCCAAGACAGGAAATCAATCCACTGGTGTGCCTACAAGAGAGGCTAGTGGGAATATTAAGGACTTGTTGCGGTTCAAATGAAGACCTGAGATGGTTCCAAAATCATCAGGCAGCTGCAAGAGCCGCAGCAAGGCAACCCTGAGGGAAGAGAGTTAAAATAATGCATTGTCGACATATAGTGATATGACATGCCGTACCTCGCTAACCCGTATGTCCCAGTCCTGCAGTTCCTGGCATCCCCATATAGCTAACAGCTCTATCGCCAATGCAAATAGGAGGGGGGAAAGTAGGCACCCCACCGAGTGTCCACACTCCCAAGCGGCAACGCTCCACCCTCACCCTCGCAGTCAGTTCTGTGTAGAGCAGTCGAACCCACCCGCAGTATCTAGGGCCGAACCCCAAGATCTGCAACACCTTGATCAAATAAGCCCAATGTACGGTGGCGAAGGCCTTTTCCAGGCCCGTCGCCACAAGCACAAGCCCTTCATTGTAATGTTCTGTCTCGTAAAACATGCGTCAGTCGCCTAAGGTTCATGGCGGTGCTTCTTCTCGGGATAAAATCACACTGGTCCTCATGGACCAGACGTGGCATATGTGGCAATAAAAGAACACCCAAGGTTTTGTTGAGTATTTTCACGTCAGTGTTTATCAAGGTGAGGGGCCTATATGTTGTTGGGTCAGTAGCATCACCTCCCGGTTTAAGGAGCATTCAGTTCTCACCTTCCTGCATAGTGGCTGGTAAAATGTGCGCCCAATTCCGAAGCGTCTGTAAAGACTTCCAGAAGGCCTTATGTTAACGTTGCTGAAAATGCTTGGTAGAATTCAGACGGGAACCCATCACTACCCAGTGTCTTGACTCATGGGATCATGTTAAGTGCCGACCAAACTCTTTTAATCCAAACTGCTCATCCATCTCCTCTGAAGCCGTCTGTCTCAGTTTGGAGATAGCCAACCCTTCCGAGAAAGGGGATTTCTGGTCTGTCGTGTATACGCGCTGCAGGCGCAGGCAAAACACTTCCACAATACCTGCCCTGGAAGTAACCCTGGCCCCATCCGGGGTGACCAAACTCATCAAAGTCGGGAGAGAATGCTCCCTCCGCAAGATCCAGGCCAGTAGGTGCCCAGATTTGTTGCCTTTGTGATGTAATCGCTGCTGGTACTGTTTTAAAGTATATTTGTTCAGTCGGTCCAAAATATCTGTGATATGTCCCCGTATGTCGTGTTCTTCCTGAAGTGAGGCCGGGCTAGTTTAGTGCACTGCCTAGGTTCGAGCAAGTGTCTGCTCTGCTTTGCCCAGCTCAGCCTGGAGCTGTCTACTGACCCCGCAAGGCAGTCCCATTTAGGCGCCCCTAAGCACAGCTTTGATTGCCTTCCATTCCACGGATCTATTCCAAGTGGTGCCCCAGTTCGACTCGAAATAGCCTGTCAGAGAAAGTGACAGCGACTTCCGTCCCACTGGCTCTTCTAATCCGACATTCGCCAAGATCGAGCTCCCAGCAATTCATTACCAAAGGCAACAGTACAACAACCCGGGGAGTGGTCTGATAGGAACCGTGCCAAGTGCATGAATTGAACGTCGCTCACCCTAGGGAACCCTGCAATCAATACCCTGTCCAATGTGCTAAATGTATTATGTGTGGTAGAATGACAACTAAATAAGCTGCGATCTGGATGCCTCTGGCGCCATGTGTCCACTAGACCTATATTGAACATGACCTCCCGCAGTGTAGTCGTCATGTGTGGTTTTGTGCTGGGTCTTGCCAGGGTCCTGTCAAAGTTGAAGGTCCAAAACACAATTAAAGTCGCCCAGCCACAGTAATGGCAGGTCAATCTCCTTGTAAGGAGGTCTTCCATTGAGTAAAAAAAGGCAGGGTCATCGGTGTTAGGAGCATACGTACTAAGCAGAGATACGTCCTGCCCATCAAGGGAACCCTGTATGAGGATATACCTGTCCCCCATATCCGCCTCCATGTATGTAAGGGAAAACGGGACTCCCGGGGCCACCCAGATCCGTGTACCTCTGGTGTATGTAGAGAAGGAGGAATGATGGATTTTGCCACTGCATTTCTTGGCTAGTTTGGTGGCACCTGTATTGTTCATGTGAGTTTCCTGTAAGCATGCAATGTTGATTTTGTTGCGCTTAAGGAAGGTGAGCTCCTGGTATCTTTTTACATATGTACCCAGTCCCTGGACATTCCAGGTCAGGACTTTGGAAGTGCTCCCATTCCTGGTTTGACTGTATAACATGCACTGTCATCCTACCCCACCCACCACCCCCTGCCGCTGAACCGATAAGGGATCTTTAGATCGCAACTTTGGCATTTGAAAGTCATTTGCACTGTCCGTATTTATTCTTTGCAGTTTATTTTTTGATTGCACATGTATGAAATGATGAAGAGTAACATCCTAGTGAAGAATTAAAATGGTGGCTGGTTTGCCCCAAATGTAATGTGTAATTCGGTCTAGTGTTTAGAAGTGATCAAAATGGAAGTAGGACTGTTCTATATTTAGTAAGATACCATTGACAGGGAGATAGTCCCAGTTGATGGCATTATGCCGCAATGTATCAGCGGGATTTCTTTTTAACATTTTGTCATAATACAATAAAACTATAGTTTGCAGCAACTTCTTGAAGACTCGATTCATGTAACTTTTGGTATCAGACTCGGTTCATGTAACTCTTGGTATCCAGGACCCATGCCTGAGCTATGAGGAAGGAGGCTCGTTTGAACATAGGAATGTGTGTTTCCCGCACGGACAATGCAGGCAGATGGGTGTGACGACCGTGGTGAGAGCTGTGTATGGGAATTGTGTTATTGGAATATAGAAACTGTGGCCCACTGCTGATCAGAGAAATAGGGTGCTGGGGCAGTAAGGGGAGTGCTGGGTTGGTTGAGAAACCCTCTCTCTGGACCCTAGAGGGAGTATGAGGGGGTTCTCACTTGCAGTTCTCAGTCACAATGGTGATCTGCTGAAACACAGAAGCCGATCTTCCCTGCATAGCCCATTCGTGGAGCTGAAAAACTGGAGTGGAACTGTTAACCTGTTTGATTTGTGGACAAGCATAAAGTCAGGCAGAACAAATACATCCACACTTTGACAACTACATTATTTTGGGACCTAGGATACAATTGTGCAGGGGCCAGACCGAGTCCTCATTTGCCAGTAGGGACTAGTATGAATACATGACACATGGTTGATTGAAAATTATGAATAGCGGTTGAATGTACTTTTCAATTCAAGATTTGGTTATTATTAGTTAATTTTAGTGGTATTGACAACTACAAGATAAGGGCAAGCAGAGAAAGTAAATGGGAGATAGCTGCAAAGCAAACAGTTATGGATGACACCATATTGAGTAATCGTGGAGGGGGTGCCAACTCATCTACACAATCATATAGACAGATCATAAGGGAAATGGTGAAAGCAAGAACAGTGGTGGGAGATGATTTCTCTTACTAAATATAGAGAATGCAGCATGATTTCAGGATGGTTATGAATTATGATTTTGCCATCATATGATGACATGGATCTTGATTTATTGAAGGAGTGGTGCACTGGTGTTTAGGAATGTTTAATGAAACTTACCAGCACCATCTTCCACAGATAAATGACAAGCGCCCTAGACTGGATGAAGAACAACTGCCTAAAGCTGAACTTAGACAAGACGGAAGTACTGATCATCTGCAACAACAGCAACCCATGGAGCGACGCCTGGAGGCCCTCAGACCTGGGACCCACACCTGTACCCACTGACCACCCCAGAAACCTAGTAATCTTCATAGATAAAAAGCTCACCATGAAATCACAAATCAATGCTGCCTCCTCCACCTGCTTCCACACTGTACGCATGCTACGTAAGATGTTCAAATGGCTATCCCTGTACACCAGATGCACTATGACACAGGCCCCCATCACCAGCCGACTGGACTGAGGCAACACTCTCTACATAGGAATCGCCGCACACCTACTACAGAGACCTTAAACCATACAGAACGCTGTAGCCAGACTCGTCCTCAACCTCTCCCGATGAAACCACATCACATCCCATCTCAGGTTACTCCACTGGCTCCCCGTACAGAGGAGATGCCTATTCAAGCTGCGGACCACGACCAAGGACCTGCCTACATTAACCACCAACTGAACTTCCACCAAACATCAAGAAGATTACACTCCACCTCCCTATCACTTGCCCACACTCCTCGCAATTACAGAAGCAGAAGTGGAGGACTCTCCTTCTCCTACATCACAGTAAAGACCTGGAACAGTCTTCCGACGCAGCTCCGGACCACCACCGCACTTCAAGAATTGTGAAGGGCCCTCAAGACCTGGATGTTTGAATGAGCCTCCAGGGACCTGCAAGCACCTGGATACCCTATCAGGTGATTAGCAGCACCATATAAATCCTGATTTATTTATTAATTGATAAGGATGATGAGATGATTAAAGATCGGCTACCAAAGATGGAAAAGAGACTGGAGAAAAATGATGATGAGATCCATGAAAGGAAGTCAAGGAAATTCACACGTGATAGACTTGATTATCAATATGGTTGGGTCTGTACATTTGCGAAATGATTTGACACCCTTCGGCTGAAGGATAAGATCTATCAATAGCACTCTGGGTCAAACAGTGAAAATGATTTGAGCTCTGAAGCCGGCTCTTCAGCTGATGAAGTACCAGCACAAAATTGTACTTTTTTCAGAAGAAGGGCGGCTCTTCCACATGACCACACAGCAGGGTAGAAGAGGAGGATGAGGAAACCAGGCTGGAGGAAGTGTCAGATGAGGAGGGGCCGGAAGAAGAGGAAGGAGCAAATGTAAGAAACGTTAGATGGCGAGAGTACCATAGAATGTCCAATGAATGAAAATAATATCAATGATCAACACCTCATCTATGATGTTATCCCCCAATCAGGAAAGGCTGCTTAATTATGGCTTGAGTTTTTGTCCAACTGTGAGTCCTTATTCTACCAAGGTGGATGCAAATTTGAAAATACATTTTGTTCTCAAATGGCCCTTGGAAATACTATGGATCTATTCCATGAACTGGTAGTGGATGTCATTAATAAATTAGGAAACACAAAAAAGTTGGCATAAAGACAACCTTTCAAGTAAGGATTGAATGGATATCAACTCCCTTAGAAACAATGAATCACTGGTGATTAAAGCATTGCACAAGGGGGGGGGGGGGAATATAGTTAATATGGATAAAATAACATATCTCACTGAAGCCAACAGGCACCGGAACAACACTGAGCACTATCTGGTGTTGAAAGCTATACTTGGATTGGGTCCCACAAAACCCTTCAACCCTTTAAAGGATCTTGAAAGGAAATATAATGACATGCTCTGGAATTGGTTGGAGACTGGCCTTTTGGAACAGGATGAATGTAATTGATTAAAAATAGCTAATGCTAGACTCTAAACCATATACTTTTTTATGCAATTCATAAGGACCTACACTATCCTCCAGAAAGATCCATTGCAAGCTCTGTAAGGGCTCCTTTGGAGAACATCTCTTGATTTTCAGATTTGTTTTCTTTTTCCCGTTGTAACAAGACTAACATACATAAAAGACACCTCAGTATTCTTGTGGGAAGATGAACCACATCCCATAGAAATCTAGTTAAATAATGGTTAGACTTCATACTGCTTCTTTATACAGATCCATTAATCAGGGTCTTGCAGCATGTTTTTTATTTTTTGAGAAGAAGACAGCTTGCACTTCTAGAACACCCACGGATGATCATGGGGATATTGAGTTATTGCCTCAAGCGTAATATGCCCCTAGTCAACAACAAATTATATTTACAGAAACAGGGTACAGCCAAGAGGACCTCTTTCACCCCCACATATGCAAAGCTATTTATGGGATGGTGGGAGAAGGAGGTCGCCTTGGCAAAGGGAAAAGACATCTTTATGGAACACGATTCATCAATTATTTATTTATTTTATTTTATGGGATGGAGATGAGGTGGTTTGTAAACCGTATATAAGTCTTTTAATAATAATGAGTTCAACATCAGGTTTACGAAATGGCACAGTAAGGGTATAAAATGTTCAATGTTAGCCTATATTTTGAAAAGAATGAACTTTATACAAGAGTGGACAGAAAAATACCTGCCGCAAACTTTATTCTCCATGCAAACAGTGGCCATCCCAAAGCTCTGAAATGGAGTATTCCATAAGGACAACTTTTGAGGGCCCACAGCATTTGATCCACAGATGATAATGAATCACAAACAATGCTACAGATATTCATTCACTGGGGCTATCCCACTGGAGTTCTAAATGATACCTTAAACAGAGTTAGGCTAAAGGATAGATAATCCACTTTATACAAGGAGAATATATTAGAAGGGGAAAGAAAGATCTGGGCACAGAATACAATATATTTTTAGAGTCTCGGGAACTCGGGAGGACGGTGCTCCGGTCGGCAGGGTTACAGGCACAACATTACAAAACACTGTTCTCATTATACCATACCCCTGCCAGAATTGCTCAGTGAGGCGGTCAGGATGGAATCACATGCCCTCGCTGTAGTAGCACTGAAGCCGACCTGACACATATGTTTGCGACATGCCCTGTTTTAGGTACCTGGTTAGGCGAAATTGAAAACTTTATGAATATAACGCTGAAAATAAAAATGAATCTAACAGCCCAACTTATACTGCTGGGAATCAGCAATAATGATGTGTTGGAGGACTATCGTCCTTTTCTCTTCATAGCCATGGCAGTGGTTAGAATATGTATTGCCGCAGCTTGGTTGGATCGCCTGGCACCTGGATTCCAGCAATGGTTGGGTAGATTATTAGCCACCTATAACTTAGAAAAAGGGGTATATGAAAAAAAGGGCCAAAAGTAAGAAGGAAAGGAGAAAACATTTGGGCCCCTCTCAAAAGATGGAAGGATGGTAATTAAATGTGCATAAGGATCTAGTATGTTACCCGATTGTTTGAGAAAAGAATTGTCTTTTTATTTATTTGTTCTTAAATGCAGTTTTTTTTGTTTTGTTTTATATACTAATGATGAAGCTGTTACTTTGCTCCCAGCTCATATGTTGCTGTTTACCCTCATGAAATCCTCATATATTTAAAGTAATGGTGAAAAATAAAAAATAAATAAAACAAAATTAAAAAAAGAAGGGGAAGGAGAAAGAAAGAAAAGCGGTAAATGAGAAGTCAAGTGCAGGTTCTTTATGGAATACTATTTGGCACAACCGGAGATACAGCTTTACAGAAAAACTGCCATCTATTGTTACATGATGAGCTCTTGAAGGGTTTTGTGGGCCCCAATCCAAGTATAACTTATTGGTAATCATTTGCTCTGGGCGATATTCTAATGAGCAGTTTTTTTTAACTCCACTTAAAAATCAAGTGACTGGCTGGGAAATGATAATAAAGGATTTGTGAAATGTAGCTCTTGTAAACCTGGCACATTTGGTATGAGCAAAAAATATTTGAGACTCTGGAGGATCGAAGGATCACAATATAGGAAAGGATCACATGAAGCATGGAATATGTGGCATATGTCCTCAAATGCAACTGCAACAAATTGTATGTGGGGAGAGAAAAATGAGAATTAAAATTTTACCTCATATCAAAGCTATAAGAAATTGTGACAGAATTTATCCTATTGCCAAGCACATTATGGATGAACATGGAGGCTTGTTAGATGATTTTAGGTACTATGCAATAAAACATGTGAGAATGCACCCTAGGGGTGGAGACCGAGAACTTGAATTGAGGAGATGTGAATCCAGATCGATATTATTAATTAGAACTGGAAACCCTTGGGGACACAAAATTGATGATGAACTCCATCTGCATCTCTAAAAACACATTAGTGACATTGATATTTCCTTTTTCCACCTTAAATAATGATTTGGTTGAGACTGTAAAAGGAGTATGGCTGACATACATTGGATTTCTGGGTGAAACAATATATGGAATATTTTGAGATTGAATCCTATAGAAAATGACTTATCGAATTGATATGATTAATTGAATATGGAGTACACTGATATACTGTGGATTTTGGGTTGAAACTGTACATGGAATATTTTGAGTTTGAACCCTATTCAATATGATTTACGAAATGATATGATGAATTGTAATTGAAGATTTCCTCACTCCTACGAAGTGTTGACATGAATTAGAATATAATAGAATAATTATTTTAGCATCTTTGCACCATTAGGATAATACTGCAGTCACCTTAGCATTTTACTAGCATGAACAGGTGTGACTACATCAACATTTAAAGATGATCAGCTCACTTTAACACTTTGACACTTTATTAGCATGAACAGTTGTGATTACATCAACCTTCCAAGGTGATCCGTTCCTCGGGGTTTCATATCTGACTTGTAACCTTGGTTTAATTTATATTACCTGAGGAACAGATATTGCATAAACAAGGCTGTGTTTATATACACTAAGAATGTGCCCCTTTTTTAATTATTCAGTAATTTGGGCCTATATGTTTCAATTTTTTAGTACCTTAATATTGATTATGTCAGCCTTCAGAAAAAGTGAGCCAGGGAAAGATCCCCTCTTGCTAATGGATGATTACTCCATGCATTATGGTACTTTTTGATGGATTATATTTTAATTAATTAATTGAAGGCATGTGAAATGGAGTGGTCTCGCACCATGTGAACTGTATTTGTTCTGCCTGACATTATGTTTATATTATTTTTGCATGGTTTCCCTTTTTTTTTTATAAAGAAATGTTTTATTGTATGGATTTTAAGGTTTGAACTATTTTAGTAAGGAAGAACATATGAGAAGATATATTTCGGTCACAAATTCTGCCACTTGAAAGTAGTTTACACTGTCTGGGCCCGATTCACAAAATTAATCTGAGACAAGATCCTAACTTTACGACTTTCGGTATTCACAAAAGGCATTCAGTAGTAGTAAAGTTAGGATTTTGTATTAAATTTGACGTAAGTTTTGGTCTTAAGTTAAACTTAAGTTAGGATTTTGTCTTAAGACCAAAACTTAAGACAAACTTAAGACAAAATCCTAACTTTACTACTACTAAATGCCCTTTGTGAATACCGAAAGTCGTAAAGTTAGGATTTTGTCTCAGATTACTTTTGTGAATCAGGCTCCCTGTATTTAGGAAATGTATTTCTTTGCATTTTATTTTTTGATTGTATATATATATATATATGAAATGATGAAGAGTGGATTCGGCAGCACGCGCAACGCAAGATGGCCACCGCATCCTAAGCTCCGTCCTCACCTGCTTCATCAACGATATTTTCCAGAACGTTTTGAGATTGATAAAGCTCACAGAATCCCCTCTATTCTTAAACCTCACCAAGTCAAACCGAGACAAATCATATTCAAAGTTGTGAGACATCATTACCTCCAACTCATAAGGAAGGCTGCCCAAGAGATCCCTTCTCTCTTGAGTGAAGAAAATAAAGTCTTTATTCACCAGGATTTTGCAAAGGAAACAGTTCAAATACGATGCCAATTTTCGGATTTGAGGCCACGTCTTCGAGAAGCTGGATACAAGTATGGCCTCTTTGATCCTTCGGTTAAATGATGTCTTCAAGTCTTTGTCCTCACCTTCAGACCTAATTCGATTCTTGGACCAGCATGAACCTATTCTCATGGATTATCAACCATCTAGATCTACAGGCTAACATTACCTCCCCTTATTAAAGGATGTTATTTTATTTTCTATAGCAGGTGCACATAAGGTGGTTACTCTTGCTTTGTACCTCCGTCTCCACTGTTTTATTGATATAAGGTCTTGGAGATTGACCTCTTTATATGTTGTTTGTCTTGTTTTGTCTTTTTTATGTGGGCTAATTTCTTTTCTTTCTCTGTTTTCCTTAATCCTTTTTCTGCTATTTATAAGGTAATATGTCCATGTCACAAAAGTTAGTAATTGCTTCCTTTAATGTCAAGGGTTTGAGGCACCCAGTTAAAAGGTGGAAAATTTTAGAATATCTAAAAAAGTCTAATGCAGATATTTTTTGTTGTTGCAAGAAACGCATGTGGATGATAAAATGTTACATACTATGTCCAAAGGATGGGTAGGGCTTATAGTTTCATCTCCTGCTGCAAAACGTAAAAATGGGGTAGCTATACTTTTCTGTCGTAGAGCTCATGTACAACTAATGAATCACCACCATGACCCAGATGGTAGATTTGTTTATGCTCAAGTCAAAATTGACAAACTTATTTTAAACTTTATCAATATATACGCTCCTACATCTGATGATCCTGCCTTTTGGTCATATGTTTCTGCTGAAATACTAAAAATAGGTAACATGTCCCTTATAGTGGGTGGTGATTTTAATCTCATCAGGGATCCTTTGTTGGACCGTTCCTCTGCATTTAAAATTCGGCCTAACAAATCGCTCTCTGGTTTGAAATCTTTGCTTTCTGTTACTAAGTTGATTGATTTCTGGAGATTGGAACATCCTACAGACAAAGAATTTACTTTTTATTCTAACGCCCATTCTTCTTTTTCTAGGATTGATTACCTATTGACTTCACATAATCTATGCCACATGATTAGTAAGTCTGTTATACGCCCTATTGCAGTTTCTGATCATGCCCTAATTTCTTTTTCCTTATGTATTTCTGACACTCATAGTCCTAATAAAAGATGGAGAATGAACTCTGACGTAGTTCTTAATCCAAATGATTCTAAAAAAATTGCCTCAGCCATTAGTGAATATTTTTTGAATAATAATCCATGTGATACCTCCAAAATTATCCATTGAGATGCTTTTAAAGCTTATATTCGAGGAGTTACAATTTCTATTATGGCGCATGAGAATAAATCATTTTACACCAACCTCTCCAAATTAGAGAAGCATATAGCAACTGTGGAAAGACTTTTCATTTCATCTTGGGACCCACAATATAAGTGCCAACTTCAGAAATATAGATATGGATATAATTGTATGCTTATTAAAAGAGCAGGTTTACTTATTTCAAAAGAAAAATCAAACTTTCAATTTAATTCAAACAAATCAGGCCGACTATTAGCTAACTATATACGCATTAAGCATGACAGAATTCAAATTCCAGCCATCAAAACAAATAATGGTACTCTATTGACAGATGTTGAGGAAATACTGAGAGAGTTCTTATCCTTTTACTCCTCATTATACCATGAACCTCTCGCTCTTCAAAATAATGTCACCATTGACTTCCTTAATAATTGTCAACTACCTCAGGTTTCTGACACTGATAGATTAACTTTAGAAAATCCCATCGATATTCAAGAAATAATTGCAACCATTAGTGCACTTAACCCCAATAAAACACCTGGCTCAATGGTATTCCGGCTGAATTCTATAAATGTTTTAAAGACCAATTATCTCCTATCCTACTTTCCCTTTTTACGGACTTTCAGCATACTTCCATGATGGGGGGCTCTTTCAATTAAGCCACTATCATTGTCCTCCCCAAGCCTAATAAAGATCCTACTTTAGTATCAAATTATCGTCCCATGTCTCTAATTAATCAGGACTGTAAAATATATGCCAAAATCTTAGCAAATAGATTATCTCCCTTGCTTTAAACCATTATTCAAACTGACCAGTCTGGCTTTATGAAAGGTAGACTGTCAGCACATAACACTCACTTGCTTTGTCATGCCTTGTCTCTTGCTAAAGACACCAGCTGTCCAGTTGGTGTGTTGGCCTTGGATGCAGAAAAGGCATTTGATAAACTGGCAATTTTTATTTAATACTTTGGAAGTTTTTCGATTTGGGCCTATTTTTATCAATATTATTAAAGCATTGTATTCGGCACCCTCAGCCTTCATTTGTGTCAATGGTGTGTCATATGAAGGGATCGAAGCCACTCAATTCAGGCACACAAGGAGGTAGAGACGCGTAGGGATAGGCTGTAGGTAGGTTCTTTATTTTGGTTGCATAAAGAAAACAACGGTCCAATGTGACGCTGATCCTCCTGGTTGGGGCTTCTCCCATTTTCACCAAGAGTTCCGTTAGAAGGAGGGAGTGAAGACGCAGTTGTCTTGCTTCTGCCGTCGTCCCAAAGGCTCGGAACCGAAAGGGGAAACCATAAGAAAAAAACAACCCGGGGTCAGTCCTACGGAAGGGTGACACTTCCTGGTAGAGGGAAAGGGTGTGAGGGAAGATACACCTAAAACCCGGCACTGTGTGAGTCTTAGCGTGTCCTCCCTTTATATGGATTCCCTCCCCTGCCCGTGCCCTGGAAACCCCTGGAGTTTCGCCCGTACCTTGTGGAGCCACCCTCCTCCGGGAGAGTGGCGGGGCGAGGAGCGGTCTCGTTGGCCTCCTGGCTTGACGTCCGCGTCAGGGACAGCGCCTTCGGTCAGCTCTCTCTTCGGCTCCTCCGATTCCTTCGGCTTCGGCATCTCTGGATTCTCTCCCGCTGGAAAACTCGCTTCCTCCTCCGTCACTGATGCCTCTCCTCATGTTGCGTCATGCGTCTTGCCCGATAGGACGGCTGAGGGAAGCGTCATCGGCCTCGCCCCTTGGAGATCCTCGGGAAGGGTTCTGTTAAAGGGCTCCACGCCAGCCTGTATACGGGGTGACAGTATGCCGGTAAATGTCTCGGTGGGGAAATACTGTAGCTCAGTCCGGGATTCGTCATCGGGATCCTGACACATACCCTAGGATTTCCCCGATCGGGGGAAAGAGGGAAACGCGAGAGATAGTCTGCATTGCCCCGTTCCTTGCCTTTCCTGTGGAGGACCTCAAAGCGGAATGGTTGTAGGGCCAAGAACCAACAAAGGACCCTATCGTTACAGCCCTTATTCCTATGCAGCCAGGTGAGGGGTGCGTGGTCGGTATACAGTGTAAAAGGGCGTCCCTCCAAGTAATACCGTAACTTTTCCACACTCCACTTCAGAGCCAGGCATTCTTTTTCTATTGTAGGATAAGCTAGTTCCCTTGGGAAGAGTTTTCTACTTATATAAAGAATAGGTTTTTCTAGCCCGTCACTGTCTAACTGAGAAAGGACAGCTCCTATTCCTACCCCTGAAGCATCTGTCTGGAGGATAAAGGGGTGTTGGAAATTTGGAGTGAGTAACACTGGGGAAGTGGTAAGTGTGGTTTTTAGTTTCTGGAAGGCCCGGAGTTCTTGTTCAGACGGGGACCTAAGGCAGGAGGGTGCGGTTGTTTTTTTAAGCAACTCTGTGAGAGTTGCAGCGATATCTGAAAAGAGGGGAATAAAGCGCCTATAATAACCGACTAAACCAAGGAAAGCCCTCAACTCCTTTTTAGTGGTAGGGAATGGGGTATCTTGGATAGCCCTAACTTTTTCGGTTTGGGGTTCAATCAGCCCTCTTCCCAACACATACCCCAGGTATTTAACTTTCTGAAATGCGAATTTAGATTTTTTTGCGTTGATATGCAAGTTGGCTTCTCGCAACTCAGATAGGATGGCAGTAAGATGGGACTGATGCTCAGCCCATGTTTTACTATACACGATAATGTCATTGAGATAGGCTGAGGAATACCCTAGATGACTTTTCAGGAGGGTGTCCATGAGCCTTTGAAAGCTAGCGGTGGCACCATGTAGGCCAAATGGCAGCACAGTGAAATGGAATAACCCGTCAGGGGTGGAAAAAGCTGTTTTCTCTTGGTCCCCAGGATGTAGTGGAATTTGCCAGTAGCCTTTGGTGAGGTCAATGGTGGAAATATAACGAGCCTCACCTAGGCGCTCGATCAGTTCAACTACTCGTGGAAGGGGATACCCGTCCTGTTTCGATATGCGGTTTACCGCCCTGAAATCAATACAGAACCGGGTACTCCCGTCAGGTTTGGGGACCAGGACAATAGGCGAGCACCAGTCGCTCTTTGAGGGCACCACGACTCCTAGGGCTAACATGTCTGCCACTTCTTTTTTTTGGGCCGCTCTGCGTGCTTCGGGTACCCGATACGGTTTTTGTTTAACAATGACCCCTTCAACAGTGGGTATGAAATGGGTTGCCAAGGTGGTCCTACCGGGCTGATCTGAAAATATGTCAGAGAACGAACGTGGGAGGTCCCTTACCTCCTCTTTCTCCTCGGCCTTTAAATCAGGGCTAAGGAGAGTGGCATCCACTGTGGTAGGGGTTGGAGCAGCCAGTGACACCGTACAGGGTTTGTTAGGGGCTGGACCCAACCACTTCTTTAATAGGTTCACGTGGTACATCTGGGTTTTTCTAGGGGACAGACGTAGCACCTACGTGGTTTTTCCTATCTTCCTTATCACCTCATACGGTCCTTGCCACTCTTTTTTTAGTTTATGGGTATAGGAAGGAAGAAGGATTAAAACCCAATCCCCTGTTTGGAACTCTCTCCACTTCTTGCCCTTATCATAGTGGTATCTTTTCTGGCTCTGTGCTTTTTCTAGGTTGTCATGGGCAATCGTTCGTAATTTATGAAGTCGCGCCTTTACTTGATTGGCATAATCAAGCAGGGCTTGAGCTTCGGTTACACCCTGTTCTTCCCAGCTTTCTTTTGTGATTTCCAAGAGGGTGCGTGGTCTCTGCCCAAACAAGAGTTCGAACGGAGAAACACCCAGACTGCTTTGGACCGTGCTGCGGATGACAAACAGTGCAAGAGGCAGGAGCTGGTCCCATTTCCTTCCATCCCCTGTCAACAGTTTTTTTAGGGTAAGTTTTAGGTTTCCATTGTACCTCTCTACGAGGCCGTCCGTTTGGGGGTGGTACACGGACGTTTTAATGTGTTTGATATCTAACTGGTTGCAGACCTCCTTCATCAGTCGGGACACGAATGGCGTACCCTGGTCTGTGAGAATCTCACGTGGAAACCCCATTCTGGAAAACACTTCAATGAGTCTCTGGGCTATGGTCGTGGTGGTGGCAGTTCATAGGGGAAGGGCCTCAGGGTAGCGTGTGGCGTAGTCTACGATCATAAGGACATATTGGTAACCCTTGGTGGATTTAGGGAGAGGACCTATAAGGTCCATACCTATTCTCTCAAAGGGACGACTGATAATGGGGAGGGGCTGGAGGGGTACCTTTGGAGGGACATAAGGATTCCGTTTCTGGCATATGATACACTCCTGGCAGTATTTCTTGATTTGGAGATATATACCTGGCCAGTAAAAACAACTTAGGATCGCCTGACTAGTTTTTTCAGCCCCACAGTGGCCTGCTAGAAGATGGGAATGGGCAAAGAATAAGACCTGGTCCCGGAAACTAGTCAGAACCAGTAGCTGGGGTCCTGCTCCTTCTTTAGCTATCCGATAAAGAAGGCCATTTTGTTCGACAAAACAAGGGTAGGTTTTCCTCAGATCATCTTTTGTCTCCTGCGCTCTTTGCCATGCATTGCTAAGAGAACTATCATTTAACTGTGCTACCCTAAAGTGATTGTCCATAGCCCAAGGTTCAGAAGTCAGCAGGTTGTTGTGAGGGCAAAGTACTGGGGAAGAGGCTTTCAGAGCCTTGGTTAAGAGGGAGGGAAAACAAGGGTTATCTACCCCTATGATGAGTGGTTCGGGAAGAAAAGGGAGAACCCCTACGTTGGCTGTAGTTTCTAGGCCTGTCTTGGTTCGAATGATTAACCGGGCTACAGGATACTCTCTAACATCCCCATGCACACAACGTATGTTAACTGTCTTCTCGGGCAAGATCTGGGAGACAGGGACTATCTCCTCCCGAGCTACCGAGTGTTTACATCCCGAATCAAGGAGGGCTGTTACTTCTGCTGGTTTACCATAACACTCACGTAATAGATATGCCCCATCTCTTGTGCATAGAGGACGGTCCGAGGAGCATAGCTAACGTCCATGGGCTCTTCTTTGGCTTTGTCCCTTTTCTTCCGGCAGAATCTGGCTATATGGCCCCACTCGCCACACTCGAAGCACTGAGGACTGGACATACCTAATTGGTCGGGCTTCCCGGCTCGGGGTCTGAAAGGCTCCAAGGATGTTTTTATGGGTCTTCTCTCAGTTTTAGATGGCGGGCCCCTTTTGTGGCTTCTCTGGCTCTCTGGTCGAAGTGCGATTTTGTACTCGGGTAAAGGAGGTAGCCATTTCGACAGCCTGCTCCAAAGTCAGGCCTGCATGCTGACGGAGCCATCTTTGGGTTCTGTAGGGCAGGGCTTCAAGGTACTGTTCCAGATAGATCTTGTTCATTACCTCCTCTATACCGGAGTCCAGTGGTTTAAGCCACCTATCAGCGGCGTCCTTTATTTTATAGAATAAGGTCTTTGGGGTGTCTCCCGGTAGTTCCCGCTCTTGTCGGAACTTGAGGCGATGTGTCTCATCGTCCACCCTAAGGCGATCCAATATGTACTGCTTGACCACGCCGTACACCGCAGTGCCATCCTTGTTAATGACCTGGTAAGCAGCTTGTGCCTCAGCGGTGAGCAAAGGAGACAGGTAAAAGGGCCAGCGATCCGTTGGCCATCCACTAGCCCTTGCGGCCCTTTCGAAATTCAGAAAAAATGACATGGGATCTTCGCCTGGGACATATTTCTGTAAAGGAACCACTGTACCAGGAGGAGCAGGGCCTTTCCCTTGTCCAAGACCCACGAGAAGGTGGCTCTGTCCCTCCGCTAATTTGACCATATTGTCTGCCTGTGTCTGAATGGCCGCCGAGAACACGGCCCGGTCTGCCTCTGCCTGGCCCGTGCTCCTCTCTATGGCCCATTCCAACTTGGCCTGTCCTTCCTTTAGTTAGTAGACCAGGTTCTCCATCATATATCGATGGTATTATTCCCGCATTCTCCACCACTTTGTCATATGAAGTATGAGTGGCTGTGTGAGTGGCTGTATTGGAGAGTCAGTAGGTGTATGAGTGGCTATATAGGTGAGTTAGCGGCTGTGTGACTGGCTGCATAGGTATGTGAGTGGGTGTGAGAGCGACTGTATGGGTGACTGAGTGGCTCTGTAAGTGGCTGTATGGGTGAGAAAGTAGGTGTGTGAGTAGTTGTATGGGTGAATGAGTAGCCATTTGAGTGTTTGTATAGGTAAGTGAGTGGGTTTGAGTAGCTATGTTGGAGACTTAAAGGGGGGCCTGCTATGGCCCCCGAAGTCCGAATCCGACAGCCATTTCGTCTCGATGAGACCGAGGCGATACAGCTGTCCGATTCGTGCATCGTACTCGCTCGGTCGGAAAACGGCTCCATTGCGCGGCAGGATTCGGCTTCGAACGTGTTGGACGGACAGGTTCATAACCGATTCGCACGGCGCGTACAGGATACACGCATCGTACTTGCTCGTTAGGAACGGGGGACGATTCGGGCGGAGCGATAGGCTCCGAATCGGATTTGGTCTTTACAAATCCCGTTAGGAGGCCTTCCTTACGAGATCGGAATCGGGCCCTTAGTTTCTCAAGTTGCAGTTCCTAGAGGAAATACGTCTTTACTTGAAGTCACCCTTTGATTTCTGTTCGTACCTTTTACTACACATAAATAACTGAAGCGTGCTTGTATTTGATGGGGAAAAATGGCCAATAAGTAAGGAGTGCGTTTAAGTTCAGCGCATATAACTGAAAGTCTCTTTTTATCTTGTTGCGATGATTAGGCACAGGAGAACAGGTATGAAGCAAGACTGGATTTCACCATTGTTGGTTCTCTTTCTTTACAGGGCATATACGGGATTTCTGGCAATGCTGCAGAAGCCGGAGAGCAGAGCCGATCATGATTGGGAAACCCGGGAGCTGCTTCAGTCTGGAAGTCGCGAGGTGCAGGAACTCAGCAGTAGCAAGGTAAGTGGGAAGAAACAACAACAAAGCCAAGCAGTACAACACAGCTTTAAATAGACACAGATGTACACGTGTCATCCTGACAGTTGAGCCGCACGTTGGGAAAGGAGTAATTACTAAACTAAATTAGATGGCACATGTTATGCAAGGTTTGTGATTCTTTACATGGTGTCATGTTGGATCCATTAGGCTAATGAGGAGTAGCACATGCCTATCGGTGACAGTTAGGATACTGTATTTATCTTGGTTAGACCGCTGGCACGAATTCCACATGATGTTCAACCAGTTCATGAGCAACAAGCATTGGCAATAGCAAACTAGTACTGAATACTGAATGACAGAAATGAACATAACCCAAAGTGAAGCAAGGATACCCATGAGTCATTGTTAAAAGCAAGAATCATAGTGTCATACATAGTGCCATATTCATTAAACAACATCAGCGTGATTGTGGCCGAGTGGTACTCATGACAGTCTCAGTGAATGTGTGAGTGAGTGCGTGAATGTCTCAATGGGTGTGTGAGTTAGTGCATGAGTATCTGAGTGGGTCTGTAAGTGGGTGCATGAGTCTCTGAGTGGGTCTGTGAGTCAGTGCATGAGTTTAGGAGTGGGTCTGTGAGTTAGTGCATGAGTGTCTGAGTGGGTCTGTGAGTGAGCGTGTGAGTCTCTGAGTGGATCTTTCAGTGGATGCGTGAGTTTCTAAGTGCATCTGTGAGTGGGTACTTGAGTGTCTCAGTGGGTCTGTGAGTAGGTGCATGAGTCTCTGAGTGGGTCTTTGAGTGACTGCATGAATTTCTCATTGGGTCTATGAGTGAGGGCATGAGTCTCTGATTGGGTATGTAATTGGGTACGTAAGTCTGAGTGGGTCTGTGAGTGGGTGCATGAATGTATGAGTGGGTTTGTGAGTAGCTGTGTGAATGTCTAAGTGGGTCTGTGAGTGGGTGCATGAGTCTCTAAGTGGGTTTGTGAGTGGGTGTATGAGTGTCTCATTGGCTCTTTGAGTGGATGTGTGAGTCGCTGCGTGGGGGTGTATGAATGTTTGAGTGTTCTCTATTATGCCCTCTTCTGCTCTGTTTTGCCTTTTCTGCTTGTTTTTCTACCCTCTGTTGTGGCTTTCCAGCTCATTTTTCTCCCCTCTCTTTTGCTCTGTTTTGCCTTTCCTGCTAATTTTTTACCCTCTGTTTTACCTTTGCTGCCTATTTTTCTGCTCTCTGTTTTGCCTTTTGTGCTCGTATTTCTGCTCTCTGTTTTGCCTTTCCTGCTTGTTTTTCTGCTCTTTGTTTAATCTTTTCTGCTCGTTTTCTGCTCTCTGTTTTCCCTCTTTTGAGTCCTGGGGACAACCACCTTCCTGTATATTACATAATGGGTTTGTGAGTGCTTGTATAGGTGTGTGAGTGGGCGTACGAAAGGTTGTATGGGGTGTGAGTGGGTGTGTGAGTGGTTCTGTGGATGATGTCATCAGTGATGTCATTTGAGATGTCATCAGTGATGTCACTGGCCATGTCATGAGTGATGTAATATGTGAGGTCATAAGCAGTGCATTGCGAGGGCGTAAGTTATAGTTAGCTCAGGTAATTGTAACAGTGGAATTTCACTGGTTTTATACGAGGGAAATCTGAGCCTAACTATAGCGGCCCTGTAATCTTTGGTTTTACAGTGAATTTCTAAGGTTTATTTGATTCTATTTCCTGCCTATAATGTCACTGTAACCTTCGTTTTTTTCAGTGAATTTCAAATGATTTTCAAAATGTATTTCCTAACTATAACGTCCCTGTAACCTTTGGTTTTTTAAGTGAATTTCTATGGTTTTTTAACTGGTAGTCGTGTTTGTAGAGTGGTGGAGAAAGGGGGTGGGACCTCCGGCCAGCTCTCAGGAATCCCGCTGGAGGTAACAGGAGGGCTTCTTGGCCCCCCAGGTCCCTCAGCATCCAAAAATACTTCATCCTCCAACCAGTATTGCGCCAGGAGGCATGTTTGCAGAGTGGTGGAGAAAGAGGGCGTGGCCTCCAAAGTCCTCACAGCAATTGCACTCTGTGGTACTTACTGGAGGTAACAGGAGGGGTAGTTGGTGCCGAAGGATGCTCTGGAGCCAAGAGGACTTCATCTCCCAACCAGCAGTGTGCCAGGAGGCGTGTTTGCAGAGTGGTGGAGAAAGGGGGTGTGGCCTCTGACAACCTTTCAACAATCCTGCCATGTGGGACTGACTGGAGGTAACAGGAGGGGTAGTTTGCCCTGAAGGACTATCAGCAGCTAAGGGGACGTCGTTTTCCCACTAGCTGTGCACCAGGAGGCGAGTTTGCAGAATGGTAGAGAAAGAGGGCGTGGCCTCCAAAGACCTCTCAGCAATTCCACAGTGTGGGACTTACTGGAGGTAACAGAAGGGTAGTTGGCCCCCAAGGATCCACTAGAGCCAATGGGACTCCATCCCCCAACCAGCCAGGAGGTGCTTTTGCAAAGTGGTGGAGAATGGGGGCATGCCCTCCAAAGACCTCTCAGCAATCCCGCTGGGTGGGACTTACTGGAGGTAACATGAGGGCTTTTTGTCTCCCAAGGGTCCTCTGAAGTCAAGGGGACTTAATTCCCCAACCAGCAGTGTGCCAGGAGGAGCGTTTGCAAAGTGGTGGCAACTTGCCGGTCGTTTTTTTCTTTTTTCTTTCTTTTTCTTTTTTAGGGGAGGAGGGCCGGGTGGACCCCCTTCCCTGGGCCAATTCCGGCCCAAGGGACCTCATCCCCCGGGGTCAGGCCTTTTTTACATGGGGACTGGGGTCGCACGGCCCCTTGCCCCAGGCCGATTGTGGCCTTGGGTACCACATCCCGGGGCCCTGCCTTTAAAGAAAATGTTATTAACCTAAAGGGAGGGGTGGAGCGGCCCCCCTCTCGGCCCAATTTCGGTCACGGGGACCCCATCCCTCGGGGCCCAGCCTCTAATGTAGGTACCCTTGTCCCACCTAGGACACCCACTTAGAAATGTTGGAGATTGCGGGGGGAGCCTCAAGGCCCGCGCGGTCCCTGCTGGCTGCCTGCCTCCTGCAGGAGCCAGCATTGCTTTGATAGAGAGGGAGCTGCTAACATGCACCCTCTGTGTCAAAGCAGATGTGCTCCTCTTTGAGCAAGCGAGAGCAAAATGCTCTCGCTTGCTCAAAGCAGAGCACAGTTTGCTATGGCTTGGCTGGAGCGGTAAAGCTCCAGCCAAGCCATAGCAAACAGCTTTGTCCCAGAGGTGGGCAACCCCAGATAGCAGGAGCCAGCCCGTAGTAAAATTAAGTCTGTTAATGCGTCTCTCCTTTTCTTCTTGTTCTTTTTTCCATCCAGGTGTGAGACTAATGGAGGACATTCTTTGCGGTGAGGTTGGAGCGGTAGGATTAAGGGTTCTGGCAAGACAAGTCAGTCAGGCTTGCACCCTACAGCTCTGCCAGTGTTACCACCACCTGCGGGTACTACAGGGCTCCTCCCTGTCCCCCCCACCTGTTTACCTCTATATTCACCCCTTCATTCATTCCCTCCAACAAAGGAAGGTTAAGATCTACAATTACGCAGATGACATGCAATTGATTTTTTCAATTTACGAGACGGAGGACTCCAAAGCATTTTTCCAAAACACTATGTTCTTTATCAAAGACTGGATGAATCACAACCACCTCAAATTGAACTCTGATAAAACAGAGATAGTCATTTCCAACAACAGACTACACCATTGGACTCCAACACACTGGCCGGATACATTAGGAGCTCCACCTATCCCTAAGAATTCTGTAAAGAGTCTCGGCATCCAAATTGACGCCAACCTCTCTATGCAATCCCCGATAAACATGGTTACGTCATCCTGCTTTTATCAGCTGAGGAACTTCAAAAAGATCAGGAGATTTTTCACTAGGGAAGCAAGCATGGTAATCATGATGGCTATGATTCTGTCTAGGATAGACTAAGCCAATGCTATCTACCTAGGTCTCCCCATCAACCAAATCTACAAGCTTCAGCTGATACAGAATCAAGCTGCCAGAATCATTTACCAACAACCGAGACACTGCCAAACAAAGCCACTGATGAAGCAGCTTCATTGGCTTCCCGTGGCACAGCGGTCCATGTTTAAGACAGGCTTTATTATCTTTAAAGCAATCTACGACAGGGGCCCCACATTTATCTCTATGAAGATCCATTCGTACCTCCCTAAACGGAACCTCAGATCGGCACAAATAAACCTGCTGACGGTTCCAAGATTTAAGGGCAAAAGAATGGGTGGCTCACGATTCTCTAAGCTGGGCCCCCAATTCTGGAACTCCTTGCCGATTGAGATCAGGCATACGACTGATTACATGTGCTTCAGAAAAAAACTGAAAACCTGGCTTTTCACTCAGGCCTATTGCTAGATACAACTTCTGGGGTGGCTCTTAACTTAGCGCCAAGAGACCTTTGGTATACGTGCGCTCAATAAATTCCCTATAACATAACAAGTCCTTGAAGCCGGGAAACAGGTAAGTGGCAGGCGAAGAGGCTAAGGAAGGTGATGTGTGTGGACGGTCTTTAAATATGACTGCTTTAGAACGTTCATAAAGGTCACATTCTAATTGTAGCCATGAACAAGTGCAGATAATTAACTTGATGAGGCTGCCTTCTAGAAGGTGCTTTAGAATGTTCACAAAGGTTGAGTTCGAATTCCTTATAGCAAGGAGCTGGTGCAGATGATTAATTTGAAGAGACTGTCTTCTAGAAGGTGTTTTAGAATGATCACAGAGGTCGCATTCTAATTGCTTATAGTGAGGAACAGGTGCAGGGGATTAATTTGATGAGGGCTGTCCTCCGGAAGGTTCACTTTGAGGTCATCTATGCCGGTTGCTTGATGCTTATTCTGGTGGACTGTCTGGATGTTTCTGTGGTGCCTTAAAGCTGACCTTGCATATGGATGGTAAAATATTTGTAAAAGCTATTAAGCCTTTTCAGACAAACAGGGGAACACCAGCTGCAGCTAGCTATTTCCAACAGCATG
This sequence comes from Calotriton arnoldi, assembly GCA_963921515.1. Taxonomy (NCBI): domain Eukaryota; kingdom Metazoa; phylum Chordata; class Amphibia; order Caudata; family Salamandridae; genus Calotriton; species Calotriton arnoldi. The sequence continues at coordinate 454,021 of CAWUFW010005441.1, forward strand.
TAATATGGTCAGAAGTCAGGGTACAAGACATCTGTTCATTTATAAGTGTTGGGAGGAATGATATGAGTCATGCCGATATATTGTGATAGTCAAGAGAGGTGAGCTATGACAGGAATCCTAACAAAAGGCTAGCAACGAGCAGAAAGATGCAAAATAAAGGTGAGAAACGAGTAGAAAGAGGCAAAATAGAGGTCAGAAATGAGCAGCAAGAGGCAGAATAACAGCCAGGAACTAGCAGAAAGAAGCAGAATAAAGGTCAGCAATGTGCAGAAAGAGGCAAGCTGAAGGAGAGAAAAGGGCAGAAAGAGGCAGAATAAAGAACAGAAATGAGCAGAAAGAGGCAGAAGAAAGGTGAGAAATGAGCAGAAAGATGCACAATAAAGGTGAGAATCAAGCAAAAAGAGGCAAAATAGAGGTCAGCAACAAGCAGAAAGAGGCAAAATAAAGGCCAGCACCGAGCAGAAAGAGGCAAAATAAAGATCCGCAACAAGCAGAAAGAGGCAAACAAAAGGTGTGAAATGAGCCGAAAGAGGCTGAATAAAGGTCAGAAACAAGCAGAAAGTGCCAAAATAGAGGTCAGAAAAGAGTAGCAAGAAGCAGAATAAAGGCCAGAAATGAGCAGAAAGAGGCTACAAAAAGGTCAGAAACAAACAGAAAGAGGCAAAATAGAGGTCAGAAACGAGCAGCAAGAGGCATAATAAAGGTCAGAAACAAGCAGAAAGAGGCAAAATAAAGGCGAGAAACAAGCAGAACGAGGCAGAAATGAAAGGTTAGCAACGAGCAGAAAGAGGCTAGAAAAAGTTCAGAAACAAGCAGAAAGAGGCAAAATAGAGATCAGAAATGAGCAGCAAGAGGCAGAGTAAAGCTCAGAAACTAGCAGAAAGAAGCAGAATAAAGTTCAGCAACGTGCAGAAAGAGGCAAGATGGAAGTGATAAACGAGTAGGAAGAGGCAGAATAAAGGTCAGAAACAAGCGGAAAGAGCTAAAATAGAGGTCAGAAACAAGCAGCAAGAGGCAAACTAGAGATCAGCAACTAGCAGAAAGAGGCAAAATAACGGTGTGAAACGAGCAGAAAGGCAGAATAAAGGTTAGAAACGAGCAGAAAGAGGCAAAATAGAGTTCAGAAATGAGCAGAGAGAGGCAAAATAGAGGCCAGAAATGAGTAGCAAAAGGCAGAATAAAGGTCAGAAATGAGCAGAAAGATGCAGAATAGCAGTCAGAAACTAGTGGAAAGAGGGAAAATAGGGGTCAGTAACGAGCAGCAAGAGGCAAAATAGAGAACAGCAACTAGTAGAAAGAGGCAAAATAAAGGTGTGAAACAAGCAGAAAGGGGCAGAATAAAGGTCAGAAATGACCAGAAAGCGGCAAAATAGAGGTGAGAAGCGAGCAGAAAGAGGCAGAATAAATGTGAGAAATGAGCAGAAAGAAGCAAAATAAAGGTGAGAAATGAGCAGAAAGAGGCAGAAAAAAGGTCAGAAATGAGCAGAAAAGGGAAAATAGAGGTCAGAAACGAGCAGCAAGAGGCAAAATAGAGATCAGCAACTAGCAAAAGGGGCAAAATAAAGGTGTGAAACAAGGAGAAAGAGGCAGATAAAGGTCAGAAATGACCAGAAAGAGGCAAAATAGAGGTGAAAAGTGAGCAGAAATAGGCAGAATAAAGGTGAGAAACGAGCAGAAAGAAGCAGAATAAAGGTCAGAAATGAGCAGGAAGAGGCAAAATAAAGGTGTGAAACATGCAGAAAGGGGCAGAATAAAGGTCAGAAATGACCAGAAAGAGGCAAAATAGAGGTGAGAAGAGAGAAGAAAGAGGCAGAATAAAGGTGATAAACGAGCAGAAAGAGGCAGAATAAAGGTCAGAAATGAGCAGAAAGAGGCAAAATAGAGATCAGCAATGAGCAGAAGAGACAGAAAAATGTCAGAAATAAGCAGAAAGAAGCTACAAAAAGGTCAGAAACGAGTAGCAAGAGGCAGAATAAAGGTCAGAAACAAGCAAAAAGAGGCAAAATAAAGGTGAGAAACGAGCAGAAAGAGGCTTAAAAAAGTCCAGAAATGAGCAGAAAGAGGCAAAATAAAGTTCAGCAACGTGCAGAAAGAGGCAAGATGAGAAACAGGCAGAAAGAGGCAGAATAAAGTTCAGAAACGAGCAGAAAGAGGGAAAATAGAGGTCATAAACGAGCCGCAAGAGGCGAAATAGAAATCAGCAACTAGCAGAAAGAGGCAAAATAAAAGTCTGAAACGAGCAGAAAGAGGCAGAATAAAGGTGAGAAACGAGCAGAAGGAGGAAGAATAAAGGTCAGAAATGAGGAGAAAGAGGCAAAATAAAGTTCAGCAACGTGCAGAAAGAGGCAAGATGAAGATGAGAAACAGGCAGAAAGAGGCAGACTAAAGGTCAGAAACAAGCAGAAAGAGGGAAAATAGAGGTCAGCAATGTGCAGAAAGAGGCAAGATGAAGATGAGAAACAGGCAGAAAGAGGCAGACTAAAGGTCAGAAACAAGCAGAAAGATTGAAAATAGAGGTCATAAATGAGCCACAAGAGGCAAAATAGAAACCAGCAACTAGCAGAAAGAGGCAGAATGAAGGTAAGAAACGAGCAGAAAGAGGCTGAATAAAGGTCAGAAACTTGCAAAAAGAGGCAATATAGATGTCAGAAACGAGTAGCAAGAGGCAGAATAATGGTCAGAAATGAGCAGAAAGAGGCAAAATAAAGGTCAGCAAGGAGCAGGAAGCGGCAAGATAAAGGTGAGTAATGATCAGAAAAAGACAGAATAAAGGTCAGAAATTAGCAGAAAGAGGCTAAATAAAGTTCAGCAACGTGCAGAAAGAGGCAAGATGAAGATGAGAAACAGGCAGAAAGAGGCAGAATACAGGTCAGAAATGAGCAGAAAGAGGGAAAATAGAGGTCATAAACGAGCCGCAAGAGGCAAAATAGAAATCAGCAGAAAGAGGCAAAATAAAAGTGTGATACGAGCAGAAAGCAGCAGAATAAAGGTCAGAAACGAGCAGAAAGAGACACAATAGAGTTCAGAAGCAAGTAGAAAGAGGCAAAATAGAGGTCAGAAACGAGCAGCAAGAGGCAGAATAAAGGTGAGAAACAAGCAGAAAGAGAAAGAATAAAGGTCAGAAACGAGGAGAAAGAGGCAAAATAAAGGTCAGCAACGAGCAGAAACAGGCAAAATAAAGGTCAGCAACAAGCAGAAAGAGGCAAAATAATGTTCAGCAACGTGCAGAAAGAGGCAAAATGAAGATGAGAAACAGGCACAAAGAGGCAGAATAAAGGTCAGAAACTAGCAGAAAGAGGGAAAATAGAGGTCATAAACGAGCCGCAAGAGGCAAAATAGAAATCAGCAACTAGCAGAAAGAGGCAAAATAAAAGTGTGAAACGAGCAGAAAGAGGCAGAATAAAGGTGAGGAACGAGCAGAAAGAAGCAAAATAAAGGTGAGAAATGAGCAGAAAGAGGCAGAATAAAGGTCAGAAATGAGCAGGAGGAGATCAGCAATGAGCAGAAGATTCAAACAAAGGTCAGAAACGAGCAGAAAGAGTCTTCAAAAATGTCAGAAACATGCAGAAAGAGGCAAAATAGAGGTCAGAGGCGAGCAGCAAGAGGCAGAATAAAGGTCAGAAACGAGCAGAAAGAGGCAAAATGAAGGTGAGAAACAAGCAGAAAGAGGCAGAAATAAAGGATAGCAACAAGCAGAAAGAGGCAAAATAAAGGTGAGAAATGAGCAGAAAGAGGCAAAAAAAGTTCAGAAACAAGCAGAAAGAGGCAAAGTAGAGATCAGAAACGATGAGCAAGAGGCAGAATAAAGGTCAAAAACGAGCAGAAAGAGGCAGAATAAAGTTCAGCAATGTGCAGAAAGAGGCAAGATGAAGGTGAAAAACGGGCAGAAAGAGGCAGAATAAAGGTCAGAAACAAGCAGAAAGAGGGGAAATAGAGGTCAGAAACGAGCAGCAAGAGGCAAAATAGTGATCAGTGAGTGTGTGAGTGGCTGTAAGGGTGAGTGTGTGGCTGTATGAGTGGCTGTATGGGTAAGTGAGTGCCTGTGTGAGTAGGTGCTTGGAAGAGTGAGTGGCTGTATGAGTGAGTGAGTGAGTGAGTGAGTGGCTGAGAGAGTAGATGTATGAGAGAGAGTGAGTGGGTGTGTGAGTGGCTGTGTGAGTGAGTGGGTATGTGAGTGGTTGTATGATTGAGTGAGTGGTTGTATGAGTTAGTGTATGGGTGAGTAAGTTGATGTGTGATTGGCTGTATGATCGAGTAAGTGGGTGTGTGAATGGCTGTATGTGTGTGAGTGGGTGTGTGAGTAGCTGTATGAGTGAGTGAGTGACTGTGTGAGTTGGTGTATGGCTGAGTAAGTGGGTGGGTGAGTGGCTGTATGAGTGAATGAGTGGGTGTGTGATTGGCTCTATGGGTGAGTGAGTAGATGTGTGATTTGCTGTATGGGTGAGTGGCTGTATGAGTAACTGTTTGGAGAGTGAGTGGATGTCTCAGTGGCTGTATCAGTATGCCTGGTTGTGTCAGTGCATGTATGAGTGTCTGCATGGGTGTGTTAGTACCTCTATCAGTGTGTGCATGGATGTGTCAGTAGCTGTGTCGGTGTATACCTGGGTGTGCCAGTGTTGGTATCGGTGTGTGGCTGGATGTGTCCGTGGCTGTATCAGTGTGTGCCTCTGTGTATGAGTGGCTGTATCTGTGTGTAGCTGATGCGTGAGTGGCTGTACTGATGTGTGCCTGGTGTGTGAGTAGCTGTATCAGTGTGTGCTTGGGTATGTACCCTAAAAATGTAAAGTTATGGAACAACACTGCAAGAACTAATTAGTAAAGTACATTACTCCATTAGATTGTGCCATTCATCTGGACAAAAAGAAACAAACACAAATATTAATTAGTATATTACAAAATAAACTTACAATTTGTACAATGCATAAGAACATAATTCCAAGAAATAACTAGATATTTAATTTTCCCTGTTTTACTGTTCTCAGGTTCTATACTTATACACCGTAAATGATGTACTGTTTAAAGAATCATCAATGAACAGTGAAGAAAAAAACAATCATATAGATCATAGAAAAAATAAACAACTGTGCACTATGTCGTTGCAGTTAAGTAATACTGTGCATGGCACTCACTGCAATTTTTTAAAACAATTGCTTTACCAATACTTGCACTACTAATTTGAGAAATTTTAAGCTGAAAAAGAGACCCTCATTATCAGAACTACAAATAGATATGCAAGGCACACCAGCATATTGTAAGCCTTATAAAGACATCACCCCTGGTAGGCCGAATGATGTCATAAATACTGCCAATGGATCTAAAACAAGTACACCATACCACTTTAATAACTGTAATCCTCCTTAGAAATTTGGTTGAAGGAACAAAAGATAAGAATTTGGTAGCTTGAAAGGCAGTTTTTGCTTGAATTTAAGAATGTTGTTATTACAATCTGTCCATTCAGTTTCACTTTTTAAATAGACAGTGTAGTGTCCAGATGGAACTCTAAGTCCTTTATTAAATATGATAGCCGTAGTAGTATAAGTTCTTCCAGAAATAGATATTTGTCCTGCTTTGAAGTTTGTAATCTCTGTTTCCAATTTACTTCCATCTGCTCTGCATCATTGCTGAATTTCCACTTCTTTGTACACATACTGTTGACATAAGATCTGATCGACAATTTGGTTAGGTATTGTTTGGTGTAGCTTGTTTGAACAATCTGTCAAAAGACACAGTTTCTCAATCCGGTAGTGTTAAATAAAGAAACTGCTCCGAATCTATTTGTGTACTTGATGTGAATGAGCAATCGTCACACCCATGGTTCCATGAGTAAGAAAGTCCAAATTACTCATCAATACATATTTCTTCTTCCTCTAAAACCCAAAAGATCACCATTAAAAATTCCTGTGCATCCTGTTGAGTGTTTAGAGTAAACTGTGCAGATCCACTACATATATCTACAAGGTCTCGAATGTGTGCAGCACAGTGTGCTGTAGTCCTATCACTACGTAAACGTTGCAACAAAGTACACAGTGCAGAGCACAATCTCTTCTGTGGTTTATGTTCAATTGCATATACAAGATGAGGTAATTGCATATACAAGATGAGTGTTTAGAGCAACATTTGCATAGCAGTTGACACAAGATGGGTTTGACAACTGGTAACCAAGAATATCTCCCTCATTGTCAATTTTTTCTTCTTTTTCTTAACAACTTCCTTGTTCTCCATCTTTTCCTTCTTTTCAACAGCATCACTACAGTACTTTGAAAGTTTTCACTTTGGACAGATGGTGCATTTTTCATAAATGGGATAATGTTCTTAATGAGCAGCATAAACACTTTTTAATCGATTGTATTCTTTAACACAACTTGGATCAGCACTTACTTTGCTGTCATAAAATGCAACCAAATACAAACCGGGCAATCTTCTAACTCGAGATAAGGCTACATATGACATTCCTTCCTCAAACATTGTATTCCGAACATTAACCAATGCTGAATCCACACTTAAACCTTGAGTTTTATGAATACTTACAGCATATGCCAGACAAACAGGAAACTGTTTCTGTCGCAGATATCTTTCACAAGCAAAAAACGTACAATGGACCTTCCCATCTACGCTATCAATCTGATCAAATTTAATTGCTAAGAACTCTATCTCACTCCTATTAGGAAAGCTAATTAAATCAATAATTTTATCTATAGCACCATTAACTAATTCTTCCTCAACATTTTAATTTCAATGCAAAATTACTCTACACTTCTTGTAAACGCTTAAACATTTTTCAAATTCTGCAGTTTTTGAAACAGTTTTTTCCAATAAATTCAATTTTTTGGGGCAATTTTTCAATTTGGAAAACTGTAATGCCTTGATGTTCCATTTTGGCTATTGCTGTGAGTTCCAAAATTTCTTCTTTCTTCAACTCCAGCAATTCTTTGTTGAAAAGGTGCACTCTGCTAATGTAGACATTAGGTATACAATTAATTTTACATCATGGATGAAAGTTAACATTATCTCTGCTGCTGTCTTGTTAGTTGGAAACAGTTTTTTAGGAAGACGACTTTCTAGTAGACGCTTCCCCTGTTTAGAAAGAACACCTTCTCTAATCTTCAAAACATTCCCATATTCAACATCAGAAGCTTGCCGCATATTCCTAAGTAATTCTTTGTATTGGAAGTTTGACCAACTATTGACATTTCCAATGCTTCCCAAAGAATTCTGAGTTTCATTGTGAAGCAGTGTTTTAAACACTAGTTGCCCTTTCACAGCTTTAAGCTGCAGTAGATCTCCAAAAACAATCAAATGTTTTCCTCCAAATAGGACATCGTAGTCTGTTTTTAGAATCTGTTGCATTCGTATATGTACAAAGGCAAGCACTAGGTTTGAGACCATGCTCACCTCATCGATGATTAAAAGCTTTACCTTTTTTTAGCACTCTTGACACTTCATGGCAAGCTTCACCGGATAACTTTTGGTATTCTACTTTGTTTTCATGCTCCACATGCAGCATCAAAAGTCCTTTGATATTATGTGCAGATAATCCAGTGGGTGCTGTTACTACACATGACAAATTAAACTCAGTAGTCTTCTGTAAGAAAGCAGTGAGAACTTGTATTAAAAATCTTTTACCAGGCCAGCTTGACTGCTGACATACAACAGTATAGGCTTAAATGACGTGCATGTACACTCTTTCTTGTCATGGAGGAATCTATGCTGAAATCTGTCTTACACCTCCATTTATATTTCTTTTGCTCATCATTTATTTGTGCAACTAACTATTCCAAATAAATAGTTTGCCCTCTTGCTTGTTGCATTGCAGTCTCCACCTCATTCATTGCAATGGCAGCTTGATTTTCAATTATTGGCTATCCAAGAGGATCTAGACTTAGAGGACCTGAACTTTGGCTGCTTTGTGAGCTCTCCTTACTTACCTCAGCAGCAGTTCTTCCTGTTCAATTTCATCATGTAACATTTTCAAATAGTTAAGACATACTGAATGCTATCCTTTGCAGCATTGAAAGACTCTTCATAGCAGTCAAACTCTCCTAGTAATTCTGATTCAGAACACCAAGGCTTAAACAGCTGTAAAAGTGCAGAATAGAAAAACTCTCTTTTTTAACAGTCTTGCAACTCAGTTTTCTATGATTAATTTGACTGCCTTGCTATTTCATACCAAACAAACATCACAACCAACTACTGCAAATTTACCTTCATCTACATTTCTGTGACATTGTTTCTATATATGAAGTTTTAAAGTGTCCATAAAGACATTCATTTTCAAGATGTGGACTCCCATTTGGATAGTAGGTGTCCAGCATGTTTGTTTTGACAATATCTTCACTTTCTGGGTCGAATTCTGCAAGGTACTGAATTTCAGGAAAAGACTTTAATACACTATTTTGCGTGCATGCTAGTCGTAGACTCACACAAACAATTCCTCTCGGCTTATAGTATAAACTAGCTGAACTCAACCGATCACAGCATTCATAGGATGTAATTTCCCTATGTGAAAGCATATTCAAACTGAAGCTGTACAGTTTCTTTGCTAAAGACTTTTCAGCAAAAATCTCTTTTCACATCTCCGTCTTTTCAGATTTTGTTATGTATGAAGTAACATAACGAGCAACAGCTATGGAGTTGTCCGCCACAAACTGAATACCCATATTCGCATTCCACATTTTCTGAATGACAGGATTGTAGCCGTTGATATATTATGAAGCTTCTGTTCTCCTCAGGTAGTAGGTGTTTTTGGGTGATTTTTGAGTAAGCGTATATCTGATTGCAGACAAAAAGCTATTGACTCTTCCTTTGGAAATAACAGGTCTTGGAAATTCAAAACGAAATTTTGTGTAAAAGTTTCTTTTTGCTCTGTACTTCTGCCGACAGTACTTCCCACATCTATGTGTTTGCAAACGTAGAACTTGCTGTTTTAGATCTTTTTCATTACTGTCTTTTGGGATTGGTAAATTTAACATACTGCTCTATGAAAAAAAGTACAGACTCATCTGTGTCTGTTCCAAATTTTGGTGCATCTTTAATCCACAACAACATATGAATATGAGGAGCACCTCTTGTTTGGTACTCTTTATGCCAAAAGAAATCAGTAACTTCTCCAAGAGGTGGATTTTTTGTTGTTGCAGATCAATGCGAGCATGGCTTGAAATCTGTGGTTAAAATACTTACAAACATTTGCAGGATCCAAAGAGCAAAGTTCTCCTGGTGTCCTCAGGTTGATGTCCTTAATTTTATAGTTTGCTTCTCTCAAAAAGTCATGTAAGTCATCCAATGCGTACTATGCACAACTGAAGGTCGCAAACCAAGTTGGTGCACCTAAATTTCGTAACATACATTTCAGTTCACAATGACGACAATATCAATATTCATTGGTGCCACGTTGGCATGCCATTAAATTTATCAAATTGTATTTCATCGTCTCATCTTTTCCATGAATTTTTTCGACAGTCTCTTGCAGACATATTTTACAGATCAACTCCTGTCTTGAGAATATGATTAACAGAGTATCATAGTCCAGACAAATCACTTTCAAATAACAGATGGAAAATATATAGAATATTTTGACAACATCTAGGGTCCTCTGAATATAATCTGGTTGACCTATACTCAGCTGCTGGTATTTGCACTAGACAGTCATCATACCGTCTGCCTCCTCCAGTTGGAAATAGTTGGAAAAAACAATGATCCTCTAAACATTTCTCCCAGACACTCATTGGAGCACCTTTAACTTGTTTCATCTGATATAGTTCAATCGCATCTCTCATAACTTCTTTGGAATGCAGTGAATGTATACTATAGTCCTCATATATTTCTTCAGATTTATTTCTATCCACCTTTTCGATCTGTCTACTTGATGTGAATATTTCTTTCTCTATACAACTTTTATCTGTAACAACATGTACATTTTTGTAATACACATTATTTTGCTCAAGGTACAATATAGCTTTTTTTTTTTACCTTTTTCACATCCACTAGTTCTTGCCAAATCTTTTTGGTTTTTGTGGCCACACCATTCACTAGAATAATAAGCATTTCATCTATGTCTCTGTTTATACCCACAGTTTCAATATTACATTTAAAATCTAAAGGTAAGTACACAACTCTATCTTTAAGCCCTTTCTGTAGCTCAGTCGGTGGTAGTTTTCTAATTTTGCTATTGCTTGAAATTGTATCAGTATTGTTTCATAAACATTTAGATGGCAAAGTTCCTCTGGAATTTGAACCAATTCTAACTTATTATGTATTGCTCTCACAGGCATTTTGTTGTCCTCTAATTTGTCATAGCAATACTTACCTATGATCTGCCATGTTGACAAATAACCAATCAGTGGAACCTGAGCTATGAATTTTTAAAACTTTCAGTGAAAAATAGTACCTAAAAGATCAAAGGGCCAACTGCAGACATCAAAGTACAAAGTTATAACCGGCTGCGATGGAACACGGATCGGATATACAAGAAGTGGATGGGGCCCGACCTTGCTTACCTTCGGACATAAAAGAATTTTTGAAGAAAAATGTCTGAGAAGGTAAAGTTCAGTGGGGGAAAGCAGCCTGCAGTGTCAAAGGAGTACACGTCATCGTCAGGGAGCCGCTGGATGAAGTTGTGATGAAGATTTTGTGGTTTGGACTTAGTCACTTTTTTGGAAGTTGAAAATCTCTAGAGGCATGAAGCTGCAGGTTGTGGCCGACAAGGGCTCTACGAGGTCAGACATCCTTCAGAAGAGGAGCCGCTGAACAGGATTTTCTGCTGCAAAGAAGAAAGGAGCAGGAGCTACCGCAAAGGCGAGCAAACAGGCGATGCACCTTGGGCAGATTGGCGAACAGGTATGTCTCAGTCACCTGTTGGTTCTCTGGGCACTTTGTGTTGGAAAAGTTTCTAAGTCCCAATTTTCTGGTTTTGGTGGTTTGAGCACCTTTAGCATCACTTCCAAGAGTCCAGGACTGGGTGTGCACCGCTTGGACGTCACGACTCACTTTAGGAAGGATCTGGGTGCAGAGTTCAAGTTGTTAGAGTTTTTTGTGAAGAGGAGGCCAGTTAACTAGCCCTTGGAGTCACTCTGGTAGTTCTGGGATCAAGCAGCAAGGCAGGCCTCAAGTAGCAGTGATGTCCTCTGAGAGTACAAGGCAGGCTTCAAGCAGCAGGGAAGGACTCTGGTAGCAGCAGGGCAGTCTTCTGAAGAACAAAACAAGTCTCAAGCAGCAGGGCAGTCTTCTGAAGTGAAAGGCAGTCCTTTTGGGAGTCCAATGCAGGTCCAAGAGTAAACTGAAGAGTTGGACTGAGGGTCAAATATGTATGCCTGGTGTCAGCCTTTAAAGTGGGAGAAACTTCTAGGCTATCCCCCATCTGGTTCTGGAATTTTCTTCCTCCTCCGCCCAGCCTCTAAGAGGTCTAGAGTGACAACGGACTGGTGTCAAGTTGTTTGTGAGTGTGCTGAGAAAGCCCCTTTGAAATGTAAGTGGGACAAGGAACAGCTCCACCCTCCCATCCAGGCAGGATGGTGTATCCTGTTAACATCTAGTCCCCTTTGTCTCACTGTCTGGGAGAAATACACAAAGGCTAACTGCCAACTATTCACAGTCACATGACCCAGGACACAAGCTGCAGGTGTCAGGTACCGGGCGTTGCAGCGCCTACAGAGTACCAGAAAACTACAATTCCCATAATGCCGGCTGCGGAATGGGATTTAGGTGAGGACGTAGCGCAAGACGTTGCGCGTGATTCTGAAGTCTTTGGAGTTCTTCTCTCTCTCGGCTGAGAGAGAACGGAGGAAGGAAGCGCCGTCAGGGATTCCTGATTCGGAGATTCCCTGTTTCAAGAGAGCCGCTGCTCAGCTCGGCAGCAGTATTGCGTGAGTACTCCTGGGGGAAAGTTGAGAAGCCTGGAGATCGCTTCCTGGGGAAACGTTTTTCCCGAGTGCTCAGTCTGTGGTCAGCGAGCGGAATACGGCGGCGCTACCGCATATTGCCGTCTCTACTCATGGAAGGATTTCAGGCGTCATTTCTCAGCGGAATACAGCGGTGTGAATAACCGCGTATTGCCGTTTGGGGAATTCCACAGTGTCCTTTTCAGCCATAACCCGACAGCGGAATACAGCGGTGAGATTAACCGCGTATTGCCACGAGGGTTCTTAAGCCTGCTCTATAGCCTTATGCATACAGCGGAATACAGCGGTGAGATTAACCGCGTATTGCCGTGAGGGTTCTTGAGCCTGCTCTATAGCCTTATGCATACAGCGGAGTACAGCGGTGAGGTAACCGCCTATTACCGTTTGTATTTCTTTGTACATTAATACTTTGGAAAGTGGTGCGATTAGGTGTGATATATATATCTTTAACTGGAAGACACCTCTGACTGGTATCAAGGATTCATTTTGCAGCGACATCATGGGAAGGGGCTATGCACAATTCTACTTACTGGCTTTGACGTAATATTGCCAGTACTAAGGGGAAAGGTTATTATATGCACTGCAGGATTTCAAAGGTCTCATGCCTGAATACAAAAACGACCGTTGGGTATGTATGAGTCTGTGTTGGCACATATGGGTTGTGAGTTGTGTGAGTCTGCAAGCATTAATGTTTATGAGTTTTATCATTGCAGGTTCAATGCTTGGTTTGCGTACCACTTGAGGCTGCCCTATGATTGTACCAATTACAGTATTGATATTCAGGTATATACGTGTGATCCTCTAGCGAGATATTAATGAGAGTAGACATCATAATCTTTGCTGATACCTATGTGATTTGTTGTTTCAGGTTCTGTTCCACTGCTGTCCCTTCCCTCTCCTTTGCCTCGCCTGATCATTCGAATACCCTGTACGTATTTGCTTTCAGGGTGTTGGTACTATCAGGAGGTGGACCTTTTTCTGCTGCGACTGGATCCTGCGGAGCTGGGCCTGACAGCAGGCTCCAAATGGTTAGGACACGAAAATGCCAACTTTCTAAAAGTGGCTTTTTCAGAATTGTGACTTAAAACCCGACTATACCATTCAGGAGGATTTTAAATTATTATTCTTTTGAGGCCAAACATGATATTTCTACCTGTTCCCAAACGAACGTTGTCACTTATTAAATGTAATAAGAAAACTTAATGTTATCCCATGGGAGATGTAGGCCTCCAAAAAATAATTTCGGGAGTTTTTCACTATCAGAACATGTAAAACATAAAAGTACATGTCCAACTTTTTAAATACACTGCACTCTGTCCTTTGGGCTATTTAGGGCCTACTTTAGTGTGACTTATATGTATTTAATAGGGAGGTTTAGGAAGGCTTATTTTGACAGGGTGAATTGGCAGTTTAAAACAGCACACAGGCTGCAATGGCAAGCCTGAGACATGTTTTAAAGGGCTACTTCAGTAGGTGGCCCAATAAGTGCTGCAAGACCACTAGCAGCAACTAATATACAGGCACTGGGTACATATTGTACCACTTTACTAGGGACTTAGAAGTAAATTAAATGTGCCAATCAGGTGTAGGCAAATTTTACCATGTTTTAAAGAGTGAGCACAAGCACCTTAGCACTAGCTAGCAGTGGCAAAGTAAACTGAGTCCTAAATCCAACAAAAACAAATTTCAGCAAAAGGAGATGAGTAGGCAAAAAGCTTGGGGAGGACCAACCTAACAGCTGTCAGGTCTAATAGTCAGTGAAATCCTCAGTGACTTGCAATATCTTTTATTGTATTGCAGGTAGCATTTTATCCCACATGTAATCTCCATACAGAAAATGTTGTGAGACATAGTAGAACAGTTGCAAAAGAATTAAATGATTGCGTATAAAATGGTCAACTTTTGGCCGGTATAAGGACACTAAGATGAACGTATCTCTTTTGAATGCAAACTAAGTAAACATTTTGGGATCATAAGAATCTGAGCAATTTTTTAATAATACTATCCCTCAGCCTTTGGCCTCTAACATTGCTGTTCCCCTGATTTTGCGGGATTGAATAGAAAAAACAGCATCCTCTAGAATCCACCCAAAATGCCAAACTAGCTTTTACTTCTGGCAGGTATTTTTCCTGGATCAGACAGATGTCATATTTTTGATCTCTAACATAATTAGAAATTGTGGCTCTCTTTTGTCTTTGTAAGAACCTTTCAGATTCTGTGACATAGGCTTTGTATTCAAGCTGTCTGCTCCTGTGGAGTATCTAAGGAACCTTAGCAACACAAAAAGATGATGGACGTAATGCGGAACATTGTCAAACATTCACCCCAGTCACAGATCTGGGTTAAATCCACAGTTTCTTTGCTCACCATGCCACCCCAGTTTGGACCCAGCCATATGCAAATCAGGGCTGATCCTGTTCCCCATGGGAATAGATCAGCATAAACTCCCAGGCCAGGTCTTCCCTGGACCCGATAAAAAGCATCCTGGGACCTGTTTTGAGGTGTCACCCCTCATCAGCCAGGCTAGCTTGAATCCAGTGGCAAAGCGTTTGGACATAAACTTTAAACTAAGGGTGACTTATAGCAGCACAAAAAGATGATGGATAGAATGCTGAACATTGTCAAACATTCACCCCCAGTCACAGATCTGGGTTAAATCCATTTTTATTTTTTGCTCACCATGCCACCCAGTTTGGACTAAGCCATATAAATATCAGTGTTGACCTACACCCCATACAAACAGTCCAGCCCGGACTGCCAGGCCAGGTCCACCCTAGACTGGAAAACAAGCATCTTGAGACCAGTTTCGGGGTATCACTCCTCATCAGCCAGGCTAGCTTAAATTCAGTGGCATAGCGAGCAAGGGACCCATGTCTGGGCATACCCTTCCCACTAAGGACGACTTACAGCAACACAAAAAGATGATGGACAGAATGCTGAACATTGCCAAACATTTACCCCTAGTCACAGATCTGGGTTAAATCCAACATTGTTTTGCTCTCCATGCCACCCCAGTTTGGACCCAGCCATATGTTAATCAGTCTTGACCCTGCTCCCCATGGGAACAGTTTAGCCCGAACTGCCAGACCAGGTCTTCCCTGGACCAGAAAACAAGCATCCTGTAACCGGTTTTGGGGTATCAGCCCCATCAGCCAGGGTAGCTTGAATCCAGTGGAACTGGCGAGCACGTGACACACGTCTGGGCATACCCTTCCCCCTAAGGGTGACTTATTGAAACACATAAAGATGATGGCTGGAATGCTGAATATTGTCAAACATTCACCCCAGTCTCAGATCTGGGATAAATCCATCGTCTTTTCCTCACCATGCCACCCCAGTTTGTAAGAAGCCATATGCAAATCAGTCTTGACCCTGCTACCCATGGGAACAATCCAACGCGAACTGCTAGGCCAGGTCATCATTGGAATGTAAAATAAGAATCCTAGGGCTGGGTTCGGGGTATCACCCTTATCAGCCAGGATAGCTTGAATCCAGTGGAAATAGCGAACATAGGACCCAAGTCTGGGTGTACCCTTCCCACTAAGGGCGACTTATAGCAACACAAGAAGATGATGGACGGAATGCTGAACATTATCAAACATTCAACCCCAGTCACAGATCTGGGTTCAATCCATCAACTTTTTGCTCACCAAATGCAAATCACACTTGACCCTGCTCCCCATGGGAACAGTCCAGCCAAAACTGCCAAGCCTGGTCCTCCCTAGACCAGAAAACAAGCATCCTGGGACCAGTTTCGGGGTATCGCCCCTCATCAGCCAGGCTAGCTTGAATCTAGTGGCATAGCAAGCACGGGACCCACATCTGGGCATTTTAAATATGCTATTAATGAAATTATTCCATGATTATCACAAGAAAAAAACTATTCTTCACGTGGGAACAAAAGCAAAATAATATTTTGTTTGTTAATTAGTACTCTAGCTTCACCTAGAAATAAAATGTTCTGATGTGACAAAGCAAAATGGCATACTACGGAGCCATTTTAAAATGCAGGCCTACATTAGCTATGGTCAATCTAAATAAGAATAAACATAATTTTCATCTATAGAATACTTTACTTGTCTATGTGTTAATGTCGTGTTAAGGCAAGCATTTGATAAAAACAGCGTCACCATAGGTGTACTGCGCTAATATACTAAGAAAACTACAAGCAGCATTATGTTGTGCACAGACATTTGCATATGTGTGTATCCATTAATTTGTTGTTCATAGGTCATTTGCAGGACTTTTTACGGTTGCGAATAGTAATACAAAAATATAAATAAATAATGAATAGAAAACTAAACTACATCTGTGATATTTCCGCGCTTCCTAGCTATTCTGCAGTTTTTTGTCTTTCTTTTGTGTTATTTCTCTTTGGCTGCATGAGTGGTTTATACATCAAACTATTTCTCATGAAAGATGATTCAGGGCCTTCACTTGAATGCGAATTCTATTTAAGGTTAAACAAACACGAAGATGTGCAAATGCACATACGTATGCACATGTAAACATGTTGTTTATTAGACAAAAATGTATTTTTACCACTCCTGAAATGTGGATGCCCCACATCCACACACGTCCACTTCACCAACATCTATCGCATTCCGAGTGGAATTATTGACTGAAATGCACTTAGTGTGTAAAGATCACTGTTTTTTTTTACTAAGTCTAGTTTTTTTCAAATAGCAAAAATGTATCGAAAGGAATGTATCAAGATTTCAAGGAGTACAAACATTCCCCATTCATCTAAGGAAGCAATTACTTTCAAAGCTCATGTGAGGCCAATATCCCTTTGTTGGCCATTCCAGTGGCACTGGTGCCTGGTGTGCTGGGGTGTCGTAGCGGCCCTGCTCCCAAAGCATGAATTACAGAGGAACACCAGCAGGAAAGTGAAGCCATACACAGAATATTGAAGAGTATTTTTAGCAACATCTGCGTTCAAAAACTCATTCTGTATAGTCAGTTATCAGGCATAATACAACTAACAAAGATAACAGACTACTGCAAATGCTAACATTATGCAGATCTTTATTTATGATTGACAACAAACTGAAAGCATTTTGAATTTGGACCCATTGACACTGGTTTGGGTACTGGAGATAGCAAAAGGAGAAAAGTATGTAAAAAAACCCTGCTTCTTCCTTTCTGCACATATTTTAAACCCTGTAGTCTTCAATGGAAGGGCAAATACAGCAGTTTCCCTCTTAATACTGAAGGTTGGATTAAGGTCCAAATTAACCAAGATACATAGGTGAACCTTGTGTTGTGCACACAGGCTGGAACAATTCTCACTTTTCTTTGCTCTTTATTAGATATTTGCTTTGTCAATGGAATTGAACACCATTACAGAGCAACAAATCAGTATATATTGTGGCATTTTAGGAGTTATTTTTGGGTTTATAATTGTATTTGCAAATAATGAATTAAAGCATTTTCATTTGAAACAAGTTTTATATATATATATATTCACTGAAAAAACCATAGGTTTCAGGGGCGTTATAGTTAGTTGGACATTTCACTCGTACAAAACCATAGAAATTCCCCCGTTATAGTTAGTTCAGCTAACTATAACTCGCGCCCCCGCAATGCACTGCTGATGACGTCACATATTACATCACTCATGACATGGTCAGTGACATCACTGATGACATCACTGATGACATCTCAAATGACATCACTGATGACATCACTGATGACATCATCCAGTGACTGTGTGTTTCTGTAAAGTTTAAATATGTTTAATATATATAGGGAAAGGCGTATTGAAGAATGATTGGGTGTATAAGTGGCTGAATGGATGATTTAGTAGGTGCGTGACTGACTCTATAAGTGAGTGATTAAACGTATCTTACTGAATGCATGGGTTAGTGACTAAACTGTGTGAATGTCTGTATCCGTCTGTCTGTTGGTGTGTAAGCGGCTGCATGGGTTTGTGAATAGCTACATGAGTGTCTATATGAGTTATTGATTGGTTGTCTGAGTATCTGTATGGGTGCCTGAGTGTTTGTGTGGGTGGGGTGTGTGTGACTCTGTGCATAGATGTGTGAGTGGGTGATTCACTGGGTGCATGGTTTCAAGAGTGCATCTGTGATGGACTGTATGGGTGGGTGAGTGTGTGTATGGGTGTGTTAGTGAGTGAATGTATATCTCAGTGGTACATGTGTGAGTAACTACATATGTGAAAGGCAGTATATATGTGTGTTAGAGTATATAAATGGCTATAAGCGAGAGTGTGTGATTGTGAGAGTGGCTGTATGGATGAGTGTGTGCTTGTATCAGTGATTGTATAAGAGCGTAAGAATGTGCTAGTATTTGTATGAGTAAGTGAGCTGGTGTGTGTATAACTGTATAGGTGAGTAAATGGGAGTGTGATTAAATCTTTGCATGACTGACTAGGTGTGTGAGTACCTCTATGGATGAGTGGCAGTGTGTGAGTGTCTATATAGGTGTATGAGTGCATATGATAGTCCTGTACTGAGTGACCATAAGTAGGAGTGACTGTATGGGTGAGTGAGTGGATGTGTGTGTAGACCTAAGAATCAGTGAGTGGGTATGTAGTTATTGGTGTTGGAGTGTCTATGGTTTTGAGAATGGCACTCTGTAATTTAGAGAGGGTGTATCAAAGGTTATATTAGGGTGTGAGAAGATGCAGCAAATTATCACATGGATGATGTCATCAGTGATGTCATCAGTGATGTCATTTGAGATGTCATCAGTGATGTCATCAGTGATGTCACTGACCATGTCATGAGTGATGTAATATGTGACGTCATCAGCAGTGCATTGCGGGGGCGCGAGTTATAGTTAGCTGAACTAACTATAACGGGGGAATTTCTATGGTTTTGTACGAGTGAAATGTCCAACTAAATATAACGCCCCTGAAACCTATGGTTTTTTCAGTGAATTTCTAAGGTTTTTTAAATGCTAATTTCTAACTATAACGTGCCTGAAACCTTTGGTTTTTTCAGTGAATTTCAAAGGTTTTTTAAATGCTAATTTCTAACTATAACATGCCTGAAACCTATGGTTTTTTCAGTGAATTTCAAAGGTTTTTTAAATGCTAATTTCTAACTCTGCCTACAAAGGTAGGACATGTGAAGAAAGAGGAAGAAAAGCGCACAAAGAAGCAAGACAAATGCAGAAAGAGGCAACAGAAGTCCAGAAAGACGAAGAAAAGTGCAAGAAGAAGCAAGAGATGTGCAGAAAGAACCAGCAGAGGAGCAGAAAGTCCTCCTGTGCCCCCAACTTTTTGCTGACGGGTACTGGTGGTAACTGACTCTGACTAACCGGCCCTAGAGCCAGTGCTATGCTAAAAGACACTTAGAATACAGTGAAAACACCTACATACACTAGGGAACACTATGCGTTGGGGTACCCCTGTGATTAGCATGACCTCCTCTGTATTTGCCATGAGTTAGTGCCTGGGTAATTGGATGAGTACATGGGTACTGACTGGATGATTAGAGTACTGCAAGGAGAGTGGATGGTGAATTTATAAACGCTTGTGTTTTGGCGGAGTGATTGGATAAGGACATGGAACTGGTTGGGTGATTGGAGGAGTGCATGGGTAGTGACAAGGAAATGGCTGGACTGCATCAGTAGTCCTCAGGGGATTGTAGCAGTGCATGTGTTAGTGCCTGCGTCATTGCATGAGTACATGGGTAGTGACTGGATGATTAGAGTACTGCAAGGAGAGTGCATGGTGAATTTATAAGTGCTTGTGTTTTGGCGGAGTGATTGGATAAGTACATGGTGCGCGCTGGGTGATTGGAGGAGTGCATGGGTAGTGACAGGGCGATGGCTGGACTGCATCATTAGTGCTCAGGGGATTGTAGCAGTGCATGAGTTAGTGCATGGGTCATTGCATGAGTGCATGGGTACTGACTGGATGATTAGAGTAATGCAAGGAGAGTGCACAGTGAATTTATAAGTGCTTGGGTTTTGGCGGAGTGATTGGATAAGTACATGGTGCTCGCTGGGTAATTGGAGGAGTGCATGGGAAGTGACAGGGCGATGGCTGGACTGCATCAGTAGTGCTCAGGGTATTGTAGCAGTGCATGAGTTAGTGCATGGGTCATTGCATGAGTGCATGGGTACTGACTGGATGATTAGAGTAATGCAAGGAGAATGCATGGTGAATTTATAAGTGCTTGTGTTTTGGCGGAGTGATTGGATAAGTACATGGTGCTCGCTGGGTGATTGGAGGAGTGCATGGGAAGTGACAGGGCGATGGCTGGACTGCATCAGTAGTGCTCAGGGTATTGTAGCAGTGCATGAGTTAGTGCATGGGTCATTGCATGAGTGCATGGGTACTGACTGGATGATTAGAGTAATGCAAGGAGAATGCATGGTGAATTTATAAGTGCTTGGGTTTTGGCGGAGTGATTGGATAAGTACATGGTGCTCGCTGGGTGATAGGAGGAGTGCATGGGTAGTGACAGGGCGATGGCTGGACTGCATCAGTAGTGCTCAGAGTATTGTAGCAGTGCATGAGTTAGTGCATGGGTCATTGCATGAGTGCATGGGTACTGACTGGATGATTAGAGTAATGCAAGGAGAGTGCATGGTGAATTTATAAGTGCTTGGGTTTTGGCGGAGTGATTGGATAAGTACATGGTGCTCGCTGGGTGATAGGAGAAGTGCATGGGTAGTGACAGGGTGATGGCTGGACTGCATCAGTAGTGCTCAGAGTATTGTAGCAGTGCATGAGTTAGTGCATGGATCATTGCATGAGTGCATGGGTACTAACTGGATGATTAGAATACTGCAAGGAGAGTGCATGGTGAATTTATAAGTGCTTGGGTTTTGGCGGAGTGATTGAATAAGTACACACATGTCACATCAGGCCCGCCCCCTCCCTCCACCACTGTGCAAACGCGCCCTCTGGCGGGTTTTAAGTTGGGGGATTAATTCCCCTTGAATCCTGCGGGTCCCTGGGGCCAACTAGCCCACCAGGTACCTCCAGTAAGCGCCACAGAGCTGCGTTGCAGAGAGGTGGTCCAAGGCCACCCCCCTTTTTACACCTCTCTGCAACGCAGCTCTGTGGCGCTTACTGGAGGTACCTAGTGGGCTAGTTGGACCCAAGGGACCCTCAGGATTCAAGGGGACTTAATCCCCCAATTTACAACGCGCCACAGGGCCTGTTTGCACAGTGGTGAAGGGAGCGGGTGGGGCCTGATGTGACAAGTGTGCAAACGCGCCCCGTGGCGCGTTTTAAGTTGGGAGATTTACTCCACTTGAATCCTGAGGATCCCTAAGGCCCAACTAGCCCACCAGGTACCTCCAGACCCCCAAATTAGCATTTTTAGTGCCCCGGGGAGGTGGCAGTCCCCGGGGCATGTGGGGGGGCTCGAGCCCCCCCCACACAGGTTTATTTTTTTTTAAAAAAGAAGCCCCGGGGGGTGCGGTCCCCGGGGCTGCGGGGGGGCCGTGTGCCCCCCGCAAATAATTAATGAAAGCCCCAGGGGTGGCAGTCCCCGGGGCTTGAGGGGGCCTTGGAGGCCCCCACACAATTAAAAATTAGCCCCGGGGGCTTTTTGAATACGAAGCGCGGGAGACCACGCTTCGTTTTTTTTTCGGCCGAAATTCGCGCTGGGTGCGCGAATCTTGCCGATTTAAAAAAAATATGTTTTTTGGGCCCTGGGGGTCCTTGTGGGACCCCTAAGCTAGGCCTAGGGGTCAGGGTGTTTCTACCCTGCCCCCTTTTGCGTTTTGCGCACTTGTTTCTCTGATATCTTGTGCCTCGGTTCTACCGAGGCACAAGATGGCTGCCAACACTTCCTGGTTTGGAGTGTTGACAGCCAATTAACATACAGCTCGTGATCGGGAGGGTGCGCGGATCCTCCGCGGCCATAGATATATATGTGTTTTTACTTTTGATTTTCTGAGCAACTACTGAACGGATTTACACCATTTAACAAAAGGGTTCTTTCTGAACCAAGAACTACCTCTTTGCCAAATTTGGTGTAATTCCGTTCAGCAGTTCGGGCTGTAGCCGTGTCTAAAGTTTCCTATGGAAAATTGCATGGGAAAACACGTTTTGGGACCCCCTTTTTCTCGGCCCCGCTTGCCGAATCACCCCGAAACTTTCAGGATAGGAGCGGACCAGAGCGCCCCACGAGTTTTGAAAATTTCGCCAAGATTCGTCAACCGGCGCCAAAGTTATTGGAAATAGAATGTTGTGAATTTCCTATGGAAAATAGGTCCTAACTATAACTACCTACTGGCGACCGCCAGTAGGTAATATATATATATATATATATATATATATATATATATATATATATATATATATATATACATGAAAAAAGGTTGCCCCACTGAAGATGCCACCATCGAAGAGGTAATCACACAAACACCGCTGGCGGCAGCAGTAAGAGCCTTTCTCATGCGTCCAAGGTGCCAAACGCGTTTCGAGCATTCTCTCTGCTCTTGATCACTGGCAAAATACATGGAGACATTTGGCTTTACTAGGAACAGCTGATTTATTTGATTTATAAGACCTGCCCCAGTGGGCGTAGGCAAAGCATAGCATCATGGTTCCTGTAGTCCATATTATCTACTGCCAAAGAACTTATAGTTCCTTTATCAAACCCAAGTGGGTGCTGATGAATCCATGTCCCAATTCTACCACAATGGGTTAATGTTGAATCTCTGACCCCAGAGGGTGGAAGCGCTGTGGAAACAACCGTACTGCTGCCAATATCTACCGGCAGCAAAGGCCCCCTTCGTTCCTTTCAATGCTCGTGTTTCCGAACACTGGGGATCCACCTTCCCAGCGGCAGGGCATCTTCGCGGCTGGACCGGCAGCTTCATTTACACGAAAAAAGGTTGCCCCACTGAAGATGCCACCATTGAAGAGGTAATCACACAAACACCGCTGGCGGCAGCAGTAACAGCCTTTCTCGTGCGTCCAAGGTGCCAAACGCATTTCGAGCTTTCTCTCTGCTCTTGATCACTGGCAAAATACATGGAGACATTTGGCTTTAGTCGGAACAGCTGATTTATTTGATTTATAAGACCCGCCCCAGTGGGCGTAGGCAAAGCATAGCATCATGGTTCCTGTAGTGCATATTATCTACCGCCAAAGTACTTATAGTTCCTTTATCAAACCCAAGTGGGTGCTGATGAATCCATGTCCCAATTCTACCACAATGGGTTAATGTTGAATCTCTTACCCCAGTGGGTGGAAGCGCTGTGGAAACAACTGTACTGCTGCCAATATCTACCGGCAGCAAAGGCCCCCTTCGTTCCTTTCAATGCTCGTGTTTCCGAACACTGGGGATCCGCCTTCCCAGCGGCTGGGCATCTTCGCGGCTGGACCGGCCGCTTAATTTACACGAAAAAAGGTTTGCCCCACTGAAGATGCCACCATTGAAGAGGTAATCACACAAACACCGCTGGCGGCAGCAGTAACAGCCTTTCTCATGCGTCCAAGGTGCCAAACGCGTTTCGAGCATTCTCTCTGCTCTTGATCACTGGCAAAATACATGGAGACATTTGGCTTTAGTAGGAACAGCTGATTTATTTGATTTATAAGACCCGCCCCAGTGGGCGTAGGCAAAGCATAGCATCATGGTTCCTGTAGTCCATATTATCTACCGCCAAAGTACTTATAGTTCCTTTATCAAACCCAAGTGGGTGCTGATGAATCCATGTCCCAATTCTACCACAATGGGTTAATGTTGAATCTCTTACCCCAGTGGGTGAAAGCGCTGTGGAAACAACTGTACTGCTGCCAATATCTACCGGCAGCAAAGGCCCCCTTCGTTCCTTTCAATGCTCGTATTTCCGAACACTGGGGATCCACCTTCCCAGCGGCGGGGCATCTTCGAGGCTGGACCGGCTGCTTAATTTACACGAAAAAAGGTTGCCCCACTGAAGATGCCACCATCGAAGAGGTAATCACACAAACACAGCTGGCGGCAGCAGTAACAGCCTTTCTCACGCGTCCAAGGTGCCAAACATGTTTCGAGCATTCTCTCTGCTCTTGATCACTGGCAAAATACATGGAGACATTTGGCTTTAGTCGGAACAGCTGATTTATTTGATTTATAAGACCCGCCCCAGTGGGAGTAGGCAAAGCATAGCATCATGGTTCCTGTAGTCCATATTATCTACTGCCAAAGTACTTATAGTTCCTTTATTAAACCCAAGTGGGTGCTGATGAATCCATGTCCCAATTCTACCACAATGGGTTAATGTTGAATCTCTTACCCCAGTGGGTGGAAGCGCTGTGGAAACAACTGTACTGCTGCCAATATCTACCGGCAGCAAAGGCCCCCTTCGTTCCTTTCAATGCTCGTGTTTCCGAACACTGGGGATCCGCCTTCCCAGCGGCGGGGCATCTTCGCGGCTGGACCGGCCACTTAATTTCCGCGAAAAAAGGTTGCCCCACTAAAGATGCCACCATCGAAGAAGTAATCACATAAACACCGCTGGCGGCAGCAGTAACAGCCTTTCTCACGCGTCCAAGGTGCCAAACGCGTTTCGAGCATTCTCTCTGCTCTTGATCACTGGCAAAATACATGGAGACATTTGGCTTTAGTCGGAACAGCTGATTTATTTGATTTATAAGACCCGCTCCAGTGGGCGTAGGCAAAGCATAGCATCATGGTTCCTGTAGTCCATATTATCTACTGCCAAAGTACTTATATATATATATAACTTAGAAGTGTGTTAACTAATTTGTTTTAGTTAGGCCACATATTAGTTAAATGAATGCTGTTGCTATCTCTGTGTCTTCGCACCTATATCCACCCCTCTCATCAGGGTTTTCTGCATCTCTTCTCTCCTCACAGGCTTTACAAAACAGGAAACAAAATAATATCATCTAGTGTTTTTCCAAAATGTGCATGTAACATGAATTCACTGTCTGGTGTTTGAAATTGATGTAAGATGTTGCTATATATGCCAAGGACTCTTACGCTGTATTTCTGCTAATGGGTTAGCACAATGAAATGGTGTGTAGCCCATTGTCTTCTGAATTTTGCATTTTAGCTGAATTTCCTATGACAATGTGTTGCTGGGGCTGCTCAAAGCTTACTTAGAAGTGGGTAGAGTTAGTATTGTCTGTGTGACGTTAAAGCTTCTGATTTGCTCAATATCGATCATGCCATGTTGAATCTGTGCTTTTAGCTAATTTGTTATGCAAAAATTGTGTATAAGAGCCCCTTGCTCTGGGTGAGCCAAATTGTTTTGAGAGATTTCCCTTTCCAAGAGAGATGAATATGTTTTTTCTTGTGAATCTGACAGTGAGGTTTTAGAGCTTTCCTTTGTGCTAATAGGGATGCTGTCATACTATTACTGGTTTTCCTGCTCATTTGAGACTTTAATGATTTATTGACTTACTGAATATTCTGTATAAATCTGCAATCTGAACCTTCATGGCATTATTCTGTACTACTTAATTTTGAATTTCGTGTTATAAAATTCTTAAATTTTCTCTTGACCTAGAACTCAGTTGTTCAGTGGTCTTCATGACTCATTCTATCATTTGAAGAACTAATGGTAGTGGAGTGTTCTCTTTTACTAGATCAGATTGAAAGTGGAATCTCCTGAGGTAAATAGTGAGATTTTGACATTTTGGGGTGTCATGAATATTGGGTGCAGTCCTAATTATAAGGGTATAGGCGTTCCACACACCACATCATAGGAGGAGTAGTGGCTTAGTGTAGCAATACATTCATTGTTGGGATCTGTGTTTGTCCCCGGGGTCACAGGTTAACATCCTGGTGGGTCTGCCCAGCCTTTCATCCATCTGTGTTCGATAAAGCAATACAGTAGAGGTGGGTAAAATCAAACCAATTATCTGTCAATACCACCAAGACAGCATTTCAAGGAAATCTCCTCAATTGCTCAAAACATTGTGTTACCTCTACACTTCCACTGTGTCGCACATAAGCCTTTTGGAGCTGCAGCTGCTGCACTGTTGGGAAGTGGAAAATATATATATAATTTCACAACAAGGTCAATACGTAGGTATTGTCACAGGCAGAGATCTGAGCGAGTGAATCTATGGCTTATCAATTGTTGTGTAGTTCCTACAAATCTAAATAGGATCTGCGCGTTTAGACAACATAAACTAAGGGATTGGTGTCCAGACGGATTCCAAACACACCCAAAGGATATGTTAGTCTGTAGACCAGCTAGCTCACAGTGCCACTACAAGCCCCCAACCTTACCAAGGAGCGAATAGTTTCTGGCAACTATCGAACATGACAACCCTGACCCCTCAGGGATTGTGGAAACAGTACAGTACTTTTCGCTCTTTCACTCGTGCTCACTTTGTCTCAGAGGTATACACACAATAAATGGTGGGGACGTTTTCAATAAGCATTTATTGAACCAGCGTCATTCTAGTATAAAATACGTGTGCTGTAACAACCATGAGACAGAAACAGATATATACGGCTATAAGCACCAGCAGAGTAAAGAAAAGGTAGAATTCTACCATAGTGCTAAAACAATGAATATATGCAGGCATATAGATACAAGACATTAATAATGCGTACTCCTACGATGCGAGCCCTAACTAGATGTACCTAAATGTACCTAGCATGTATGTAGGTGTATAGCCAAGAATCCCCTTAGGATAGAGCCAACCCCATTACCTGATGTGGTAGAGGGAAGGACCCCGTCTTGGTCTTAAGATGGACACCCTGCGAGGGATGTCAGACCACTGCGTGCTGGAGTGTCTGCATGCAGGAACCTCAGCGTCTCGTGTGAGCGTGTCAGCAAGTCTTTTCTCCTCTGGTTTGCCCAGCGAAGATGCAGTGCTTATGTACCCGAAAGGACCCTCTGGGGTTCTACCTAGAAGTGTACTATGGGCATGTCGGGCAAGGATGGCGATAGTGGTGACCCTTATACAGAGTTATTATGCAGAAGATGGTAATCCTGCTGTGATACTGAGTATCCTCATGCATAATAAATGAGACTAGTTTTCGGAGAAAACCACACGACATTTATGTAGCACCTAAGTAGGTAAAAGGTCAGTGCCAGACCCGTTATGTTGAACAATGGTAGGATAGATGTAGGTAAAGGGTCGTGCAACTACCTAGGTCTATATTGGGGTACATTGGGGTTCATAACAACCACTCCTCATCCGACTGGACGACATAATAATAAATGCTAAAACATGCCTGTTTAAAAAGCATAAAAACATTGCTAAAATATGAGTTTAAAAACATCTAAAAACATGGTATATGTTAAAAACGGTATGACTGTGAAAAAGCTCTATAAGTCCTTTAAAAAGTCAATATACTGTAAGACCAACTCAGCATGCCGAAAGCCATAATGCTCAGTGAGAGCAGAAGTGGAAAATAGAACAAAAATTATGTTTTCGAATGACAATTTATGTTGTTTTTGAAAAAAGGCCAAATTGTTCCCAGCACACATAGAGCCAAATGTTTATGTGTCCTGTGTGGGAGACGCAACATCACTGTTGCCTGCCTTCGCAGACAACAGTCTCTGCAACACCTCTTGGATCAGGTCAATGGGGCAAAGGTGATCTTCTCCTGTTCCCACAGCCATTGCTGAGGAAGGACTTGATGCCTGTAAGCCTGGTACAGAGCTGGTGTCCATTCCAACAGGAGCTGAAGCATCCCATGGTGGCTCTGAGAATGCCAACATCAGGATTGGAATACGCTGAGGACATTGCATTATATGGGCCTTTAACGGGTCCAGCAGTACATCCACGTCCGGAGGCGCAACAGATGGAAGTGTTTGACAGATGTCCAACACGCATTCATGTCTGCAGACTAAGCAGCGGAGTACAGGCAAGACACAGTCTACCCAGACTGATCTGTACAATAGAAACCAATGCTCGCTTAGCTCCCGAAGCCGAGGTGTGACCGTATGGAGTACCATGCGTTCACAGCAACGTCGCTCCAAGAACGCTTTTTCCATCTCCTTGGAATTGGGGACATCCATTGCGTAGCACAAAAATTAAAATCAGGATACCCATTATCAGTAAGAGGATCAGCGGAAGCCCTCCAAAAATGCTTCCAAATACGGAGTGTATTAAAGATGGAGTAACTCCGAAAACCATCTGAAAGTTGCTTAATAGCCCAGAACCTATGGTCTTAAATAGGTTATTATCCCACTCGCATCAGAAATGTTAAAGATATGGTGTACCATTTCTACGAAACGGAGTGGGAAGTTACTTCGGACTAGAGCCTGTATCTCAGCTGAAGACCCTGCAACCTGGAGATCAAAAGTCTCTCGAGCTGAGGTTAAGGCCACTTCCTTCTGTAAAAGTATGGTTTTTAGTCTGCTCAGAGAATCTAACCATATAAGGGAAACATTCAATGAAAGCCACAGCGGCGCCTCCCTGACTGTGTGGGTCAGTGTAAACAATACTTGCATTCAACAAGTAACCCTGGAACTTACTGTGACCAGATATGCAATGCCTGGTAGCATCTCGCAACAACCTTGATCATTCAACATCAAATAACTCCTGTTCGAGAGTAGTCTGAACACTGGATGAATCACAGCAGCTGGGGATCCTTTCAAGTGACAAGATAGGTTTGCAACCGAAGTGTTGCAAGCTCTGTGAAGCATAATATCCTGACAAATTAGAGACCCACTTAACGAATTCTCACAGTCTGAACAGCTGAGAAAAAGTTCAGTGTCCCATTCCTGCATCTAAATCTGTAAGGTAATTCCCAAGATTCATGGATGTATTCCCTACCCAATGCTTCATACCTGCCTACTTGGTGGTACTGTAGACAATATTGAAATTGGAATGTTGTCACTGGCAATGTTATATGGTCATGGATTAACCATTCTGTGGAAGGTGACTCGGCCACGGTAAAAGGTAATTTGTCTAATTTTTCAATGTGCAGCATTGTATACTTCGCATCTCTCTGTGCCATTGTTGTCTGCCTTGTTAAATAATAAGCAGAAAACAGAGATGTACTGTTAATATATCACCAGGGCACGTGACCAGAACGCAATGATTGTAGCGTCTAGCTTAATAACAGGATCGATCGTAACGCGATTGCCCATGTTGAAGAATGGACAAGTCCTGTTCTAATATATCTATTGCAGAGGATACAATGTTGCCCAGTGAATTAATCCTGGATGTTAGTGTGGTCATGCCATTGTCGACCACTGCCAAAGCCTTTTCTAGGTTAACCCTGTCAATTTCACGCAATCTCTCCACAGCCTCCTGTTGAGAGATCTTCCAAACTTCATTGTAAATGGTGTATAAGAAGCGTTTACGACGTGGTTTCCGGGGACCTAGCAAAAAATCCCTCAAATCCATGTCATCTGAAAGTCATGACAAGTGTTGTTTCACCTGGGACAGTGTAGAGGTTTTCAGCTAATCTAGGCATAACTTCCCAACACTGTAGGATGTCACCACCCCCGGATGTTCTCGCTGTACATAGCTCTTGGCCCGGCCTATGGATACTAAACCCCTCGGTAGTACCCTTGGATTTTGATTGACACCCATTTGTGTCGATAGGCCAAACTAACCATCCCTTCCAATTGGGGTCTGAAGAATTGTATGAACTCTCATGTATAATATCATTAAGTGTATCCTCACTATATTGTGTATAGTTTTGCCATCCCTCAAAGTGTTAAAGAGAGGGAATCCAAAGTGTGTTCAGGTCCTTAATCTTGGCTAGTCCAAGACAGGAAGTCTGTTGCACTGTATTGTTCAGGAAGATAATCTGCTTTGTATGAGGCACGCTCTAAATAAGGCCTCATTTCCCTGAACCTGCCAATCTTTAGTCCTCCAGACAGATTTAGTGTCTATGGTGTCCCTCCAAAAGTCGGAACCTTGTAATGACAGCTGGGAAATAAAGGAAGCAGAGTATATTTGTTTCGTATTAGTGAGCATACTTTTCTTTGCAGGTGTAGGTGCAACCTTATAGTAATATGGGGTTGGGTCTGAAGTGTTAAAGCCAGAAAAATAAGCAAACTTTTGTGCATATGTTTGTGAACTACCTTTAGATGGTGTTGGGCAATGTTCCCATTGATGGTAAGTAAAAACATTACGTGGGATACTTGTCTTGTGCAAGAAGTGATGACTATAGTGTTGGTAACAATACATGGTGTCAAAATCTGATGTTTCATCATACAATTCGTTTTTAGAAAATGCAGCACATTGTTCTAAATCAGACAGCATGCTATTCACAGTTTCAAAGTCCCAATCATCAGAGAATGTACTGGAGGTGATGATATCATTCAAAGAAATTTTAAATACATGTTGTATGTTCAAAGGTTCAGTGGAACCAAATATATCATATGAAACCCTAGCCCAAACTATTCCTTCAGGAATCAGAACTGCTGAAATGTTCACAAAGGACAGGTGTCTTCATTCACAATGAGATGATGTATGTGGTTTCAGGACCAAGTTCACGTGTTGTACTGAAGAGAGTTCTGGGAGATAATGTCCATTCAGGAGCAGGAAAAAGACAGTCACTACGCCTATCCAGAGGACTAGGAACAGTAGACAAATTGCAATCCAAAGCTGTAGCCAGGGAGAAACAAGGTAAGTCTTTTTCAGCCAAAGGTAGATGTTATATACTTTTTCTTTGTGGGAAACAGAAGCTGGCGGTGACTCAGGTTCACTTGGATCCAGTGAGAAGGTATCAAAATCGATGAAGTAGCCAGACGCTGTTTGATCTATCTTTGGTAGCTCTGCAGGCTTTGTTGAACTGGCAGATGACTCGTTTTGAGACATATTAGCATAGATGTCCTTATTAGGCCGAATTAAGATATGTATTTCATTTTTTTTTTTTAAATATCTTTATTGCCATTTGTAATCTTACATAGCGATTTATTGTAGACAAGCATAAGTATCACGAAATAAGTGAACCAAGGTTTAGCTAGTGACCACTCAGTTGAGCAGCTAACATAAGTCATAGGGCATTGTTACCACATTTTAATAGACATGTGTAGCAGCCAGGGCATGGGATTAAAAATTCTAATATACATCAGTCTCATCCCTAAATTTGTCCCATGAGGGCTACCATTATTTAACGTTTCTCATTGCACATACTCAAGATGAGATCTGTGTTTCATTTGTTTTTTGTTGTTGTACAATTTCGACTGGTATGAGTTCCATTCCTTTGTTGGCAACTCTGTTACTTCTTAATGTAGAATCTTCAAACGTTATCAGTCTTTCTGTCTAAACCTCCTGTATGGTAGCGAGAGGAGATCGATGGCTACCCAGGAACCCACGCGGCCTGCTATTCAGTATCGGCCACATAGTGTGGTTTGATCAGATCTATGGAGACAAATCTTTTTTTCCAGCAAGAGGCAGAAGAAGTGCTGTTCTTGTTCCTTCGGCAGCCAGGACAGGTACAGGCGGTCCAAATTCCTTTTTGTCCATAATCTTTACTCTGACTAGGTCCCCTATCTTCGGGACCCAAGCAGGTCTTGCCGAAACTGCTTTAACTTCCCCAGTGGTGGTGCATTTTACTTGGACGTTGCTTTGTAGTGCCCGGAATTCATGGAGGTCCTGTAAAACAGCCAAACGAACATTGATGTCAAATGCTTTTTCTTCCACCATTGTGCTGCCACAATCGAGGTCGGGTACCCACATTCTCGTCCCAAACAGGACCTCGTATGGAGTACGGCCTCCCAGGTAGCTTCTTGGCATGTTATTTAGTGCCCTCTGGATCCCGTATAGGTGATTGACCCAACTACCACCCGTGCCTAATACCCTTGCTGTTAATCGAATTTCCCTCGGGATGATACGGAGAGAAGTACCGCAATGCTACACCCAAACTTCCCATGGCTTCCTTGTAAGTTCGAGAGCTGAATGCGGGGCCACGGTCAGAAAGTAATCTGCAAATTGTGTATGTCCCTATGAAGACTCGCAAATCCTTTATAACAGCTAGGGCATCAGCCGAGCGCTGGGGCCAAACCCACAGGAATCTAGAGCATGAATCCACTGCCACCAAGATGTACTTGTAAGCCCTGTCAGATTGTAGGGGGCCGCAGTGGTCCAAATAGACACATGTGAGAGATCTGTCTGATATCAGTAGCAGTGTTTGTGGTGGACGTGCTACAGTGGAACCCTTCATCTGTTGACAGATGTTGCAGTTAAGGACAAAGCCCTTGGTCTGTTTGGTAAGACCTGGCCACCAATAACGTTGTTTCAGAAGTGAAACCGTTGCAGTAATACCTACGTGTGCTGAGTCCAGACCCTCGTGTGCAGCTAGTATTAAACCTAATCTGCGATCCATATTTGGGATTACTCTATCCCCCACTCCTGGAATTTGAGCATACAGTATATTTTGTGCATCTAACCTGTAGGAGTACTTGAGTGGAAAATCTTTTGGCAAGGCTGTGCTGTTTTTATGCGAAGTGATGACAGCTACCATTATCTGTCCGTCTACTCTCACGCTAGAACGAGTGATTGCAGCTATGGCAGCAGTTCGCACTGTCGCCTTGGCGGCTTCATCAGCCAATTAATTCCCTTCAACGTTGATGACTCAGCGTAAGAATCACGTGAGTCCTGGGCAAGCCTTTTTTCAGCTCTGCCACTTGTTCCCAAAGTAATTTATGCTTTATTGTGCAACCTTTTAAATCTCTAAATCCATTTTGCCCACAGTAGTGAAGATATTCATTGTATGACTGGACGCCCGTGTTTGTTTTGCTGCCAGTGCCGCCAGTGCCACCAGCCTGCAGCCACCATCAGGGGACTTCAATCCCCATAGTTCCAAGCGCCAGGGAGGCGCCAACGAGTTCGCCAGGAGGCGCTCAAAAGGGGGCTTGGGCTCCCGCAGCGTGGGAGCCCATGTTTGTTTTGCCACCAGTGCCGCCAGTGCCACCAGCCTTCAGCTGCCATCAGGGGACTTCAACCCCCTTAGTTCCAAGCGCCGGGGAGGCGCCAATGAGTTTTTCTCGCGCCAGGAGGCGCTCAAAAGGGGGCTTGGGCTCCCGCAGCGCGAGACGTGCGCGGGCGTGCCGGGGCCGCGCCTGGGCAAAGCCCGGCCCAACGGCGGCCCATCTGCACCTGTCAGCAGCTGGAAGAGGCTGGGCTGGGCCACGTCCCCAAGGCTCCACTACCAACCATCCCGACACATGGTAAGAGCAGCTGAAACTATTTCGATATAATCGTACATATAGTATCTCACCCTCTTGTGTGCCTTTCGTTACTGGTGAATATAATCATGGGAAAACGTAAGCTCGCAGGTGTTGCATCTGGGAGTAAAAATAAGAATGCAAGACTAAGTGCACCTATAACAAACTACCTAAATACTGGACTAATTAATAGCGAGATTGTTAATGTTGAGGAGCGCCTAGCAGCAAAAAGATCGCATTAAATAATGTGGTTGAAGATACATTTGTGGATACAACCGCTGTAGACTCAGCTACAAATAATAATCCTCAAAACAATACTACAGCGTTGGTCCATAATGTAGCGCCTTGTGTATCAACGTCACTATTGGAGATATCAGTATTAACAGAAGGCTTAGATCCATCTACATCCCCTGTAATTAAAGGCAAACAGCAACGGAAGGGAAAAACTAAACAACCCATTAAACATTCCCAAATACAACAACAGCCATTGCCCCAAAAACAGAGTGGGGGCACGAGGGCTGTTCAAAGTCATGATTATCCCCATAACCTGGATTTACTTTTTAAAAAGTTACATGGGAAAATTGACTCAATTGAGAAAAAATTTGTTATCCGAAATCCTAAAAATTAAGAACGATGTTGCTAGTATCTCTAAACTAATCGGGGAGTCGATAATACAGGAGAAAAGCCAAAAGGGAAATATACAACCCGCTACAAATAACATAACAGCAATGGTTAATAACCCCGAACCACTACAAATGATCCCTTCATACAGTCTACAGGGGCCACTACCGTTGGATGAAGGAAAAAACACTGTTGGACGAAGGGACAAGAAAGAAATCAATATTGGGTCACGTCCTATGACATTGGCCAATCAAGTGACAAAAAAGGCGAGACCAAATACTATAGAAGCGGACAAATACGGTTACAAACCATTACCTATTAGGCCCCAAAGAACATTACATCTACCCCCCAAGGCTACA
Organism: Calotriton arnoldi; assembly: GCA_963921515.1. Classification (NCBI taxonomy): domain Eukaryota; kingdom Metazoa; phylum Chordata; class Amphibia; order Caudata; family Salamandridae; genus Calotriton; species Calotriton arnoldi. The sequence continues at coordinate 487,937 of CAWUFW010005441.1, forward strand.
CCTTATACGATTATTCTGAAAAATGTGCCAGAATTTAAGGATGGTATAAATGAGGTTGGGAAGAACTGAAAAATAAGGTTGTATTCTGGTTTAATAATCATTGTGAATATGACGTAAATACCTTGCCTCAAAGTATTAATATGGTAAGAAGAGTACCCTGGGTAGGGAAACAACTAAAACATTGCGAAGGGGACTGTGTTGTAGTCTCCTTTCGACACCCGGAGATGGTTAAGACTCTGCTAAAGATCTATGTAATAATTGGGAGATATCATTAAAACACCAGAATAAAACCATCACTGGGGTTCCACTAGGGTACTTCTGTAAGCTGGATACGAGAAATTCCAGTCAATCTGGACATGGTCTTACAAAAATGGAAAAGTCTAGACCACTTGCTTTGTTTAATAGATTCTTACCCCTCAGAAGATGTAGCGATGTAGACTGACTACAAGAGGATACGGTACAAGATTCTGGCCCCTTTGATGAGATACCACCAGAGATACTACCTGCAATTCAAAAATTGAAATCTAGAAAATTGACTTTAGTAACTTGGAACATTGCGGGTATAAATAAGAAATTGAACGATGAGACATGGCCTGTTTTTTTAAATGACTGTGAAATTATTTGCATGCAAGAGACTTGGCATACGGAACCCTTCCATATTGATGGTTTTTCAACCGTGGACACTCAAGCGACACCTTCACGGAATGGAAGAGCAAAGGGTGGCCTAGCAGTTTTACTTTCAGTTACATGCCCACTGACTGTGAAGAAAGTTTATATTGATTCTCCCCTTTTCCAATTCTTGTGGCTCTTTTCTTCTGACCACCAATGTTTTGTAGTAATTAATTTCTATAATAATGTTTTTGGTAATACCAGAAATCAAGTGATACTGGTACTAGAGAGGGAGCTTGATTTATTTTTAAAAGAAATAAAGGGTGATTATCTTTTGATTTGGGCCGGAGATTTAAATAGCAAAAAATGTAGCATTTCAGATGGAAAGCTCTGTGGGTATGGACATGAGTGTGGGGATAGTTATTCCCATTTCCCCCATAATCACTATGGTGAATCCATTAATGAAGTAATGTCCAAATATAACCTAGAATTACTAGATCAGTATACATCGGATGGGCAACCCCAATTACCGACTTTTGAAGGACATGGCCAAGGTTCAATCATTGATCACATTCTATAGAGCAAATAGAGAAAACGGAGGTGAAAATAGTTTGTGTTAGTGATCACCATCCACTTCTCCTAACAGTTAGAATAGATGACATCTATCAGACTGGACCTCGTTTAGCCCCCTTTATTTCTACTCAGGGGGAAAATGGTATATCTATTAAATGGTCGGGAGTAAATCTTAAAGATTTTATGGAGGTTTTAACGAACAACTGTAAACAAGATATAGAAGTTTGTAATAGGGTGGACCTTACTGACAATCAGATAATGGGGTCCTTCTGTAATATTACTGCTGAAATCTCTAGAGGATTGAAAACTAAGAGTAAGAAAAAAACAAAGAAAATAGTTGGCTGGTTTGATCCACAATGCACAAAGGCAAACCAGTCAATAAAAAACGATTTAAAAATCAGGCCCAGAGATAGTGAACTTATCAAAAAACAGAGACTTTTATATAAACAGTCTATAGTAAAAAGAAAGCATGAAATCCAATATAACGCCTGAGAAAAACTTTCCCAGGCCACAAATACAAAAGATTCATCCCTATTTTGGAAGACTATAAACCACCCGTTTTTTAACCCGTTGTGTGCGTCTGTCGGCCAACGGCCATCGTGAGCACTACCTCTGTAGTGCTGCGAACATCCGTTGGCCGACGCGGCCCCGCCCACTCCGCTAAACCGCCGCACCGCGGCGGAATTGCTGCTGCGGTTAAGCGGTTAAAGAAAATTGTGCTACTAAAATTGAGAGTCTGATGCAGCCGGGAGAGTGGATACGTTACTTTGGCCAGGTTTTTAATGCAGAAAATGAAACCCCTATTTTAGTGGAAAAAAGTGGCCCTGATGGTACCATAGAATTATCAAATAACCAAACTGTTATAACTTTTGAATCATCTAATTTAGCCCCTATCACACTGGATGAAGTGGCATTGGCACTAGTGAGAAGTGCAAATAGCAAGGCACACGGTGTTGATGGGGTTCTAATAGACATTTTTAAATACGATATTGGATTCTGGGCCCCTCTTTTACAAAAAGTGTTTAACATCATTGCAGGGGGCACAATACCAAAAACATGGACTGAAAGCATAATTGTGCCAATTTTTAAAAAGGGCATCAGAAGTGACGCCAAATGCTATCGCCCTATTTCCCTTCTTGACACAACCTCAAAATTGATGGGTGGGATACTGCTAGAGAGACTGGAAATATGGGTAGAGGAAAACAAAATCCTAACGGAATCACAATACGGGTTTGGAAGGGAAATAGGGACGATTGAACAATGCATTAATCTACACCTGTTGATTAGTAAATACACAAATATAAAAAAGGGCCATCTACACCTTTGTTTCATTGATTTAACTAGTGCCTTTGACCTAGTAAATCATGCGAAATTATGGCAAACATTGATTTGAATGGGCGCTCCCAATGACATTATTATATACCTTTTACAGATATACAGCCACCTGACCACAAGAGTTCGTTATGGGCTAGACGGGGAATGCACCGCTAGCTTCAGGGTAAGACGGGGAATCAGGCAGGTGTGTGTGCTCGCCCCACTACTGTTTTCCTTATATATAAATGGTGTAGATGAGGAATTGCAAAAGTTAAACGCAGATGTCCCCAAAGTAGCCAAACGTGCTGTTCCGACCCTACTTTACGCGGATGACGCGGTTTTATTATCAAGAACTGCAAATGGGCTGCAGACCCTTATCGGAAAATTTGCACAATATATGCAGGAAAAGGACCTAGTAATTAATCTGAAAAAGACCTTTACGATGGTTTGTGGACAAGGAAAAACAAATACCAAGAATCATCATATAAATAATGTCCCCATTGTAAAAACAAAATTGTTTGTATATTTAGGGCTGGTATTCACAGATAAGGGGAACTGGGGAGCCCATATCGAGCATTGTAAATTAAAATTCATGAGAATAACCGAGTCAATTTTTAGATTTTCACAAAAAATGGGCAATAAGCCCATCAGGGAAATAATGACACTTTATAAAAGCAAGTGCCTTACTGGGATTTGTTATGGGGCAACACTATGGGGAGGGGCAAATTGTACAATCCTTTATACCCAAGAAAATAAATTTTTACGACGGCTGTTAGCTGTACCCAGCTCCACCCTGGTAGTTTGTGTGCATAAAGAATTAGATGCCCCTTATATACATGATCTCATATGTACAATAAGTCTAAATGTCTGGTATGGTATCTGAAGTAAGGAAGGTACAAAGTTTACACAGGACATCATTAAAGATTGCGTTGCCCATGATCAAGGAACAAAAATACCATGGTTAGTTTATATCAAAAACCTTTTAAATGAATGTGCCATAAATACTGATTTTAAAAATCCCTTTCAAATACTTAATTATGGAAAAAAAGACTTGAAGAATAATTTAATGGAATCACGGAATTGGCCAAGGGATTTAAATACAAATCAGAAATCAATGACCAAGGCTTACTTGGACAGGACATCTGGGCCCGGGATACCTTTCTATCTACTGCAGATTACAAATACAAAACACAGATTTTATCTCACTAGATTGAGAATGGGATTAGTCCATCTTTTAATAGCCTTTCCAACAATGGGCAAGTGGAACCAAAATCCCCCAAAGTGCCCATGCGATGAAAGGTCAGATCAAACAACATTGCATTTTATTTTATTCTGTGGTTTTTACAGAGATGCCAGGAAGAGTCTCCTACGACCATAATTTTTAAAGGAGAGACTTTTTACGTATAATACAGCTTTTGAATATGTTTGTAGTCTGGTAAATATTAGAGTCTGCAATGCAGTGGTGACCTATATCCAGAAGTCAATTAAAATACGACATAGCAATTCTCATCTCGAGGCCCTTGTCTATGAAAACAATTATGTAAATTCCGATAAATGAGCCCATATTTGTGCAATAGGTTCTGTAAAGATTATATCCTATGTATCTGGTATCCTTATTCTTTCTGTTTTCCCAGTTACAATTATGAATTTCAAAGGGAATGCATTTTATCCTTATTCTATGATGCACTATGAAGTTATTGAAACCATAGTTTAGCTTTGAATTGGATACTTTTGCACTACTCTGCACCCAGCACTTTTTGTTAGCAATATCTATAGTTGTACACTATGTTTTTATGCTTTTAAATATACATTGTGCATATTGCATTTTATATATCAGGTCTTTCTAGACAGATTGCTGATGTGCTAAAACTGTAATGCACTTTACCTATATATTCTGTTGTATAATGAAGTTATTAGAGTTATTATTATTCTATAAATTGGATATTTTGCACAAAGCACTTTAATGTATATGGCTATCAGGGTCCGCCACTTTGGGTTTCTTTTTAGTCTTGCGTGTTTTTATGTTGTATATTGTGAAATATGAAGATATGTACAATTTTTAGGCTGCTTTTATGGTTATGTCTCATTTAACCGAATAAAGCTTGTTTTGATTTGATTTGAATGGACGCAATAAAATGAATCACACAATTAGTGTGGGGAATTCTGGATCCGTGTTTTTTAGTGCCAGTATCAGGGCTTTTAGTTCTGCCAGCTGAGCCATGCAATCTCCTAGAGACTACGTCTGTGTATTGCCAGGACGGAACTTACCGTCCCGCATATGTCCCTTTACAATTGCACAAGCTGCGCTGTATTGCTGTTTACTTCCTACGGCTAGCTGAGCTGAACCATCAGTGTAAATTATGTATTCATACTGATCTAGAGGCATTATTTCATTTGGGAGAGGATATTCTTGTTCGTATTGCAAAAATGCTTGTGTTTTTAGTGTAGAATCAAATTTGTAGTCAGCATCTGTTGCAGTGAGAGAATTAGCCCATTGTATCCAGCGCAGATGTAGTACTTTAGCATTAGGAACGCTTGCTTTTGTAACAGCCTCTAAGGTTGGCACCAAAGTTACGACAATTATTCGTTTCCCCTGAGCCAGTGCTCTTTTTCTCACTACAGCAGTCTGTACTGCTGTCAGTACTTTTTCAATTGATGCAAAACGCATTTCAGCGTTTGTGTGATTTGTATGCAATTTGTACAGTTTCGCCTTCATTGAAGGTGAGGTATGTGTACCCAGATTGAGCGTGACTACAAGGATCACCAAATTTATGGTGTTTACATGTGTGTGTAAGTGCTTGGATGCTATCATGTCAGCTTGTAAGAAACGTTGAATTTCTGTATGTTCCTGTGTATAATGTTGAACTGAGAAATCAGGTCTGATTAAGTCGTAGAAAGGTTTCACCTTTTCTGCATAATCCAAAATTTATGTTCTGCCAAAATTTAGGAATCCTAAAATGGATTGTAAGTTTTTCAGAGTCCTTGGAGGTTGGAGCAGCGCATATTTTTCTAAAAACAATTGCTGCCATGCTGTTCCCTTCATTTGAAAGCTCATATCCTAAAAATAGGACATTAAGGTTGGCAATTTTTGATTTTTTAAAGTAAAATTTGTAGCCCTCTAAAGCAAACCCCAAAATTATGTTCACCCTTGCCAAATGATCCAATAGTTAATCGTCCGTCAGATAAATATCATCTACATAGGACAATGCCTCCTCATCAAAATTTTGAAGTAACTCTGATACTCTGGCTGAGAACAACCCCGGGCTATTCTTATACCCTTGGGGCAGTCTACAAAATTGACGCTGAGAGCCTAGGACTGAGAATTATGTCAAATATCTGCTCTCAGGCACTATATTTTGGCCAAAAAATCCATTTGAGATATCTAGTGTTGTTTTGTATTTTTTCCGCACAATGTTATTCATTAATGTGGCACTGTGTGCATTCTGCACTGCAAATGTTTTTGTACAAGTGTTCAAATGCCTGTAGTCTAGAACTAGACGGTATGAATTGTCAGGTTTCATTGCGGGAAACAAAAGATTATTCATGGAGGAGGTGCATTTTTCTATTACACCTTGGTATTCAAGTTGATCCAGGATCTCCCTGACTTGTTTTTTAGCATTATGTTTTATTAGGTACTGTCTCTGTGGTATGGGAGTAGTTTTTACTGGGATTTCATGATGAGGTGACTCAGCATCCCACCCTACATGATTGCGGTATAATGCCGGAGCTAGTGCTACCGCCCACTCCTACGCCTATGAATGTTTTAGTGATTTTCGAACGAGGTCGTAGAAGGCTGGCAAAATTACTGTTTCTCCCTTTGGGCAGTCCATAACAAACTCAGGCAGCCAATCTTTTCCTGCTAAAAGAATGTCATATCCAATGGACAGGTCCTCCCAAAAGAGACCTTTAACTTTTCTGGGTATGTTCCCCTCCATATGGATGTTATTTCGTATAACTGATGTGGTACACTTACCTAGTATCAGGTGTCTCCACCGTGATATGTTCATTCAACGCCGCTGTCACCAGAAATCCCATCAGGTTCTGGTGAGCTATTGTTACTTCTGCTGTACTGCCTAGCATCGTCAGAGCCCAGTCCCCGTTCAGAAGTTGAGTCCTCAGCAGCCTGGGCATTTCTTATTTTAAGGCCAGCTACTTTCTTCTTTTTAAATTGAGGTTTACTCTTTTGGTTTATCTTCTTTTTTGATAATGTAATCTGAAGTGTGATTTGTATATCTCGACTTTGCTCGCTCTTCTGATCTGTGTTCTGACCGTCCTTCCCTCTCTGAGTTTTTTGATGAACCCTGAAAGGAACTAGAGGAACGTGTATCAGTATCCTGATACCTGTCAGGTTTTTTAATGTTATCACGGTTTCTAAGGTTATACCTTTTGTCGAAGAGCTCCTGTTGAGGAGACCCACCCCATGATTGTGATGCATTTTGCTTATTTTTTGTTGCTTATTATCCCATTTCTTTTTAGAAGATTCTGGTGCTTGCTTAGTGTTATTGTTTTCAGGATTACCCATTACTTGTGGTTAAATAGGTCTAGATCCCAAATTATCTCTACCTAATTCAGCGTATGTATCTTTGATAATTTTAGGTAAATCCCGCTCCTATTGTGCAGGAGTGCATTCCCTCAGGCGTTGGCATGTAGCCACTGCTGCTGCATCCCCTTTTATGTTCGCTAACATAATTGTTTCTACCTGGGAAAAATTGCCTATTACTTTCATCCCTAAGTTCAGAGCAGGTTCTGCTCCATACTCATTCTGTATTTGCCTTAATACTTCTGGTATCAATGCTATTGAAGGGGTGCCATGAGTCCTGGTATAGATGGCAGCGAAGACTGTACCCCACATGGTACAATCCTCTATCGGGGGAGCTATCCCCATTGGCAAGCATATTGTCAATATTCTGTGCTTTTCTTGTGGGCCTGTGTGTGGAAACACTTCCTCTAATTGTGCTAGCTTCTGCGCTATTCAGAAGGGCATTTGCTCACGTTTAGTGGGCATTCTTCCCATATCTGCGTTCAGTGTTTGTGGGGCAATTTTAGTTGTGGTCCCTTGTAGTTGACCTGCTGGAGTAACCCTTGTGGGCTGAAGTGTGAGTGTTCTCATAAGGAAAAAGTTGTATTATTTCTTTGTGAAGTAGACGTAAGTCTGCTATTGGCAATGTGTCAACTTCTGGATGCGGTGTGTAAGCAACCAGAACCAGCCAAGTCACTCCGTCTCTGCTGAGCGGACCGAGTCTCACTTTTTCTGTGGTGTGTGGGAGGGCGCCTTTAAACGAATTTATATGCTCTTGGTACGTGAGCTGAACTCCTATGTCCTCGTATGAACAATATTCTTCTGGTATTTCATCCGGAGTATAAGAATGAAATGTATTTGTGTGTGCATCTGCAGGTGGTAATTTAACCCATGAATAGAATACCTCTGTCCTGAATGACTCATGTGCTTCAATCATGAATGTTACGGTCCCTCCTAGTGCTGAGAGACCAAAATTGTCTAATTTTGCAGCAAGTGCATTTCGGACATTTTCTGAAATGTTTATTGCTCCTTCCTGCTCTGCCTCACCCGCTGCATTTGCATATAATGCTGCTGCAGTGTTATCTTCGACAGACATTGTTAAAAATAGTTTCAAGGAATATAAGATAAGGTTTTATGCACAATGTAGGGAACTATAACCCTTCAAGCTTGAACAAACCTACAGATAATACATAGGATATACCTACTCAGCTGCAGCAGATTTTTTCCTTCCCACGCCAGACGTCTCTGGGTTAATGTGAGTAGGGGTCTCTGAGATAGCACGACTGAACTACTCGGATTAAACCGTTAAATAAGAACCAAACCAACGTTGGCGGCGCCATGTCGTGTAGTTCCTACAAATCTATACAGGATCTGAGCATTTAGACAACATAAACTAAGGGATTGGTGTCCAGACTGATTCGAAACAGCCCCAAAGGATATGTTAGTCTGTAGACCAGCTAGCTCACAGTGCCACTACAAGCCCCCAACCTTACCAAGGAATGAATAGTTTCTGGCAACTATCAAACATGACAACCCTGAACCCTCAGGGATCGTGGAAACAGTACAGTACTTTTCGCTCAGTCACTCGTGCTCACTTTGTCTCTGAGAAATACACAAAATAAACGGTGGGGATGTTTTTAATAAGCATTTATTGAACCAGCATCATTCTAGTATAAAATACGTGTGCTGCAACAACCAAGAGACAGAAACAGATATATACGTTTATAAGCACCAGCAGAGTAAAGAAAAGGTAGAATTCTTCAATAGTGCTAAAACAATGAATATATGCAGGCATATAGATACATGACATTAATAATGAGTACTTCTACGATTTTAACCCTAACTAGATGTACCTAAATGTACCTAGCATGTATATAGGTGTATAGCCAAGAATCCCCTTAGGATAGAGCCAACTCCATTACCTGATGTGGGAGAGCGAAGTACCCCGTCTTGGTCTCGAGATGGACACCCCGCGAGGGATGTCAGACCACTGCGTGCTGGAGTGTCTGCGTGCAGAAACCTCAGCGTCTCGTGTCAGCATGGAAGTCTTTTCTCCTCTGGTTTGCCCAGCGAAGATGTAGTGCTTATATATCGAAAGGTACCCTCAGGGGTTCTACCTAGAAGTGTGCTATGGGCATGTCGGGCAAGGATGACGATAGTGGTGACCCTTATACAGAGTTATTATGCAGAAGATGGTAATCCTGATGTGATACTGAGAATCCTCATGCATAATAAATGAGGCTAGTTTTCGGAGAAAACCACACAACATTTATGTAGCGCCTAACTAGGTAAAAGGTCAGCGCCAGACCTGTTATGTAGAACAATGGTAGGATAGATGTAGGTAAAGGGTCGTGCAACTACCTAGGCCTATATTGGGGTACATTGGGGTTCATAACACAATGGAAGAACTCTGGGTAAATGAATCCAGATATCATTCTTTGCAGAGCTGTGTGAGGTTTTTTGTGTGCTTTTATGAGGAACACATTCTGTGTACTCTAAAGAGCTTCATTTGCATCTATCCATTATTATCTGGAGCATATTTTATGCATTATAAAAAACTTAACTTTAAAAAAAAGTCTGCAGTGTTATCAGAAAAGCAGCGCTGAATAAGTCAGGGTTTTTAGAATGGAGCCCTTAGTCAATCTGGGGCACAGATTTCCTAAAAAGTAATGTCACTCAACAACTAAAGTTACTGTGTTGAGTGAAAGAGAGAGAATAGAACAGCACCATATCTACTAAGATGTCACAATGTTTTCCTCCCTGTGCTGCACACTACACACTCTTGGCTGCCATGTGCCAACGCACACATCATTGCTCCATAGTGCCAGGGTATGTGCGTTCTGTAAGGCACTGGCGTAATGAAACTTGAGGGGCCCCCCCTGCAAGGTACGTGGAGGGCCCCTCTCTGGACTAAATCAGGAGCTCTCCAGCCAGAGTCCTGTGCTGAGGGGGCCCCCTGGAGGCAGGGGCTGTGGGGGCCTGTGTTACGCCCTTCCAGTACAAACAACGTTCCTTTAACACTTTCCTGTTTTTGTATGTGTGCTGTACAATGCACAATGTACAATGCAGCACACATGCAAAGTAGCAAAAACAAGAAATGAAATAATTTCTTCTTGTTGCGCCTGCCTCAAGGAAGCATAGAATCTTGGCATAAAACTCTGTCAATGACTTTTATATAAAGGGATTTATGTCAAAACCTATGGATGGGAATATGGGAATGCCTGTGCACTGCCCATGGAATGCTCCCTTGATGCAGTGTAACACAAAGTAGTACATTTTGCAACTTTACGTAGCTTTGGAAAACTATCCAACACAAATCCTAATTTCTGTTGGATAGTAAATTCCGAAAGCAAGCTACAGGAGGTTACCCATAAACCCAGTGGAGACCAGCGTTCTTAAGTATAACATAAACAATGTCTCGAGGGGTATCGTTTGAAAGGTGAATAGTTAAAGAGCAAAATAAATTGCTGTGGAGGGGCATAGGGAAACACAAAGTAGTGGAGCGAGACTGTTTTAAAAAAAATGCTTTACACATATATTTAAGTAAATTATATGTTCAACACAAAAACAAATGAATCCATATACAAAATGCACTGTGTTACATTAAATGTCATGTAACCTGTGTTAACGTGCAAAAGTGCTCGTGAAAAGGTGAGTGGCGAAAGTGACACGTGGGGGGGTATGTACAGCTGGAAAGGAGGCGCAAACAGGGTTATATATACAGTGAGATAGAATGTGATGCCTGTACAGTTAATACATTTTATGTACAAATTCTTCTGGGCAATCACAGTCAAGGCGCCGTGAATTACGCTGTGAGGGTCGACGGCGTTTCAGCATTTATGCAATGATAGGTGATCATCAGGACCAGGTTACAAAATTTCAATACAGTGCTGTATAAAGAATTAAAGAGAACATTCAATGGTGGACCTTAAAAGGAGGGACAATTATTGGGTATAGAGAAAAAAAGTATATATGCCGTGAATGCAAGGAAATGAGCCACAAATGGGCAGAAGCAGAAATGGTTGGGTCAATAAGGGCCCAAACAGGTCAAGTTAGGACAGGTAATTGCACAATTTGCATGATTACAAAACAAGGATTTAGCGAAGTGCAGATGAGTAGAAGAGTTAGGCAGAAAATAGATTAGCTGGCTTGAGAGTATATGTCATATAAGAGATACCATAAGGAGTGGGGAAATAGACGGGAATAGATCCCGCAGTTGGGGGAAAAATCACGTGCAGATGAACGAAAGTGAATTGAGAATTATTTATTATTTTTTATTTATTTTTTCTCTCTCAAATACAGTAAACAAAAACAACAAAAAAAGATCGTTTTACAAGCAATCAAGGCATGGCATTGTCATAGCAAGTACATTTCATATATAACTCGTTACGAAAGAGCACAGTGTTGCAAAACAGTTCACCCGAATCAATAATATATACAGACATGGCCTTCACAGTGAGCATGTGCTATAGCGATAAGAGGTGGGACAGTTTCATAGTGCATCTCCGCCCGGACTCAGTCTTTAGCAATTGATAATAAGTACGAGGTAAGCGGCCCCCAAATGTCCCGGGGCTTGGCTGTAGTCGGCAATTCCTCCGCATAACAGGTGAATTGATCCCGGCAGTAAACAAGATCCTGCAACCATAACTTAGTTTGAGGCACCACCCTGCTCTCCCAGCACATAGAAATCCTACGCTTAGCCATCAACAACGCAATGTACACAAATTTCCTGTTGCACGCCTTCACCTTGACGCCCACCCCCAGCAGGCATACTCTTTGGCTGTGCTCGACAGACTCTCCGATCATCAAGTGAATTGAGAAATTAATAAGAGTCCGCGTGATACAAGACACATGTGGGAAGGCGAACACTTACTGGGTAGGTTTCACAGAGCGAATCCTAGACGGACGGCGTATCCCGGTGATGTGCGGCGGGCCGCTCTAACAGGAATGAACTGTGGAGGAAAAGATTTAGGTTGAGGAAGGGTGAGGTGGGGGGTCGGAGAGGGGAGACGATAGAAGGAGGCAGGCACTTACTTAACTAAGTCGGTGCGTGCTTGGAGGTGAAGAATTGCAAACGGCGGTCTACAAGAGGCAATCAATTATGGCATGGTCAGGGGAGGGAGCTGCGTTTTCCTCTGAAAGAAAAACGGAGTGGAGAACTGAAAGTGGGCTCCGGAATGGAGCAGGCCACCAGACATGAGGTCAAGAGAAGGACTTACATGTCAATCGGGAGCCCCAAGAGTGGTCGGAATAAGTTGAGATAGCAGCCGGGTTCAGTCTGCTTAAAGTGCAGGCACGTACTGGTGAGCCGGCGTGAGTCCGGTGATAATTGACTAGACAGGTGTGTGAAGTCATCCGGTTTTAATTAAAATTAAAGCAGTAGCAACGTGCAGTGACGTAGATACGTGGGATGAATGGAAACAAAAGACAGACCCAAAAGAGGAGTGGGTAGTGGAGGACAGATTTAGAAAGCGCAATGCCGGAGGGAGCGATACAGTTTTGAAAACAGGATTGCATTGGTCCAATGGAAGATAGTACCAGCGATCGTGTCGAAAATGACTGATACAGAAAAAGTATATAATTGAATTAATACATGAAATGCAAGTCATAGCATCATTTCTACATGAAAGTGCTACAAAGACAAGAAAAAATATGTATTATAAATGAATTGGTATCAAGGACAAAGATGCTTATATAATAAATAACAGGTTATAATACATCAGAAAGCATGATGTATTTGAGAGTAATATATGTCTCATAGAGCATAAGTCATCAAGTGAGCAAGGAAGGGATTGTAGGGGCTCACTGAAAAGGACGTATTCAGGTACAGGGTAGAGGTGGGGGCAAAGGATTTGTGTGAATAAACATAGGTTCAGAGGAAGGACACAAGGCAACATCCTAACATGTAATTGTGTTGTTCCATTCGTCCAAGGTGTTGAGACCATGTACGACTGTCTGGCAATGAGCTATCCACCTACATTTGCATCGGTTCAGCAACTGTTGCAGGCTACCACCTCTTTGTGGTAAGATGGGTTTGTCTATGACCTGCCATATGAAGTCCAATTCATTGTGGTTTTGTTCTTGGAAGTGTTGTACCAACGGGGCATTCAGTGTTCCACACCTGATGCGACTCCGATGTTGAATTATTCTGTCCTTAATCATCTGGGTGGTTTGCCCGATGTAATAGAGGTTACACGGGGCATCGAATGGCGTATATGACGTGCCTGGATCTGCAGTTCGTAAAGCTTTTCAGTGGGTACGTCAAATCATTGTACTTGAACTCCTTGGTGTTATGTGTGGAGGAGCAGGCAACACATCTCTGGCATTTGTAGTGTCTCTTAATGGGGGTAAGGCCCCAGGCTGATGTAATTGAAGAGTCATTGTTGGATTTAATGGGCCAAGTGATGGCATGGACCAGGTGGTCTGATAGGTTGCATCCTCTGCGATAGGAGAATAGAGGGGGATCCTGGAATGTTTCAAGGGTCCTTAGAATGTTCCAGTTCTTTTTGATAATCCCGCAGACTTTGTTACTTGATGGTGAAAAAGTGGAGACAAAAGGTATACGAGTATTTCTGCGTTTTTCCTTTGGTATGAGAAGGGTTTCCTTATGGTTATACCAGGCACGTTTGCGTGCTCTGGTAACCAGTTTCTTAGGGTAGCCACGTTGGATGAGTTTATCCGCAAGGATGGCTGCCTCCCGGAAGTAATCCTTTCTCCATTTGCAGTTACGTCGGATCTGGAGGAATTGCCCAAAGGGTAAGCCGTCCCGTAAGCCTCGTGGATGAAAACTCTTGTAGAGTAAGAGAGTATTCCGTTCCATCGGTTTCCTGAAGAGAGAGGTTCCTATTTTCTCTTCTTCGACTTGAAGAGAAAGGTCCAGGAAGGGTAGGTTTGTTTTCTTTAGGGTCTGCCGTAAAGTTAAGGTGTGGTTGGCATGAGTGGAGCCAATCAAGGAAGAGTTGTAGAGTTTCTTTGTTGCCTTTCCAGATGAGCAAAATGTCGTCTATATGGCGACGCCAAAATGTGATATGTTCCTTGAAGGGGTTGTGTGGTGTAGGAATCTTGGATTTTTGGAGGTTGTGAACATAGAGTATTGCAAAATTGGGAGCAAAGCATGCACCCATGGAGACTCCCTTGATTTGAAGATAAAATGTATCTTTGTACAGGAAGTAGTTGTTGCTTAAAGCAATCTCTAGAAGGTCCATGACAAAGTGTGTTGGGACACGTGTAGGTTGTGGTCTTGATTGAAGTAGGTTCCTTATGACAGTGAGTCCTTCATGGTGTGGGATATTGGTGTATAATTATTCAATGTCTAAACCAACCAGAAGGTTGGTACCGGTAGTGAATGGGGTATCTTCAATGAGGTTGATTAAATCCATACTGTCTCTGACATAAGTGGTGACAAATGCAAAAACAACAGTTGATGGACAGAATGCAGAACAATGTCATACATTCACCCCAGTACAGAGATCTGGGCCTAAATCCATCGTTTTTTTGCTCACCATGTCATTCCAGTTTGAACCCAGCCATATGCAAATCAGTCTTGACCCTGTGCCTCATGGGAACAGTCCAGCCCGAACTGCCAAGCCAGGTCCTCCCTGCACTGGAAACAAGCATCCTAGGACCGGTTTCGGGGTTTCACCCCTCTTCAGCCAGGATAGCTTGATTCCAGTGGCATGGAGAGCACGGGACCCACGTCTGGGCATACCCGTCCCACTCGGGGTGACAAATGCAAAAACAACAGTTGATGGACAGAATGCAGAACAATGTCATACATTCACCCCAGTACAGAGATCTGGGCCTAAATCCATCGTTTTTTTGCTCACCATGCCATTCCAGTTAGAATCCAGCCATATGCAAATCAGTCTTGACCCTGTGCCTCATGGGAACAGTCCAGCCCGAACTGCCAAGCCAGGTCCTCCCTGGACTGGAAACAAGCATCCTAGGACCGGTTTCGGGTTTCACCCTCTTCAGCCAGGATAGCTTGATTCCAGTGGCATGGAGAGCACGGGACCCACGTCTGGGCATACCCGTCCCACTCGGGGTGACAAATGCAAAAACAACAGTTGATGGACAGAATGCAGAACAATGTCATACATTCACCCCAGTACAGAGATCTGGGCCTAAATCCATCGTTTTTTTGCTCACCATGCCATTCCAGTTTGAACCCAGCCATATGCAAATCAGTCTTGACCCTGTGCCTCATGGGAACAGTCCAGCCCGAACTGCCAAGCCAGGTCCTCCCTGGACTGGAAACAAGCATCCTAGGACCGGTTTCGGGGTTTCACCCCTCTTCAGCCAGGATAGCTTGATTCCAGTGGCATGGAGAGCACGGGACCCACGTCTGGGCATACCCGTCCCACTCGGGGTGACAAATGCAAAAACAACAGTTGATGGACAGAATGCAGAATTTTGCCACTGGATTCAAGCTAGCCTGGCTGATGATGGCTGAATAGCCAGAAACCGGTCCCAGGATGCTTGTTTCCGGTCCAGGGAAGACATGGCTTGGCAGTTCGGGCTGGACTGTTCCCATGAGGCACTGGGTCAGACTGATTTGCATATGACCATGTCTGAACTGGGGTGGTGGAGTGAGCAAAGAATGATGATGGATTAAACCCAGATCAGTTGACTGGGGGTGAGTGTTTGATTAGCTCAAACGCTCCGTCCATCATCCCCTTTGGTATCGCTTTGTTCGCCCTAAGTTGGCAAGGTATGCCCAGACGTGGGTCCCTTGCTCACTTTGCCACTGGATTCAAGCTAGCCTGGCTGATGACGGCTGAATAGCCAGAAACCGGTCCCAGGATGCTTGTTTCCGGTCCAGGGAAGACATGGCTTGGCAGTTCGGGCTGGACTGTTCCCATGAGGCACAGGGTCAGACTGATTTGCATATTGCCATGTCTGAACTGGGGTGGTGGAGTGAGCTAAAGAATGATGATGGATTAAACCCAGATCAGTTGACTGGGGGTGAGTGTTTGATTAGCTCAAACGCTCCGTCCATCATCCCCTTTGGTATCGCTTTGTTCGCCCTAAGTTGGCAAGGTATGCCCAGACGTGGGTCCCTTGCTCACTTTGCCACTGGATTCAAGCTAGCCTGGCTGATGACGGCTGAATAGCCAGAAACCGGTCCCAGGATGCTTGTTTCCGGTCCAGGGAAGACATGGCTTGGCAGTTCGGGCTGGACTGTTCCCATGAGGCACAGGGTCAGACTGATTTGCATATGGCCATGTCTGAACTGGGGTGGTGGAGTGAGCTAAAGAATGATGATGGATTAAACCCAGATCAGTTGACTGGGGGTGAGTGTTTGATTAGCTCAAACGCTCCGTCCATCATCCCCTTTGGTATCGCTTTGTTCGCCCTAAGTTGGCAAGGTATGCCCAGACGTGGGTCCCTTGCTCACTTTGCCACTGGATTCAAGCTAGCCTGGCTGATGACGGCTGAATAGCCAGAAACCGGTCCCAGGATGCTTGTTTCCGGTCCAGGGAAGACATGGCTTGGCAGTTCGGGCTGGACTGTTCCCATGAGGCACAGGGTCAGACTGATTTGCATATGGCCATGTCTGAACTGGGGTGGTGGAGTGAGCTAAAGAATGATGATGGATTAAACCCAGATCAGTTGACTGGGGGTGAGTGTTTGATTAGCTCAAACGCTCCGTCAATCATCCCCTTTGGTATAGCTTTGTTCACCCTAAGTTGGCAAGGTATGCCCAGACGTGGGTCCCTTGCTCACTTTGCCACTGGATTCAAGCTAGCCTGGCTGATGACGGCTGAATAGCCAGAAACCGGTCCCAGGATGCTTGTTTCCGGTCCAGGGAAGACATGGCTTGGCAGTTCGGGCTGGACTGTTCCCATGAGGCACAGGGTCAGACTGATTTGCATATGGCCATGTCTGAACTGGGGTGGTGGAGTGAGCTAAAGAATGATGATGGATTAAACCCAGATCAGTTGACTGGGGGTGAGTGTTTGATTAGCTCAAACGCTCCGTCCATCATCCCCTTTGGTATCGCTTTGTTCGCCCTAAGTTGGCAAGGTATGCCCAGACGTGGGTCCCTTGCTCACTTTGCCTCTGGATTCAAGCTAGCCTGGCTGATGACGGCTGAATAGCCAGAAACCGGTCCCAGGATGCTTGTTTCCGGTCCAGGGAAGACATGGCTTGGCAGTTCGGGCTGGACTGTTCCCATGAGGCACAGGGTCAGACTGATTTGCATATGGCCATGTCTGAACTGGGGTGGTGGAGTGAGCTAAAGAATGATGATGGATTAAACCCAGATCAGTTGACTGGGGGTGAGTGTTTGATTAGCTCAAACGCTCCGTCCATCATCCCCTTTGGTAACGTCTCTGACATAAGTGTCAGTGAGAGGGACAAATTCCTTTATTTGGCGTCAATGTATTTCCCAATTGGTTCCAAAATCGAGCCACAACCTGAGACATTTGGGACCATCAGTGAGGGAGTACCACAACCCCCAGAGTGCTCCGTGGCCGGTGCGCCACCAACGTCGTTGTTTCTATGCGCCAGGAGGCGAATGTAAGGCCCGGGGGCCTCCCGCAGCACAGGAGACCTTTCTGCTGCATTTAGGACCATCGGTGAGGGGGAACCACAATCCCCAGAGTGCTCCGCGGCCGGCGCGCTGCCAACATCGTTGTTTCTACATGCCAGGAGGTGCATTTAAGGCCCGGGGGAGTGCTGCATTTGGGACCATCGGTGAGGGGGAACCACAACCTCCAGAGTGCTCCGCGGCCGGCGCTCCCCCAACGTCATTGTTTTCTACACGCCAGGAGGCGCATTTAAGGCCCGGGGGCCTCCCGCAGCACGGGAGACCTTTCTGCTGCATTTGGGACCATCAGTGAGGGGGAACCACATCCCCCAGAGTGCTCCGCGGCCGGCGCACCACCAACGTCATTGTTTCTACGTACCAGGAGGTGCATTTAAGGCCCAGGGCCCTTTCTGCTGCATTTGGGACCATCGGTGAGGGGGAACCACAACCCCTAGAGTTCTCCGCGGCCGGCGCGCCGCCAATGTCATTGTTTCTACATGCTAGGAGGCGCATTTAAGGCCCGGGGGCCTCCCGCAGCGTGGGAGACCTTTCTGCTGCATTTGGGACCATCGTGAGGGGGAACCACAACCCCCAGAGTGCTCTGCGGTGGGCACGCCGCCAACGTCATTTATCTACGTGCCAGGAGGCGCATTTAAGGCCCGGGGGCCTCCCGCAGTGCGGGACGCGCGTGGGCGTGCCCGGCCCGGGCCAAGGGCGGGCCCTTCTGCGCCCGTCTGAGCCTGGAGGAGGCTGGGCTGGACCACCCCCCTGACATTTACTGCAAACTTCCTTTTGAACTGACGTTCTTAGCAACCCAAGGTACTGTGCCCCTGGCAGCAACTATTGTATTTACATTTGTAGGCCTTTCACCACTTGTGCACTTTACTCTGTTTTTATTCAGTACTCTCTCTTACTTTTAGAATTGGCTGCAGCATGGTTGGGAAAGCGCAAACTCACAGAGGGAGGTTTAAGGGAAATTCCTGTTAAAAAAGCAAAAAAGGCAAAAAAGAAGCAAAAGTTATTAAGTCCAACAGCAGGCGGGGGGGTACTTGATCGTATTGATAACCTCCTGGCAGAATGTGAGGTTCTTCTTGACCCTCCCAGCTCTGCTTCCCCACCCAAATCAACCCATGTGCAATCCCCTTTAAGTCTTGCACCTTCGTGTTGCATACCAGCTATGTTTAAAAAAGCTGTAGACAGGAACAAAGCACTTGACAAATCCACTTTGCCTCACGTCAGGCTTGACTGCAGGGACGGAAATAAGTCACCACCCATGTTGGATCTGACTTCTTTTTCCTGTCACAATAGTTTTTCACCATTGCTAGAGCATGTAGATCTAGAGGACTCGCCTGACACCCCAGCTAGTGCAGTGCAAACAAAGAGGCTACCGACTGACACATGTCCCAATGCGGATGCTACAGCCCCGAGCTATGAATTCCAATAGGGCAGCTGCCAAGCATATGGCCAGTCCACCTAGAGATGTATTAACCCAGGCCAATGAAGCACCTACCCAAAGATCGCTAGCACTTCAAATAACGGACATAGTCCAGGAAATCAAAGCACTTAAAACAGCTGTAGGTAACCTCACAGCCTCCCTGAGCAAGGTACATTCCGATGTTCAGAGCATTCAGAACCAACTGCGGGTACAAGCAGCAACACAGAAACATATCCAGGGGGGCACAAGCAGCACGAGGCAGCTGCAAGGGGATTACACCAGTTATAATCCAGGAAGGCTAAGCAGTGAACACATAGCCCGGACCCCTACCGCTGCTCCATCCTCTAGTAGTAATTCTAGCCACCGCAGAGGGACGGGCCAACCAACGCCAGGCAGTGCGCAACCTGGTAATTTAAGTAACACTGAAAGATCCTGGACAGGGCCTGTACGCTACCCAATAAATCACACACAAGTGCCATCTAGCATATATAAGAGCACAGACACAAGAAAGAAAATCTACTTAGTCAACGTCCCAAAGAATCAATCTATGTTGCAAATAGAGGACAGTGCTCTTTAATTAACAAATGCACCCATTGGATACGGAGAGTGAGAGGATGCCAGTCCATCATAAGGGAAGATATTATTGGGGCCAAAAGGCAATCCAGTTTGGGGGGGCCTGTAGACGCTCACGATGTGATAGCACTTACCCTCACGCACCGTGACCTGGTGGAAAACTTGGTGGCCTTTGACTTACGCACCCAACATCTGGTTAAAACCAAAATACGCTTTAAGTATAACTGTCCAGAATCACCAGTAGAAATAAATCGACCACCTTTTGTAGCCCTCCAAAATAATGGGTCCCCACTGAATGAGATCGATTGACGGTCTACCTCGCCCCCAGCAGCCCCTAGCTCTCAGGCCAATGTCCCAGTACGCGCCACAATATATCCTCAGCTGCACCATGTTGAAAACTCTCCTGTAGAGAAAGCCCGAGTGGATAATCTGGTGAATGAGACAGATTGCACCTCAGAGACCGCTGCCCCTACAGTTGGGCTATTACCGCCCTCCAATGGATCACCACGAAGTTTAGTGATTGTATCATGGAACATCGCTGGACTGCAGTCCAAGAGAGTGTCCCCTGACTGGACCTCCTTTGTTGAGGAATGCGACATATGTATCTTTCAAGAAGCATGGTCAGTTGAACCGCATTATCATTTGGGCTATCTAAATTATTTTGAACCAGCCATTCAGGGCAACAAGGGCTGCCCCTCGGGGGGGCTCACAATCTGGGTTCGGCAGGACATTGGCCTCACCATACAAGTACTCCAGACGGAGAGCAATGACATTCTTGCTGTCCGCCTGGGGTGCGGTACATATGGCGATATTGATATTTATAACATCTACGCTAGAGGGCGTAGCGGGGGACGAAGGTCGGAAACAATCTCTGGCTTAGATGAGCTCCTACATAACATCTCCTGGTCTACCTCAGTAGTTCTAGGGGGAGACTTTAATACTACCTTTGAGCCCTTCGATAATGGGGAATTTGACCCAGCGGGGGAGGAGAATGAGCAGTGTGGCATCCCTTGCCTGGAAATACCCCCAATCAAAAAATGGACAGAGGCAGCACTACAGATGAAGGCCCTAAGCCTTGAACACCGCCTAAGGGCAGTTAATGGAAGAACAAGATCTGAAAAGCAAGGGGCACACACGTTTAGCAATGGCCATCATACAAGCCGGATTGATTACATGTTAATCAGTCTAAAAATCTGGCACATCTTACATGATATGGTCGTGATGGACAGAACCGAGAGCGACCATAACCCACTTTGTACCACGCTTACACTTAAGGATCTACAAGAGCAATCACAAACTCCAAACTTACTGCTGACAGGTGAATTGGCACTGACTAATGACATGCGACACCTTAAATGGCCAATGGTAATCGAACGACCTGAAATATTATCAACCATCAACTCTGACCTGGAACACACCTTAACCCAGATGTTATCCTCTCACCGTGACTCCCGCCCACCGAAAGAAATAATACTTTTACACAACACTCTATTCGATAGAATATGTTTACACTTCGAAATTCCTCGCCAGCTTAAGGCAAAGGGAATCCAGCAACACCCACACTGGTACAATAATGAGTGCAAACAAGCGCGCAGAGTTCTGGGGGGGGCAATAAGATCAGGAGACCAGCCCAGAGTCCAATACACAAGCAAGCTTTATAAGAAGGCGATCTTGTCAGCAAAAAAGACCTGGGACGAGAAAAGATGGCAAGACCTAAAAGGAGCATGTTATGAGAGGAATATGCAGCGCTTTTGGAGCCTGGTAAAACAGGGTGCGGATGGACCAGGGCAATCGCCCCAAAATCATGTGGACCCTGAAATGTGGGTAAAGTTTTTCTCAGATCAATATGCAGATAATGATAATAAGGATCATGATCCTTCCTGGGTTCATTTTAATTCATTTAACACTGTCTTTAACTTAGCCGATGTAACAATTGCATTGAGTACTGTTACCAGTGGGAGAGCTCCAGGCATTGACAAAGTGCCTGCTGACATCTTTCTGCAGGACAAGGCCAAATGGAGCCAGTATATAATGCTCTTAGAAAACGCCATCGCCCATGGAGCCCCGATCCCGGATACCTGGCGAGGGGCAGAGATCATCCCGATTTATAAAAAAGGAGATAAATCTTTACCCGGGAACTACAGGCCAATAAGCCTCATTGACTCAATCCAGAAAGTCGTAGCTCGACTTGTTTTAGCAAAAATTCAAACTTGGATTGATGATAATGACATTCTGAGCCCCCTCCAGGCAAGCTTCCGGGCTCACCTAAGTACCATCGACCAGGTCTTCCAGTTCATTTTAATCTACTGGCGGACGGTGACCTTTGGAAAAGGCAGCATTTATGCAGCCTTTGTTGATCTTAAGTCTGCCTTCGACTTAGTTTCATGGCCCAAATTGTGGAGGGTATTGCAGGAGCTTGGGTTACCCCCTGATCTACTTTCTCTAATCGTTCGTCTCCACGAAAATAACTTTGCCCAAATCTGTTGGGGGGCTCAGGGAAACAAGACTGATCGGTTCCCAGTTGAGATGGGAGTGCGCCAAGGCTGCGTCCTAGCGCCCACATTATTTTCACTTTTTATTAACGGCACTGTTAGTTTTTTAGCTTCTTTTCCTACAGATGCCCCAGTCCTAGCAGGCAAAAAAATCCTGATATTAGTGTTTGCGGATGACACGCTTATACTATCCAAAACACAGAGCGGGTTAAAGCGTGCGCTGCAGCATTTTGAAGAATTTTGCTCACTGCATGGTCTAAAAATCAATACCGCAAAAACAAAGTTCATGACCTTTAATCAACATATGTCATTTAAGGGTGGCATGGTAATGGAAGGCAACCCTTGGAGCAGGTTGATGCATTCACTTATTTAGGCATCACCTTGCATAAAGGACTCAGCTGGAGACTGCATATCGACACCATGGCCTTAAAGCATAGGCAATTGGCCGGCGTCATGATTAAGGCATTCAAAACATCATTGACCAAGCCACTTACCCCGGTGCTACAGATCTACATCCCTATAGGATTCTGAGCTCAGTCCTGTATGGTGCCGAGTTATGGGGTTTTGAGAAATTGCATCCTCTTGTTGTATCTGAGAACAAGTTCCTACGAGGGATTACAAGCCTACCCCAAAGTACTCCCTTGCTCCCCCTGCGCTATGATTTAGGCAGAAAAGCCATAGCTGACCTAGCTAGACTAAGCCCTATCCTCTATTGGCGCAGAATCTGGCGTACACCAGAACTGGCCATTTTCGCAGAAGGTCTTAAAGACATAATGGAGGCTGACCACTTCCACAAAATTAGCTGGTTGCATGACATCAGAAGTTCCATAACCTGTATGGGAGTGCCATTACTGTGGGAAGATCCTAGCAGTACTGAGTTCCCATCAAAAAACCTAATCAAGCAAAGGTATTGGGAATTGATAGTGCAAGAAGCTAAAAGAACAAGTGATGCCGCTACACTGACAGGAAAGTTCTTACAAATAAAATAAAATCCATGTGTTGAGGACTACTGGGACGTAATCTCTAAACCGCTAGACCGTAAACTGTATTTCCAGTTTAGAGCAGGTTGCTTACCCTTGAAGTCTTTTACAGCTAAATGGATTGCCACTGTTGATGATAAATGCCCAAATTGCATCGACTCAGAAGAAACATACGCACATGTGCTGTTTGTTTGTCCTGCATATGTTGCACCTCGCAAAGCTTGGCTGGCTCCGATTTGCAGGAACATGGGCACTCACCTGTCGAGTGTAGCTATGAGAATATTGTGTGCTGATCCATCTGCATTGTATGCAGTATCAAAGGCAAAGTTTTTAAGTTGGATGTGGATAATCAGATCTAAGCTCCTTCCAGCAAATTGACGAATGTAGGCTCTTTCTATTAACACCAATGAGTTGTGTTTTAGTCCTGCTGGGACTTTTAAATTGTTTACTATTAATTGCATCAACTTGTAACAATAACACTGTGTATATGCTTTTTAAAGTTTTTAATTCTTGTCTTTCAACATATATTTTACTGTATTGATCTTTCTTAAAACTTGTGATATATGTTTTTATGTGACCTGCTTTTATGACATTTACTGTCGAATAAAGCTTAAGTTGATGATGACTTTGTGTCAAGTTTGCGTTACAAAAATAATGCAAACCAGGCGCAAAATGTTAGCAAATCTTGGCCTGGGTATCAAGCACAGAACTCCAAGTGACTAAGTGGTGTACATCCAGATTGTCCTCTCGTCACAAAGGGCCCACTACACAATGAGATTTCTTAAACCGCACATGGAGATTTTCACTCATTATTAGCATATTTTAATGCATTTCATGATTTCCTCTCATTCCCCGTGACTCTCTGTTTCCCCTCCTAATTTCTCCCTGGCTCTGTGCTCAGACCTGTATGTTGAGTAATCCACCCCCAGCTCCCATATTGTCTTAGCAAGTGAGTGAAACCAGACCCCCCTTCCCCCCTAGCAACAGGGATATTCTACATCAGAGAGTGAACAGAGGGTGCTCTGAGACAGCAGTAATCTGCTGTGAGGTGTTTAAGCTGTGTTTTATAGGGATTGAGCACTTATTTTTTTTATCTTAGAGAGTGAGTAAAGTTTGATACAAACAGTATTGTTAGAGGACAAAGTGTGTTAGGCCCTTACCTGCAGAAGCTCAAAGTGTGGATTGAGCCTGTCTGTCTCCTAGGACATTCTGAAATGAGGAGCAGCTTCCCAAGCCCTCAGGCCCTACGAGGCTAAGCCTGCTGATTGGCTCCCCAGTTCCCAGGCAACCCTAAGCCCTCCTCTCACACCTGCCCAGGCCCCTTAAGGTTTTGCTGGGTGCACCCCAAAACATTCACCTCCATTTTGTGAGTTGGAGTTTCCCTGTGCCCCAGATTGCAATAAGCCAAAGTCCAGGAGGTGGTAGGGAGGCAGACTAGTACTGTCTCTTTTTTAAATTTATTTTTAAAAAAAGCGATTTTTCCCTACCCGTGATTGCATCATTTTTATAACTGTTCTGCTTGTGGTTGTTACAGTTTAAAAAATTTTGTTTTAACCTGCCCGTGATTGCATAATTCCTCACCTGTTTTGTGTTTAAATTTGTGGTTTTTACTTGTTTGTGACTGTGATCATTTAACCTGTTTAATTGTGGGATTTGCAGTCCAAAATCTGTGGTTTTTGTTCCCTCTCATTTCCTGTGACTCTCTGTTTCCCCTCCTAATTTCTCCCTGGCTCTGTGCTCAGACCTGTATGTTGAGCAATCCACCCCAGCTCCCATTTTGTGTTAGCAAATGAGTGAAACCAGACCCCCCCCCCTTTCCCCCCTAGCAACAGGGATATTCTACATCAGAGATTGAACAGAGGGTGCTCTGAGACAGCAGTAATCTGCTGTGAGCTGTTTAAGCTGTGTTTTATAGGGATTGAACACTTGTTTTTTGTCTAGGAGAGTGAGTAAAGTTTGATACAAACAGTATTGTTAGAGGACAAAGTTTGTTAGGCTCTTACCTGCAGAAGTTCAAAGTGTGTATTGAGCCTGTCTGTCTCCTAGGAGATTCTGAATAGAGGAGCAGCTTCCAACTCCCTGGCCAGCAAACCTTGTCTGAGGTCGCTGGGACCTTATATAGTCTGCTATTGGTTGGTACATGTGTGCACTGTTTGGTGGTTGTAGCTGGTGTTTCTATTGGATTAGGGTTAGTGTTCTCATTGGTTGGGTATTTGAGGGTTCTGATTGTTTTCTGGGTCTGTGACTCAATCAATGTAGGGTTGGGACTAGGGCTAGGGTTAGGATTTCTATTGCAATTAGGGACTAGGGCTTCCTATGTGATTGGTTACTGGATTAGGTGTGGGACTAAGACTACGGTTGGGCTTTTTATAGGAAGTAGGGACTAGGGTTTCATGTGTCATTGGTTGCTGGGATTAGGGTTGGGACTACTGCTAGGGCTAGGGCCTCTATTGGACGTAGAGATTAGGGTTTTTTTAACCTGATTGAGTGCTTGGACTAGGGCTCAGATTGGCTGTAAGGTCCTGGTCTCCTATTGGTTCTAGATATTAGGGCTAGTGCTGTGATTGGATAGTGTTAGGGCTAGGGTTCCCATTGGCTGAAGGGGTCACCTGATTACTAAGGCTATAAAAAGCCAAGGCTTAGGGCTTCTCAGCCCGGACGTCGAGGCTAAGTGCGGAGAGGACAAGGGCAGTTGCCTGTTTGAGCCTGTTAAGGGCGGAGAGGACAAGGGCAGTTGCCTGTTTGAGCCTGCTAAGGGCAGAGAGGACAAGGGCAGTTGCCTGTTTGAGCCTGTTCGAGACTGGTCGGGACTAGGGCCAGAAATGCTGCCCATTTTCCCATTCAGTAATACCCACCCCACACCATCCACATCCAGAAACAGAGTAACACACTCACACCAAATGTACACCACGCACTTACTACAAACAAACCCTATGCACAAATCAATGTACCAGCATACACTACAAAACCACACAAACCACATCTATACACCCTTCTATCCCAGCTTACAAACAGTACACAACTCTATCCTATACCACTAACGAATCCACTCATCACTAACACAACCAAAATCCATATCATACGTAACTGCAACCCATCCAGACACACACTCCCACTCTGATTACTCCTAACAGACACCCTTTTATCATTAACAAACCCATACTCAGCCTTCCATCTTTCGTCCAACCAACAACCTCCTCTTCTTTCTACCACAATAACACAACAACACAACACTTACATGCCACAGCACCACACATTTTAACTCTTGCAGCAAACAGGTCTAAAACAAACAATCTTAAATCTACTTCATCCCCTCCTACACACAACATACACTCTACTCACAAACACATCACCGCCCCCTTTACCTTACAACTTCTACTCACAAACAATACTATACAAACAAATCCATCTGATAAAACAAATACATCAGCACCTCTTTTCACTACCCCTCAAAAACAAAACATATCAAGCACATCAGCACAACAAAATCTCACAAACACAACACCTCACAATACTTACAGTCACAAAAAACAATCATACACCCACCTTTCAAACTACACAAATGAAAAAACTCCAGTGCCAAGCTTCCACCACACCTAACACACATACAACAACACAGCAACTCTCTTCCAACCGCCTCTCATCCATTGGACAATTTAGAACCTTACAACATGACCCACATGCTGAACCACCACCACTGACTCATACACCTTCCACCCTAAACATACGCAAACAATATAAAAAACGTGCCACACATTACAACTTTGCTTCTCCTTGTCTACTGCACAACAAGGTTACACCACAAAAACAACACAGCACATCAACTCACTGTCAAACACCGTCCCCCCCACCTACACACGCAGACCCATCAAAATGCCTTCTTAGCCTGCTGGACGAGGAACACATTACAGAACAGCTACACGATTGCTATCCTCACACAGCTAATACCAGCACTAAAAACACACCTGCTACTAACCCATACAATACTGATCACTCTTCTACAAAACAAAGTCTCACTGTCAGCAAAACACATTCTCTAAACTGTCTACTAATAAATGCTCGATCGCTCTCTAAAAACAAACATCACATCTACGACCTTCTCACCGATGCAAAACCAGACATACTATTCATAACTGAATCATGGTTGGGAGATGATATGGCTCCAGTCCTGCATGAAGCTATTCCTCTAGGCTATCAAACGATCACCCAGAATCATATAGGCAAAAAAGGAGGTGGTCTAGCTGTTGTGTTCAACATATCACTAAAGTCGATGACATCTCCATAAAGAATTGTGAGGCTCTTCTAACAAGTTGCAATCCTACACTGTCTTCCTCCTGTAACTTCCTGCTCCTTTACAGACCTCCAACTAGCAAGGCGACATTCCCAGATGCACTTCTAGACACAGTTTCAAACCTGATAACAATACACTCCAACCTATGCGTTCTGGGGGACCTCAACATTTGATTTGACAAACCCAATATGGCCTATCTAAAAACAATAATCACTGGCCTAGACGCACTGAACCTGCATCAGATTGTCCACAAACCCACACACATCGCTGGACATATCCTAGATGTCATTTTTGCTGATACCGAACTAGTTACCTTTCAAACTATAACTCCAGTCACATGGTCAAACCACCATTTGCTTGCTTTCAAACATAAAACAACACTAAGCGACTCACCTAAAACCACCTTACGTGCATCCACCTATCGACCGTGGAACAAACTCAATTTGGAACACTTAGAAACACAACTAACTTCCAGTACAGATCTGGAAACAATAAGTTCTGTTAAAAAACTATATGAGTGGCTACAGGAAGCTTTTGATATCCTGATACCACTCAAAACCACACAACAGAACAAAAGAAAACAAGCACCTTGGAGAAATACAGAGATAAAAGACATAAAAATACAAATTAGAAAGCTGTAACGTGCCTGGCTCAAAACAAAAAACAAACAAGACAAACTTCACCTACAGAAAATTAACAGATTATGCAAGTCAGCTATCAAAAAAGCAAAGAAAAAGTACTATTCAGACAGAATTCAAAATGCTAAATGTGCAAATAAAGAATTCTATAAAATACTCAATGAATTTTGTAAACCAAATTGCCTAGAAGGAACTCATCCCATTACTCAAGATTTCACTCACAAACTGGCAAATCATTACACTGACAAAGCAGACACGTTGGACTCGTACTTAAAACAGAGACAAAGCACAAGCACTAACCCTTTTACCAAACAAAAATGCAAGAATATTCTAACTCAGCCTCTCCGTTCCTTCCAACACATTTCACACAATGAATTTATGGACCTGGTCAAAGCAAGCAAGCCTGCCAGCAGCCCTTCTGAACCATGTCCACCACAAACCTTCAAGAGTATTCTTCTAACAACCTCTGCTGCCACTCCAGTAAGAAAAATCATCAACGATTCCTTAACTACCGGAATATTTCCAGAAGAACTCAAAAAGTCATACATACGCCCTTTAATGAAGAAGACAAACTTGGATCCGCTGAACCCTGACAACTACAGACCCATTACTAATGGACCTTTTCTGTCACAATTCATTGAAGAGAATGCCATACTTTCAGACTTCCAAACAGGACTTCGTCCAGGAAGAGGCACAGAATCTGCCCTCCTTGCCATCTGGGATGACCTGAAGAACACAGTTGACTGTAACGGGGTTGCTGCACTACTCCTCTTGGACCTCTCGGCTGCCTTTGACACGGTTGACCATGACACACTAATACAAAGACTCTAAGAAGCTGGCATAGAGGGGACTGCTTTAGGCTGGATCACGTCCTACCTTCAAAACAGAACTAATGTCATCCATACCCCACCTTTCTCATCCAAACCGTACTCCACAAAAGCTGGGATCCCTCAAGGCTCTATCATCTCGCCCATGCTTTTCAACATCTACATGAAGTCATTACCGTTACTGATCAATCAATTTCAACTCACGTGCTATAATTATGCAGATGACACGCAAATACTTCTTCAACTGGAATGCCCCAAAGACATTGGAAACTCACCAATTTTCAGTTGTCTCAGAGTCGTGGATCAATGGATGACTTGGAGCATCTCAAATTGAATGCTTCCAAAACGGAAATACTCAAGTGTGGCAATTGGAAACATTATGACCCGCTTGCCGCCTGGCCTGATGAACTGGGATCACCACCTAAAGTATCGAAGGAAGTAAGAAACCTCGGAATGACCATGGATTCCAAGCTATCGATAAATGCCCAAATGGACAAACTAGCAAGATCAAACTTTGTTACTATAAAAATTCTGCGACGAATCTTCTCCCATTTGGGATTCCCACACAAGGTCCAAGCTACCATCTCCCTTGTTCTGTCCAAACTCGATTACGCCAATAGCCTCTACCATGGATCACCTTTAACGACTATGAAAAGACTACAACGGATTCAGAACTCGGCTGCCAGACTACTCTTGCATATCAAACCGCAAGACCACATCTCCCCTGCCTTGAAAGCCCTGCATTGGTTACCGGTTGGCAGAAGATCCACGTTCAAGCTGCTTTGTATCACCCACAAAGCCATACTTGGAATGGGACCGCTCTTCATCAGGAATAAAATCACCAAACACATTCATCATAGGAACCTCCGCTCTAGAGTGGCACCTCACCTCAAAATCCCAAGATACAAGAACAAAACCATGGGTGGCACATCCTTCTCTGTTCAAGCAGCCAAAATATGGAACTCTTTACCCCCCAACATAAGATCCACCGACAACCACCTTATCTTCAGAAAACTACTCAGGAATTTGCTCTTCCCCACATAAGCATCATACACAAACAGAAATATACAGCATATCCCTCTGTATATAAGCATTTATTTGTACTATATATATGTACCTATATATGTGTATTGCTTTGTATTAACATGTAGAATAATTATGTTTTAAAAGCAAACAAAACATTTTTTTTTAAGTACAACATTTCAAAACCAGAGTTTATCAAATGTATCTTTAATCTACTTATACTTACTTCCTTTATGCATCTATATGCCTTCCATGTACTTGGATCTATATATTTATTACTTTCCTCCCCAAAAAATAAATATATTATTATATGCACTACCCTATTTCTCACCCTATACCTCTATCAATATCTTTAATCTACATATACTTACTTCCTTTATGCATCTATAAACTTTGCATGTACTTATGGATCTATATATTTATTACTTTCTTCTAATTCAGCATATCCAATGCACTACCCTATTTTCACCCTATACCTCTCTCAATATATCTTCTACCTCAACTCTGACTCATCACAAACCTCTTTCTACTACTCTTTCCAATGCACTAGCTTATTTCTCACCCTATACCTCTATCAATATATCCACTACCTCCACTCTCTCATTCACCCAAAACCCCATACCACTAATATGATCCCCAAAATAGCCCTTTCTAGACTCTCCCCTACTCTACCCCTCCTTGCACCACCTGACACCTCTTTTACTATACTGATCCCCCAAAACAAGCCTTTCTAAACTCTTCCCTCTTACTCTTCCCCTCCACATCCCTTTTTACTCATCCCAACTCTCCCACTATTGCTATGACCGCCCCAAAAAAAAGAAAAAAGTCTAAAGCCTTCACTCTTCTAACCCTCCACAATCCTTTTCAATCGAAATAACAGACTAACATGTCCACTTCTCAAATTTCATATTTCACTATACTAATTCACCACTAATCCTTTATGGGTTCCGGAGGGAGTAGCGTGCTACTCGCCGAAAAAGCGCTTCAACACCCCATTAGGGGTAACAAGCGCTATATATATATATGCAAACCTTTGTCCCTCTTCTATCTCTCTGCTACCCTTCTCAATCCAAATAACTGACTAACATCCATCACTCAAATCACTTTCATATTTCACTATACTAATTCAACACTAAACCTTTAATGGGTTCCGGAGTAGCGTGCTACTCGCCAAAAGAAAAAGAAAAAAGCGCTTCAACACCCCATCAGGGGTAACAAGCGCTATATAAATGCAAACCTTTTCCCTCTTCTATCCCTCCGCTAACCTTCTCAATACAAATAACTGATTAATATCCACCACTCAAATAACTTTCATATTTCACTATACTAAGTCACCACTAATCCTTATGGGTTACGGAGCAGCGTGCTACTCGCCAAGAAAGTGCTACAACACCCATTAGGGGTAACAAGCGCTACATAAATGCAAACCTTTTTTCCCACTTCTATCCCTCCGCTATCCTTCTCAGTCCAAATAACTGACTAATATCCACGACTCAAATTACTTTCATATTTCACTATACTAATTCACCACTAATCCTTATGGGTTCCGGAATAGCATGCTACTCGCCAAGAAAGTGCTTCAACACCCCATTAGGGGTAACAAGGGCTATATAAATGCTAACCTTTTTTCCCTCTTCTATCCCTCCGCTATCCTTCTCAATCCAAATAACTGACTAATATCCACCACTCAAACTACTTTCATATTTCACAATACAAATTCCCCACTAATCCTTTATGGGTTCCGGAGTAGCGTGCTGCTCACCGAAAAAAGCGCTTTAACAACCCATCAGGGGTAACAAGCGCTATATAAATGCAAACCTTTTTCCCTCTTCTAACCCACCACTATCCTTCTGAATCCAAATAACTGACTAACCTATCCACCACTCAAATTACTTTCATATTTCACTATACTAACTCAACACTAATCCTTTATGGGTTCTGGAGTAGCGTGCTACTTGCCGAAAAAGCGCTTTGACACCTTGTCAGGGGTGGTAAGCGCTATATAAATGCAATTACAATACAATACAATACAGTTATAGTTTACGAGGCGCAATCTGAGAAGGTCATGTGAATTCCTGTTTGTTTTTGGTGCCGTATAGTGAATAGACTGTGCCTTTGTGCAATGGCACATCTTCTTACTATACATATCTTTCTCCTTGGGGGGGGAAAACATTTCCAGGTAAAGAAACCCTTTCCCCAGCACCCTTAGAAAGATTGGGGTTGTTCTGTTCACCTTTCCTTCCTGGAAAGGGATTTTCCCAAGCCGTTTTCAAAAGTAAATCTGGAAAAGATTCAGAGAAGAGACTTTGAATTGACCACAGACCTAAGGGTTTCTGGATGGTCTCAAAATTTCAAGGTGTTCATGCCTTGAAAATTGAACTTTGCTCACCGTTCATGGCATCTCCTCCTGTATAATATTATGTGTTTTTTAGGTAATATTACATGGATATGGATGTAAAAAAAATTTATAACAGCAAGGTCACCTTTTGGAATTTTTTGCAGTTGTAAAACTAGCCATTTGATCCTGATCCATTAGATTTACGAGCACAAAGGAGTTAGTGAATGGGGCGCTCAATGTTTTGATCAGCCACTTTTGGGCTGGTATATGAAAGAGATGCGAATAGTGTAACGTTGGTAGATTTTGAGTTGAATTTCCAATGGTTGTTGCTACTGACTTCCCAACTTCAAGAGGACGTCACCTTACAGTTAACATTCTCTCTACAAAGAAGCATTCCATATCACATTGTATCCACTATTTTGGGAAAATGTGCATTAAAATACACCGCTACACACAATTCTTCAAGACATACCATAGGGTGGCGTCAAAGTTGGAGGGTTAGAGGGGTTTGCTGTTTTCCACAATAAAGTTAAGGGTAGTTCTAGAGGTACTTGATCAGTATCACCATTGTCTAATATGCCTGTGATGTTGGGGGGTGCAGGACACTGCTGGACAGCGAACTGACTCACTGGCCAGCACCCCCACTCTAAAAACCTTTCCAGCAATGCTGGCCATTCCATGCAGAATTAGTGCTGAGTTCTCATTTCCATGTAGGTTTAATTGATATGTGTTGGAACAAGGGGCCCCATTAGGATGGCGGGCGGATCGCCTGAGCCGGGCCGGCGGTAGCCACCGCTGGCCCGGCGGGGGAGATCCGCCCGCCATCCATACCCAAAAGACCCCCTGCCATATTAGGATGGCTGGGGGGTCCGCAACGGACGTAAACACCGTCCGCCGCTTTTCCGCCGGTCGACTCGTCGACCGGCCGGAAAACCTGAATAACATGGTGGCGGTGTCTGCAAGACACCGCCATCCATATTATAATGTGTGCGGAGATGAGCCTTTCCATGGCGGCATTGCCGCCATGGAAAGGCTTGCAGTTTTTGCTGTTGGGGGCCCGTATCGGACCCCCAGGATTTTGGGGGGTTGGGGGGTGCACATGGGGGGTACCTATGGTACCCCCCTACATTTGAATGCACAAGGTGGCAGGCACCGCGGGGTGCCTGTCACGTTGTGCATTCAAATGCACAACATGCATTTTTCACATTGCGGCGGGTGCTGCTTGCAGCACCGCCCGCCGCAATGTAAAAAATGCGGGAAGCGCCCGCCAGTCTGGCGGGCGCATCCTAATGCCACTTGCGGGACCGCCGCAACAATGGCGGGCGGTCCCGTTTCCCGATACGGTGGCGGACGGACAAAGTCCGCCCGCCATCGTTATAGGCCCCAAAGTTCGGTGAGTGAATATGTCTCATGTTAAACCTGAAATTCACAAACTATTTCATCACGTATTCAACTAACGAGTAAACTACTATTTTATAAAACGCAAATTTACAATCCAGCATTCCTCCCAAAAAATAAGTAAAACGAATTTAAATTCAGCTTATTGGATAAACAAAAAATTAAATAACCAGCAAACTAGAAAGGCTGGAATTTAAAACTACAAATACATTTTTTATAGTACAGAACATCACTTAAACATCTTGAGATAAAAACATTTTCAAGTACCTCCACATTGCGGATATTTATTCCAAAATACACACATTCAATTCCAATAAAAGAAATGTGCGATTGTGCATCTTTTGAGTTTACATTATTTTTGATGCACGTTGTTTCTTCTCTGCCTAACTTCGCATGTTTTAGCCTCAAACTGTTTTTATTTATTTCAAACTGGCGATTAAGTTTGTGTGTCATTGTGTGTAGTAGTGCAGCTGCATGTGAAATACGTTAACATCGTCATATGAAAAATGTAATAAAGTAAACAGCATTGTTGGACTCTAGTGGCACTTGGCAGGAAAGCCTTTTATTGCAACGTTTAATACAAAATACTTCTAAATACTACGTTTTCATGAAAGCGGCAGTTTCTCAAGCGATTCCTATGAACAGCAGGCTGAAAATCAATATTTTTAATTTTGACTTTGGAAATAGTGCTGCTTCTTCTTTTAGGAAAACAATATTGCGACACCTGATCACTGAGGGTAAGTGATAAATCCTATACAACTATTCCAATATTAAATCCCAAAATGTCGTAACTACAGTAAGTAAATATGCAGAGCCAGGCTCGCCTGCCGAGGCCTCAAAAGGCCTCTTTCTGCCACTGGCGCGCGACCACCATCTTAAACCCACAGTACATTAAACGCGACGTTCCACAGCTCCATGTGCATTTGTGTTTGTTTGGAAACGTAATCCAGCTCTGAGATGGATTAACGCTCAAGCATCATTCTGCTCACCAGCGGGTCCTTGTCCATGGCTGAAAAAAGAGCTATTTTGTTAGTTTCATTTCTTATTTCCTGCCAATGGGGGTCTTTCTCCGTTCCATCAAGGACATTATGTCCTTTATAAACATTTTTTACTTTTTTCTACTTTTGTTTCTTGGAAAGGACATTTTTTTCTTCAAAGTATCTCCGCAGCTGGCCACCTGTAAATCTGATTAAATGAGGACCCAGACCAGGTGGGGTAGAGGTGAACTCGCCAACGTATGCGCAGTGCACTGCTCCTAATGCTATCATAACCATTATAGGTAAGCACAGCACTTTCGCTCTCACACAGGAAGTAAACTTGAGCACTGGAACAGCAAACAAGTAAATAAATGCTGCATGCCTTAGTTTATAGCAACCGCGCAACCTATATTTCTGGAAACGTGGGCCCTGTTTATCAATGCATTTCTGAACATATTTATTATAACTATTTACAGACCAGCACATTTATAAGCCTTCGCTGGCACCTAGCCCTCAGTATTCCCGCTGTCAGCCTCCGGCAGGTGAACTCACCCTTTACAATTACTTGGATGTGTTTTATATTTACAACAGGGGCGGCTCCGCACCCCACTGGCTCAGACCCAGGACCTGAAAAATAAAACAACTTAATTTCATTGTTTTATTTTTCAGTTGCTGTGAAGGGTGGGGCAGGGCCGGGACCTTGGCAGGGGCTAGGAGGAGTACTATGTGCACTTTTAAGTACATGTGTGACGGCCGGCGAAACACGCATGCACACTTAGGTTTCTCCAACCCGGCTACATTGAACAGCCGGGCTGGAGAAACCCCACAGACTCCCTGACATGAGTGGAGCGTCTTTTCAGCCCGCTCAAGCCAATCCCTGCGCTGCTCTCATAGCATGAGAACAGCGTGGGGATTGCACAGGGAGCCTGTGACATATTCCAGTGTCTGCTGGGCCCAGGAAGACGGAGGCGTGACGCGGGAGGTCGGCGGCAGCTGCAGGTAAGTTTTCCTTTTAAAAAAAAAATCTTCTTATTAAACATCCTCCCCCCCACAACGCCCCTCCGGTGCTACCCCCCCCCCACACCTCCTCCCCCCGGCCACCACTGGTTTATGAAACAGATTGCCTGGTTCGTACCGTGTGCTGGTCCGACAAAATTGCCAGGGCTGCTTTGGGTTCCCAGTCCGGCCCTGTATAGGGCCCAAGTACAGTGCAAGAAAGATGTGAATGAACAATCAGAGTTGTGACTACAACATTTTTTCACAATTACTCAGGAATATAAACAGTTACAGCATAACTGGTAGGTCAAATCTTGAAAACTACCCAACACTACATTCAATACAAAATTCATAATAAAACGCTTGAATACAACAATGAAGCAGTAAAGCCAAGACCCTAAGCTATGCAGACTGTGGGGCAGATTTACAATAACTGGCGCATCCCTGCAGCTCAGCAGGGATGCGCCAGTTATTTGGCGTGACATTAGGAACCCCTTGCGCCACCATGGATGCGCCGCAAGGAGAGACAGATGCGTGACGCATCTGTCAGCGTATAGGTGACGCAGTGCTGGAGTCGTGTCGCAAGCGCGACGCAACTCCAGCACTGCTCAGGGGCATCCTATACTTGCAATGCTGCGTCACTCCTTACGCCTGCTACAAGCAGGTGTAAGGTTTTGACGCAGCATGAACGTAAAAGTGACTCAGTGAAATCTTGTAGATTTCACTGCGTCACTTTTACGGGGCTCCCTTGCGACGGAACGCCCACCCTGCATACATTATACCTGACGAAGGTATAATGTAGTGCAGGGCTTTGCAACGTGACGCATCTAGCGTCACGTTGTAAATCTGTCGCATAGTGGCGCATGGTTTACGACGCCGCTGCATCACAGAAGTGATGCAACAGTGTCGTAAAGATGACGCAAGGGGCTTGTAAATCTGCCCCTATATATTTTAGGGGTGAAGCGTATTCACATGGAATTACCTAAGAATTCCACAAGATTATGCATAATTATACAAAAAGAGTAATTATGCGTTTAGCGCTATTTTTTGGAGCAAAAAAGGCCCCCTTGCATCCAAAATGGACATGAGAATGCATTTTGTGCTAAGAAATAGCGCTAAATGCAACAAAACATGAATAGTGAGCAAGAACACCCACTTACACTTGCTAAAAGTGTTCCTGGGGTAGAGATTGTCCCCAACTTTCTCCTGGAATTTAGTGCTATTTTTTTAGCGCAGCATGCCTTCGCATCCAAAATGGGAGCGAGAATGCATTTTATTTTAATAAATAGCGCTAAGCGTAGCAGAACACGAATAGCGAGCATGAGCGGCTGCTCACACTCGCTAAATGTGCTCCAGGTAGGATTGTTTTCCCCAAAATTACTCTTAATTAAGCAAGCAGGAGTAATCACGTTATTATCGGTAATTCCATGTCAAAGAGTAACACGGAATTACCAAAATTACTCCAATTACTCGGGCATAATTGAAATTCCACCCCAGCCTAATATAATGCCTGCGGTCATTGGATGATCACTAACACAAGTATAATCCTGCAACCACAAAAAATACCCTTACAGAAACATTGGTGAGGTCCCACAAGTGTCTGGCCTACAGAACAGAAGCAAATCCTAAAGGCTTAAATGGTTTCTCTCAAACCACACATGCCTCCAATGATCTAGTTAGTTAGCAATTCATCTGGGTGCTGGACCACAACAAGAGCAGATTTAATCAAGAAACCATCAAATAATAAAAGTAAGTGCATATAGAGAATGTTCTTGCTAGGCAGAGTCACCTCTAACCTCACTTACATTTGTAATTGCAGTTACTTGAGACAGCCCTCTTCTGGTCCCTAGTGAGGAGTGGAGAGGGATTCTAGGTGCTGTATAAGAGTCGCTGGATTATTCGGCAGCCTGGGAACTTCCAGGCATATATAATCAGCAGCATCAGCGGGGAAGGCCAGCACAGCTTCCGCAAGTCCATTCAATTTGTCCCCAGTGAAGAGGAAATGGACATCTTTCACTTACCCACTCTCAAATCACCAACAAATCAGGGTTCATGAAGGCCCAGGTCCAAAAGGTGTTCAGTAAGCTAGAGGGAATCCATAGATTGTATGTCCAAGTTCAGACAGTTGTGCAATTCCCTCCAGCGTTAAAGGCTTGTGATTGTATGAATCTATTCCTAACCCTTGAAGTGAAATGGAGAAGGTTGAGAATTCCTTAAGACAATAGAAGATTTCCTTGTGCAAAACGAACTTTGAGTCACGTGTACACATTAAGTTTTATTGCAGACAAACAGTAATAATGTGCAATAAATATTTGAAAATGTGTAGTTTTAATCATGATAGATCAAGAGTTCATTTAATTGTTGATGAATGGAAATTTATCAGAGAGCATTTATAGCAATCTTAGACTTTTTAAGAGATTTCTGCTTACTGCTGACTTACTATAAAAATAAAGTTTGTGTGGTTTGTTTTAAATTGGGAAAAACTCAATAAACACAAAAATAAATCAGAAATTGGAAGTCCACTAGAGAATATATGCGGTGTACATATCATAATCATAGTCATATATCGCTTTATTCGGAGTCATGAAAAAACATCCATAAAAGCAGTTGTACAAATATAAAACATACCTCAATTTCATTTCATTACAAGTAATAAAGTACAATCCAAAGCATTTAAAAACATAAAATCAGATTATTAGAAATATCTGTCTACCATGTTTTCCATTTACTAATTATACAGTTAAAATCCTAACGTTTAAATGTGCAAATGTGCAATGTTTTTCATATTAATTTCCAATATCGCCTCTGCCCAAGGCCCTTACTACCTGTGCCTCTAAGTTATATGAACCTATTGCCGTGTTCTAAATACTGGTTAAATTCATGCTCTTTCTAACATAGAAAGTGGCCCATAAAAATGATGACAATCTACAACAAATTTCAAGTGTTGGCAACGATTGTAGGTACAAATAAGCAGGGCGACATTGGGTAAGACCTAACTGAGTTATGATTGGTAAAATGTACCGCTTCCTGTGTTGAGAATAAAATATACACAAAAGAACCACATGCATGGTGTTCTGGGGCATCCTGTCATCACAGAGGCAGTTTATCAGTTTTGTGGACCAATCGTTCATGGTGGAAAAAGTGCATAATCGATGGAATCTATCCAATCTTAAATGTGTAAGAACAAACCTATGGCGTGGGTTTAAAACAGATTTAAGATAAGGCTGCATGTTAAAAGTAGTTAAAATCAGTTGATTATTTGATACAGAAGGTTTTGGGAGCTCAGATATCAAATCGAGATTCTCCAAGTGTGTCATGGCTTCCCTTTTCAACGATTTTCTGCTGATTGTAACAAACCGATTTGGTTTCTCAAAATATTCGGGGTGGTCCATATCATGAAAAAAACGTTGGACATACGCCAGCCATGGAATGGACATGTATGAGGTTGATTTGAGATAATCAGCTATTATTGCTTGGTTGAGGTCTGTATATTCTGAGGACCAGATTTTATGCCACAGTGAGATGGGTTCTAATTGAATTGAATTTGTAAGAAGAGGTGCACCAAGTTCGGAGTGAAATACATATACTGATGTACTTTTGGGGATTGCCAAATGATGTCTGAAAAATTCATTTTCTACTGATTGCAGCTCTGCCCATGTCTTGTGTCCCCATATGCCAGCCCCATAAAGTGCTATGCTAATGCATTTTGCTTTATAGATCTTCATCATCATATCTGGCGGGTTGGTTCCCAAGCATCTTGCAAAACATCTCAGGGCCCAGCAGGCCTTACTAAAAAGGATCTTTATGTTTTCAAAGGCCTTCTTCCACAGCTCCTCCTTGTCGAATAGGACTCCAAGATAAGAGAAAGTATCTGTAAAATTAATCTTAGTTCCATTTATTGCTATGGTTCTGCATTTGTTGCTATTTTTGCCGCACTTCATAATGAATGTTTTGGATTGGTTAACATGGAGTCCCAATTTTTTCATATATTCAACAAAGTTAGTAAGCAAAGACTGCAGAGCCAGTGGAGTGCGGGCCATAAAAACAGCATCATCAGCGTAGAGGAGGGCCGGGACGGGGCGTGTACCAATTTGCGGAAGATCTTTTGCGGCTACCACGAGCTCCTCCCCCATACTGTTTATATATAAGGAAAACAAGAAGGGGGCCAGGACGCATCCCTGTCTCACCCCTCTCTCCACACTGAAGGCTTCAGTACATTCTCCGTTTACACCAAATCTTACCTTGGCTCTACACCCAGTGTATAGGTCTCTCAAAAAACCAATAATTGACAATTCCACCCCCATGTCTTTCAGTTTTACCCATAGCTTGTCGTGTATTACGCAATCAAAAGCCGATGAAAGATCGACAAAGGCTAGGTAGATCTGCCCCTTTTTGACCTTAACATATTTACCAATAAACATGCTTAAATTGAGACTCTGCTCTATTGTCCCAATCCCGGGGCGGAAGCCATATTGCAGATCTGACAATTAACCGTGCAGTTACGCCCACTGCTGTAATCTTTCCAAGATTATCCGTCCCGCTACCTTTGCTAGAGAATCAATTAAGGAGATTGGCCTATAGCATGCTGGATTTAAACGGTCTCCTTTTTTGTATATGGGAACAATAATTGATTCTCCCCACAATGGTAAAAATCCTACTATATAACTAGCCCTTAAAACTTGGGTCAACAGAGGTCCCCACAAGTTAATGTTATCTTTGTACAGGTCAACGGGGATTGCATCTGGTCCTGGGGCTTTACTACTTTTGCTTGCTTGGATTGCGCTAATAACTTCCTCCAGAGAGAAGGGGGAAATGGTGGAGGTTTGGAACATGGCTACAGTCTCATTATCAATTTGTCCCTGTTCTTGTAGATTTGTTATAGGAGGTGCTGAATAAATACTAACAAAATGATTAATCCATTCTTCCTCCAATATTGCAGTCTCAATCTTGGGGGCCCCTCTGTGCTCCATGGTGAGGAATTGATTATCCTCCAAAATGTTCTGTCATCTTTACTAGTACTAGCATCCTGTAGGGACTCCCAAGTAGTCTCTCTTAAATGTTGTTTCCTTCTCTTTACTGCCAATTTATAATCAGCTCTACATTGGTGGACCTCACTATTGATCCTTGGTGTTTTATGCAAAGCCTCCTTAAGGCGCTTGTGGGCTTTACTACATAAGATATCAAACCAGCCCTTTTCCCCCCTTTTTGTCTTTCCTCTCTTAACCAACAGGCTCTCCTTGACACCCTGTGTAATGGCCAAGAAAGCCGTGATAATTTCTTTTGGAGGTGTATTTTCTTTAAACATAGATTAAATTCTTCTTTCTTATTGCATGTTAACTGGTTAAGAAGATCTTTTGGGTTTATCTGGGTCCAACGCAGAGTGCATCCTTTTTGCCGAGCAAGTTCAATCCTCTCTACCTGTGGAATCACTCTATCCTTCCCTTGATTAAAAAACGGCACCGTCGATAATTGCAGACTCAGGGGGAAGTGGTCACTTAAAGATATTGAATGAGTGCGGAAGCTAAAAATAAAGCCCGTACAGTGATTTGACAGTAAAACATGGTCAATGATACTGTTATTAGATGTTCCATTAAAGGTCTTCTTACGATTCACGTAAGGTAAGGAAATTTCATTTGCAAAGGGCAGATCATATTTACATATCACTTCATTTAACTTTTCGCCATATATACTGTGTATAAAGTGGGGCTGCTCTACATCCTCTATATTTGTCACTCCGCACGTGTTACCCAACTGGACGTTACACAGACGGTTGTAAAAATCCCCCCCTCCATAAGATCGTCATGTATTTTTCATTGCCAACAGCAATACGCTCTAAGTCAATATTTATTTCCTGTACAACCTCAGTTATCCCTATCATAGTGGCATTGTTATAGAAGTTAATTATAACTAGTCTAGCCTGGCCTTTTGAATTACATACCAATAATTGATAGTATGGGTTGTCAGTGGCGGAAATGATATTAGTAAATTGTAAAGTATTAGCTACATAGGTACACAGACCCCCTTTCGCTCTGCCGTAGTTTGATGGAATGGCCGATGTAAAGTATGTCCTGTACCCATTTAAATGGACATTCTCTGTGAGCCATGTCTCTTGGAGACAAATAATTTGATATTTATCTGCAAAATCTAGCCATTCTGTGGTTTGTATTTTACCTTGTAAGCCCGCCACATTCCAAAACAGGCATCCAAATGATTTAATTTTATATTGAGCAGATTTTTGTGTGTGAGTATCAGTGGTGGGGGGTCTCGCGTTACTATTGACCAAGTAAGGAATTATTTGTTGTTTCTGTGAAGTCTTCTCATATAATATCTTGGAGATGGTACTAGTGGTAACGCCCACCGAGTTTTCGGTGCCAAGACTTTTCTGCACATTCTCCTCTCCTATTAAATGTGCCCCTGCCTCGAGTCAATCTAGGCCATCCAGCGACGATAAGCATTGAAACCTGTTGGAAGTAGGAATTATAAAATTTGGAAGCCTCAGTCTCTGCTGAAAACTGGGATATGGGCTCATAATCTTTCCTAGGTGTGGCGGATGATAAAAATAGCCCAGAGGTCGAGTGGAGATACTGTTCCCATAACTGCCAGGAGTCCCTGACCTGCTCAGGACTTCATTCACCAACTGCGGATTTCTAAAAGTCAGGACCACGCAGTCGCCACTGTGGTTTTTGTTCCCTCTCCCTACCCACTTAACTCTTCTGACCTCTTAAAGTCATAAAATAGGTGGTCTGTTAAGCCCGTTCTGCCACCCAGCCAATTTAGGGACTTGTTCCTCAGCGAGATCCAGTTCTCCTTGCTATTTGTGGGGAGGGGGGCAACATTAGTCAGAACTACTACATATGGGGCAGCTACTGGTGGGAGATCCAAACGATCAGATATACATTCAACTTGATCTTCAAGATGATTGTTAGTGGGTGGTGTCGCTACTGCAGGTCTGGTGTCGCTATTATTCCTGTCCCCGTCTCTTGGCCCAGGCCTGTCTCCCTCCCGCCCTCTTATTGTTTTGCTGCCTATATTGCTACGGGGGTGAGTAATAAGTCCTATTGCTGTGGTGTTTAACGGATATGGTCTCAACTGGGTGTTCAGTGGTTACTTCCGATGTTGGAAAGAAATCTGTATTATGTAGGGCCTTTGCCTTTTGACCTGTAGAGACAATCGTCAAAAGTTCCAAACAAGAATTAGTTCTTGTTTCGACTTTCGTTAATCTAGATTGATTTCTCCCCATAATGTTGTTCACTTGTTTGTCAAGAGTTTTAAATGCCTCAGCTAGGGCGTCTAATTTTCCAATAATTATGTTATGATTGGGATCTGAAGGGGTTTTTATTACACTTGCTTCGGTCTGGGGTAGTCCCTGTGAATGGATATTACCCTTCTTGAATGTGGCTAGGTCTTTACTAGGGGGGTTGTCTGCACATCGTGCTTGAGGTTTTTTAGCTCGTTTAAGTGGGGGGGAGTTAGATTTAGCAGAGGAAACACAGTCTTCTTGATATTGTATACAACCATTTACCTTGTTGGCCCGTACCCCTTTGTTCTCCCTTTGTTCTACCTCTCCTTTGTTCTCCCTCCCCGATTCCTTCCACGTTGTTGTTTCTCCCAAAATAACAGAATTGTTGGTGTGAGTAC
The DNA here is from genome assembly GCA_963921515.1 of Calotriton arnoldi. Taxonomy (NCBI): domain Eukaryota; kingdom Metazoa; phylum Chordata; class Amphibia; order Caudata; family Salamandridae; genus Calotriton; species Calotriton arnoldi. The sequence goes on from CAWUFW010005441.1 coordinate 531,089, forward strand.
AGTCAGTTGTTTTAGTAGGCCTACAGGCCCCTGCCCCATCTATCTCCCTGTTAGGTCCCTTCCCTATTGTTGTACTTCCAAAAAGTTCCGGGTCATTTACAAGTACCTGGGCAGTTGTTTCTACGGCCGTTTCACTTCCCCCACCTGTTAACCCACCCACTAACAAAGATTCCTCTACAGTAGAAATCTGTTTTTCGATGGCTCCCATTGCTCCAGTGATGTATTTTAATAGGGACGTTTGAGACTTATCTGGGGAAAGTATTTTTCCAATAGTAGCCAAGTGTTTTCTTTTACCCATGATTGTCGATGATTGACTCAGATACGTCAGTTGTACTTTTGTTGCAGGGGTAAGGTCAAGATAATAAACCCAATAAATGTTGGTACATTGGTGGGGAGAAACAAGCAATTATTAGAATATCACAATATTATGCAGATGTGACAACCATCCACCTCTCTAGCTATGGGTTATTTGCACAAGTATAGCTGACCTTACCCCCCCTTCGCTTCCTCGACGGTAACTATGTAAATCGTGAGCAATATCTATGACTCCAGTCGGATCTATTGTATGATGTCTAATGCAATGGCTCTCCGGGCCTCCCGTTCGTGTTGCTGCGCATAAAGGATGAAAGGCGCTTAGTGACAGAGTCAAAATATCTTTGCAAAGTCCCAAAGTCCCACAGTCCAAACTTAGTAAAGGTAGTAAAATTTAAACAACTCGCGCCTGCTCGTTTAGTCTACTAGTGCTTAATCGCCATACGGTCTCTTTGCTTACTCGTGGGCAGTGCGGCGGAGGGGATAGACGTACCTTGATGGAGCCCCAATGTCTTGTGCAAAAAGCAAGGGGGGTGGCCCCGCCCCGCCTCCTCCTGTCGCCGACGGGCGCAGGACGGGTCCGCCCGCGTTGCGGGAGCTGCTTCTCAAATTTATGCACCTCCGGCGCAGCGGCAATCATGATGGCACCGGGGAGTCTGGGAAATGGAGTCCTCGCTCCAGGTTGCTCTCCCGCTCCTCTCCCTCTGGCACAAACTCCAGGAATTAATCAGTGGCAAGTCAGTGGCAGATCCTCAAGATCTTTTGGCGTCCTGCGCTGCGGGAGCCGCTTCTGTAATTTATGCGCCTCCGGCGCAGCAGCAATCACGATGGCACCGGGGAGTCTGGGGAATGGAGTCCTCGCTCCAGGCTCCTCTCCCGCTGGCACAAACTCCAGGAATTACTCAGTGGCAAGTCGGTGGCAGATCCTCAAGATCTTTTGGCGTCCCGCGCTGCGGGAGCCGCTTCTGTAATTTATGCGCCTCCGGCGCAGCGTGAATCACAATGGCACCGGGGAGTCTGGGAAATGTAGTCCTCGCTCCAGGCTCCTCTCCCGCTCCTCTCCCGCTGGCACAAACTCCAGGAATTAATCAGTGGCAAGTCGGTGGCAGATCCTCAAGATCTTTAGGCGTCCCCTCAAGATCTTTTGGTGTACATATCAGAATCAGTTATTCACACTAAGGCAGCAGTGCTTAATTTGAGCTGGTGGTTTCCGGTGTTTGGCACCAGCACTTAATTGTCAATACAGGTGCTTGTGACAGTCTGCCACAAGGTGGCGCTGTCTGGACAAATTGGAGATGACCACAATAACAGTTATTATTAATTTAATATACATTTAAAATGGCTCTTACCTGCAACCCAAGCCATTCTTTGGGTGCCTGGAATAGTCTGAATTGTCACACTTGTGTGTGGTGGTTAGTAGTTGTGCTGTTACTATCATTGGCAAAAAGAACAATTGATGGACAGAATGCAGAACAATGCCATACATTCCCCCCAGTACAGAGATCTGGGACTAAATCCATCGTTTTTTTGCTTCCCAAGCCATTCCAGTTTGAACCCAGCCATATGCAAATCAGTCTTGACCCTGCGCCCAATGGGAACAGCCCAGCCCGAGCTGCTAGGCCTCCTGGACTGGAAACAAGTATCCTAGGACCGGTTTCGGGGTTACTATCATTGGCAGCAGGGCAGGGGCGTTGTGTGGTGCCCAAGCTGCAGTGGCCTCGTGACGCGAGACCTGGCACTTATTTTTTTACAAATTAAGTACTGTATGGCAGTAACTATGAATATACTGAAAGCGGAGAAGGCATGGTTATTTGGAAGTATGGTACAAAAGATCAAATGCAAAACCTAATGAATCTCTTGGGTCCAGTCTATCGGTAGGGGAGAGCAGTGTCATTTACCACCAGGATAGTCTAGAATTCAAATATCATTGTAGGAAGAAAGAAGAAAGATGTGTGAGATGATTTTGCGGCACTAAAGTCACTTGGGCAATATTGGCCAAAGGAGCCAGACACACACCACACACACACACACACTATGAATGAGCATATTTGTGGCCTGACGACATATAGGCCATATCTTTGGTAACTTTGATGTGTTGCTTCCTCAGGCCACATTGACAATAGCACTGAACGTTGTTCTGAAGTATCATTTCCACTCCTTTCTTTGTTTAATGCAAAATCATTCCAGTTTATAGTCCACTGCCTATTCAAAATGTAAGGTTTAACATGCAATGGTATTTATGCATTGGGTACTATAGCCTGACTTACAGTGTTATTACAACTGCAATTGTGGAGCCCGAATAATACTTCAGAACAACATTGAGTTTTACTGTAAAAGTGATCTGAAGAAGCAAAAACAGAAGTCATGAAACATGTTTGTGGGTGTTAGTAGCATCTGACTGGAAACACTGCACAACTACATATAACGTAACTTGTTTTGGAAGAAAACAGAAATGGTGCACATTTTTAAGTGCCTCCAAATAAGAAATGGAATGGAAGGGAATGATACTCATGAAAGTTCAACCCAAAGGGCAGCTTGAAACTAAAGACATCAAACAGACTATTGACAAAGTGCAGAAAACTGATTAGCTAATTAACACAATAAGTATGTTTTGAGAGAGGTGATCAATTTAATCCCATTTGGAAGATTAAAACAAAATTGAGCCTCTAGGTATGACAGAGCCCTGCCCCCAAACCTATTATTCTTCACATGAGGTACTACTGCCAAAAGCAGTTGAGAGTTAGAATGAAGACTTCTGGATAATTGATGACGCTGAACTGGAGCTGCTAACAGTAATTTTTATAGCCATAAAAGATATTATACTTCGGACACAGAGGTGCTGATTTAGAGTATCTTGCTGACAAACCGTGAATACACTGTTGCAGGAATTCTGCTTAGAAACAGAACTGTGCCTTGGGATCACAGGATGTCGGAATATAGAGACTGAGGGCCTCATTTACGAGGCCCCTATCAGCACTTTTGCACCGTCGGAGTGTCACTTTTTTGATGCTCCGGTGGCGCAATATGCCGCAGCATATTTACAGGACCACGCAAAGCCACTTTACGTGACTTTTCATTGCCTTGTAAATATGTGCCCCTTTCACGCAGAACACTGCATGAAAGGGGCATTCAATGGGTGTTGCTGTGGGTGTTCCCACGCAACACCAATGGAATCTGAAGCATTGCCAGATTTACGAGGAATCGTAAACCTGGGAATGCGTCAGATTCTAACGCCACGGAGGTGCAACAAGGTGAAATATCCTTATTTCTCCACATTTTTTCCTCTTTCTATGTGTGCTGCATTCTGCTGCACACATAGAAAGAGGGAAACACCTCTTGTGATAGCTTTTGTGCAGGAAGGTATCCCTTCCTGAACAAAAAAATCACCCCTACAACGCAGACACCATGGCACCATGGCGCAAGGGTGCCTGCATTGGCACATGGCAGCCCATTGTGCACCAACGCAGGTGAAAAGGACAGGAATGCGCCATAACTCATAGATACAGTGCATTTCTGGTCTTTTCTTTTGACGCAGGGCAGTGTAGCAAGATTCCTTGCGGCGCTGCCCTGCGCCAAAACCTCGTAAAACAGACCTGGAATCTCCACATCATTACATACTTTCAGCAAAAAACTCGTCTAAGGAACGTTTCTCGACAGAAAAATGATTAGCCAAATGCTCTGAGGCGGCAGATTCACCTAAAACCCAGGCATTCTGCGACAGGGTGGCTACATTTTTCCAAGACAAAGTTAAGGCGGTCTATAATGGATTCGCCAAGTCCACGGATCAAGGAATGGTTCCTTCCTTAGAGGCTTCAGCCAGACCTGGGATTACCGGTATCACCCCCGGAACCCACGCTGAATATAGGGACCCTCCTGAACTATCTGCCTTCCCAACACTGACAACGGAAGCAACAATTAACCTGCTGAGATCCACTAAATCAGGCTCTCCACTGGACCTATGCCCTCCAAAAATCTTCCATCTTCTACCAGAGATCTTCGCGTCTCAGCTGATGCCTATCTTTAATCAAATGTTCTCCTCTGGTATATTCCCCACTAGCTGGAAGTTGGCATCCGTGCTTCCCCTTCTGAAGAAGCCAAATCTAGATGAGGCTGACCCCAATAACTACCGCCCAGTCTCCAGACTTCCGCTACCAGCAAAGATGGTGGAGAAAGCCATGAACAATACTCTATCAGAATATATTGAAAGGCATGGTCTTCTCGATGACACCCAGTTCGGGTTTCGAAAACACCATAGCACCGAACTGGCGTTGATCACATCATCTGAACTGATTAGGCAGACAGTTGACTCGGGGGGCAGTGAAGCACTTGTGCTGCTTGACCTCTCCGCCGCATTTGACACGGTGAACCATCAGAAACTCCTGGAAGTTCTGAGGGGAATCGGTGTCAAAGGGAATGCACTCACCCTACTTGAATCTTTCCTGTCTGGCAGGGAACAATTTGTGGCCCTAGATAACTTTAAATCACCCAATTTTACACTACCATGTGGTGTGCCACAGGGATCTTCTTTGAGCCCGACTCTTTTTAATATTTATGTTGCACCACTGGCGAATCTAATCAGGTCCCTAGGCTTTTCGGCTATATCCTATGCCGACGATACGCAGATCATCGTCTCAGTGTCAGGATCCCCCACTGACACTATGAAACAGTTCCATACCTGCCTTCGTCAGGTTGGGGACTGGATGGCTGCCAATTGTCTAAAACTTAACTCTAGTAAGACGGAGGTCTTACTCTTCGGTGCTCACACTAACTTCTGGTCACCCGATCTCTGGCCCATGGAGCTTGGGCCACTACCCACGCCAGTGATCAAGGTTAAGAACTTGGGAGTCATCTTCGATTCTAAACTCTCATTTGAAAACCACGTCAACCAGGTTACCTCCCTTTCTTTCTACACGTTAAAGCTTTTGAGAAAGATCCTCCCATTTATCCCAGCTGAGCTACGTAAATTAGTGGTCTCAGCACTCGTTCTGTCAAGAGCCGACTACTGTAACAGGCTTTTTATCAATCTTCGGAAAAAGTGCCTGTCTAAGCTGCAGGTTGTGCAGAATGCAGCGGCTCGGCTCTTGTTGAACATCCCAAGACACAAATCTGTGTCGAAGGTGCTCAAGGATTTACATTGGCTGCCAATAAAAAGACGAATTGAGTTTAAGGCTCTATGTATTGTTTTTAAGGCCGCACAGGACATAGGACCAGGTTTTCTAAAGCAGAATTTGCTACCCTATATTCCAGTCCGTTGTCCCGGCTCATCCTCTGCCCATGATCTGATTGTTCCCAGGGTAAAAAAATGTTCCTGGGGGGAAGAAGCTTTCTGGTTGGCGCAACTAGGTTGTGGAATTCTCTCCCAATAAGATTGAAACAAGAAACACATCTGTTAGCTTTCAGGAAAGCGCTACAGACATGGTTGTTCAATCTTTAAAGTGCCTGCGAACCTCCTAGCTTAAATCCTGTCTCTGATGAGCAAGCGCCTTGACACCCTTGGGTGAATGTTTCGCGCTCTACAAATCTCCATTTCATTTCATTTCAAATCCGACTAACTCACAATAGCTCACCTGCACTCCTAACCTTCCTAGAGTAACAGGTGAATTGGCAACCTAGAACAAGACTCTCTAGTCCCCAAGGGAACCGTGGAACAGATCATCTACTTTCGTTTCTCACTCATGCTTGTCCATAATAAACAAAAGCAAGACATGAGGAAAGTTTACAATATTTATTGAAACTATCATAGTCCATTATGAAGCAGCTGTGCTGAGATTAGAAAACATATACACTAAGCAAAGTAATCAGCATTACTAGCAAACTGTATACAATGAAGAGCCCTACCATGGCAAATGATATATCTGTGTAGGCCTACCCTCACTACTTGAGCACAGGGATATATCATTGATCTCTGGGATTAGCGTCAGACCCCATACCTGGCATTTGTAGTTAGGTGGTCCACATCATAGGTGTAAACTCAGGTTACACAAGGCGGTTGCACCCGTTCCAAGACCTTTACCCTCTGCTACAATTCTCCTCTCTGTTTTTCAAGAGGCAAGTCACGGTTTATATGATAAGAACTACAGTGTTGGGAAACAGTAGCTGTGCCACCGTGTTGTGTCTAAAACGTTAGGAGATGTTACTGCCCGGCCACAAGAAATACAGTACATCATGCTTTTCAACCATGTACAAAATGTTCAGACTGAAGCCAGAGAAGAAGAACTGAATAATAATAAAATGAGCAGCATATTTCTAAAATAATATCATGGCACAAAATAAATGTGCTAGGTGTGGCAGTGCAGTGCAAAGGCAGCCAAAAATGTGTAATACACAGAATCAAAGTGGGTCCAAAAGGGAACTTGCTACACACCCTCCTTGGTCGGGAAAGTAACTTAGCGGCTAACAAAATAATAAAAAAACAAAAGCACAAGCCAAGCAAATTGAATGCAATGGTAATAAGCATGTTATACAAAAAGATTATTATTCGAATAAAAAATATAACATGAACATTTTAAAAACAGGGCCAAATTAAAATGAGCCAGAGGCACCCAGGGCTTCTTCCACAAGATCAATGGTTAATGAATCCAGAATGGATTCCATCTCCGCAGATGACAATTCCACAATTGCTCAGTTTAAAAGATTGAAGGAACAGACGTGATTCTCTTTATCAGCCAATTCTGAGAAAGTAGCCTGCCACCCTGCATCTGTGTTATTAGAGCCAGAGTTCGGTAATCCTGGTGCTGAAGCACCCATCTCCCCTGGAGGGAGTGGCTCATACCATGCATCCTGAAGCAGCGTCAAGTTCATGGGACAACTCTGCAAAATGGACCATTATAGGACTCATCAACAGGATAATGTCCACAGGGACCGACATTTGTAGAGCCAGGCAAATATCCAGTGCCCATTTGAAGTGCACAGGCAATGAAATACAGGTTGTATGCAGGTAAACCAGATGGGTCAGAATGACAATGACCAGCCAGTGTTCAGCTCCTGGAGCAAGAGGATTCTAAAGAATCATAACATGTGCTCACGGCACAACTGGACCTTTGGTAGTTCCATTACCAGTGGGCTTCAAAACAGAACATCCATTGCAAAATAGCAAAAATAGAACCAAAATGCTGCAAATGAGGAATAACACTAGGGCTATGCCTCCGAACACACTTGAAAATAGGGAATGAACAGAGGCCGGTATTACTCCAAAGATTTTCTGGAAGGAACTGACAAAGCCAGTAGCAATAACTTTAAAAAGTGCTATTCCACCAGAATTGGAAGCATTAAGAATTCAGTGGACTAACTCGCCGAAATGTAATGGGAGATTGGTGTTTAACAAGGATTGTATTTCAGTGGATGTCCTTGCAACTTGCAACATAAAGTTTCTCGAGCAGATGTTAATGCCACATCTTTTTGAAAGAATAGTGCTTTGAGTCTGCTTAGCGTGTTACATTTGCCTTCAAAGTTGGAATTGAAGACCAAAACGAGCTATCAAACCCCCCCTGATTGGGCAGGAACAGCACGTTATTACAGCAGGTCACTATCTAGGAGATCAATAAAATATTTGGGATGCCGGCCTTCATTTCACAACAGTCCTGGTCACTTAACATTAAATAGCTTCCATTTGAAAGGACAGTAATGAGGGGAAGAATTGCAGGGGCTAGTATTCTTTGTAGAAAACAGGTCAAATTTGCTACCAAAGAATTACATGTGCCATGAATGGTAACATGTTTACAAACAGGTGAATGTCCAACAGCAGTCACATTCCTTTCCAGTAAGGAAGAACTCTTTGGTGGCTCGTTCACAACGATAAAATAAAATGGGAGTGACCATACTTCATGAATGAAGCTGCCTCCTAGGGGTACATAACTAGCAACAGGAAAATGTTTCATGCAAGCTGTGAACTGAAATGTTGAAATTGGCAAAGAGATTACGCCATGTATCAACCAGACAGCAGCGGGAGCCTCTGCTATTGTGAATGGGTTCAAACTTCTCGAGATGTAACATTGTGTATGTAGAATCTTTTTTGGCCATGAGTCATTGTTTATGTGGCAGGTTTATAGGCAAAAATAGCTGAGTCCAATTAAGGTAACGCCATGGAACATGGACATTCTTAAGGGCTTTAAGTGTCTAGCAAAACTGCATGATAGATCTAAGCTGGCTTTGCCCATGGTACAATAAAGACATGTCACTTTGCATGATATCAATAACAGATGACACAATGTTATTCAGATTGTAAACGCGAGAAGACAATGTATTAATACTGTTATGAACAACAGCAAGCACTTTATCCAAATTATCTTGATCAATTTGTCTTAAATGTGCGGCCGCTTCAATTTATGATAATTTCCAAATTCCATTATATGTGTAATACATAAATCCTTTTGAATGCTGAGACTTAGGACCCAACAAAAAAATATATAGGCCCATGTCTTCCAATACGAGGGAAAGATGTTGTTTTACTGCAGACAGTGTGGAGTGTTCCAACCATTGTTGACATAGTTTCCCTACTGAATAGGTTCTGATTATTCCTGAGCGTTGAGATTGGGAATAACAAGGGTCGGGTTTGCTAGCCTTAAACCCTGATGTGGAATTAAAAAAATGAGCATAACAACCATTTGTGTCAATTGGCCACAATAACCACCCGCCAGGACCTGAAAGTGTGGAGTTAAATGTACCATTATGCAATATAATATTGAGTTGTTCTTCAGTGTAATTTGTATCAGTGGGTGGAGCTTGCGGAGTTTCACTCCCAGGAATTCCTCTTTGTTCGATAAAAACTCTGTGTGATTCCACAGAGTTCCGCATAGGTCTAAAGCTGCCACATCGCCGGAGACGGAAGAGAGTTTCAAGGGTGGTGGTCATGACATAGATCTTAACAATACGTGTGTTTCACAGCACTGAAGATGGAGATTGCAATGTGCTGGGAAATAGCATTGGCAAACAAAAAATAAATCAGCCAGAAATATTCCCTGGGAGGAGGGGGCATGGATGGCACTTGGCACCTTGTCGATCTGCAGCATACAGCACATGACCCAACCTAATATTGTCCTCTTTCCGAGGCTTTGAGCGAAGGACTAGAGCAGAGCTGGGCGGGGCTCCGTGGCTGTATTGGCTCAGAAAGCCTGCAATTGGTTAGAATTGAGGAACATGCCCCAGAAAAAAACTACCCATCCATCCCATTAAGAGACTGACCAGGCTGAGACTGACCGGAAATGTCAGCCCCAGACTACGCAACTCGCCTGTCTTTAGTTTAGTGACATGTATCCAGCCAAAAGTGTTGACATTCAAACAGAGGTATTGCTCCTCATTAACTCACGCATATCTGGTTAACCAGGATATTCATACTACAGGCTTAAAGTGCAGAAATACGCTAAATACGCTCTGCAAGAAATGTCTAAGGACACAATTCAGAAAATTCAGTGGTGTCAGGGGTGACAGCTAAAGATGGCTTGGCTGTAGAGTATGTGTCTGAAGATGGTTTGGGTGTAGAGTGTGTGTCAATGAGTGCATGTGTCTGCATGTGTGCATGTTTACATGAGTGTGTGTGTGTGTGTGTCTCTGCCATTACAATTCTCCTCCGTTGGGACCACCTGGCCAGCTCATCTTTGCCCACCTATAGCTCCTGCTGCCCCTTGACCTTCAGAGCCATCTACAGTATTATGTGCCCACCCCAGTCAGGTCGGTGGCCCTGATCTCATAGTGGCCATTTAAAGATGCTCAAATGGTGGCCATGCCCTTCAGGTGACACCCACATCGGATTAGTAGACACATAAGCCCTGGGAGCATGAACCTGGCACACACTGTGTACATACAGGTCTCTGCAGCAGGTGCATCTACCCTTTGATCAGTTATAAGGAGGCTGGAGACAAGAGCGTACAGATTGCTCAGAGGCCTCTGTGCAGGTTCGTTAACCCACTGAGCTGTCTCAGTGTGCTTTAAACTAGTTATCATCAAGTCAGATGCTGGTCTTGTCACGAGTTGCATTAACCCACTGAGCTTTGTTAACCGACTGGCGTGAGTCTGTGGCCGGTGGGTGTACACAGATCTCTGCACCCATTAAGCTTTTTTTTAATGGAGTTGGAACTATGGGAGTGCAGACCACACGATGATCTCTTCAGAAGGCCCTTTAACATGCCAAGAAGCTACCTCACTGAATGACAGCAAATGCCCTGCAGTCTGGCATCGGTGCATTAGCCTGCAGTGCTGTCTTAGATGCTGTGCCTCTCCAGCGGCCTGGGACGGGGCAGTGTGCCCTCTATGGTTTCCGGGGCACAGGTGATTACATCTTCTGGTAAGGCATCTGCCTCAGCCGGATGGCTGCGGGAGGTCCTGGGAGCCACTACTGGATGAGTTGGAGTGCTGCTAATAGGAACAGCACTGAGTGCGCTACACCCCCTGGGAGGGGATTCCCTGTAAATGAGGCTTCCTGCTCTCACACACACATTTGGAGGGGTGAGAGGTGAGCTCACTTAAACCGCCTACCTTCTTGCCGGGCGGATCACTGCCCAGTTAAGTGTCTCATTAGAGAGATAGGGCTGAGAAGCGAGTGCACCGTAAATTCCGCTCCGCCAGCGGTTGACAGAGTTTTTTTTCTGAACTCCACGCTCCGAACGGAGCGCAGAGTGCCAAAAGCTCCGCAAACTCTGCCAGTAGAGCGGAGTGTACTGCCCACCCCATGTAATTTGTCAAATGTGGATATTACTGGTTCTCTAACTGCACCTGTGGCTCTTGTTTTTCAATGAACTGCTTCTGGTTATTATGTGGGAACTTCAATTCAATTCATAGCATTTTATAGAGCGGACAACTACCTCGAAAGAGGCATCCCAACGGTAGTGGACAGCTCATAAGTAGAAGACAACAAACATTAGACACCCAATAGACAGGGGTCAAAAAGAAGGGTTTCAAGATTAAGTCTGAAAACTGATTCCGAAGGGTTGCAACCCAAACTGAGAGGGAGCGCATTCCAGAGTTTGTAGACCATATAAGTGAAGGGTCGCCTGCCTCTTCTAGATTTGTGTATGTGGGGAACTTGGAGCAGTTTGAGTTTGTTAGATCTCAGAGCTCAAGAGGGAAGGTAGGGCTTAAGTCTTCTCCTCAGATAGCAAGGGCCTTTATGCGTAAAGGCTCTGAAGACAAAAGTGAGTGCCTTAAACTGGATTCTCTTGTGAACAGGAAGCCAGTAGAGATGCCGAAGGTGATGACAAATTGGTGAGTGCGGGGGGATCTCCATGATAAGGTGCGCAGCCGAATTCTGGAGCCGTTGGATTAAGAAAGCCAGTAGGTGCAAGTATAAACTGTTAGTGTAGTCCAGTTTAGATGTAACCAGGGCGTGGATGACAGTTTTTGGGGAGTCCACTGTGATAAGGTGGAGCATCCTTCCAAGAGATTTAAGGGTAGCAAAACAAGTAGCGGATAGGGAGTTAATTTGGGGCTCAAACGTAAGATTTTGTCAAATTTTACCCCAAGGTTTCTGACCATCTGTGCTGGGGGAGCAGCATCAAGTTCAGGTGGCCACCATAGACTATCCTTTGGGGAGTACTTGGTGCCAAAAATGAGGATCTCAATTTTTTCTGAGTTTAATTTCAGATAGCTTCCCTCCATCCGTTTTACCACTGCCTTTGATGCAGCGCGTACAATGAAAACTATTCTCCTCCCAGGTTACTTATAGGTCATCCAGGGGTAAACTATATTTCTCATATCCTCATGACGATGGGGCCCATAAACATCGCCTAACACACACACACACACACCTGGATTTCCTTTTACACCTTTATGAAATTCTGTACTCCTAGGAGAAGCATGAGAACTAAATGGAGAACACCATTTTGTGTACCGCTGGAAGAGCAAGGATATCTATTTACCTTAATTTGTCACTTTCTTTTAGTTATTTCTTAAGATATTCCTGCTCATTGTTTTGTCGATGAATCATTCATTTAAGAAATTAGTTCATAGTGATTAAGACCAGCTGAATCACAATCAACCAATTACTCATGTCACAATCATTTAGGAAAATAACCACTGAGTCATTTTGGGTTTAAAGAATCTTAAATTTTATATAATTTTAAAAGCATGGAAAGAATTTAATACTTTATTCAATTATTCATTTTTAAATTCACAATTTTATTAAGCATAACCAATTTATTGCAGAAAAGGAAATTTTGTCATGAAGCCAAAAACCCTAGTTACCTGCCTAGCTTCCTAATTTAGCCTAATGATTTCTAACCTAACTTTGGGATTAGAAATAGCCTGATTCTCATACTCAACTGTAAAGTTAAGACAGCAACAGCAACTTCAGCTCGTCAGCATCAGCTACCTGCAACCCGTCTCCTCTACTGCAACCACGACTCTCGAACTGCTTGGAACTCTGACTGGAACTCTCTGGAACTTCCCTGGAACTGACCCCCTCCCACTAAGAGTAGGCCCTCTTATACCCCAATTCTAACTTTGCTAACTAACTGTTGCAACATTAATATCACGCTTTTCTTTCATTGGTCCATGCATGTCAGCTTATTCATTCTTTAATCAAGTTCTCTTGGATTCAAGGGTCCTTGGATCATTTCCTTTCCCATACGCTTAAACATTTCCATCCGATTCGATCAGTCCATTTGTATCTTCTTTTGACACATTCAAGAACTCCGCAGTCATTGTCCTTTCTCTTGGGCTCCTTTCCCACGGACTCTCTCCTGATCATCACGGCACACTATCAGTTCAATTAGGTCACACCAGCCTTGACCATTTCTTGCATCCTAGCCTCTCAGAGACATCACGAGGCTCCAGATTTCTTCAATCTCATCCCGTACCACGTGTCCCCTTGCGCCTGCGCACATCTTCCCACTGGCGGCCATTTTATCTCGCCACTCGGTTCTACTTTAGAAGCACTAATTTGAGGCAAATAAAACATAATTAAAATAGAGAAAAATATCCCTTTCGTTTCCCTCCCGTCTACGTACCCCAATTAGTTGTTACCTAGCAAAAGCGACATTTAAGCTGCTCCTTACTTACCATCACTATTGTTTTTGCAACGACACATTTTATTTCTATGAAGCACAAACATGCATTTATTTTATTTAGTACGCTTTTTATTCTTACGTTATGATTAGACACACGGACATTCATTAATAGATTATTTAGCACATACATTGGCATATTACCATTCCCACATATACAATGTTGATTAATACATTTAAACGAACATTTTTAATTAATTAATTATATAATTTGTTAGGGGTTAATTTTTTAATTTTTTTATTTTCCCTGCTCCATCAACTCCCCCTTTGGTGATTTTTAAATCACCACATAAAACCCAAGTCATACTTCTTTTCAGGCAGCATGTCTTTCATCCTTTACTTTCTGTTATTCATATCTCTGTCTCTTCTTCATCTTGCCTTTTAGTCTCTTTATACATGCTTTCTTTCATTTTCTCCAACTCAATTTCACCCATTTCTCTCTCTCTTTCTCTCATTATTCTGTTATTTCTTCTTATCTTATTCTGTCTTACTTTTCTCTTTATACATGTTATTACTATTTTCAATGTCATGGCTAACAATATCACTATAGTTGCTACTATTATAACTTTCCCTATTACTAGTTTACTCATCCTAGTTAACCAATTTGCTACTGAGGAAAACCCTCTACCAAGTTTTCCCAAAACACTTTCAACCTCCAGTGGAACTAATTCTTTGTGCAGACTTGTAATATTTGTAATATACTTCTGTATATTTTCACTGTTATCCGGAATGTAAGTACAACAATGTTGGACTTTCAACATTCCACAGACTCCACCCTCTTTTGCCAAAAGAATATCAAGGGCAAGCCGATTTTGCATCACCATAGCTCTCATGGCAACCATTTCGGTATTTACCATTAAGAACCCTCCCGCAGTATCTGTAGACAAACGATCTACTACTGTGGATAACTTCCGAATTTTAAATGCATTCAAAGATATTCCCACTGCTGGTATTAATGCTCCAAAAATATCACCTACAATTTCTGAAAAACTTTCCCTTTTTCTACGTGTAAATCTATTAATCATCTTGTATGTTCCCTTTTCTTCTCTGTCCATGTGAAAAATCTTTGGAAAGACCAGGCCTACATAGCAAGTTCCATACCAATGGTCCGGTAACCTGTAATAAGCTCTATTCCCACAAATATAATAGATACCTGGAAATATTGGGTCCTTTCCACCTTTGAATCCCCAACCTCCCAGAATTTGATAATTGTCATGGCAGATACTGGAACCTACAAAGTAATTGTCATAGACTGTCTTATTTCTCTTAATGCACAACTTTCCTGTTTGTGGCCAATCTAAAGTCATTGCTGCATTTATCCTTTTCCCTTCATGATTTCCTTCCTCAAACGTCCATAAACGTTTTCCTTCCTCCTTTATTGCTTCTTTTTGAAATTTCATTCTTCTTTCTTCAACCATATCCAAAAATACTTTTTCTTCTTTCTTTAACTCACAGGTAAGGTTGTTACTAACTATTTCTTCTAACGTTAATTTTCTATGTTCTAAAAAGAATTCTCCTAAAACTTTTGCTGGTTTTACTTTGTTAAGTTCTGGTACTACTGGAATGTTTGCAAATATCTTATCTATATCAGTATAATAAGATTCTAATCTACCTGTTTTATAAAATAAACTTGCTATTACACTACATGTTATTCCATAAGTCAAAGGTAAGTGATGATAAGTCACACCTTCCGATACTGATGCAGGCAACTGCATACAAACATAACAATCTCTTACTTCCATTGTTTTTACGTACTCATACAACAACTTTGTAAAAACATTCTTTGAGAAATCTGTTACTGACCTATCCTTATGCAACTCTGCACTACTTCTTAAAACAACTTGTTCTTTAATATTAGTTTCTTTTTCTTGTTTAGTATCATTCTTTGCTTCTATCACAGCTACACTAATAGGAATTGTGATTGCTAAAACTATCCATATGGTCATTAATAACCCTGTACAAAAGCAGCACATTTTGCACCATCTCTTTATAAATTCACATTTATCTCTTCTATCGCTATTATTTTCCATTTTGCTTTTTCTATTTGTTAAGTTTCAGAAAATTGTGTCACTACACCTCAAGATGACTTAGACGCCACTCTGCTTTCAAAAAGTCTTTGCTTGGTACTTTCTTTAATTCTCTCCAGAATTCTCTCGTTGTCACATCCGGTGATTTGTCACGTCCAGTAAATTTGTCACGTCCGGCAGAAGCACTATAAGTCTTCACTTCAGTTTCGTTGCATCTCACCTTTTCCCATCCGACTTCTCAGTCTCTGGTTTCCGTGAGTGTTTTCTTCTTCTTCTTTGTAATCAGTTAATGCAATATACAGCCACTCAGGTGACTTAAATTTTGAATTCACTTTCTTTGTCCTTTTGGACTTTTGTAATCTTTTTCCACTGGGTTTTTCTTGTCCCTTTTGACTTGTCACCTCATTTACTTGTTCAGCATCTTCATCCTCTGCTCTTATTATTCTATATCTCAATTTTCTTACATAGCTGTTGGGCCAATTATCTCCTTTTCTTGGCCTTTTGGCTTCACCTTCTCTTTCTTCTCTTTCTGATTTCCAATTTCTTTTTCTTGACTCAGTCTTTGCTTTTTCCTCTCCTCCACTTTCTTCTGTTTCTGTTTCAACTGTCTCACTATTGTCTCTTATTTTGAAACTTATAATCTCGTCATCTCCTACTGGTGGATCTGTCTTCTCCTTTTTGTTTTCCCTTATCACTGTCCCTCCTCGGGGTTCTTCCGATTTGGTGTTTTCCTCCTTATCTGTTTCTGAATTTCCCTGTTCTCCTGTTTCTCTATCTATCCCTATTGCTCCTCGGGGTTCTTCTCGATTTTCTAACTTTTTGTGTACTTCTTTCCCTACTTCATCTATTAATATTGTTTCTGAATGATTTCCACCATAACTTGTACTTGGTTGTTCATCTAACTCAATTTCTTGCTCAGTTTCTTCTCTAATTGGTTTATAACCCCAAGTTCTCTTTCGGAATTCTTCCCAATTTGCAGCTGAATCATCAGATCCTGAAGTTGTGTCAGATATTTCCAGATGTCGACTTACAGGTCGATCTTCAAGTTCTGGAACTTCTGAATTTCTTTCTTCTTCTTCTTCTTGTTCCTCTTCTTCTATAGAGGTGTTTTCCGTTGGGGTCTCCAGATGTCGACTTTCAGGTCGATCTTCAAGTTCTGGCACCCTTTCTTTTATCTTGGTTGTTCCCGCCGTTAAACTTTTATCCCACACTTCCAGACGCCGACTCACATGTCGATCTGTAGGTTCTGGAATTCTGATTGTGTGGCTGGCATGAACCCAGTTCTTCACTCCTGCACACTTGACAGCAGTCGTTGTTACTAGGATTACCTGTCTTGGCTCATCCCAACGCGGAACTAGACAGTTTCTTCTCCTGTGGACTTTAATACGGACCCAGTCTCCTGGATTCAAGTCGTGGGCTGGTTTTCTTTCAAGAGTGGTCGCATCCGGTCCAACCTGATGAAACACAGAACGCACCACATCAGCCAGTCCTTTGCAATAATCCAGTATTAGATCATCAGTTATTGTTAATAACTTGTTGACTGGTACGTGGGCTTGTCTCATTGCTCGTCCCATGATCATTTCATGAGGACTGAGTCCCGTTTTCTTTTCAGGGATGCTTCTGATAGTCATCAGAACAAGAGGCAGTGCATCTGGCCATTTGAGTCCTGTAGCTTGACACATTTTCCCCAATCTGTTTTTAATTGTTCCATTTATCTGCTCTACTACCCCAGAAGCCTCTGGTCTGTAAGCACAATGTAATTTTTGTTTAATACTCAGTGCTTCACAAATCAATTGGATCAACTCATTTTGAAAATGTGTTCCTCTATCTGTCTCAACTGTGACTGGAAAACCATACCTCGGAATGAACTCTCGTAGCATAAGTTTTGCCACTGTTGTTCCATCATTCCTTCTTGTGGGGTATGCCTCCACCCAACGAGAGAACAAACAGACGACCACCAGAACATATCTTAATCTGTTACTAGGGGGCATCTCAATGAAATCCATCTGTATCCTTGTGAATGGACCTCCTTCTCGTCCTATTGTTCCTAGACTCACTACGGTTTTCCTTCCTGGGTTAAACTGTTGACAAATAAGACATCTTTGACAAAGACTTTCAGCAATGGCTCTGAATTTTGGGTTATACCAGGTCTGTCTAAAAAGTCTGATCATTGCATCTCTCCCAATATGAGCTTGTCCATGGTACATCCGTGCCATGTCTGCAATCATGCTATCAGGCATAACTGGTCTTTCATCTCTGTATACCCACACTCCATTATCTTCCTGTCTTCTACATCCTGCTTTAATCCAGTAATCCTTTTCCTCATCTCTTGCTGTTTCTTGTAACTGCCTTACTTCATCCCATGTTTCGACTGCGTTAGTGAAAAGCAAAGGACAAGAGACATGCTCCCTTTCTCTATTTTTGTTCAGGGACGCCATGTTTTCCGCACAATATCTAGCGATCTCATCAGCATAATTATTGCCGACCGCTATGTAGTCTTCGTTTTTCTTATGCGCCTTGCACTTCACTACAGCTATTTGTTTAGGCAGCTGTATCGCCTCAAGCAGTTTTTTAACATAATCTCCATTTCTGATAGGTGTTCCTGCAGATGTCAAAAATCCTCTTTGTGACCAAATCTGGCCAAAATCATGTACGATGCCGAAACCATATTGGCTATCGGTCACAATCGTGATTCGTACATTTTTTCCCAATTTACATGCTTGAATCAAAGCAATTAGTTCCGCAACTTGGGCTGACCTAACTCCTTTCAGACAAGACGCTTCCATCACAGTTGCCACTGTGCATACTGCATAAGCTGCGCTTAACACTCCTTCCTTTGTGCGTAAACATGAACCATCTACAAACATGACATAATCGGATTCCTTTAACGGTTCATCTTTTATGTCAGCTCTTGGTTTTGTGCAATATTCCAGCACATTCAGACAATCATGATCTACTTCATCTTGTTCAATTATACTCTCTTCATCTGGCAATGATGTCGAAGGATTTACATTTATGCATCTATCTATGGTCACATTTTCTGCACTCAAGATGACTTTTTCGTACTTAGTCAGCCGACTATGTGTCATGTACTGTGTTTTTGTTCTTGTCAAAAGAATTTCTACTGAATGGGGAACATATACTCTCAGTGGATACCCCATCACTATACCTTCACTTTGTTCCAGACTTACACAAGTAGCAGCAACTGCTTTCAAACATCCAGGCAATGCTTTTGCTATAGGATCTAAAACAGCTGAAAAGTAAGCTATAGGCCTCTTCATGGTGCCGTGTTTTTGTACCAGTACTGAAAATGCACATCCATCTCTTTCACTGCAGTATAACTCAAAATCCTTCTCATAATCAGGCATGCCTAATGCAGGGGCCTCACACAGTTTCTTTTTCAATTCTTTGAAAGATTTCATTTCTTCTTTGTTTAACTCAAAAGGGTCTTTTACATCTTTCTTTGTCAGTTTTTGTAATGGTTTTGCAATCAAAGAAAATCCACTTATCCATTGTCGACAATATCCAACCATTCCCAAAAACATTCTTACCTCTCTTTGAGTCATTGGTGCTCTCATTCCTTGAATCATTCTTACTCTTTCTGTCGCTATTTTCCGCACTCCTTTCTCAATTTTATGCCCTAAATACTGGACTTCTTTCTGACAAAACTGTAATTTTGAAGGGGACACCTTATGTCCTCTTTTCTCCAAATGGTTCAGTAAAGCAATTGTGTCACTTACACATGCCTCTTTGGTTTTCGATGCTACCAATAGGTCATCGATATACTGCACCATCACTGATTTTTCTGGCATTTTTAAATCTTCCAGAGATCTCTTTAGAATCTGATTAAAAATTGAGGGGCTTTCTGTATACCCCTGTGGAATTCGGCACCATGCCAAAATACGCTCTCCGAAACGGAATGCAAATAATGGCTGGCTATCTGGATGCAAAGGAATAGAGAAAAATGCATGACACAAATCTATCACAGTGTACCACTCAGCTTCATGCGGAATTTGATATAGAATCACTGCAGGGTTTGGCACTATTGGACAGCATGGTACAACTATTTTGTTGATCTTTCTCAAATCCTGTACTATTCTGTATGTTCCATTTGGCTTTTTCAGTCCCATAATAGGTGAATTACATGGACTGCTCATGATTTCTTTCAGAATTCCCTGTTCAATCATCTTATTTATCACAGGAGTTATTCCTTCAATTATTTCTGGAGTTAATTTGTACTGTGGCGTGTTTGGATAACTTATCCCTTCTTTCACTGTCACTTTTACGGGATCAACTTCTCTCATTAATCCAATGTCCTCTCCTGTAAAATCCCACACACTTTCTTTTACTGCACCTTTTAGTTCTTCTGGAAGTTTTTCTGCATCAAATGCAGGAAATAAACCATTCGTTTCAGGTTCTTGATTCATCAAAGTTACTTTATACAAAACATCTTCATCCGAAGTCTGAAAACCTATTCCTTCTGGTGTACAATAAATCGTGCAATTCATTTTACACAAAAGGTCACGACCTAGAAGATTTACAGGACTACAATCGCACACTACAAATTTATGCATTTTTCTAAAAGAACCAATTTTTACTTCTACCAATTCAGTAAGTGGGGTTTTAATCTGCTGATTGGCTACTCCTACCACTTGGATGCATTCACCTGAGAGAGGAAGGTTCGGAATTTCCACTGACCTAACAGTAGAACGGGTAGCTCCAGTATCGACAAGGAATGTTACGTTTGCTCCATTCACTTCTCCATCCACAAAGGGACCAGACTGATCTACCTCTAGAGTTGCGCCAAGCACGCACTCTTTCCCCTCTCTTGCGCACCGTCAGAAACTTTCATCCGGGTCATCCTCACTCTGATGCAACCAATACTGGGAAATGTTAGCTGCTCTCGGCAACTGTGTTACCTGCTCTCCTCCGTAGAATCCTGTTTCTGTACTGTATCTTTGCTGGTTAACAGTGTTGGGAAGTGGTGGTTGTGGCACCTGACTTTGTTGAACAACTACCTCATTCTGCACCTGTGGAGTTAATGATTGATGTTCCGGATTAGGTTTAGGTGGGAACTTACACTCATTTCTCCAATGCCCTAATTTTCCGCAATTATGACATGGCCATTTCTTCTTTGCCTCTTCTAGACTCACTTGTCCTTTTCCTTTACCTATATTTGGTCGCATCTTATTCTGTCCTGATTCGTTTCCATTATTATTATCCAATTGGGCTTCTTGTTTTTCTGCCACTTTCACTTGTGCCCACATTGCTTTTTCTTTCAACTTACGCTGTTTACTCTCTATTTCATCACTACAATACTTAGCATACCTCAGCACCTCATCTACACTTGCATTCTGCCAGTTTATCATATGTTGCTTAATCATATCGCTTATTTCTTGTTTCAAGCCAAATACAAATCGGTATACAAAATGACTCATATCCTTCTCACTTAATTCCTCATAACCACTATACTGTTTGAAAACCAACAACAATCGCTCATAATATGCATGTACACTCTCCTTATTTTCCTGTGTAGTTCTATCAATCTTAACCCAATCTGTTTCTTTTGGAGGAATCTTATTTTTCAAAAAGGTAATCACCTTGTCGTATTTCTTCATCACATCTGGTCCTGGAGCTCCTGTCTTAGGATCTCTTGGATATTCTGTAGTTGGCCAGTCAACTGTAATCTTACATTCTGACCACAGATCCGTTGGTACCACTATGTCAAACAATCCATCCAAATCTATCCACAACACTTTCGAGACCTTTACAAACCTTTCTACCTGTCGGTACCACTCAACTGGCTTTTCTCTTAACTTTGGAAAGTCATTTGTAAATGACAGGATGTCCTGCCTAGTCCAGGGAACATGCACATAACTACCACCTGGAGTTTCTCTCATAGGGTACTCTTTAACAACATGTTCCTTTTCTGTTATCATAAAAGCCAATGAACCTTTGTCTACGCTTTTCTCATTCTTCTTTGTCCATCTAACCTTCCATCTGTCTACATCACCCCATTTTCTCAACAAAACAATCAACTCTTTTATCTGTGTCAACCTTCCTGCTGTATTCAAATTTTCAATATCTTTTTCACAAAAATCTACTCTGTATGGTTTCTGCAACGTTTTTACTTTTGCAAAATCTATTCCAATCTCACCGGCCACTTCTTCTAGTTTGTCATGTAAATTCTTTGCCCTCCATGTTATACTTTTGCACAGAAACATTATTTCATCATCCTGATAATTCTTTATCTTTTCTGTACCAATCGTTCCTAGAATTAATTCTTCCATGTCAATTTTCAATCTGATCACATCTAATGGTTTTTCTTCTGTTTCTTTTATTTTAAAAGCTTTTATCCACTCATTTAACTCATCAGGAGTCGGACCTATAGGAGTACTATTTATTTCTGTCCAATTTCCACTCTTTTCAGGTGTCACTGTTGCAGATTCAGTTACCATAGGCATTTTCCTACCGCTACACTCATTCACTGTCAAATTTTCAGGTGGACTTGGTCTGTAAGCACTAGTCAAATTGCTCGTTCCTGGACTTGTTTCCATTCTTTCCTTTTCTCTTTGGAATTGCGAACTCAAGGGAATCACCAAAGATCGTTCATCAATTTTCTGATTCTCGAAAACTGGTATTACTGGACCTATTGTTACGGGTACGGTAACTGCTTCCATATTCTTGGTTAATTCTCTAATTTTCTCAGTTAATTCTTTTGTTGTCCTTGCCAATTCTCTTGCACTATCATTTTCTATTCCCTCATTTTGGGAAGTTCTTATTTGTTCTTGTGACCTATTTATTTCTTGTCTTTTTTCTGGACTTTTATTTCGCATAGTTTCTATTGGTGGCGCATTTGGTGTCACCACTGTAGAATTCTGCTGATACGGAGGTGGATTTTTATTTAATATATCTTCCAGCAACTCGTCATCCGTTTCGCTCTCATGCATATACTTTTCTCTCTCTAAATGTTTCTTTTTCTCAGTCCGTTTTTTCTTAGTCCCTTCCTCAACTGTAAAAGCTGGAAACAAACCTCCTGTCATGTTAGCACATCTCCATCGTTTTATTCTGTCCTCATGATTCATTCCCCACAATCTTCCGGGCACGAACTCATAACCTTTCATACCTCTGAATCTTTCTTTCTCGTACATCTCATCTTCCCATTCTGTTAAAGCCTCAAACTGTGTCGGTCTAGGTCTAGGTTCCAATTTAAGCATCTTTTCTTTTAAATTCCGTAAAATCGCTACATTAAAAGAACCATTTTCAGGAAAAGCCAATGCTCCATCATTCTTTGTATATTTTACCCAATTATCCAACCATATGCACGTATGATATCCATATTTCAGCATCATATGTGAAGCTGCTGATTTCGGCGGAGGAATTACTTGTCCCTCTCTAGTCACAACCTTTTTGTCTTTCTTAAAGAAATTCTTTAATTTCGTTGTCCATGACGTTCTCTCCCTTTCATACTCGTAATACGGCATGTTTTCTATTTGTTTTCTCTTTACTCTAACGCTGTTTCTGTGTACGGAACTTCGTCCAATTACAGCGCGATTCACACTAACGTACCAATCAGAACAATTTCCACCGTCCGCGAACCAACCAATCCTAGCGCGGCACTTTTTCTACGTCACTCCTGCTCTGTATTCACGTGACTAGTGCACTAACCAATCCTAGCGCGGCACTTTTCCACGTCACTTCTACTCTTTACCCCTCCTTTACAAAATTTATCGGCAATTTTTCTTTTTACTGTTTTTCTTCGTTAGTTACAACAAATAAACAATTCCATAGTCTGATTCGCTAAACAAAGTGACAGCCTTGTCCTTTTACACAAGAATCCTGTTTTTCCAGTAGGCAGCGCTTACCTCTACCCTACCACAGAATTATTTACTTTCGCCGATAAAGTAGCACTTCCCTCTACCTTACCCTTCTTTCAAACAAACAATTTACTCGTTTCTCTGGGGATAAGACACATGTGGAGACTAGGCTCCTGAGAATTAAGGCCAAAGTTTCACAAGTAAACGTGATTTGCTATTTCATTTACACACTTTTCACACCGAAATCCCTAACATAACACAACCTGCGTTATAACCAAAATGAATTCAGACCATGTACCAAATTCCATGTGACTTCTCTTGCCACACGTGTTCCACTTCCTACATCCCAGAAGCGTGAAAACTTACATATAACATAACGCGACTCAACATATAGTGTTAGTCATCAAATAATCAATAATCAATAAACAATAATCACTAAACTAATCTATAGAAAACCATAACTCTGCTACCAAGAAATCTGATGCAGCGCGTACAATGAAAACTATTCTCCTCCCAGGTTACTTATAGGTCATCCAGGGGTAAACTATATTTCTCATATCCTCATGACGATGGGGCCCATAAACATCGCCTAACACACACACACACACACCTGGATTTCCTTTTACACCTGTATGAAATTCTGTACTCCTAGGAGAAGCATGAGAACTAAATGGAGAACACCATTTTGTGTACCGCTGGAAGAGCAAGGATATCTATTTACCTTAATTTGTCACTTTCTTTTAGTTATTTCTTAAGATATTCCTGCTCATTGTTTTGTCGATGAATCATTCATTTAAGAAATTAGTTCATAGTGATTAAGACCAGCTGAATCACAATCAACCAATTACTCATGTCACAATCATTTAGGAAAATAACCACTGAGTCATTTTGGGTTTAAAGAATCTTAAATTTTATATAATTTTAAAAGCATGGAAAGAATTTAATACTTTATTCAATTATTCATTTTTAAATTCACAATTTTATTAAGCATAACCAATTTATTGCAGAAAAGGAAATTTTGTCATGAAGCCAAAAACCCTAGTTACCTGCCTAGCTTCCTAATTTAGCCTAATGATTTCTAACCTAACTTTGGGATTAGAAATAGCCTGATTCTCATACTCAACTGTAAAGTTAAGACAGCAACAGCAACTTCAGCTCGTCAGCATCAGCTACCTGCAACCCGTCTCCTCTACTGCAACCACGACTCTCGAACTGCTTGGAACTCTGACTGGAACTCTCTGGAACTTCCCTGGAACTGACCCCCTCCCACTAAGAGTAGGCCCTCTTATACCCCAATTCTAACTTTGCTAACTAACTGTTGCAACATTAATATCACGCTTTTCTTTCATTGGTCCATGCATGTCAGCTTATTCATTCTTTAATCAAGTTCTCTTGGATTCAAGGGTCCTTGGATCATTTCCTTTCCCATACGCTTAAACATTTCCATCCGATTCGATCAGTCCATTTGTATCTTCTTTTGACACATTCAAGAACTCCGCAGTCATTGTCCTTTCTCTTGGGCTCCTTTCCCACGGACTCTCTCCTGATCATCACGGCACACTATCAGTTCAATTAGGTCACACCAGCCTTGACCATTTCTTGCATCCTAGCCTCTCAGAGACATCACGAGGCTCCAGATTTCTTCAATCTCATCCCGTACCACGTGTCCCCTTGCGCCTGCGCACATCTTCCCACTGGCGGCCATTTTATCTCGCCACTCGGTTCTACTTTAGAAGCACTAATTTGAGGCAAATAAAACATAATTAAAATAGAGAAAAATATCCCTTTCGTTTCCCTCCCGTCTACGTACCCCAATTAGTTGTTACCTAGCAAAAAGCGACATTTAAGCTGCTCCTTACTTACCATCACTATTGTTTTTGCAACGACACATTTTATTTCTATGAAGCACAAACATGCATTTATTTTATTTAGTACGCTTTTTATTCTTACGTTATGATTAGACACACGGACATTCATTAATAGATTATTTAGCACATACATTGGCATATTACCATTCCCACATATACAATGTTGATTAATACATTTAAACGAACATTTTTAATTAATTAATTATATAATTTGTTAGGGGTTAAATTTTTTTTATTTTTTTTTATTTTCCCTGCTCCATCACCTTCAAGCAAAGCTTGAAGGAGCTCAGGGTTGTTGGTATGTTCCCAAGGAAGGTCAGGAGGAACTGGGTGTCATCTGCATAGGAGATCGCCCGCACCCCCCATGACTCCACCAATTTCGCTAGTGGCTCAAGGTAAATATTAAAAAGGGTAGGGCTAAGTGTGAGCCTTGAGGGACACCGCAAGTCAGAGGTTTGGAAGAAGTGAAAGGAGAAAGAAAGACTGCTTGAGAGCAATCAGACAAAAATGATTTTAGCCAGAGCAGGCCGTGTCCTCTGCTACCAGTTCTCTCGATTCTATATAGTAGGATGGTCTGGGAAATAGTATCAAAGGCTGAAGACAAATCCAGCAGCATGACCATAAGTGGAGTGCTCTGATCCAGCGTTTCCTTAATGAATTCTGATACCTCAAGTAGAGTGGACTAAGTACTCTAGCCAGCACGGAATCCTGATTGCGAATCATGCAGAAATAGTTTAGATTCAAGAAAATACGGCAACTGCTTGTTGACCCTTTTCTCTAAAAGTATGGCAACAGTAGGAAGAAGAGAAATAGGTCTATAATTGCTGAGAACCTTAGGGTCAGCCGATGTTTTTTCCAGCAAGGTGAGCAGTAGTGCATGTTTCCAACAAGCAGGAACCACACCAGGAGTGGCTCCTCCATTAGGACGGAGGAGTGTCACCCCAAAATACCCCCCAGGGATGAAAAATAAAGTTAATTTATTACCATTTTATTTTCCATCCTCCCGTCCTGAACCGAGTGTCAGGACGAGGCAGTGACATTGCTGTTGAGGGGCAGCAGGGAGCTATGCACTTCAGTTTAAAGTGTGCATGTCTTTTGGCCGGCAGTCTTGCAATGGCCAGTCAGACATGCACATTTTGAACTTCTCTAACCTAGCTGTCTTAAGCCAACCAGGTAAAAGAAAGCACAGGCCTCCAGCGCTCTTGAGAGTGCTGAGAGAGGCTGAAGGTTACCAGCATGAGAGCAGTGCCAGGATTGCTTAAGAAAATTAACTGGAACCTGTGGAGACCGGAGCGAGGAGGACATCAGATGTTGGAGGCCGTGCAGCAAGCAAGGTAAGTCTTTTTATCTTTTTATGTACACACACCGCTCACCATGCATGCATGCACACACACACTGACACCAAATATGCCACCCCCCACTCTGCCTACATGCCAACTGCCACTGGACCACACCCAAATCTAGGAAGTTGTTCTGTAACTTGTTTGATGACAGGATTAACCACCTCAAAGCCCAGATTTAAAATTGCCAGAGGGCAGGTGTTGTAGTGAGCCTCAGCAAGGCCTACCAGTGCTTAGGGGTTCTCCCTTCTCTGCACAGAGTCCTCAGACACTTAGGAAGAAGTTGGCACAGAAACTGGAAATAGAAAAGACAGAGTTTATTAAACCTCATGAGGTGGAGCTACATTCACACACATCACCCTTCAGTAATGCATGAAGTAGCACACTGAATGGAAGGATCCTGGTCCTTTTATACCCACACAGGGGCTCAAATGAAGGCGGTACTAACACAAATGCTGGTTTTAGGCACATATAAGGTCATACAGAGAATGCACAGTCGACAAGTGGGTGGAGCTAACAGTTTCTACTTTTAGTAGACACATCCTGACATTTATAAACTCGGAACAGCTGCAAGCTCAACTGAGCATGTGCAAAGCAAGAGGAACTAAATATAACTTGTCTCTAGGCAGATTTCAAGAGTAGTTAACAGGAAGGTAGGACAGAGCACATGGCGAGCACATGGTAGCACATGGCAGCCAAAATGGCTGCCAGAAATACAAAATGGATTCCACAAAGCGGACAATTTAGCCTCTAAATACAGGCTGTCTTCAGCTAATGCTTAACTTAAATGCTGCCAAATTACAACAGACGACCCTTTCAGCATTGGCTGAAGACATTCGTTTATCTGGGGTAATCTAGATATTCATCCCGTACATCTATTAACATTATTTCGGCCACCTCTTTATTCAACATTTGTTGGGCCTTTGTTTCAGCAATGTTCCCTCTGGCAGGTATACAAGCAGAGATGCAAATGGAGCAAAGCATTGGACCACATTGGATACATACGCAGCATGTAAAAAATATTGTAATTATTACACACAGGATAGTCAGTAGCTTCCAGCCCCAAGCAGAAACAAGAGTCCAAAACCATCCAGCAAAAGTCCAAGTTCCAGTCTCTGGATGAATTTCTGCAGCAATCTTATGCAATTTTGATATTGCGTCATATACTGAAGGTGAGTGATCTGGTATGAATACACAACAGCTGCTACCGATGATGCGACATGCACCACCTCGATCAGCCAAAATTACGTCTAGCACCATCCTATTCTGGAGTGCTACAATCCTTGCAATCTGTAGTTCCTCTGTAATGTTCCCAAGTGCCATAGCTGTCTGATTGGTAACAGCTTCCACAACACGAGTTAGTCGTCGGATTTTCCTGCTGTTTAATGCAGCACCCACAAAGAAAAATAAGCCCAAGTTGAAATCAACATATTGTTGTAGGGTAGTGTCGGTTTGGTCAACTTCATCCATACTTATTGTCCTCTTATTTCTGTTTTTGGAAATGTCATTGTACAGTTTAAAATCACGGTGATACAATGCAGGTGCCAGAAACACAGGGGGCAACAGAAAAGATACATAACAGATTCCTGACCACCCAACAGGTAATTGATAATATCCGTTATTTCCACACACAAAATACGTGTTATGCGAGGCTGTGAAAGTGCTCTTATTGGCACCTTCAATGGTCAGGATTACAGTACACTCGCTCCTCCCCACTGGAATTCTTCCAACACTACAAATACACAAATCTGCTTTAGCTTTTGTCACAGAAATCACAAAAGGTCCAATGTTCTTTATTATTCTCACATTTGTGAAAACATATGGTGTTGAAATATTGTCCGGTTGATACTCTTCCCATTCCCATTTAGTCCCTTTGGCTTGTGGATAACCTTCTTTATTTTGATAACATACTTTATTAAGTTGAAAAATAATCCCACCTACTGAAGGCTTTCCATATGCAAACAAGAGCGCATACCAAGCTTGACAAGAACCATTGTGAGAAAATGGAAGAGGAATAAAAGGTGTTCCTCCTTTCTTTTGATGTGCAGGTATCATCCCACACACCCAACAGTTGGTAGTATTTGTAGCATTGTGAGTATGGTGCAACATCTGGATAAAAGTATTGTTTAGATAAGATTGTCGATGCTTTTGCTCATGGTAAGGAAGAGTAAAGTAGTGGTGTTCCACGGGTACTGGCGTAGTGGCAACAAAAAGCTGTCGAACAGGAGCCACCTTCTCGATGTACCATGTAATTGCTGCCATAGCCACCATAGCAACAACAAACCCTACAGCACAAATGACTCTTTTGTTAGTCATTTTAGCAGCAGTAATGATTGATTTTTCTGAAAACTTGTTGAAAACAGTCGTTGGAGCTCTTCTCCCTGGGCAGCCGCTGATTTCTTCACCATGGGCCAAAGCGGGTGTCACTACACTAATACAGGGCTGATCCCCCTCCCCTTGCCACAATGGCTCTCCGTTTCACTAACCCAGGGCGGTAGCTCAACCAGTCTTTTTCAAAACTGCAGATTCTTTCCTCGGTCTTAATTGATATCTGGATACTCCAGTGATCGTGTGGTCCGGGAAGACTTCCGCAGATTCGTCAGGCGAGATAGCTTGGCCTTTCTCCGTCTCCAGAATCTCTCGATGGTCGGTCAACACAGCAGGTTCCACCAAGGCAGGCGACACACGTTTGCAGTGTGTGCTGTGGATCCAATTCTTTCTGTTTGTCACTCGAACTGCTGTCCTTGTCGCAAGGAGCACCTGCTCTGGTCCTCGCCACCTTGGCTCCAAGCTGTTCGATCTGTCGAAGACCTTGACCATTACATGGTCACCAGGACGGAGTTCGTGGGCCTCACCTGTAGATCTGTCAGGAAGAGCTTCTCGAACCTGTTGATGAATAGAAATCAAACTGTCAGTTAACTGTGCCAAATAATCATTCATCAGAACACAAGGAACATCATGTATGGGGCGTGGCTTAGGAATTCCCCAAATGTTCATCGGTCTCCCAAACACCACCTCATAGGGGGTAAGACCTGATCGTGAATGTGGCACTGATCTTATGGATAGTAATGCCAAAGGTAGTGCATCTGGCCACTTTAGGGACGTGGAAGCCAGTATTTTCGCCAACTTTGATTTTAAAGTAGCGTTATACCTTTCCACCAATCCTGCTGATTGCGGGTGGAAAACTGTATGGAATTTCTGTTTGATCCCTAATCCTTTCAGGACATGCTCAACAACTTGCCCAATAAAATGAGGTCCATTGTCACTCCACAAAAGTTTGCAAACACCGTATCTAGGGAAAAACTCCTTTAGAAGCACCTTTGCTGTGGTGAGAGCAGTATTATCCTTCGTAGGGTATGCCTCTATCCATTTGCTAAAGGCACATACCACCACTAGGACATATTTCAGATTATTGCAGCGTTCGAGTTGGATGTAATCCATCTGCAAAACTTCAAAAGGTGCGGTTGGTGTAGCAAACCCTCCTGTAGGAGTTCGTGTCCCTTTTCCAGGATTATACTGCCAACAGATCAAACAGGACTGTACTACCCTTTTGGCTGTGCTAGCAATTTCAGGATGCTCCCAAACTTGTGTAAGCAATTTAGTTATTGCTAGAGCTCCAACATGTGCCAGCCCATGTGCCATTTGAACCATAGGTTGTAAATAGGCCGCAGGCATTTTCCACTTATTCATTTCTTTGTTACGCCAACAACCCTCATCATCTAATATTCCTTCTTTAGACCATTGCTCAAGCTCTTCCACAGAAGCAGATCTCTGTATATCCAATACTTCCTCTCTAGCATCATGCCAACGCTCAGCTTGTGATTTCACTACGTACATGGGTGTAGTGCTTCGCTGCATCGCAGTCTCACGGGCTACGCGGTCTGCAAAGGCATTGCCTTGTCCTATTTTGTCAGTCACTTTCTTGTGTGCGCTACACTTCATAATAGCAACTCTCTTTGGGTATGTAAGTGCAGTCAAGAGATTATGCACTAACTCTCCGTGCATTATCTGCATCCCATGGGATGTAAGAAAGCCTCTTTCCTTCCAGAGTAGGCCAAAATCATGAACCACTCCAAAAGCATAGCGGCTATCCGTGTAAATGTTCACACACAAGTCAGTGCTAAGCTCACACGCTCGTGTCAAAGCTATTAGTTCAGCTGCTTGAGCTGACTTCTGAGGTATGCGAGCTGTTTCCACTACTGTCTCAAGCGTGGTAATTGCATAAGCAGCTGAAGTCGTGCCATCTGGTAACTTCAAACAGGACCCATCAACCCACAGTTCCCCATCTACATCTGGAAGGGGCGTATCTTGCAAATCGATGCGACCCTTTGTCTGTTCCTCAGTAACGAATATACAATCGTGAGGCTCCTTTGACTGAGACTGAGTCGCAGGATATGGCAACAAAGTGGCGGGGTTCAGTGTCGCACATCTCTTCAAGGTAATATGAGGTGCTAGCAGTGTCAATTCGTATCCTGTCAAACGAGCACTAGTTAAGTGCTGAGTCTTAGTCTGATTCAAAAGGGCATCTACTGCATGGGGTACTAGCACCAACAGTTTGTGTGACAAAACTATCCCTTCACTCTGACGTATGGACACAGCCGTCGCTGCAACTGAACGGAAGCACCCAGGTAATGCACGAGCAACAGGGTCAAGAACTGCAGAAAGGTATGCGCAAGGACGCTGTTTGTCCCCGTGTGTCTGTACTAAAACTGACAATGCACATCCTTCTTTCTCATGTACATAGAGTGTAAAAGCCTTCGTGTAATCTGGTGTGCCTAACACTGGTGCAGAGCAAAGAGCTTGTCTCAACTGACAAAAAGCATTTTGACATTCATCTGTCCATGGAAGGGGGATCGGAGTGTTTTTAGTCAAAAGTGCTAGCAAGGGTTTAACAATGTGTGAAAAACCCAATATCCATTGCCTGCAAAACGAAGTCAGACCAATGAATGCACGGACATCTTTCTGCGTGGAAGGTACTGGGGTGTCTAAAATTGCTTGAATGCGATCTGGTGTCAGTGCACGGCCCTCCTTAGACAGAAGGTGTCCTAAATAGGTCACCTTCGGTCTACAATATTGCAATTTCTTTCGTGATACTTTATGGTGGTGTGTAGCAAGAAAAGAAAGCAAAGACAAAGTGCATTTCTCACACTGCTCAGGTGTATCAGCTGCCAACAAGATGTCATCGACATATTGTATGAGAGCCACTCCTTTAGACAAGGTAAAGGAATCAAGCTGTCTCTTCAATGCTTGACTGTAAATACTAGGACTCTCAGTATAGCCTTGAGGAACTCTACAAAATCTGTATGATCTATTATTCAAAGTGAAACCGAACAAATATCGGCTATCAGGATGAATAGGAATCGAGAAGAAAGCGTTCTTCAGATCAATTACAGAAAATGTAGTTGCTGTTGGAGGGACCAAGGTAAGCAATGTCGTTATGTCAGATACTACAGGGTACTGTGGTACTACAATCTTGTTGACTTCTCTCAAATCGATGATAAATCTATAGATCCTAGTGTCAGTATCTTTTTTCAAAATGGGAAGAATCGGACTATTGCAGACATTGTAAGGAACTTCTTCCACAACCCCCACCTTAATTAAATCATGTACAATACGTGTGAGTGCTTCTTCTCCTTCTCGAGAAATTTTATACTGAGGCAGTCTTGGCAATAAAGCGCCCTCCTTGACACTAATATGTACTGGTGGAATAACCATTTGCCCTACATCAGTGTCCGAAGTAGCCCACAAAGTACTAGGGAGTGAGGCTAGTGCAATGTCCTCTTTAACAATACAAGATCTCTCAATCATAGGGTAGTTGTCATTCAAAATAACCCGTACTCCTTCCGGAGAACACCGTATCGTAGCCCTAAAATATTTAAGCATATCAAGACCCACAATATTGTCTGGTGTGTTTGGAGAAAGCAAAAACGGACATGGAGCAGTAAACTTATCAATATCAAATGCAAGTGGTTGTGACAATGGGCTAAGGGAAGGTGTTCCATCGAAACCTATCGATGTAATGGTTAAGCCAGACAGGGGAGCCCTTGGAACCAATTGTTTAGACAAGGCGCTACGAGTAGCTCCTGTATCAACCAGAAACTGATCAGTAGAACCCAAAACATGTGCTGTAACATAGGGACCCCTCTGATCTACTGGAACTTCAACTGATTCCTTACCCCATCCTAGGCAATCCTATGCATAAGCAGAATCTTGAAAATCAGAGGGCACATAGTCAGACATTTGATATTGGTTCCTTCTATCAAAAGTGTTAAACCCATTCTGCCCACGTGTATTAGCATCAAACCGAGCACGATCATTCGCGCTTCCTCTAGGCCCTTGATATCCTGAACGATTTCTCATTTGTCCCCGACCACGTAGATTCTGCTGAGCACGCAGCACTGGACAATCAGAAAGCCAATGTCCAAATTTTTTGCAGTACGCACACTGATCAACAGACAAATTCGAACGGGCAGAGGAAGGAAAGGACGAACCATAAGATCCACGTCCACCTCTATCATTATCTCTAGAAGGCGGACCATAAGCTTGAGCCAACATAACCTTTGTTTTCAACTCTTTAGACTTTTTGTCCTCATTACCTTTGGCTTCTAATTCTTGCCGCTCATAATACTGGGCCATAGTTAAAAGAGAAACCGGAGAAGATGTAGTCCATGAACTCTCACTGGCCTTTAAGCGACTAGCTATTCCTGGCAAAAGGTTTGCGACATATTTATCGACAAACAGATGCCTACCCGTGTCATCTGTCAATGACTGGCCACTAAAATCGTGAAATGCTTCTTCAAAGCGTGTGAAGAAGTCAGAAACTGATTCATCTACCTTTTGCTTGCAAGACGCTAGCACTGTCCAATCTATCTTTTTAGGGGGAATGATCGTCTTTAACTTAACTAATATAGCTGCCGGAAGATTTAAAATTAACTGACACGGTTTCTGTGCAGGTTCTCTATCTTCATCTAACCGCTCTAAATCTTTCCACAATGCTCCAAATGTCGCATTATCATCTATCTTGCGCACAGTTCTCCACATATCAGGTGGTAATATTAATCCAAAAACAAATCAATATCCGACAAAGTCATAGTACAAGAGCTGATTGCACCCTCAACTTCCTCATAAAAGGCTGCTGGATTCTTTCGCGGGTCAGGCAATGCATTTTTAAGGGCCATAACATCTGCTCTATTCCAAGGAGTGTAAACCCAATTATAAATAAAGTACCCTTTCGCATTAAGAGAAGTCTTATCATCCTCTGTACCCGTTCCTTTAGGAGGAACATATAAAGGCGCGGCTTCCCGCATGGGTTTCACATGAATTACAACATTCTTATCTGTTTCAGGAGTAGGAGTTCGTGCCATGCTGATCTGAGATGCTAGTGCAGCTGTTTCTGCTGCCTTTTCTCCTCTCGCAAACGGGCTGCTTCAACACGCAGTTTAACCAAGCGTCTGATCGTGTCAGCCACCTGGGAGAAGACAAAAAGACCGTCACGTAATTGTTTACAATCAGTTGCTACATCATCGGGCTCCATTTCTACCGAATACTTCCTAAATTGTTCAATAACCTCTGCAGCAAATGTATCGGTAAAATATATTTGCTCCCTTTCCTGCCATCCTTTTATACTATCTAAAAGTTCAGAGGCAGTGGTAGTACTACGAACGGCTTTACGCGCAGTAGATCTAATGTCAGATGCACGCTCAGCAGATAGCATGGAGCGAGTTTCTCGAGCTTTGTCCTGGTCTGAAAAAGAGTCCTCATCTGACTCATGAGGAGCGGAAGAAAAAATATACGGAGGTGGAGAACGATCTAATAACAAGAAATCATCTTGTGGTTTATTAAGGATAGGATAAAGGGGCTGCCTAACAGCGTATTGGCCAGTTACCTGTAAATGGCGTTCCCTATCTTCCCTCTCTTTAATTTCTTTCATCTCCTTGTTTTTTAACTCTAATGCTTTCGCATAAATGGTCTTTCGCTGTTCTTTGTCAATCAAGGCTTGCTCACGCTTCATTCGCTCACGCACTTCTTTCTCCCACATTCGCACACAATCAAACATATCTTGCCTAGTCTTTCGTTTAAACATACATTGTTCCACATACTGAATTTTTCGCAAATCAAATGACCCATACATAGGCCAACGCAACTCAGGATCTTTACTAGTATATTTGTTCCATAACGTGCAGTACATTATAGAAGAAATACCATACTTAATATACATATCCCTATTAGGCGTCGCCTCCGGGAGGGCTGGTTGTGCTTCGTCAAGTCTCAAATTGGTACCACTACAAAAGCAACACATCCTACGAAGTGTGCTGAAAACAGGCATGCCAAAAAATAGTGCAAAATATGCAGTATTATAATCAAAGTAGCGCTTAAGGTACTCTTCGTACGTTGCGCTGTTCAAACAATTTTAAATAGAGAAAATTCTCCTCATTACCTGCCTATATGTATTGCAATACATATATAATTACAAAACAGATTCCAAAATTGGCCAATCATACAAACAAAGCCACAGTAAGTGTTACTAAAACTACCTTACCAATCAAAGGCATCAAACCAACAGCAAGTGCCGCAAAACGGCTCTTACCAATCAAATGGTGTCCAGGTTCCAACTGCCAAGTTCTCAAATCGACCAAATGGTCACTGCACGGCGAATCAACAGAAGAGATCTCAGTCAAGGACTGGCGCCGCCGGGATGGTCAGATCAGAAAGAAAGGAAAAACGCCGTGGGTGCCAAGACTCAGGTCTCCTCAGGCAGCGATCGCGTCCAAAAGCGAGATTCCAATCCTTCGTCGCGACCAGTCCTTCGGGCATCCGAGTCGCTGATGAGTCCCACGTTGGAAGCGCCAATTTGTTGTAGTGAGCCTCAGCAAGGCCTACCAGTGCTTAGGGGTTCTCCCTTCTCTGCACAGAGTCCTCAGACACTTAGGAAGAAGTTGGCACAGAAACTGGAAATAGAAAAGACAGAGTTTATTAAACCTCATGAGGTGGAGCTACATTCACACACATCACCCTTCAGTAATGCATGAAGTAGCACACTGAATGGAAGGATCCTGGTCCTTTTATACCCACACAGGGGCTCAAATGAAGGCGGTACTAACACAAATGCTGGTTTTAGGCACATATAAGGTCATACAGAGAATGCACAGTCGACAAGTGGGTGGAGCTAACAGTTTCTACTTTTAGTAGACACATCCTGACATTTATAAACTCGGAACAGCTGCAAGCTCAACTGAGCATGTGCAAAGCAAGAGGAACTAAATATAACTTGTCTCTAGGCAGATTTCAAGAGTAGTTAACAGGAAGGTAGGACAGAGCACATGGCGAGCACATGGTAGCACATGGCAGCCAAAATGGCTGCCAGAAATACAAAATGGATTCCACAAAGCGGACAATTTAGCCTCTAAATACAGGCTGTCTTCAGCTAATGCTTAACTTAAATGCTGCCAAATTACAACACAGGGGTCTAGAGGGGATCCAGTCTTACACCTAGCCAGTTCTGACGCTGAGTCTTCTAAGGAAATAGGGTCAAACCTCGTGAGAAGAGGACCTGATTGAGTGGGAGCAGAGGTGCCCACGTCAGGTAAAGTTGGCAGTAGGATGATTTTTCATCCAACTCTTTAAGCAGTTCCTCCATTTTAGACACTCCGCCTACACGGGTCTGTGTTTTCTTTTCATGGCAGAAATGCACTTATCTGGTCCCTCCTTGGATATATGTTTGGATAACACTTTCCCTGGTTTTTCTATTCTGATGGATTCGATTTGTGACTGTTTTCTTCTTGCTGATAAATGTCCATTACCTTCCAGATCACTCTGCCACTGAACTGGTTGACGAGGTGTTGATGCCTCATTCATCTTCACATAAGCTAAAAAGAGACTTGTCCCTTGTGAACATTTCAGCTGTTCTGGTAACTGAAATTGTTTGGCATAAAGTAACATATGATATATTCGGTCATACAGAAATACTGCAGATTCCTTATGTTTTTAGGGTTTATATAGGTGATGTAATTGTACCTGGATTACATTCTGATGATTGGGATGTTGAAACTGTAAACTCCATGCTCTCAGACCTGAATACTACACTGTTTTCGAATCAGAGGATCTGAACCTCAATTCTGCTAATTAGGTGAAATATTCTGTTACCATCATAATGGACATCACTATTTACAGTAAGCTAGTGTTCAAAGCACACTTTCAAATTATGCACAATGAGAACATTGTCCAACTCCTCCGAAAGGGAGCTCAAAAACGCATAGGGATAAATCCACATATTTTTCAGGGTATGATACCCTAGGCCCAAAATCTTTTTATTTTAAACTTGTCCCTACACCACCAAAGAAATGTATGCTCACACAAATCAAACTTATATATACAGATTCATTTGTCACACAATTAGCTGTGAAAGGCTATGACTACTGGAAGGATACTATTGACATGAAATCAATTTGGAGTCCCAAATCCTGGCAGGGTCAGGGTACAGACACCCTATTTCAAGCCTGCTTAATTCCAACACAAATGATTTTTCTGAATGATACAGTTCAGCAGACTATGGGTCTGGGTCTGGCTAGGATTAAAGACATGAATGCACCAATTATTCCTTCCATTGCCCAATTAGACAATTGGCAAGATTTTCCCCCATTGGCTCTACAATTAGACAACTTACTCTGACGGCCCGACTGAGTAGGGGTGATTGGAGTTAAGGAATCAGACTGCCTGCCCTATTTAGAGGGGATGGTCTAATGCCCTTTGTTTGTGTGTGACCATCAGGTAAAACCTGGCAGTGATGAACAAAAAAAAATGAAGACCTATGCACCCTAGCACCCTATACCCTGGGAGAAAATTCTCAGGACATGGGAACCATTAGTTATGTTGATTTTCAGAACAAAACTCTGCTTTAGGAGTTTACTTCTGAAAAACGAAAAACGGTGGCCGTGCATTGACCTTTCAGTACCATCACAACAGCTGCTGTGGGTGCGATTTTATTCAATCCATTGACTGGTCCAATAGCAGGGGTTTGAATTGTCTGCAGCACTATAGGAAAAGTCTGAGGAAGACTCAGGTAGAGTAAGTAACAGTAGTATCTTTTGGAAAGAATAACTGCTAATGCTACTGAGGCATGAAGATGTTTGGAAAGAAATGGCAGACCTCTTCCAATAAACTTAATGAATTGGGTCTAATGGAGTTATGCCACCTGATACCACAGCTTCTGACCAACAAGACCTCACTCTTATTAAATTTCACCTATGGAAAGTTACAAGACATTCAAGTGGTGAGCTGCAGAAAGATACAATGTCATCCTTGCCAATGACCCTGATAGCTTTAGGATCAACTGTGATTTCACTTTTTAACTTTGGTGATGTGGGAAATATAAATCAACAGAACCAACTGAGCAACACTCGTTGTAGGAAATTAGGTTACTGGTTGAGCAAGCAGTAACCACAATTCCTGCCAGGGAGCCATCACAAGCAAACCCCACATTAACCTGTGTTTGACCCTCTGGTAGCTTGGCACAAAAGCAGTCAGGCATAACTTAGAGGTAATGTGTAAAGTATTTATGCAGCACTTCAAACAGTAATAAAGCAAAAACACAACACAAGAAAAACTACAAAAATCCAGTCAGTAGAACCGGAGATATGCAATGTTAAAGATTTAAGTGAAAATAGTGCCTAGAAGCACAAAGCGGCAACTGTGTTCATCTGGCCGCGCCGGACTGGGACAAAGTTCAGACCAACTGAGATGCAGCGCTGCCCGGATACAGGGAGCAAGTTAGGCCCACTGAAAGTACCTTAAATCCTGGTTGCAGAGCGTTGCGAGATCCTGCATCGAGGATGCGGCATGCAGCGACTCCTGCGTCCTCTTCGAAGATGCCATCGACAAGGGGCTTGCGATGTGATGTCTGGCGTCGAAGATGTGTCTTGCAGCGGCGGTTCCGAAGAAGCTGCACGGCTGCGATGCGAAGTCCTGCATCATTAAGGATGCCATAGACGAGGGGCTTGCATTGCAAAGGCCTGCATTGAGGATGCATCATGCAGCGACGGTTCCAAAGCGTAGCTGAGAGAAGATGCATCATGCTGCAATGATTCTGCCCACAGGATCACAGCTGGGCTATCAGAGCACCTTCATCCTCACTTCAACAAGGGTTCAAGCCTGCGGTGGTACCACTTGGGGGGGGGATAGGACTCACAGCAGACAGAATCCAGGTGCTGGGTGCAATGTAGTTGGAGCCTTTTCTTTCCCTAAGTCTGTGATCAGGAGGACAGCCAACTAGCCCTTGGAGTCACTTTGGTGGTCTTGGGTTCAAGATGCAGGTCCAGTCCCAGCAGGGCAGTGGAGTAGCAGTCCTTCTTAAGGAGCAGCACAGCAGTCCTTCTGAGTCTTCCACATGTCCAGAGGTGTACTGAAGAGTTGGGTCGGAGGGTCCACCATTTATACCTGGTGCCTATTTTGAAGTAGAAGAAGGTTCTGGAGGTTTCCACTCCCAGAGGTGTTTGGAATTTCCTGCCTCCCTGCCCGGCCCCAGCTTGTCTGGGGACACAAAAGACTAGTGGCAAAACCCTTTGTAAGTGTGCTGGGCAGAGCCTTTATGATGCGCAAGTGTGGTAGGTGAGAGCTCCTCCCCTCATCAAGCCAGAGATGGCCAATCCCGCTAACACCTATTCCCCCTTTGTCTCACTTTCTGGGAGTAATACACAAAGATCAACTGCCAGCGACACCTAGTCATGTGACCCAGGATACAGGCTGCAAGCATCAAATGGTTAGGACAAGAAAACGCCACGTTTCTAAAAGTGGCAGTTTAAGAATTGTGACTTAAAATCCCACCTTCCCATTAAAGAGGGTTTTAAATGACCAAACTCAACGTTCATATCTGCACCCAATTGAAAGTTATCACTTATTAAATGGAATAAGTTAACTCAGTTTTATCCTAAGGGAGAGACAGGCCTTGCAGAATTTAAGGGTTTTTCACTACCGGGATGCATAAAAGTTAAAAGTAAATGTCCAACGTTTTTAAATACATTACACTCTGCCATATGGGCTGTTTAGGTCCTACCGTAGAGGTGACTTATGTATATTGAAAAGGAAGGTTTAGGCCCGGCAAAAGGTTTGTTTTGCCAGCTCAAAATGGAAGCTTAAAACTGCACATACAGGCTGGAATTGCAAGCCTGAGACATGCTTAAAGGCTACTTAAGTGGGTGGCACAATCAGTGCTGCAGGCCAATTAGTAGCATTTAATTTACAGGCCCTGGCTACATGTAGTACCACTTTACTATGGACTTTCCAGTAAATTAAATACGCCAATTGGGTGTACGCCAATTTCACCATGTTCAAAAGAGAGAGCACAAGCACTTTAGCACTAGTTAGCAGTGGTAAAATTAAAAGAGTCCTAAAAGGCAACCAAAGCAGGTTCAGAAAACAGGAGGGTGAAGGCAAAACATTTGGGGATGACCCTGCAGAGAAGGCCAAGTCCAACACTCGTGCACATGGCCTGATTCAATAGAAATTTCCATACTCCTATATTATTGTCATTCAGCACTAGCAATGGAGAAGGTGGACCTCATTTGCATGTAGAATGTTCCATGCACATGTGATCCAGCACAACAAACTGCATACCCAAGGAACCCTGCATGTCTACCACGCTAAACTGGCCAGTGCCCCATTGCTTTATGGAAAATAGGGTGCCAACTGGCAGAAATCAGGAATAATGCCCACCTTTAGCTTACCATTGCAAACCCTGGGGAAGGAGGGGATTGTTTGTTGGCGGTACACACCATAAAAAAGATAGGCACTGCATCATATGAGTTCCAGTGATGTGATGTGCCTAGAAAAGTCTTGTTGTAGAATATAACATAGTGACATGTAGTACAGCATTGCATAGTGCATTGATGCTGCTGGCAAAAGGAACAGCTATGCAAAGCATGTTGGTGCTACTGGCAAAAAATAACAAGCACTGGCAAAGCTAATGGGTTTCACCTGTGCGAGTCCTATTGGTGTTGTCAATGTTTTTTTAGACATGTTCCACAGCAACGCGGGCTCTTTGCAACATGACTTAAAGAAAATAAAAACAAAGTGCTATGATGTGGTCAAAGCCAGCCACACCGTAGCGCTTTGTTTTCACTGGGCCCGATTCACAAATGTAATCTGAGACAAAATCTAGGACTTTCGGTATTCACAAAAGGCATTTAGGAGTAGTAAAGTTAGGATTCCTAACTTTACTACTTCTAAACTGAGACAAAATCCTAACTTTAGGACTTTCGGTATTCACAAAAAGCATTTAGGAGTAGTAAAATTAGGAATCCTAACTTTACTACTCGTAAATGCCTTTTGTGAATACCGAAAGTCGTAAAGTTAGGATTTTATCTCAGATTACTTTTGTGAATCGGGCCCACTTACTTTAAGCCATGTTGCACTACAGCCTGCCCTACTGTGCAACATGTCTAAAAACATTAACAAAGCATAATAGCTCTGCAAGAACTATTTGTCTTTGTTAGTGATTTTTGTGGCGGATGAGCGGGCCAGAGGAGGGATGGGGTGGTGGACAACGGTGAGGGGGAGTAGGGCCGGACCGGAAAGCAATATGAAGGGGCCTGGGGGAGGGAGTTGGTGAAAGGCAAAGAATGGAGGCAGGAGGACCCAAACAAAAAGGTACAGCAAGAGGGGAGCAGGGGCAAGCAACACAAGGGGGTGGGAGAGGGAGGTTTGGGCAGGACAATGGACGCCAGGAGGGAGTCAGGAAAAGCACAGACTGCAGACATATGCACTCTTAGAGAGTGCATGTCTAATAGTTAAAAAAAAAGGACCTCTGGAAGCACGTGGCCAGTGGAATGACACTGACCGCAGACAGGAAACTGCAGTTGGTCCATGCTCCTCTGCAGGGACAAAAACTCAAAGCCCAGGAGGCGGCAGGAATCCCAGGAAGTCGCTGACCAATAAGTAGCAAGGAAACAAGAGCGACGTGCAAGCCAACCAATGTTAAGTGATGGTAAGTATGGGGCGGGCTCTAAGCCCTTATTAATCTTTTGGTCTTTGTTTGCAAGTG
The DNA here is from genome assembly GCA_963921515.1 of Calotriton arnoldi. Classification (NCBI taxonomy): domain Eukaryota; kingdom Metazoa; phylum Chordata; class Amphibia; order Caudata; family Salamandridae; genus Calotriton; species Calotriton arnoldi. The sequence goes on from CAWUFW010005441.1 coordinate 572,482, forward strand.
GTTTAGCAGGGACAGCAGATGAGCTGCATGCTCTGTTCAGGCGGAAACAAAAAATTACCTCCCCCCACTTCCTGGGAAAACTCCCAGGCTATAGGGGGTTATTCTTTTTTTGTTTTTCAAAAGCAAACTCCAACTTTGAGTACTGGTTTTTGAAAAAAAGAAAAGGTTTGCACTCAGCAAGCTGTCATGGCTGCGGTATGTCCGAGGGACAGAGATCTCTGCTAGGCTGAAAGAGATCTTTAAAAATGGTGGTAATTACCTCTGCCACTCTCACTGACTTCGAGCCTCTCACAATAGTCTAAATAGGGTCAGTGGTATAACGTAAGATTATGGTACCCCCTGCAGAATGTGAAGAGGGGCCACATAGTCACCCATATCTCACAGATATTCAATCGACCATTGAGGGCCCCCTGAAAGTTTGGAGTTGCAATTTCTGGGGACAAATTGGGGTGAAATGAATGCTCACCATCTCCTATCTAGGATAATTGCCAGGGCTTTAATCAGGCACTCATGAACAACTTTTTTTTGTGTGTGTGTTTCTTGATAATGTAGGAGCATACCTGCAAGCTGGCACATCCACATTCTTTGTGAAAGTAAGGTCTCTGAAATTACCCCACAAAGTTCTACTCCTTAAGGAACATGCATCATGTAATAATGAATAGTAGGTGGTTGGACAGGGTTTTATGCTTTATAAGAGAGGGGTAAAAATGATGGATAGCTAACATAGCTGTGGAGTGGGACATGAATGATTTATTTGCCTTTGAGTGCAATGAAAACCCATGTCCAGTGGACCTATGAGGAGCACTCTTTTCAAGATGCGGAGAGTCCTCCCAAGGTGCTTACTGGCTGAGTCACCTTCAAAAAACAGAGATCCACGATGACTTTAGTTATCATTGTTCAACGAAACAGACAATACACAGAACCATGGAAATAAACCACAAAATACTTTTACTCAGAAAACTCCTAATAGGTATAGGTTTGAATATTGACTTAGCGCTCTGTTCATATCCAGGGTTCACTCAATATGCCTCTGGCTACCTGCTTTCTTTGTGATTTGGGCAGGATGCAAGAGGAGGAGATCATTATAGATAATTATACACAGAAAGACAGACAGGAGGCCACATGGCATCACTTCTTTCAATTTTATTTTTAAAGAAATGATTGTTTTGTAGTTTCAGACATATTTTAGTCTGTTTTATAAGCTCTGTTCCACATGATTTTTTTCATTTGCAGCTATGTATGTGCTTTCTGCATTTTTGGGAAGTCGTTTTGATTTGTGGATTTTGAAAAGGAAGGGAGCAGGCAGCCAACAGATAGTTTTCAGTGATGTCAACCAGAGGTATGTATTGGGTGACATTTGTTCCTTCTTGTCATATGGCCTTGGAGAATCGTGTATGGGACATGAAGGGTTGAAGCTGATAGGTCCAGAGATGAAAATGATGTTAGGATGTTGGTGTTAATGTTGGGTGTTGTTGATTATAGTGAGTAGCATAATCTCATCAGGTGTATGCAGTAAGGTGTAATTGTCCAACGGTGGCAATGGAGGCAGATGCTAAGTAGGAAATGGAGGATGTTGAGGGAATCCACGGAGAAGTAACTGTAGGCAGCCACACAACCCCACAATTTAAGTGTCTGTGATATGCTTACGTGGCAGCATTTTTATTTCCCTTTGCAAATGGGGTGATATTAGACGATAATAAGAAGCCATATAAATAATGAAAATCTTATGTGAAGTGGTGCATAATAGATGGTAGTTAACCACTGGTACATTGGCCCTGATTAACCACATCTAGTAGCAAATTGCAATGTGTAAAAAGCCTGACGTCCTCAACTATAGGACTGACAGCAGCAGCAATGAGGAAGTGATCTCTGGCCCCTCATATACAACTTCTCTCATACCTTAGTTTGTGGGCCAGCCCAGTTCCTGTGGAGGGACTTCATTTTGTGCAAGGACTGATGAACGTTTCAGAAGATATGGAAGGGTACTGTTAGACCTGTCAGCCTTAGGGTGGTCTTCCCCTTAACTTTGTGCCTTCCTCCTTCATTTGTTTTGGCCTTTTTTTTGCTGGCCTTAGAACTCCGAGCACTTTACTACTACTAACCAGTGCTAATGTGCATGTGCTATCTCCTTCAAACATGATAATATTGGCTCATACCCAATTGGCATCTTTAATTTACTTATAAGTCCCTAGTACAGTGCACTTCACGTGCCCATGGCATGTAAATTAAATGCTAGTGGGCCTGCAGCACTTATTGTGCCACCCATTTAAGTAGCCTTTAAACATGTCTCAGGCCACCCATGGACGTCGATTCATCAAAATGCCTGGGGTAGCTGAATTGATCCCCTCGCCTGATGTCACAGAAAGTGACATCACACAGACGTTGACCTGATGACATCACAGGAAATGATATCACCTGCCCTTTGACCCAATCCGATTTTTTTTTGTTTAAAATTCTTTATTCGCTTTATAGGTTAACATCAGGTAATACATATGCATGTACAATCATTAGGAACAGACTTAGGGATATAGCCGTTACATCTCCAACACAGACAACAGATGATGTATAGTTGCAGCATCAATGCATTCTGGACAAAGTTGGGTGTTAGCGCCTTTTCTGCTGTCTATTGTCTTAGCGCGGATAGAGACCGACTACTGCTGCTGATGCTGATGGTCTTCGCGTTTGTACATCACATAATGGGGGCGGATGAAATCAGGTAGGTAGGGAAGGGGGAGCAAGGGGAAGGGGGAGCAAGCAGCAGGGGGAATTGGGTGGGGAGGAAGTTGGGGTGTTAACTATGTGCACTTGCCCAACAAAGGTCTCTGTCACCCACCCAGCGCCCCATCGGTAGCGAAATCCACCTTACCCTGCTAGGTTATTCTGCCTGTGTGTATGTGAGGGGGACTGGGATCAGAAGGCACGTCAATGGTCTAGCTGTTGTGTGTCACCGCCTGCCTCTATTAACGAAGCATCAGCACCCGTGCACGGTGCCCGGGGCTCCCTCCTTGCCCACCAGGCGTCTCAAAGGTCCTGGAGTAATGCGACCCACGCGCTTACTATCGGGAATTTGCGAGGCCCGAGAGCATCCTCATGGCACAAAGAATTTATACAGGAGAGTAGGGAACTGAGGTTTGGTGTTGATAAGGGCATCCGTATCACTGAAAAGAACCTTTTTACCGGACAGCCAACCCAGCTGTGAATACAGAATTACAGAGCTGCTGTGTAGTGGCCCACTGGAATGGGAAAGCTGAGGACTAAAGTGTGGAGTGAGGGGACTCTTTTACACCATGGGGGACATATTATTGTACAGACCCATGTTACAACCATAGTCAGGCAAAACGGGGACCTGGCTGTGCTCGGGGTGCAGCATTAAACATGTCGCGCGCTGGCTACACAAGAGGAAGGAGAAAATCCTGCATCAAGAAGGAGTGCACAAACAAACACCATATTTTATTTCTGCTCAGGGTGCCCTGTCCCCGTTAAACCTATTAGGGCCCGGCCAGTCCTGTTAGAGTCAGACTGTGAAGCTGTTCCGGGCAGGGGCCAGTGCGGAGCAGACAGCGGAGGTGAAGAAGCCACTTCAGTCCATGCACTGTCCACCGGCCACTGACCCCAGGGACCATCATAATGATGCACTTCCCACTAACTTGGAACGTATGGGGTAAGGAATTAAAAGAAAGTGAAGCACTTACTTCTACTTGTTGCTTGCTTCTTTAGAACAGTACAGGTTTGCTGTGGGCCCGTGGCTCACACAGTCACGACAACCACCAGGCCGGCACCAAGAGGGGAGTCGGAGAGTCAAGAGACTAGTGACGACGACTCAGTCAGTGAGTCTACTGTCAGTCTCACTCTTTCACATGACTCGCCCCATTTGGGGTCCGAGTGACTCAGTCTCTAGTGAGACAAACACTCACAGTGAAGTCATGGCTGACTGTCTGCTGCACCACCGTTATTGGCCATTGGTCATGGTAGTCACTCACACCCTCAAGTCAGAGACACAAGTGACGAGCCCGACTCCGTCAGTCACCCATACGCGCCGTGTCATTGTGGATTTATAAAGAGCACCGCGGGGCTGGCCAAAAAATCTTGCCAGGGCCATCATTGGTAGCGCTTTCGCGCTACTAGATTGACGGCTCTATGACCCGAACATGGTACACCCACTGCACCACCTCAGCTAGGGTGGTGATCCAGCGCTAACAATAAAAATTCTTCTCCTATATGACTCGGTCATCCAGGTACAACTATCTCTCCTATACACAAACTATATCCATATGACGGTGGGGCCCATAAACACCGCATATACATTCACTTACTCATTTATTCCCTGGATTACCTCCGTCCTTAACCTAGGAGAAAAAACAGTAAAAACGATTTGCTGGAAGGAGACGGGATACCTCTTTTAACATGACATAATAATTCTCATTGCTTTTAAGGTATTCCGCTCATTGGTCGATGGACCAACTAGTAGGAATCAGTTGATGGTGATTAAGACCAGCTCAATCACAATAAACTTTTTAACATTTTACCTTAATTATTGAGCTAAAGAATCACTGAGTCATTTGTTTAGAGACAATAAAGTTTATATAAAGTTTTAGAAACAATGCATACAGTTTTAAGTTTATCACTCAGATTATTACATTTATCATCATTATAAGAATAAATTGAAATTACAATGCATACCTATTAGATGGAAGATAAAGTTATGTCACAGCAAGAACTCCAAAAAGATCTATCTATCTTTCTTTGAAAATCTAATAGCTCTAAAGGAAAAATCTATCAGGAGTAAAAAGGTTCTCCAAAAGCAGCATCTTATACTTAATGAAAATAGCAGCAGCAGCTTCGATCATCCGCAACAGCAACTCCGCACCCGCAACTCATCTATCAGCAATCTCAGCTCTCCCTTCTCCTAACAGTACGCTCGCTCATCATCATCAATAAAATAATACTAATAACAACTAACCCCTCCCGGAGTAGGTCTTCTTATACCCTAATTCTCGCTTACTAAATAAAATGTTGCCTCTTTATGGCGTGATTCTCTCTCATTGGTCCATTCAAGTCCATATACATTTTTATCAAACTTCCTTGTCTTAACCAGTTCTTTGTGGAATGTCCATGCTTGCATCGTTTCCCACAGTTCATGACATTACTCATCAGTTTCGATCAGTCCAATTTGTATCATTTTCTGATACTTTTTAGGTTCAACAGTTCCGTTTGTCCATTTATTCATTTTGACTTCTCACGCTTCTTGCTGATCATCTTGGCACACATTTGCTCAGTAAGGTCACAATAGCCTTGACCATACTTCCATCCTAGGCTCTCAGCACGAACACGTGGTCATTCTTTGTTCACGGCCTTTCTCCTTTTCCACACGGCTTCTCGCACATGCGTACTCTAGCTTATGGCGGCCATTTTATATCGCTGCTCAACAGGCCTAAGCGCACTATTTATAAAGATAAACAGAATATTGTTAAAATAAGGAATATAAACCCTTTCGTTTCCCTCCCGTCTTTCTACGTACCCCAATTAGGTATTACCTAGCAAAAAGCAACATATAAAGCCGTCCCTTACTTACCATCGCTTTATTTTGCCACCACACGTTTTATTTTCAAAGCACAAATCATGCATTTATTATTTTATTAGTACGCAAATATTAGATTATGTTAGCCACGTCAACAATTATAAGTAGATTAATTTGCACATAAAATAGCGTGTTACCTTTAACCCTTCACATGTAACATACATTGTTGGTTATTTACTTAAACGAACATGTTTATTAATTATTTTACGTAAATTATTAGGAGGTTAAAATATTTTCATTTATCCTGCTCCATCAACTCCCCCTTTGGTGATTTTTAATATCACCACAAAAACCCAAGTTATACAATTCTCTCAGACAGCATGTTTCTTTTATCCGTTTTGCTTTTGTTAGTTTACACAACTGTATCCCTTTCAACTTGTCTCTTGGTCTTCTTGTACATGTCCTCTTTTATCTCTTCTAACTCTATTTCACCCATTTCTCTCTCTCTCTCCTTATTTATCATGTTTTCTTTTTCTATTTTATTCTGTCTTCTTCTTTTCTTTATACATGTAATTACAAGCTTCAGCACCAAAATTATTATGATTATCATGGTTGCTATTATTATAACTTTCCCTATTATTAATCCACTCATTCTTGTTAACCAATTTATTACTGAAGAAAACCCTTTACCAAGTTTTCCAAACGCACTTTCAACCTCCAGTGGAACAAGTTCTTTGTGCAAACTTGTAATATTCGTTATATACTTTTGTATATTTTCACTTTTATCTGGAATGTAAGTGCAACAATGTTGGACTTTCAGCATTCCACAGACTCCACCCTCTTTGGCCAAAAGAATGTCAAGGGCAAGTCGATTTTGCATTACCATAGCTCTCATGGCAACCATCTCGGTATTTACCATCAAGAACCCTCCTGCAGTATCTGTAGATAAACGATCTACCACTGTGGATAATTTCCGAATTTTAAATGCATTCAAAGATATTCCCACTGCTGGTATCAATGCACCAAAAATATCACCTACTATTTCTGAAAAACTTTCCCTTTTTCTACGTGTAAAGGTATTTATCATTTTGTGTGTTCCTTTCTCTTTTCTATCCATATGAAAAATCTTTGGAAAGACCAGGCCTAAATAACATGACCCATACCAATGGTCCGGCAACCTGTAATAAGCCCTATTACCGCAAACATAATAGATCCCTGGAAATATTGGATCTTTTCCCCCTTTGAATCCCCATCCGCCTAAAATTTGATAATTGTCATGGCAATCACTGGAACCCACAAAATAATTGTCATATCTTGTTCTATTTCTTCTAATGCACAACCTTCCCTGTTGGGGCCAATCCAGAGTCATAGCTGCATTTGTCTTTTTCTTGTCATGATTGTCTTCCTCAAACGCCCAAAGAGGTGTTTTTGTCTCTTCTATCACTTTTCTCTGAAATTTCGTTCTTCTTTCTTCAACCATCTCTAAAAATACTTTTTCTTCCTTCTTTAACTCACAGGTAAGGTTGTTTTTAACTATATTATCTAATGTTAATATCTTATCTTCTATGAAATATTCACCAAACGTTTTTCCCTCTTTTATTTTGTTTAGTTCGGGAACTACAGGAATTTTCGCAAAAATCTTATCTATGTCAGTGTAATAATATTCTAATCTACCTGTTTTATAAAATAAACTTGCTAAAACACTACATGTTATTCCATACGTCAAAGGAAGGTGATGATAAGTCACACCCTCTGCTACAGACGCAGGCAATTGCATACAAACATAACAATCTCTTACATCCATTGTTTCTACATACTCATATAATAATTTAGTAAAAACATTCTTTGAAAAATCTGTTATTGATTTGTCTTTATGTAACTCTGCACTACTTTTTAATATAACTGGTTCTTGAGTGTTAGCTCCTTTTTCTTTCTCTGTGTGATTAGATGTTTCTTCTACAGCTAAACTAATTGGAATAGTGATTGCTAAAACCACCCATACTGTCATTAATAATCCTGTACAAAAGAAGCACATCTTACACCATCTACTTAAAAACTCACATCTACATTTTCTATCTCTAGTATCCTCCATTTTGTTTTATAACCTATTTATTTATTTACAAGAAAATTGTGTCACTACACCTCAGAAATGATTTCTTAGCCACTCTGCACTTCAATGTTTTTGTCTTCGTTCGGTACTTTCTTTTAATTCTTTTCAGAATTCTTTCTTTGTCAAATCCAGTATTTTGTCAAGTCCGGTAGAAATTCGTCAGATCCAGTATTTTGTCAAATCCGGTAGAAATTCGTTTAAATTTCTTCAAGTTTGTTGCACTTCACCTTCACCCATTAGATTTCTTTGTTCTGGGTTCTCGTGAGTGTTCTTTTCTTCTTTGATATCAGTTAAAGCAAGGTACAACCATTCAGGCGATCTATACTTCGGATTTACCTTCTTTACTCTTTTCGTTTTCTGCAAGTGTTTTCCACCTTGTTTTTCTTGCTCTTTCTGACTTGTTATTTCATTCACTTGTTCAGCACTTTTTCCATCTAACCTTATGATCCTGTACCTTAATTTTCTTACTTCGTTGGGCCAATTGTCTCCTTTTCTTGACCTTTTTGCCTCACTTCCTTTTTCCTCTCTTTCTGTTTTCCAAGTTCTTTTTCTTGACTCTAGTTTTTGGTTTCTTTCTTCTCCACTTTCTTCAGACTCTGTTTCATTTTTCTCTTTATTGTCTCTTATTTTGAATTTTATAATTTCATTTCCTTCCTCTATTTGTGGTTCTTTTCTTATCTTCCTTCGTTCACCTACTTCTGTCCCTCCTCGAGGTTCTTCCGAATTTGTGTCAATCTCTCTATCTGCTTCTAAATTTCCCTGTTCTTTTGTTTGGCTATCTGTCCCTATTGCTCCTCGGGGATCTTCCGATTTTTCTAACTTTCTGTTTGAAACTCTCCCTTCTTCATCTATTAATATTATCTCCGAAGGATTTTTACCACAACTTGTACTTGGTTGCTCACTGTTACTATCTTCGTGCTCAGTTTCTTCTCTTATGCTTTCAAATTTCCAATTTCTTTTCAGAATTTCCTCACAATCCGAATGATCTGTATCAGATTCTGAACTGGTATCTGATATTTCCAGATGTCGACTCACATGTCGATCTTCAGGTTCTGGAACTTCCGCTATTTCCTCCACTTCTTCTGTCGTTGCACTTGTAGTTGGGTCTTCCAGATGTCGACTTACAGGTCGATCTTCAGATTCTGGCACCCTGCTCGTTTCTTCTTCCGGTTCTGATGCTGAACTGTTATCCAACGCTTCCAGATGTCGACTCACATGTCGATCTTCAGGTTCTGGAACTCTGATGGTGTGACTGGCATGCACCCAGTGTTTCACTCCTGCACATTTGACTGCAGTGGTTGTCACCAGGATCACCTGTCGTGGTTCGTCCCAACGAGGAACCAAACAGTTTCTTCTCCTGTGGACTTTTATGCGGACCCAATCTCCTGGATTCAAGTCGTGAGCTGGTTTTCTTTCAAGAGTAGTAGCATCCGGTCCAACCTGATGAAACACAGAACGCACCACATCAGCCAATCCTTTGCAATAATCCAGCACCAGATCATCAGTTATAGTCAGTAGTTTGTTGACAGGTACATGTGCTTGTCTCATTGCTCGTCCCATAATTATCTCATGGGGACTGAGTCCAGTTTTCCTTTCCGGAATACTTCTGATTGTCATTAAAACTAATGGCAAGGCATCTGGCCATTTGAGTCCTGTGGCTTGACACATTTTTCCTAACCTGTTCTTAATTGTTCCATTCACTTGCTCTACTATTCCAGAAGCCTCTGGTCTGTATGCACAATGCAGTTTCTGTTTAATACTAAGTGCTTCACAAATCAGTTTAATTAATTCGTTTTGGAAATGTGTTCCTCTATCTGTTTCAATCGTGACTGGAAAACCATACCTCGGAATGAATTCTCGCAGCATAAGTTTTGCTACCGTTATTCCATCATTCCTTCTGGTCGGGTATGCCTCCACCCAACGGGAAAACAAACAGACGACTACGAGGACATACCTTAGTCTGTTGCTCGGGGGCATTTCTATAAAATCCATTTGCATTCTAGTGAACGGACCTCCTTCTCGTCCTATTGTTCCTAGACTCACTACTGTCTTCCTTCCTGGATTTAACTGTTGACAAATAAGACATCTTTGACAAAGACTCTCAGCTATGGCTCTGAATTTTGGATTATACCATGTTTGTCTAAAAAGTCTGATCATTGAATCTCTCCCAATATGGGCTTGTCCATGGTACATCCGTGCCATGTCAGAAATCATGCTATCAGGCATAACTGGTCTTTCATCTCTGTAAACCCAAACATCATTTTCCTCATGTTTTCTACATCCTGCTTTTATCCATGTATCTTTTTCCTCATCATCTGCTGCTTCCTGTAACTGTCTCACCTCATCCCATGTCTCAACAGGGTTAGTAAAAAGCAAAGGACAAGAAATATGCTCTCTTTCTCGGTTCCTGTTCAAAGAAACCACATTCTTTGCACAGTACTGTGCAATCTCGTCAGCATACTTATTGCCGACAGTTATGTAGTCTTCCCCATTTTTATGTGCATTGCACTTCACAACAGCAATCTGTTTAGGCAGCTGTATCGCCTCAAGCAACTTTTTCACAAAATCTCCATTTCTAATTGGCGTTCCTGCAGACGTCAAGAAACCTCTTTGTGACCAAATCTGACCAAAATCATGCACCACTCCAAAACCGTATTGGCTATCTGTCACAATCGTAACCCGTACATTTCTTCCCAACTTGCAGGCTTGAATCAGAGCTATCAGTTCTGCGACTTGGGCAGACCGTATCCCTTTCAGACAAGATGCTTCCATTACAGTTGCTACTGTGCAAACTGCATACGCTGCACTTAGAACTCCATCATTCGTTCTCAAACATGAGCCATCCACGAACAGAATATAATCTGATTCCTTTAAGGGCTCATCTCGTATATCTGGTCTCGGTTTTGTACAATATTCAAGCACATTCAGACAATCGTGATCTACTTCATCCATTTCAATCACACTCTCTTCATCTGGCAATGATGTCGAAGGATTCACATTCATACATCTGTCAATGGTCACATTATCTGCACTCAAAATTACTTTTTCATACCTAGTCAGCCGACTATGTGTCATGTATTGGGTTTTCGTTCTTGTCAAGAGAATTTCCACAGAATGGGGAACATATACTCTCAATGGATATCCCATCACTATGCCTTCACTCTGTTCCAGACTCACACAAGTAGCAGCAACTGCTTTCAAACATCCAGGCAACGCTTTTGCTACAGGGTCTAAAACAGCTGAAAAATATGCAATGGGTCTTTTCATGGTTCCATGTCTCTGTACCAAGACTGAAAACGCACACCCATCTCTTTCACTGCAATACAACTCAAAATCTTTCTCATAATCAGGCATTCCCAATGCTGGAGCTTCACACAATTTCTTTTTCAGCTCTCTGAATGCTTTCATTTCCTCATCATTCATTTCAAAAGGATCTTTAACATCCTTCTTTGTCAGTTTTTGCAACGGTTTGGCGATCAACGAAAAACCGCTTATCCATTGTCGACAATATCCAACCATTCCCAGAAACATTCTTACCTCTCTTTGCGTCATTGGAGCTCTCATTCCTTGAATCATCTTTATTCTCTCAGTCGTTACCTTTCGCACTCCTTTCTCAATTTTATGCCCTAAATATTGGACTTCTTGTTGACAAAACTGCAATTTTGATGGGGACACTTTATGTCCTCTTTTGGCTAAATGATTCAGCAAAGCAATTGTATCATTGACACATGCTTCCTTCGTTTTTGATGCCACCAGTAGGTCATCAATATACTGAACCATCACTGACTTTTCTGGCATTTTTAAATCTTCCAAGGATTTCTTTAGAATCTGATTAAAGATCGAGGGGCTTTCTGTGTACCCTTGAGGAATTCGGCACCATGCCAAAATACGCTCTCCAAACCTGAACGCAAATAATGGCTGGCTATCTGGATGCAATGGAATAGAGAAAAATGCATGACATAAATCAATTACTGTGTACCATTCTGCTTCACGTGGAATCTGGTATAGAATCACAGCAGGGTTCGGTACTATTGGGCAACAAGGCACTACAATTTTGTTTACCTTCCTCAAATCCTGTACAATTCTATATGTTCCGTTTGGCTTTTTCAGTCCCATTATTGGCGAATTACATGGACTGCTCATGATTTCTTTTAGAATCCCTTGTTCAACCATTTTATTTATTACTGGCGTTATTCCTTCAATTATTTCTGGTGTCAATTTATACTGGGGTGTATTTGGGTAACTCGTTCCCTCTTTTACGGAGATTTTAACGGGATCTACTTCTTTCATTAATCCTATATCTTCTCCTGTAAAGTCCCACACTTCCTCTTTCACTGTCTCTTTCAGTTCAATTGGGATTTTCTCTGCATCAAATACAGGAAACAAATCATTTACTTCTGGTTCTAAATTTACCAGTGTCATTTTATACAATACATCTTCATCTGGGGTCTGAAATGCAATTCCATCTGGAGTACAATAGATAGTGCAATTCATTTTGCACAATAGATCGCGTCCTAATAGGTTCACAGGACTACAATCACATACCACAAATCGGTGCATTTCACTAAATGGACCAATCTTTACCTCCACTAATTTAGTAAGAGGCGTCTTAATTTGCTGATTCGATACTCCAACTACTTGGATATGTTCACCTGAGAGAGGAAGGTTTGGAATTTCCACTGACCTAACAGTAGAACGGGTAGCTCCAGTGTCCACAAGGAATGTTACATTTGCACCATTCACTTCTCCATCCACAAATGGACCAGACTGATCTACCTCTAGAGTTGCGCCAAGCACGCACTCTTCCCCCTCTCCTAGGCACCGTCAGAAGCTTTCATCCGTTTCATCCTCATCCTGTCGTAACCAATATTGAGAAATGGCAGCTGCACGCGGCAACTGTGTTACCTGCTCTCCTCCGTAGAATCCTGTTTCTGCACTGAATTTCTGTTGGTTAACACTCTTGGGAAGTGGTGGTTGTGGCACCTGACTCTGTTGAGTAACTACCTCACTCTGCACCTGTGGATTTAATGATTGATTTTCCACATTAAGTTTTGGAGGAAATTTACACTCGTTTCTCCAATGCCCTAGCTTTCCGCAGTTGTGGCATGGCCACTTTTTCTTTGCCTCATCTATACTCATTTGTCCTTTTCCTTTGCCTATATTTGGTCGAAATCTAGCCTGTCCTGCTTCATTACCTGTATTACTCATTTGAGCTTCTTGTTTCTCTGCAACTTTCACCTGTGCCCACATGGCCTTTTCTTTCAATTTACGCTGTCTACTCTCAATATCATCACTGCAATACTTAGCATATCTCAAAACTTCATCGACTGTGCTATTCTGCCAACAAATCATATGCTGTTTAATCATCTCACTTATCTCTGGTTTCAACCCATATACAAATCTATATACAAAATGACTCATATCCTTCTCATTTAGTGTCTCATAACCACTATACTGTTTGAAAACTAACAACAGTCTTTCATAGTAAGCATGCACTGATTCTTTACTTTCCTGCGTGGTTCTATCTATTTTTACCCAATCTGTTTCTTTAGGTGGAATCTTATTCTTCAAAAAGGTAATTACTTGATCGTACTTTCTCATCACTTCTGGTCCTGGCGCTCCTGTTTTAGCATCCCTTGGATATTCTACAGTTGGCCAATCAATAGTAATCTTACATTCTGTCCACAAATCAGCTGGCACTACTATATCAAACAATCCATCCAAGTCTATCCACAACACCTTTGAAACTTTAACAAATCTCTCCACTTGTCTATACCATTCTACTGGCTTCTCTCTCAACTTGGGGAAATCATTTGTAAATGACAGTATATCCTGTCTAGTCCATGGAACATGCACATAACTACCTCCTGGAGTTTCTCTCATCGGGTACTCCCTTACAATTGGTTCCTTATCTGTCACTGCAAAAGCCAAAGATGCTTTATCTGTTACTTTCTCATTCCTTTTCATCCATCTACTTCTCCATCTATCCACATCACCCCATTTTCTCAGTAAAACAATCAATTCTTTTATTTGGGTCAATCGTCCTGATGTGTTTAGATTCTCTATATCTTTCTCACAAAAATCTACTCTATATGGTTTCTGCAACGTTCTTACTTTTACAAATTCTACTCCTAGTTCAATCGCTGTCTCTTCTAATTTGTCATGTAAATTTCTAGCTCTCCATGTAATACTCTTGCACAAAAACATAATCTCATCATCTTGATAACTTTTCAATTTTTCTGTACCAATCGTTCCTAAAATCAATTCTTCCATGTCTATTTTTAACCTAATTACATCTAATGGTTTTACTTCTGTTTCTTTCGTTTTTAGCGTTTTCATCCATTCATTTAACTCATCTGAAGTCGGACCTACAGGCGTACTATTTAATTCTATCCAATTGTTACTTCTTTCTGGTGTCTCTGATGCAGACTCCGTTACCATAGGTATTCTCCTGAACTCATTCTCATTTATCGTCAAATTAGTAGGTGGGCTTGGTCTATAGGTACTAACCAAATGGTGTGCACCTTCATTGTTCAGTTCCATCCCTTCTCTTTTTCTTTGCAAATGTGAATTCATAGGAATCACTAAAGAACGTTCATCAATTTTCTGATTCTCAAAAATTGGCATTACTGGACCTATCGTTACTGGTACAGTTACAGCTTCCATATTCTTTGTTAATTCTCTTATTTTCTCAGTCAATTCTCTTGTGGTTTTTGCTAATTCAGTTGCATTGTCACTTTCTATCTCTTCATTTTGTGAAGTTTTTAATTGATCTTGTGACCTATTTATCTCATGACTTCGTTCGGGAATTTTATTCCTCCCAGTTTCCATTAGTGGTGCATTAGGTGTCACCACCGCAGAAGTCTGTTGGTATGGAGGTGGGTTTCTGTTTAAAATATCTTCCAGCAATTCATCGTCCGTTTCACTACCACCATACCCATACTTTTCTATAACTACATGTTTCTTTTTCTCTGTACACTTTCTCTTTGCTTCTTCCTCAACTGTAAAAGCTGGAAACAAACCTCCTGTCATATTAGCACATCTCCAACGCTTTATTCTGTCCTCATGATTTACTCCCCATAACCTTCCAGGCATAAACTCATGATTCTTTAATCCTCTGAATCTCTCTCGTTCATACATCTCATCTTCCCATTCACTTAAAGCTTCAAACTGTGTCGGTCTAGGTCTAGGTTCTAACATTGCCATCTTCTCTCTCAAATTCCGAAGTACTGCTACATTAAATGAACCATTCTCAGGGAAAGCCAATGCTCCATCATTCTTGGTATATTTTGTCCAATTTTCTAACCATATGCATGTATGATATCCATATTTCAGCATCATGTGCGAAGCTGGTGATTTCGGCGGAGGAATTACTTGTCCCTCTCTAGTCACTACCTTTTTGTCTTTCTTAAAGAAGTTCTTAACTTTCGACATCCACGACGTTTTCTCTCTACCATACTCATAATAAGACATGATTCACAATCGCTTTCTCTCCTCAAACGATCCACAATTCAACACTGTTCTCTATGCGTTATTCCAACCAATACTAGCGCGACTCACACCAACACTCCAATCACAAACTTCCACGTCACTAGTCTATTCGACCAATACTAGCGCGACTCACACCAACACTCCAATCACAGCAGTTTCTGTCTACAACGCACTGTCCAATCCCAGCGCGGCTTTTGTCTACGTCAGCTCTGCTCCTGTCTCTGTATGACTAGCGCACTGTCCAATCCCAGCGCGGCTTTTGTCTACGTCAGTTCTGCTCCTTTCCCCTCCTTTACAAAATTTATCGGCAATTTCTTTTTCAACAATTCTTCGTTAGTTACAACATTTAAAACACATTTCCATTGTCTGATTCACTAAACCAAAGAGATAGCTTTGTCCATTTACACAAGAATTCTGTATTTTCCAGTAGGCAGCGCTTACCTCTACCCTACCACAGAATTTTTCGGTTTCGCCGATAAAGTAGCACTTCCCTCTACCTTACCCTTCTTTCAAGCAAGCGGTAAACCCGTTTCTCTGGGGATAAAACACATGTGGAGACTATACTGCTCCTGAGAATTAAGGCCAGAGTTTCACAAGAAAACCGGTCACTATTTCACTTACACACCTTTTATGCGGAAAATGTCCCTATCATAACACAACCTGTGTTATTACCAATATGAACTCAGACAATGCACTATTCCATGTGACTTCTCTTGCCACACGTGTTCCACTTCCTACTTCCCGGAAGCGTGAAAACTTACATATAACATAACGCGACTCAACATAAAGTGTTAGACATGAATTTATCAATAATCAATAATCACCAAACTAATCTATAGTAACCATAACTCTGCTACCAAGAAATCTGATCCAGCGCTAACAATAAAAATTCTTCTCCTATATGACTCGGTCATCCAGGTACAACTATCCCTCCAATACACAAACTATATCCATATGACGGTGGGGCCCATAAACACCGCATATACATTCACTTACTCATTTATTCCCTGGATTACCTCCGTCCTTAACCTAGGAGAAAAAACAGTAAAAACGATTTGCTGGAAGGAGACGGGATACCTCTTTTAACATGACATAATAATTCTCATTGCTTTTAAGGTATTCCGCTCATTGGTCGATGGACCAACTAGTAGGAATCAGTTGATGGTGATTAAGACCAGCTCAATCACAATAAACTTTTTAACATTTTACCTTAATTATTGAGCTAAAGAATCACTGAGTCATTTGTTTAGAGACAATAAAGTTTATATAAAGTTTTAGAAACAATGCATAAGTTTTAAGTTTATCACTCAGATTATTACATTTATCATCATTATAAGAATAAATTGAAATTACAATGCATACCTATTAGATGGAAGATAAAGTTATGTCACAGCAAGAACTCCAAAAAGATCTATCTATCTTTCTTTGAAAATCTAATAGCTCTAAAGGAAAAATCTATCAGGAGTAAAAAGGTTCTCCAAAAGCAGCATCTTATACTTAATGAAAATAGCAGCAGCAGCTTCGATCATCCGCAACAGCAACTCCGCACCCGCAACTCATCTATCAGCAATCTCAGCTCTCCCTTCTCCTAACAGTACGCTCGCTCATCATCATCAATAATAATACTAATAACAACTAACCCCTCCCGGAGTAGGTCTTCTTATACCCTAATTCTCGCTTACTAAATAAAATGTTGCCTCTTTATGGCGTGATTCTCTCTCATTGGTCCATTCAAGTCCATATACATTTTTATCAAACTTCCTTGTCTTAACCAGTTCTTTGTGGAATGTCCATGCTTGCATCGTTTCCCACAGTTCATGACATTACTCATCAGTTTCGATCAGTCCAATTTGTATCATTTTCTGATACTTTTTAGGTTCAACAGTTCCGTTTGTCCATTTATTCATTTTGACTTCTCACGCTTCTTGCTGATCATCTTGGCACACATTTGCTCAGTAAGGTCACAATAGCCTTGACCATACTTCCATCCTAGGCTCTCAGCACGAACACGTGGTCATTCTTTGTTCACGGCCTTTCTCCTTTTCCACACGGCTTCTCGCACATGCGTACTCTAGCTTATGGCGGCCATTTTATATCGCTGCTCAACAGGCCTAAGCGCACTATTTATAAAGATAAACAGAATATTGTTAAAATAAGGAATATAAACCCTTTCGTTTCCCTCCCGTCTTTCTACGTACCCCAATTAGGTATTACCTAGCAAAAAGCAACATATAAAGCCGTCCCTTACTTACCATCGCTTTATTTTGCCACCACACGTTTTATTTTCAAAGCACAAATCATGCGTTTATTATTTTATTAGTACGCAAATATTAGATTATGTTAGCCACGTCAACAATTATAAGTAGATTAATTTGCACACAAAATAGCGTGTTACCTTTAACCCTTCACATGTAACATACATTGTTGGTTATTTACTTAAACGAACATGTTTATTAATTATTTTACGTAAATTATTAGGAGGTTAAAACATTTTCATTTATCCTGCTCCATCAGTGGCAATGCATGAGCAGCAGGTGGGCTTGCAGTTACACACACGTGCTGCAGGCTGAAGCACGTGTAGTAGTTACTACTAGTCCCTTACTCTGACTCACTGTCCAGTCAGGCCCAGCTTGCATCACGTGACATAACATTCATAAATAGGACAGTCTAGTGTGTCTACTCACAGTCTATATATATAGAGGAGAGCGCTACATTAAGTCTCTGCCTTTGGCACATAATAAGAAGGACGTGCCTTGCTTCTAATCGCGACAGATCAGTGACAATTACCTCTATGGCAGTGGAGTAGCAATGGTGTAATTTACCCTAATGACGGCAAAAAAGGGTACCTGTACCTCTCACTTGGCAGACATAATATGCATAATAGCGGTGTAGTACTAGTTAGGCTCTCGAACTCCTAGGCCACTCTCCGCTGTACCACTGCATCTTTGATAGATAGCCCGTAACAACATGCCACATTTATTCTCAGAACATACTCTGCTTCCAAAGGCAGCAAGCCAGTGACACGGTAATATTTAGTTATTTATTGAGAAGATGCAGCACTATCACCAAAGCTCTTTGGCTTTACATAAGGAAACCTGGAATTACACAAAACTGAGACAAAACTGTTGCATTTTACATATCGGGAAAATCGATAAAATCGCACGCACAGCAACGTGCCCGGAAAGTCATCAGAGAGATTTTTTTAAACAAGGTCAAACAAAGGCTGCTGATGAAGCATGATTTTTGCAAAATATTCTTGCGTGATCAAATCTACTCATAACTGTGTTATTAACAAAACAATGACTAATGGTGTGAAAATTATTTAACATAGGTATTTTGAGGATTACCGCGAAATATGTGCAAGACTGATGACACGTTTAATAATCAAAACCAACAATGATTTACTGTGCAGAAAGCAATGAAAAAAACATGGGTTTTTATGTAAACACACTTAGGGGCCGATTCCGATTTGGGCCGGAAATCTCACCGACCGAGCCGGACCCGGAGAGATTTCCGACCGAATCGGACACTAGTAGCCCGACCGAACGAGTACGATGCGCACGTATGCTATCGGACTCGATTCGGTCGGACTCCCATTGAAGTCAATGGGAGCCGGTCGTACAACGCGTACGCGGGCTCCCATTGACTCAATAGGTGCGAGGCGAACAAGGGCGCCCCCTACAGCGGGTACGCGGCGAAGCAACTCGCGTCGTACATGCACAGGTAGGGGGGACCCATGGCTACCCCCTGTGTGCGACTCGCGTGGCTACGCGTACAGGGGGGTCCGACACGGACCCCCAAAGTCCGGCTCCGACTGCTCTTTGGAGCCGGACTGCGCGAGTCGGTCGGACTGCTCGAGGCGCGCATCGTACTTACCCGGCCGGGGAACGTCTCCATTGCGCGATGCGAGTCGAGTCCGTGCGAGTCGGTCGGAGCGGTCGGGTTCTGCGAACGAGTCGGTCGGAGCGGTCGGGTTCTGCGAACGAGTCGGTCGGTGATTTCGCGAGCGCACGCATCATACTCGCTCGCCCGGACGCACGTACGAATCGGTCGGGAAATAGGGCTCCGAATCGGATCCGGTTAAGCCGGATCCGATTCGGTGCCCTACCGGCCGAGATCGGAATCGACCCCTAAGTGTGAGAGAGAGGCTTGATAAGTATGCATCAAAAACTTATACGTAGAAATATGAAATAGTAATAATAGAAACACTTACAGAAAATGTTTCGTGAAATGTTTATCCTTTCCTCATAACAAGAAAAAACATTGATTATTAATAGTTTGGATTTTGAAATTTTGATTATACTACGAGTTTAATTAGAATAATGAACCTTACAATAATCGATTTCCTTATGTATTTTCTCTTGTTTTCCTTAACTGAAATGTGTTTTATTCTTCAGAAAACCAAAAGTTTAATGGTTTCTCTATGAAGGCCTCAAACCCTGCTAGAGTAATTTTCCTTTCCCTAACGTAGGCCACAGAAGAATGTATTTTGTCCTTCATTATTTCTAAAATTATGATTTATTTGTTTAGTTGTGCACAAAGCATATCACTAGGATTTCCTTCCTACGGTTACAGTATTACTTTCCATGAATAATTGTGTCAACTATGTTGCAAGCTGATGTGGAAGGGAGCGCGAGGACACGAAGAAATCACAATTTCTTTTCCTGCTTCCGAAGAGCGATGATGACATTCATTTTAACAAAGAACTTTAACAGAAAATCGAGATGAACTGACTGAGACAACGATCACCTCACAAGCCTGACCAATAAAATCGTGTGGAACTCTGAAATTGTAACATTAGGGGGTTGGATTTTTAAACATTTGGGGTATTCTTATTACTGTGAGAAAAGAACTTGGCAGTAGCTATTTCTATGAGAAGAGAGCCTTTGCTGCTGTACTCTCTAAGCAACTCTGGCTGGCTATTATCCTTGCAATTCCTGAGCCAGACTATCCTGATTATCTTGCACTTCATCGGCTGGTGATGTTGCTCAAGCTATACCTTTTAGGCCAAAAGGTTAGCTACTTGTAACTTTTGCACGCTGTGCATTAGTATTCTCTGATCTGGGTTCGTATGAAATTCTAAATTGCATACTGCTATTGCAAAGAAATCTATTTTCTTTTGTCTCTTTCTCTCCCTCTCACATCTGTTATTGATTTTATGATGTATTTGGCATGAAACTGTGTTTTCCTTATTGTGAATTTACCTGTAATAACATAATAATGAAAAATGTATAATTCTTATGTACTTGTGTATTGACCATTCATATTTTGAAATATTTAGATAAAAGTAACTTGATAAGTATATAGAGTTTGTCTTAATTGATGAGTTATTTGACATATTTCATATTGTGACTATAGTTGTTAGGCTTATTTCTTCATTATAGGTCCTCATGAAGGAAGTTGCACCTGTCTCCTATTATTGAGTCCCTATTAGCTCTACCAAAGATCTATCGGAGGACCTGATATATGTGGGTGGTTATTGAATTATATGGGCCCAAAACTCTTAGTTATAGAAAAGGTTCCTGATCATAATAGTTTAGAGATAACGTGAATGATTATAAAATTGACGCCGTTTCCGCTGGATCAGTTTCTGGTAGTATCATCGGATGGTTAGTTTAGACTAAAATACTAGGTAATGAAGAGACAGGATTTAAGGACAGACATTTATTGACTACGTACCTTTATGTTTTATGTTGTGGTCTGTCGTTGACCTTAATGGAAGTAATGGGTCCGTGGTTGGCCTAAGATCCCGGGATAAGCCCAAGGGCAGTCGTAGTGTGGCATACACTAAGGGGTCGATTCCGATCCCGGTCGGAGGCGCACCTAATACCATTCGGCCGGGAAAAAAGCCAGGCGAATGCCTGTTTCCCGACCGATTCGCACATACGTCCGAACGAGCAAGTACGATGCGCACAACTGCCCAAATCCCGACCCAGTCGTACTCACCCAATACAGGTCCTGTTCTCCGACCGAGGCGGATCCGGAAACGCAGAATCGAGTCGCACGGAAGCCAAAATGCAGCCCCGTCCGGCCGGACAAGTACAATGCGCTTCCGTACGCGCCGAACCCGTCGCTACGCACGGCACGTCAAAGCATCCGGGAGAGGCGCACATAAGCTCCGATTCGCGCCACAAGACGATCCACGGCTACGAGACGAACACGCCAGCGACGAGGACGAGGCGAAGCAAAGAGAAAGACGAACGAGACGAACCAACCATGAATCCCATCGTGCCGATCCTACCAATATTCTACATCTATTACCGGAACAGGCACGGACGCGTACGGCGCAGAAGGTAAGTCAGACACCAACCACAAAAACAAACTACACGTACCCGACATATCACACACACACAGAGGGATGCAGAAATTACTAACACCAGCAACAGCAGCACCATTGGGGCGGGATGGCCATCACCAATGCCACATATACACATAGGGGCCTGGATGCCCACCACCACTACCACCCCTACTCAGGGGGTGCCAGATGCCTACCACTACTCCCACCTCTACCCATGGGGGGCTGGATGCCCACCACCACTACCACCCCTACTCAGGGGGTGCCAGATGCCTACCACTACTACCACCTCTACCCATGGGGGCCTGGATGCCCACCACCACTACCACCCCTACTCAGGGGGTGCCAGATGCCTGTCACTACTACCACCTCTACCCCTGGGGGGCTGGATGCCTACCACTACTACCACCTCTACCCATGGGGGGGCTGGATGCCCACCACCACTACCACCCCTACTCAGGGGGTGCCAGATGCCTGTCACTACTACCACCTCTACCCCTGGGGGGCTGGATGCCTGTCACTACTACCACCCCTACTCAGGGGGTGCTGGATGCCTGTCACTACTACCACCTCTACCCATGGGGGGCTGGATGCCTACCACCACTACCACCCCTACTCAGGGGGTGCCAGATGCCTACCACTACCACCACCCCTACCCAGGGGGTGCTAGATGCCTGTCACTACTACCACCTCTACCCATGGGGGGCTGGATGCCCACCACCACTACCACCCCTACTCAGGGGTGCTGGATGCCTGTCACTACTACCACCTCTACCCATGGGGGCTGGATGCCTACCACCACTACCACCCCCTACTCAGGGGTGCCAGATGCCTACCACTACCACCACCCCTACCCAGGGGGTGCTAGATGCCTGTCACTACTACCACCTCTACCCATGGGGGCTGGATGCCCACCACCACTACCACCCCTACTCAGGGGGTGCCAGATGCCTGTCACTACTACCACCTCTACCCATGGGGGGCTGGATGCCTGTCACTACTACCACCTCTACCCCTGGGGGGCTGGATGCCTGTCACTACTACCACCTCTACCCATGGGGGCTGGATACCTACAACCACTACCACCCCTACTCAGGGGGTGCCAGATGCCTACCACTACTACCACCTCTACCCAGGGGGGCTGGATGCCTCACCACCACTACCACCCCTACTCAGGGGGTGCCAGATGCCTGTCACTACTACCACCTCTACCCATGGGGGGCTGGATGCCCACCACCACTACCACCCCTACTCAGGGGTGCCAGATGCCTGTCACTACTACCACCTCTACCCATGGGGGGCAGGATGCCTACCACCAACAACACCCCCACTCACAGGATGGCTAATGCATGACACAACAAGCACACACCAACATAAGGAATCCAACAAAAAGACATCCCCCCAACACCATGACAAGCGTGTGTAGACTGTGTCAAATGCCTACAACACTGAACATGACTTTGAACATACAATGTGACCCCCTATCACATGTGTCACACATAAATGTGTGTGGCCCCCACAATGCAAGCAGACCATGACCACTGTGGCAATGGGGTCTAAGCCCCCATCATCACAGTGACCAAAAGGTAAGTGTGGGGTCCATAGCTGAAGCACATTTTGCACATTGTGGCAATGGGGTCTAAGCCCCCATCATCACAGTGACCAAAAGGTAAGTGTGGGGTCCATAGCTGAAGCACATTTTGAACATTGTGGCAATGGGGTCTAAGCCCCCATCATCACAGTGACCAAAAGGTAAGTGTGGGGTCCATAGCTGAAGCACATTTTGCACATTGTGGCAATGGGGTCTAAGCCCCCATCATCACAGTGACCAAAAGGTAAGTGTGGGGTCCATAGCTGAAGCACATTTTGCACATTGTGGCAATGGGGTCTAAGCCCCCATCATCACAGTGACCAAAAGGTAAGTGTGGGGTCCATAGCTGAAGCACATTTTGCACATTGTGGCAATGGGGTCTAAGCCCCCATCATCACAGTGACCAAAAGGTAAGTGTGGGGTCCATAGCTGAAGCACATTTTGCACATTGTGGCAATGGGGTCTAAGCCCCCATCATCACAGTGACCAAAAGGTAAGTGTGGGGTCCATAGCTGAAGCACATTTTGAACATTGTGGCAATGGGGTCTAAGCCCCCATCATCACAGTGACCAAAAGGTAAGTGTTGACATAGAAAAAGCTGCAACTGCCAAACTGCATGGATGATTCCTGGTCACAGAACAACAAACACATCAGTGGCAAAGTAGTGCCTGTGTCCCATAGCAACATAGATTGGGTGAGGCAAACAGTGCAGTGCAAATAAGACATACCTTTGGCCATGTGCAGACAAACATCACCCATGGGGGCTGACACTGTCAACATCCATCAATGACACAATGACAGAAGTGACCATCATAATGCAGACCCACATATTCGCACCAATGGGCACACAAATGTAGATACCCTGTGGAGACTGTAGATGTGAGGTGAACAAATAACATACCATGGCAGCAATGGGACACACAAACAATGATCATTGTGCTGACTGATGACCCAGGAGTCCCAGGGACAGCAGGTCAAACCCACCAAACAACATACAGCCAATAGCACACTAAAGATATGCCAATGCAGTGGTGCAGATGCACAAACAGGCAGACCCACACTGCACAACAAACACAACAGGTGAGGGGGGTGCCAGTGTCCCCAGGCAACCACACAACACATGATGAGGCCTGAATACCAATTACACAGATGCACATACAGTGCCACACAAAAGTAACTCATGGATCCAAATCCCCTATGTGGGCAATCAGGCATTGTTAGATGAGAGGGAGCACAAATTACACATGTCACACAAGCATGTAGGAACTGCAACTAACACAGCAAGAGACAGACCCACCACAGCACTACCCCCAGGGACCCCATATTGTGCTGACACTAGCCTGCATGATAATCCCACTGTGATGACAATGTCAGATGTCGTTCACACTGTGAAACCCAGCCATGTGTCCTGAGCAACTAACTACCATCACACCTACACAAGCTCCAACCAATCAGCACGGCCTGCCAGCCAAGGCCAATATGGAGGTAGGGGTCTGGCCGTGCAACAACTCACTTCTGCACACACTCAACACCACACACCCTGATCTCCACCAATGTGCAGCAGTGAAGCTCACATGGACAGGTGACATTGCACATGCACCCATGACAATACCAGGGGTGGTGGTGGGAACCAAGGTGCAGAAACCCATCACACATGGCCAGTCAACAAGACTAGTCAATGTCTGACACACAGCACAGTATGCTGTACATGGGCATGATGTGAAATCCACCACAATCAATGGGATCCTGGCCATAGTCACACACCAATGAAGGAGCCAAGGTGACACACGAAGAACACACGTACACAACTACCAACATTGCAGCTCTGACCCTGAGGAGTGGCAGCAGTCACACACACAACGTGTCACAATCACTGTAAGCTAACACAAACTGTAAATCACATTACTCGTGTAAACAACAAGTGCCAAGGGGAATCCTGAATGTGTCCCATCTGCGTTTGCCCACATCCCCAGCACTGACAACAAAGACAACCTGGGATGACAACCTCATGAACATTAGTTTGCCATGCACCCACATCACAGAGAAACCAGGTCCAAGATGCTGGATGAACACAGAACAACTCAGCAAGCATCACAAACAGGAACATCCCTAGGGACACAGCCTGTGTAGGAAAAGGCAAGGGAACACGCACAGACATGCTTACACAACACAGGCCCACGCAATGTCACCAGATTACACACTGCCATGAGGGCACAACACTCCTGTGGAAGGTCCGCTGTGCCAAACCTTGTCTGTGCACGACCCAAACATGTCAGCAGAACACTCCGTCAGTGAGTCAACAACCACAACACACAGAAGGCTCTGCTCACATCAGCCTGGGTACGGGGGTGTCACGTCAGTCATCTGCACACACACCAAACACGTGTCAAGCAAGTTGCACTGTATGCACAGATGAGTCCTTCGACATTGATGTGCAAAACTGCATGTCCAGTGGAGCTGGGCACACAGTCAGGGAAATAGGAACATTGAACAGTGCTAAGCCCACCAGATGTGCATCAGTGTAAGACAAAGATGTTCATTTACAAATGCTAAAAGGACATCCCTGTGTCAAATGCTGAACATTACACCCTCAGACTGTAGCAAAGGATGCCATAGATCCAGAATACAACAGGACACATGTTCCATGGACCACATGGAGTCCATCACTGCAACACTTCATCGTCCTGATGTGAACACTATTACAACTGCAAATGCAGGATGCTACTCATCCACATCATGTACATCAAAAGAAAACCCAAAAGTAAACAAAAAGAGGCTTTATTCAGCAAATGTCAGGGTAAAAACGGAAGTCCAAAAGAAACTAAGGCCAATGGCCAGTCCAAAATAACAGTACCAACGGGGTGAGAAGTGACAACTGGTCACACATTGCTTGCCTGCACTGGTACGGTTGGGGGACATCCCCTTGGAGGGGCATACAAGGGGCAGGCCAGGCACCGCAGGGACAGGATCAGGGGATGGCAGAGTGAGGCAGTGAAGGGGTGGTGGGTGCAGGAGTGTCACCGGCAACTGC
Organism: Calotriton arnoldi; assembly: GCA_963921515.1. Classification (NCBI taxonomy): domain Eukaryota; kingdom Metazoa; phylum Chordata; class Amphibia; order Caudata; family Salamandridae; genus Calotriton; species Calotriton arnoldi. Next base: position 598,518 of record CAWUFW010005441.1, read on the forward strand.
AGTGGAGGTGTCTGACTCAGGGGGGCCGGCACCACCGTGGTACACAAGTCAGTTGGTGTGGGTGCCGCAACCACTGCAGTGGGCTTGACTGATGTAGTGGACTGGGTACCCACTGCAGTGCCCGAGTCAGACGTGGTGGTTGTGGACTCCACTGCAGTGCATGACTCCAAGGAAGTGGAAGGGTGGGCAGATGAGGTGGGCAGGACAGAGGGGGGACCCGGTCACAACAACAGTGCCACTAACAGGCAGAGCGTCTGGGTTGGGGGTGGAAGAGCAAGTGGCAGGGGGAGGGCCTAAGCAGTCTGGGGATGCAGTATCGGTGTGTGGGGGAACCTGGGGCAGGGTGTGGCGGGGGAACCTGTGCAGTGGTGGCCTGGGGGATGGAGGAGAGAGACTGGGCGCTGGAGCTGCGTGGTGGTGGTGGTGGGGTCTTGCTCTTCCTGCTCCGGGGGACTTCCGAATGGGCTCCTGTGTCTGCCTGCGCCTGGGGGAGGGTGTCCGGGGGCGAGGGGCACTCCTCTCTGTGTGGGTGGACTTCCTCTTCCCCTGGTGTGCTGGGTCAGCAGGAATGGTGGGGAAGAGGCCGAGGTCACACAGGAAGACCTGCTGTGTATGTGTGGTAGCAGGCGAGGCAAGGGAAGGGGTCTTGGAGGGAGAGGATTTGGAGGACTGCGGAGTGAATGTGGATGCCTGTGTGTGTGTGTGTTCCCCATCACCTGTGTCTGTGGTATCAGTCCCCTGAGGATGCTTGTGTGCACGTCTTGCCTTACTCTTGGGTGTGTCTGTGCTGCTTGTGTCTGTGTGTATGGATGACTGTGCAGGTGTGCATGTGCTTTGGACAGGTAGGGGGGCAGGAAGTGTGGATGGGGCAGAGGTGGGAGGGGTGAGGGACTGTTGGAGGAGGGACACTGCTGCCGTCAGGGAGGAGTCCATGGACCTATTGCTCCTCTGTAGGGCAGACATACCCGTCGAGATGCCCTCCATGAACGACACCAGCTGTGTCAACAGAGTGGTGTGTGCATGGAGGACACTCAGCATTGCTGTCTGCCCTACATGGAGCTGCCGAAGGAGGTACACAGACTCCTCACTCAGGGCAGCAGGGGACACAGGGGCAGGGGCTGCGGTGCCTGGCACGAAGGAGACACGCTCCCGAGCACGGGAGCCTCCACGGACCTCAGGAATGGGAGCCGATGGGAGGGCGGTGGTGGTGGTGGTGGTGGCGGGGCCAGACAGACTAGCTGGCCTTTGGTGGCTGCCGAGACCCGCCTCCACAAGGGAGTCATCCTCCGAGCTGCTGTGGTCCCCAGCTGAGGTGGATGGTGCTGAGGACTCCTCGGTGTGGCTCCCCTCGCCCTCCGTGCCACTGGGTCCCTCTGACCACTCGTCCGATGCTGACCCAGTCTGGCTCCGCTGCTCCTCCTGGTCCGTGGAGCTGTCCCCTCCTGTGGCCGTGGATGTATCTGCAAACAATTAGGGAAACAGA